>OZ018329.1:95752020-96352020 GCA_963969495.1 Ceratothoa steindachneri
ATATATATATATATATATGCATATGTATATGTATATGTATATGTATATGTATATGTATATGTTTATGTATATATATATGTATATATATATATATATATACATATATATATATGTATATATATACATACATATATATATGTATATATATATATGTATATATATATATATATATATATATATATATATATGTATATATGTATATATGTATATATATATATATATATATAAATATATATATATATATATATATAAATATATATATATATATATATATATGTATATATATATATATATATATATATATATATATATATATATATATATATATATATATATATATATATATATATATATATATGTTGTATATGTATATATATATATATATATATATATATATATATATATATATATATATATATATATATATATATGTATATATATATATGTATATATATATATGTATATATATATGTATATGTATATATATATATATATATATATATATATATATGTAAAAAAAAAAATATATATATATATATATATATATATATATATATATATATATATATATATATATATATATATATTCCATCCATTCCCTTGACGATTTATCGGTAAGCCATTACGCCTAAATTCGCCGCTAGCTCAGCCGCTCCAGCCTTGTTTACGATTCATCCTTCAATAATTCTCTTTCTCCAAAAACTTATAGATATAGGTTTGTTGTTAAGTATCTATCTAGGTTCATACAACGATGCCCAGAATTTCTTTAATTATCTCCCATACGTTTTATAATTACCGGGCACTCGAAGGACAGTTGGCTCAACTTCAGCCACCACCCGTACCAGATTATGTACGTATAAGGAAGGATCAAGGTGAGATGGCAGAGCTCGGTCAGAGGAAGAAAAGAATTGACCGGGTAGACGAAGATGAATACTATAACCTAATTCCGCTACAGAGCAAGCTAGATCCTCTTTCAAGGACGAGCGAATGCCAAGGAGAATCAAAGGTAGCTTGTCCACCCAAATGATGTTTGGATCGGTGGAGCGTAAGCTTGCTTTGATGGTCCGATGCAGATGTTCTACTGCAGAGTTACTCTGAGGATGGAAGCTTGTAGTACGAAGGCGAAATGAGCCAAGCATTGACATGAGTGCATCCCATTGGTGGGACTTAAATTGGCTGCCACGATCAGTCATAATCGTTGAGGGAACACCAAACCGAGCAACCCATGCTGAGACGAAGGCTTGAGTGACAGTGGAAGCTCTGATGTCCGAGATAGGAACAGCCTCTGGCCAACGAGTAAAACGATCGATTATGGTGAAAAGATAATTGTAACCACAAGAGTAAGGCAGATGACCTACTAAATCGACGTGAACAGAGTCAAAACGTGACAAAGGAAGAGGAAAAAGGACCAGTCTAGTTTTTGTGTGACGATGGACTTTTGCGCGCTGGCATGGCAGGCATGAGCGACTCCATTCGGCCAGGTCGGCATTCATAGCTGGCCACACGAAGCGTTGTGCAACGAGCTTGCGGGTGGCATTGACGTCAAGATGACAGAAACCGTGAATTTGGTTGAAAATGTGCCGACGGTAAGCGAGAGAAATGAGAAGGTGGGGACAGTCAGGCAATGATTAGTCAACCAGGGTGCGCCTGGAAGGACTGTCCGGCAAGTCTATCTCGCGAACGACAAGTTGAGAAGAGTTACGCAGTGTTTGCGTGTCTTTATCTTGTTCCTGGGTTCCACTATTGTCCCCTGATCGATGGGCGCAGTGTGGGAGAGTCGGGTGCCCGAAATCGATGAAATGCGAAGAGAGCGGGTCTGGAACGACGTTGGAAGAACCAGGAACGTAGGGAATATCGTTCATTATCTGCAGGATAAAGTCAAGATGACGAGTGTCAACTGCACTGTGTACTGACGAAGTACTAGGAGACGAACAGGCAACGACCAAAGGCTCATAGTTCGTAAAAATTGTGAATTCACGCCCTTCAAATGGTGGCGGACTGCGGGATATATTCCGAGTAGCTCGCGAGAAAACATACTATACCTCTTTTGAGAGCCAGAAAGAAAGCGTGAGAAGAAAGCAAGAGGTTGCCATAGGTCACCAATCTTTTGTTGCAAGGTTGCACCTACATGAGTGAGGATGCATCTGAGGAGACGCAGATGGGGGCTCCTGGAGAAGGATGAGCCAATTCCACAGCGCAGGCAATAGCCTCTTTGGTGAGAGAGAACGATACGCACGCCTCAGCAGACCATTCAAGACGAGAGTTATTTTTGGTCTTGGTGAGCATAAAGTTGATAGTTTGCATGCCCTGGGCACATTTAGGGATGAATCTGTGGTAGAAATTGACCATGCCACAAAAATTTCAGAGTTGCTTGCGTGATGTAGGACGAGAAAATTTCGCATCGCGGTAACTTTATCTTCGAGTGGGCTAATCCCTGCACTCTAGACATGGTGCCCCAAGAATGAGAGTTGCGGGACACCAAAAAGACACTTGGGGGCGTTTAGTACGATACCTTACTGCTGAAGACGAGAGAAAAACTTGACGAAAGTGAGAAAGGTGTTCCTCCAGAGAGGAAGACGAGATTATGAGGTTATCTATATAACAAAATACGAAAGAAGACCCTTAAGGACTTGATCCATAAAGCGCTGGAAAGTTTTACCAGAGTTACGTAACCCATATGGCATTGTGACCATTTCAAAAGAACCAAACGGAGTGGTGATGTTAGTCTGGTTGAAAGCACGAAACAGGTCCAGGCGAGGAAAGATCGTACAGCCATGGAGAAAAGAGGTAAAATCGGCTAAGTACGGCAAAGAATAGCGATCAGGAATTTTTACAGCGTTAAGAGCTCTGTAATTCCCGACTGCTCTGAATTTCCCTGACGTGGATTTGGGCACAATGTGGAGTCGAGAGGCCCAAGAAGATGAAGGCCTACAAATGCCAGCATCCATCATGAACTTAAATTCATCATGCATAGCAGAGAGTTTATCTGGTGCTAGACGGCGTGGCCGTAAGAATACAGGACCTCCCTTTGTCGCGATCCGATGCACCACACTATGTTTAATGAACTTGTCCTTCTAAGGTGGAAGAGTGAGATCAGGAAACTCCTGAAGAAGGCGCTGAAATGGTGGCTTGGAGGGTGGGAATGGAGAGAAGAAAGCTCTGAGAAGGCGAGTACAAACCTGTATAGATATAGGGCAATCGTGGTATGAACCTAGATAGAAACTTCATAACAAACCTATATCTATAAGTTTTTAAGGAGAGTTATTGAATCGTAAAAAATGTCTCGGGCGGCTAATCTTATGGCGAAGTTAGGCTTAATGGTGGGACACGAAATCGTTAAGGAATGGATAAAAATACAACGAGATTACAACAAAATATATATTATTATAGATTAACAAGAATGGAACATATTTGAAATTATATTGGTTGAATTTAAATTTAGTTATACAAAACGAACATGAGTCTAACATTGAATCTTTGTCTTGACTAAACTTGGCGTAAGGTAGATAGGTAATTAATTAAAATGTAATTGTAACTAATTAAAATGTAATTACAATAATTTAAATCACGAATTATGAGTAAATGTAATTGAAGTCACGAATTGTGTATAAATGTAATTGAAAATAATGGAAATGTAATTGTAACTAAGGAATTAGATAGTGTTTTTGTTTGTAAAATCTTAGGATTATATGGAGAAAGAATTCAACTTACCTTGAGTTCGAGCTGGAGAGAGAACAAGTGACAATTTTTGTCTCGCAACGGAATACTTGGAAGTGTTAGTCGTGCGTGTAAATGTTGCCAAAAAATGTTGCCAATTGTTTTTTAAGACTTTTTTACTAATATATAATATTTAAGAAAAATTATATAAAATTTTAGTTATATATATATATATATATATATTTGTAGCTGCAGAGCTGCTACACCTAAAACAGTGAGGAGAGTTTTGCGGTCGACAAGCTTGCGTTGACGAGAATCGACCAAGAGGTCGTGAGCCGAAAGAAAATCTAGGCCCAATATTGGACACTCTACCTCGGCCATGACGATGGTCCATTGAAAAACACGACGGAGCCTGAGTGAGACTCGAAGATTACGCGTTCCATAGGTCCGAATATTGGTCGAATTAGCCACCTTCAGAATTAAATCTGAGGGAGCAGAAGCTTTGTCGGCCTGAGAAATTTGTAGGACACTGCAATCAGCTCCAGTGTCCACCAGGAATGAAAAAACAAAAAGTGGGTAAAAAATGCGAAAAGGAGGACCTGCCCGATGAAATGAAGGGTAGGCAGGGGATGTAGACCCTTTTGTCCCATGCCTTACTAGCTTAAAGGGGAATTTGAGCTGGAGATTGAGGAATGAAGATTTGATTGAGGATTTGGAGAGTTTGGTGATGAAGAGTGAAGGTAAGAGGAGTTTTGAGATGAAGATTGATGTGCGAGGAGTGGAGGGGTGAGATTAGGTGGAGGTTGAGTTACTGGTTGTAAATATGTGCAAGGCTGTAAACATTTTACGGCTTGTGCACCATATTTGTCCTGATGCCAGCACCACTGAGTTGGTTGAGAGGGAAGTGAACCGTTATGCTTGAGGTGACTACTTGTCGCAGTATGTGAAGGAGGATAACGGTAGTTACAAAGCTGTGCACAGTGTACAACGTTTTGACCGTATCTTTGATGGTACCAGCATAGGCCCTGATTGTGTGGAAGATGGTGAGGATAGGCGGAAGTAGATTGAGAAATTTGCTTTCCTCTCACCTCTTGCATTGATATGCTCACGTTGGTTTCTCTTCCGTGGAGCTGAAAGGGGCAATGCTCTCTGGCATTGCTATAGTAGTTTGTCCCCACTTTGCTTCTCTCTGAAATTCATGCTTCCCTACTCTTTCTGGCGTCCCCAACCCCCCCCCCCTCTCCTGCTCGACTTCGCTTTTTTTTTTAACAGAGGACTCCCTTCGGTCGTCCTCCCTCCTTACATTTGTATCGCGAAGTGTTTTATCCGTTTTGTAAGTTGTCTTTTCATTTTCGTCTTTCGATTTATTGTTTTATATTTTGTCTTGTACCTTCCCGTGCGGCTGGCGCATGTCATTTGTTTATTGCCCCATCCGCCCTTGTTTTTAGAATGTGTGTCGTTTGCCTGTAATTTAAGTGTGCGTCTGTGTGTTGTGCTGTCTTCTTTTAGTCTTCTGTTTCTCCCCGTTTTTAATGGATGTCTTCCACGCCCCTTGTGACCATTACCGGGCGACCTATTTTTATCAGTGATGCCATTGAGAATCAATTAGATTGGGCGGCTGTCTTCTTGCTTCTCTTAAATAAAATAAATAAAAAATAGTCGCACCATTTCCTTGGTCTTGTTTTCGTTTGATGCCTCAACTGGGAGGCTAATATTCGCAGCTTTAGGGTCTCTTATACCTGCGCCATGGAAATTCTTCGTTCCGTGACGTTCAACACAGCGAATGCTGATAGGTCAAGCACTTTGTTGTTTTATATTTCCTTCGTTCGCTAATGAGGGACTGTGGACGCGGATTTTACCCATCCGCAGCAGAGCGTGAAAAGCGGAAGGTGGACGCGATCCACCACACCAGTCTCCATCTTTAACGTGTGTATTACGCACGGTATACAATGCGAACCTGCTCTTCGATGCCGGGAAGATTCTACTTTACTTTCACCGCGACCTTCACCACGGCAGACATGACATCAACGAGGTTGGCAGACTGGGAGTACATGGACTCTTGGTGGATGATACACTGCACCTTGTGGATGGGCTGAGTGTGTCCGGCGGTCTCACAGTGGCGCACTATCAGCGAAGCGGTGCCCTTATGCTCTCCAAGCATCGCTGGGGCACCGTCAGTCGTCACGCACACAAGACGGGAGGGGTCCACGGAGTGCTGCTCCACATACTGAAGCACGGCGTCGAAGATCTCTTGCCCAGTGGTGGTGCCGCGCAGCAGGACAAGCTGAAGGGATTCCTCACACACCTGGAGGTCAGTGGTGACCCCAACAATGAAAAAAAACAGCTGGGCCGTGTCCTTCGTGTCGGTGCTCATCAAGAGCGAGGGAGAAGGCGATGAGGGTTGAGCTACGCGTCTTGAGTGAGTCGTTCAGGTTTTCCGACATCTTCTCGATGCAACGACGAACGGTGCGGGACGAAAGGCTCACGCTCTCGAGGACAAAACGCTGCTCTGGACAAACGGAGTCCACCACAGCGACAATGATGAAGTTCCCATCCGCGAATGGCTTGATCTGGCGGCATGCAAGGAGGCGGGAGACCTTGTCGGCTTCAGCAGTCTGTTTACGGAAGTACGAGGTTGTTTTCTGCAGGCTGCCTGACAGTCTAACAATGGTCTCCTTCCTCTAGGCAGCAGACATCGACGCAAAGCTTGATGATCTTTGCTCTGTTTCCCAGTGGCGGCGCATCCTGTACTCTTTCAGGACAGCCACATCTTAAAGCATATGAGGCACTGGGCCCATCCAAAGCGCTTGGTAAAGAAGTAATTCTCCCATTCAGGGTTGAATGCCCGACGCTTGAGGTCCACTTTACTCTTCTTAACAGACACGATGAGCTGAAAAGAAAGGAAATGACCATAATGACATGATAACAGTAACGGATTGGATTTTTTTCTACTCATTTTCACTTACTAGTCTCAGTTTAGTTTCCAAACTGTACTGACCACAAAGCGTACCTTGTCTCAATGCGAAAGTCCAACGGACACTGGCCGCTGGCGTCTGGCAGGATCGCAGAATGGTATACAAGGATTCATCGCAGTGGAAAAAAAGTCATTGGCATTTTTTGTTTAGAATTGCCTCCTCTACAACTTTGGTCTCTATGGAATTTTTCGTATCTGTGAACGAAATACATTTTTGTCTCATTTTCACTGCCAGACGTAAGACTCATTTTCCTCTCCCTCTACGAGTCTACTGAGACATATGCTGTATGGCAGATTTTTTTTTGGGGGGGGAGCGGGTCGGATTGTAATATTAATGCCGAGCAAGGTGGCAGGCCAGACGCTAGGCCTTCGCGGGCCGGAGGATGCCCACCCTAGCCCTAAGCCTCTTGGATTTATGGTTAGGAAACTCCGAGAGCTCGGTGTAACTCTCTGGTTGGTAGCACCTCTGGTTTGCTCAGAACGATACACTGGAAGGTACCGTCTTTGACTATTTGTCGCCGCACCTTTGCTTCCACAGTGCTGGGAGTATTGCGTTTGATCGGTTAATATACACTTCATATCACGCTGGATCCGTTCCAGTATACATGAAAAGGGGGTCGGCTTCCACACCGTATACCCTCTGCTTGGAGTCAATGGGGGCTCTACCAGGCGCCTCGTCTGTCTTGACGGCAGAGCTGGTTGCAATACACCGGTTCGTACGCGAGATAACGCGACGTGCCCAGATCGCGATCTATAGCTACCTAAAAAGTGCTCTAAGTGCTCTTATGGTATTGTAACCCCCACCCCGCACATCGGGTAGCCTGTTACACTTGGTACCCGTAGGAGCTGCCCATCCTCCTGGCCTGAGTGCAAATTAGGGAGACCCTGTCACTGGGTTGACTGGAACTCTATGATAAGGGCTGGAAAGTAATTAGTGTACTTTCCCTTCGCTCCCTCTCCACGCTTCTTTGTTTATTTACGACTAGTAGTAGTTATTGTTTTTATCATTATTATTTAGTAGTAGTATTTATTAGTTATTTTTTATTAATACGAGTATTATTAATCTCTATTATTATTATTATTATACATAATTATTGTGTATTATTAATTATTAGTATAATTTATCATTATTATTATTTTATTATTATGGCTATCCCCTCAACTTTTTCTTCTCTCACTTTGTACCGGGCGGAACTGTTGCAGCCTAGGCCCAGTTCGGTCCCGTAGTTATGGTGCCTTGGTGGACTGCATGCCATCTTAAAATCGCCTAGCACTAGGGTATGATGATAATAGGTGATCAGCCACCCTACCCGTTAGTGGACCTGCTTATCCCTACTTCGCTTTATTAATGCCCTCCTACCCAATTTCTCACTTGCTCTTCTATCTAAAGGTGTTATGTTTACACGGGGCACTTTCATCCTCTTATGAGTCTTAGTCGAGTGGCAGTGTATACCGTGAGGTCCCATCCTGCTGCGAGGGCCGAAAGCCACATGGCTAAGATAAGTATTAGGTATGGGTTGTGCTGGGTCGTCGACTCTGCTCACTTTCATCTACAAGGTGGCTAACATGGTACCATCCTTTATGGTTAAAGCTCCAGGACAATTTCGCCTAAATGGTGGGACAGGTTGGCAAAGCCCATCAACGTTTGATTGGGACGCCCGATGACTGACAAGAAGAGTAGGGACCTCCTCCCTCGGCTGGTGCCCTTTTGATAACTAAGCCTGTTTTTCTCCTCCTGAAAAATTGAGTATAGCTAAAAAATGCGGGGTTTTGAGACTTATTTTAAATCCCTTATGTGGGAGAGGCGAAATCCGGGAGGCCTAATTTTGTGGTAATGCATTTCTATTTTATAGAGAACTTTACATTCATTCTGCTACTGAATGAATATGCATTGAACCTTATAAGATTACTGTATATAGGCAGCATAACACTGATGTTTTTTTATTTGAAATTAGATTAATAAAAAAAATCAAGGGAGAATTTAGTGTCTCCTAAGCCCCCAAATGCCTGTGAAGGTTCGCTTACCTACTACGCTTGCCACCTGGATCCGTCCCTGGTTTTAAAACAATGTTATTATCTCTATCTCTTTTAACACTGTCATGCATTTGATCACTATGTGCACTTTTAAGCAACTGTACAATTCGTTTATCACACCATTTTACGCATAATATTTGTTGCGTTGCATTAATTCAACTTCCCCCTTCATTTTTTTTTAATTTAAGTAACTTATTTCTATTGGAACGAACTGTTCGATAAGCCCCTGTCTTAGTTTTCAAAAAAATTACGAAGATAGCAGGGGCTGTGTACCAATTGTCAAAAAAATAGCATAGCCCTTATTCAAATAGGATTCAAAAAGTGGTTGTGATACCTGCCACATCTACCTAATTGTCGATGGTGATTCCTGTGCCAGTTCAACTATAAATGATAAGATACGGGGGGCGGTCAATAAGTTTTGCAATTCGGATATAAGGAAACGAGATATCAGGAAAAGTGTTTTATTATTTTTCAATATAACTACCCTCGACTTCAATGCACTTGCGCCACTTGTCCCTGAGTATTCGAATTCCCGACAACCAGAAATCTCCCGACTGCTGCTCAATCCACTCCTGGACGGTGAGCTGGACATCTTCATCGTCCCCAAACCAGCGTCCACGCAGTGCAGCCTTGAGCTGGCGGAATAAAAAGTAGTCGCTAGGGGCCAGATCTGGACTGTAGGGGGGTTAATTGAGCTCCTCGAATCCGCACTCACGCAGGGCAGCTTGTGCAACTCTAGCTTTGTGGACTTTGACGACGTTAAAGTCGATCATGGGGCGTGAGGTTTCTAGGGGCCCAACGGGCAGAGACCTTGGTCATGGCCAAATTGTCGTGGATGATGTTGATAACACTTTCATGTGATATTCCAAGTTCTCGCTCGATTTCTTCGACCTTCACCCGTCCGTCGATTTTTGAGGATCATCCTCTCCATACGGGCCACATTGTGTTCGTTGGTCACGTCTGACGGGCGTCCTGGACAGGAGTCATCTTCAAAGGACTCATGACCATGGCGGAACTTCCTATTCCAGCGAACAATGGTTGCATAGGAGGGGGTGGTTTCGGTGTACACTGCAACCATGCGTCCATGGATCTCTTTTGCATTCTTGCCTTCTTTGCATTCTTGCGCCGTGCTCAACCTTCTCTATTGTTCAAAAATTTGTGACTGACGATCTGCGATCAGCTACTGCTTCTTAAATAGACGAGGCAGGAGGGTGTGGCTGCAGGTCCTGACTTGTTATAACTTGTCCTAACACCCCCACAAACAGCCATCCCCCTACCTCTGTTTTGCCCTACCGATTTGCAAAACTTATTTACCGCCCCTCGTATATTATGTATCCAGTCTTGCAATAGCACAACGCAAACGTTTCTACGTCAAATTTATATATTTTGTTTGGATCGCATTGCATGTATTGCATAGGCTTTCGTCTATGTAAAGGCACTTGAAAGGAATCAGGTCAGATTTTTATTCACGTGGACGCAACTTTATAAGTTAGTATGTCGGTCCGTAGGTAGGACGGTCGGATGGTAACCATTTTACTTTCAATGAGTTTTTTGGCAATACTATCGTAATTATTCGGCCGATTCTAACGAAATTTGAACTCTTTCTGTTGTTTTACATTCTCTTTCGAATGATATAATTGTCAAGGTCCTCCTCAAAGTTAGTCCGGGAATTATTTGGCAATAGCATCGTAACTATTGGGCTGATTCTAACGAAATTTGAAACCCTTATATTGTGTTACATTCTCTTTCGAGTGATATAATCGTCATGGTTCTCCCAAGGTTATTCCAGGAATTATTAAAAAAACTAACACTGGGTCGGATTGCCTCATTTGTTGAAAGTTTTGAAGGTAGTAAGGTCAGATAATACGTTTGTTTATTGATAATACATTTGTTAATTAAATTTTTCCACCATTATTGAAATAATTGAGAACACACGGCTTACGTCTGTTGGCCTTGTTAATATCTGTGAAATGAGATCCTGAGAGGTTTGGATTTTTATATCTTGCTAATTCTTGCACTTGTATTATCACTAAAATGACGTACTCTCAATATCTGCAGAAAGCGACCGCTTGACGAGTTTTCCGAATATCTTGACATAAGTTTTCTGAATATAACAATAACATTATAAAACACAATTTTCGCTGGGTTAGATCTGACATTTGTTTGGGGGCTAACTTAAGTTGCGTTAATCCTAGAATGACCCCAGTTTTTTCCTTATCACATGATTTTTTTTTTTACTATAGGCTACCGTCACTTTGCATTGTAGCGTGACAGGAAGTGCAAGCGGGCTGTTTAAAATATTCGCTTGAATGAGCTTTTCCTAAGACTCAGTGTGGCGCATTCGTTACCCACGCTCGCCAACGGTGATCCGGCGACGCAGAAAGCCGTTCCCAACTCGCCTCACTCCACTTTCGTGCTTTATTTTTTGCATCGCCCTTTTTCCTACAACTCACAATCTACAATTGGGCCCAAACTCAGGGGAGTGGAGCGTTAAGCCTTGGGTAATGTTTCCAAGCAGCGTTCGCCGTATTCATTTATTCAAAATACGCTCCGTTTTAGGATGAGTATGTGCAGCGTGCCGAGAAGTGCAAGAGTGCTGTTTAAAAGATTCGCTTGAATTAACCTTTTTGACCGTTGGTGTGCTTTTCCAAAAGGCCGCGCACCAACGGTGGTCCGGCGACGCAGAAAGCTGTTCACAACGCGTGACTTACAATAAGTTTTAAATGAATATTGCGGTAATATCCCAGATAGCTCTTAGATCACAATAAACATAAAAACGTATATTTCGTTATTCAAAGGAATGAATTGTTGAATGCTAACGCGAGTCTAAATTTTGCAGACGAATTCCTTAAGCCTAATCTGTGCAACGTCGGGCAAATACGTAAATTAAAAACAAAGAGTACGTAGCTCCATTTTTCTCAATCCCCAATGCAATGCTAAGTTCACCCCTTTTATTGCAGCATCCAATTCGGCGTCATTAATGTTCCTAAAATCATCCTTCTTTTTCAACCATGCATTGTCTTCCACGATCTCTCCACCAATTTCTAAAACTACGCCCATGGCAATGCTACTTGCATCAGACCAGATCACACTACTCATTTCTCTGGACACGTGCTATTTCCCCCCAACTGGGTCTTCTTTCCGCACACGTTCCAGGGTATCCATCAACATCGACTGCGCCTTGTTACCTATCAGATCTTCACATCGATCCCCACCCGAATGCCTCTTTATGCAACTACATGCTACCCTCAGCAAATTAGCAATCGGGTAATCGCCTATTAATTTTCCACAAACCGAGAAGAGCTCCCTCTTAGTTAGCTCACCCTGCACATCCGTGATTTGATTTCATTCCCCCTCCTAAATATCAGCCCCCGATGACCGTTCTTTTCTATCTTCAATCCCAGTGCTGATCCATTGTCTAACGCTGCTGGAACTTTACTTACCAACCCATATCGATTCAAGTGCGTTACTACCTCATTAGCTGGAATCATAGTCATCTACTAGGATGTCATCAATATACGAGTTGGCAGTGCATTTAATTCTCGGTGACTTTGCCAATACCTCCTTCAGCACCTTTGCCATTATCTTCGGGGCCACATTTAAACTGAATCCTAATCGTGTCAAGCAGTAAGTACGCCCTCCATAATTGACTAGTTGATACCTCCATAAGTCTTCATCAACCCATAGCTGTAGGTAGGCCGATTTCGGATCCACTACCTTCGCCTCCTCTGGCATCTTACGCCACTCCCTCAGAGTCTCTGTGCACACATCTGCTACATCATCACCTGTGTGACTTTCTACATAGTCATTCAGCTCCCCAAAATCTAGAACTAGCCGCACCTTCTGCTCTGTCGGCTGTTCCACAGCCATCAACGGGATTACCTCAACCTCCACTGGTTCATTCCATGGCAGCAATATGCCATCTGTAATCCAGCGCTGCACCTCCCGATCGAACTCTTCCAATTTGTTACCACTCAATTGCCTATTGTAAGAGTCCACCCTATTTTTTTTAGTATCAGAGGCTCTCGCTTCCACTTGAATCTCACACTCCATTTGTCATCTGCAAACCTAGCTCGGAAGTCCATAACAGGACAACAGTGGTCCTCCACACGCACGCTACCGCCACCAATGGTCACTCCTCCAATTTGGGTAATCACATCCATTCCCAGAATCACATCAATAGTAGGTACAACCTTATCAACCACAATGACCCTTACTGTCAGTTCTGTACCTAACACTGACAACCGCACATAACCGTGTCCCTTGCATGCCACCTGGCTTGCATCAAATGCAACCAAGTTTCTATGCCCTCCTACCTTATCTACCAACCTTGCCAGCACTACTGTTATTGAGCACCCTGTATCGACCAGAGCCCTGACTTTTTCAGTACCTACATAGGTCTCAATTACTGGAAGATTCGGCTGACAATGCCTTTACTGAGCTTGAGGGCGGGCTGCCGGCACTGCAGTCCCCTGGCCTTCGTTTCCCTGTACACATTGCCTAATAGTATGCCCTGCCTCACCGTACCGATAGCACAATATTGATGGTTTAGGAACTGGCCAGTCTCTGACCAAATTGGTCCCTTGCACCTAAAGCAAAATTTTCTCTGCTTAAATTTTGGTTTTCAATGCCTACTTCTGTAGTAGGGGCCATCAGCATCGTTCTTCTAACACCATCTTGCCTAGACATACCAGTTTCAAGGTTAGGTAACGCTTTGGCAGCTACTGCCCCCACATTATTCTTACTGACACCAGTGAAGACTCTTGCCTTGACTATTATGTCACTCAATGGCATGGTTTCAATATCTGGATGTTGTTGCAAATGCTGGGCTACTCCAGCTGGTAGCCCATTTACAAAAGATAGTTTTGCTACCTGCTCAGCTGCTTCCCCAGTAAATCCTGCCAGTCCTTCCAATCTCCTTACTTCAGTACAATATACATCTACTTTCTCCCTTGACCACCTGAGCTGCACCAATTCAGCATATGCTGCGAATGGACTCAAAGTGAGTGCTTCTTTCAACTTTTTTTTAATCTTTCCCACATCTTTCTGAGCCTCATCACTCATTTCCAGGTACACTGACAATGCATCTCCTTCTAGATAGAGGCAGAAAATTTGCTAGATCACTAATCTTATTTAACCTGGCCACTAGCTCCACCTTCTTCCACCAGGCTATTAAACCACCTGACCCATCATAAGACCTTATCATGTCCTTACTAATGATCACCCTTTCAGCCATTGTATAATGTTATTGCTATGAGCCTAGATAGCTTATGGTTAAATTCAGATTGGTAACAAACAATAAATTTTGACTTGCCAAAGAAGCTCAATATGCCAGATGTTAAGTTTTGATATATAATTATGCAGATGAGTAAATTAGCATGTACAGTCAGTTAATGTCAAGGGAAAAAGGGGGTTTGGGGTTTGTCAACGTGAACGTCAACGTCAACTACCTACCTACTAGCTACACCTGCTGCTTACTTCGAAACTTGACCTTTTCCAACCTCCGATTGTCACAACTGGTACTATGTGTATAGTACGCTCACTATAGCCTATACCTACCTAACAGCGGTACCAATTACCCTAATAAACAATAAGAACTTGATCTATATTAACAGTTGTAGTCTGCAGTCATCAGGCCAAAAACAAACGCTCTATTTCCCCGCTCAAAACACTTACACCCAAAACAACAGTGTTGCCACATCACCGATGCATTCATTCTCTTTCGAAGACTACAATATTTACATATGTAGGGGTATAGACAGCTACACTTTCGTTCTTTATTTTTTCATCACCCCTCAATTTACAGTATCATAAACCATAAAGATACCCCATCTGACAAATTTATGGTTATTTTATAGAATGTTTTAACTATTTACACACACTGGAAAATAATAGTGTTTGACTGTAATCTTTGTACAAATTGATTTTGTTTTTGCAAAGAGTATTGTTACTGTAAGTCAAATTGTGTGCAAGTAATAAAAACAAAATTTTACTCATAGCTTTTTCTGGAGTGTTCAATTTGTTGCTAATTTCGCTTTATATTCCAACGGTAGCCAACCAAGATATTTCCATCCCATTTACCCTGATAGCCCTCGATCGTCACCTTGCCGAGGTGGAGAAGCACGCGTGCTCCAACGCCCCATATAGCAGCCTCGCTGTATTTGAGCACATGGTCAAGGGTGTGGAGCTAGATCAAGAACGATCATCCAACTCAAATCCTTCAACGGCTACAAGCAGACAGATGAGATGACGCATTCGGGATTCCAATGTCTGAAAGGACGGATGAGAGGTTGCAACGGTGGAGAAGACCCGGTCGTCGCGGTCTCCTGTTCCACTGGCATCAATCTCCGCAGTGAAAATCGTGGGTTCAATGTTCGTGTACCAGTGCATCCACGCTAAACAAATCACACACAGGCGAGGCGCACCCAGGGAGAAATCACCAATGCAAACCATTGATATAACCTCGGGCATAAGCTATACTCGTCCGTGAGTGGTTCTATGATTATGGATGATCTCTGATAGCGTTCCTCAATGACCTTCAAATCTTGCTAAAATTGTTCGCCTTGCTCATGGTTGACTTCCCCAAGGTTTTCCGAGTAGTTAGCAAGATAGCTATGCAGAAAATACAACTTAGTGCTCATGTTCTAATCGAGCGTTTTGTAAATCTCTAATAGTTTCTGGACAATTTCAGGGTAATTCTTTGCTCGTTATTTCCAAGAAAGTTTTGTACAAGATCTTTGAATGATAACTAAGTATTTTGTCGAGTTCTGACATTCTCCCGATGAAATTTTTCCTCTTTAATAAGCTGCTTAATCTGTGGACTATCAAACACACCTGCCTTGATTTTTTTTTTCAATTGACAGGCGAGTAAATGCTAAAACGAGATACTAAAATAGTCTCCTTCAGTTGGTGATGTTTAACAAATTGTTTCATGAGACCCAGTTTGATCTGCAGAGGTTGGAATGAAATTTTATTTCTGTTAACAACTGGCTCATGTAGAAAGTTGGGACCACCAGGTTTGATGTCATATTTTTAAAATATGAAAAAAAATAGGCTTGTTTGACAAATGTACTGATGTTTGCCCTTTGACTGTGAAGAGTGAAACAGCTATATAAATAGAAAAAAGGAGTCCGGGTTGTTTAGGACAAGGGATGATGAAAAAATAAGGAACGGAAGTAGAGTGAGGCGAGTTGCGAACTGCTTCCTGTGTCGCCAGATCACCGTTGGCGAGCAACGTAAGGACTTAACCATCCTGAGTCTCAAAAAAATGACTCATTCAAGCGAAGCTTTTAAACCGCTCGCTTGCACTTCTCGGCACGCTACAAAGTTACACCCTTAGAAAAACAAAAAAGCTTACATAAGGTATGCTAATCCCTTGCATACAGAATTGTGTTTTGTTTTTTTCCCGCAGAATACGATAGTACTCCCCTAGAAAAGTGTGGCATACAACCTCTCACCACACTGTCTCTTATATAATTGAATTGAGAAGTTACAAGCTGTCTCCATTTGCTTAGTGACTCTTCTACGAGTCACAGTTAAAGTGTTAATAAAATTAATAAAATAGCTAATTTAGCTTTCTTTCCCTTTATGGTATTTGGTTATTAGTGGGATTGATTTTAGTTAATAAATCAGCCTAGATAGTTATTTAAAAACCATTACCATAAATTTGTTGAATTGGATTGAATAGTCGTCTGCTAATATTTAGGCCTAACGACTGACGTGAATTGAATTTAGAAAACTTTGGGCGCTAGGTTTGTAAGAAAAACGGACAATAAACAAAATAAATATATTTACAAAATCAACGAATGCAGAATGAGAATTGAATTAGGAAATAATTAGTGAGCGGTTATTACAATTATATGGATGAATGATACAATTAAATTGAGAATTGCTAAGGAATACCACGTAATGCAATGTATGAAAGTAATGAAAAGTAGAGTGAATGTATGGTGCAGTGAGGTAAGGTATGGTAAAGTAACTAAGATATAGTAACTATATTGGGATCTTTATGCTGAGAATGGCGCGAGACGAGTGAGGAATATTCATGTCCACTGTGGTTGAGCTGAAAGTGTGTTAGTTTGTATGTTTGACTAAAATAAGTGTTGCCGAAAAACATGTATCTTAGCCAATGATATTTGGATGGCAATTATATATTACAAAATGTTTGAGATTTTGGATTGATTATTTATACATAACTGAGTTAAGATTTTACATAAGATTTAATGGAAATTGTAGAATTTAAATGGGAAAATAAATAGATAATTTTACATTGAATTTAAAAAGGAAAGTATGCTAATATTTATGCATAAGGTACATTACGTTAAAATGATATTAGGTAATGGTAATATTTAAATTGATACATGTAATATTGTATAGGAATGCCAGAGGGCATTGCTATACCTTCCACTATTTATGATTAGCAATAAATAGATAATAAAAGCAATCAGCTGGCCAGTCTTATTACTTACGGAAGCACAATGCAATTATGCTTATTCAGAGAGTAAGCTGTACAGAAAAAAAAACAATGTGAAAAGAAAACACTGTACTTTTGAATTTAGCATGCCCATTTTAGTATTCATCAAGTGAAAAATCGAGCTCAACAGAAACTATGTTCAAAATTATTCTCCTTGTAATTATTTAGTAGGATATTTTTGTTACTATAGTTCGTTATAAGCCAAATACTAAAAACAATTTCATTTCGTCGGCATCCGTTTCTTTGAAAGTGGAAAGGCTGCTATTTGCTTTGAATCAATTTTTGTTATTAAGAAAATTATAATAGGCAGCATAATCGACAATTTTTAAAAAATAATCTTTTTCTTTGGATTCTGTGTGCTGAAGCATGTGGAAGTCAAGCCTGATAGTGAAGATTCATACATAGACAGGAAATTGGAGCCAGAGGTCAAGGCCAAGGAATAGAATGCCTCGTCCGTTTGCTGCTGCATTTAGTCCTCCTATCAAGATATGTTTCTCAGGCAATCAGATTAAACATTTTCGTCTGTAGTTTTATTATTTTCTTTGTCTGAAATTTCGATATTTTCACTGTCAAAGTCAGATAATGCTTCAAAGGCTCAGTAAATATACTGCTTAGGTTATCTGACTACATTTTCCAGCAACTCGCTCGAACACCGCCAATTTGGCATTTAAATACGACGTTCAAAATTGCTGACCTTTTCTCCTATGCATTCTGAGATGTACTGATTTGAAATAAAAGGTGGAAATAGAAGGAAGAATGAATGGCGAGGGGATATGATTGAGCTCTTTAAAAAATTTTCCGGGATAGATAAATTGGATGTTAGCAAGTTTTTCGAGTTAGATGGTGGAAATCGGACTAGAGGTCACCACTTGAAAATTAAAAAGCAAGGGTGTAGGTTGGATTTAAGAAAGTATTTTTTCACCAATAGAGTGGTAGACTTCTGGAACAAATTGCCGGAGAGGGTAGTAGGTAGTCCAAATCTAAATGTATTTAAGAGTAGGTTGGATGAGTTTATGGGAAGGGAAGGTTGTGATGGTTCCTAAGTTTTGTATATATTATTATTGTTTGTATATATCTATAGCTGCATGATTTAGTTCTTGACAAGCCTTGATTGGTGATACCCTTGTTTCTGGATGCAATCCTCTGGATGTAGTTTTCCTGGGAGTTTGGGTGCCTTGAAAAAGAGGCCGCTTGACTCGGATGACCTATGATGAGCCCTTGTGGCTTTTGTCATCCGTTATATTATATTGTGGGGGACTTTGATTTTGTCTTCCCCTGGTGATGGTGCTTTTTGTGGGTGGGTTTTGACGGAGGCGGATGACCTTTGATAGGCCCTTGTGGCTTTTGTCATCCGTGTAATTATGTTATGTTATGTTATGTTATGTAGCCAGGCAGCTCTGATTCTCTGATGTTTTGGAAATTTATCAGAGAGTTGCTAGCAGTGTTTGTGTATGCCGGTGTTGTGGGCTCATCGGGAATTGTTGCCAGCCATCTGTCTAAGTGGTGCTTGAATGTGTCAGTCGTGACCCCTGTTAGCTCCCTAACTGTTTTTGGTGTTGCATTGAAGAGCCGAGCTCCGTTCCTTATGAAACAGGAATGACTGTTGCCACTCTCTGGGATGTGGCCTCTGTTCTCTGGATGAAGCACAGTCTTCCTTTTCTTATGTTGTTGTTGACTTTCAGCCTTACATTTGGTACCAGCCCCCCTAGGGTCTTCCACACATAAATCACCAGGTAGCGGTCGCATCTCCTTTGTAGAGAGTACAGGTTCAGTACTTTTGGTCGCTCCCAATAGTTTAGGTTTCGGAGGCTGACCTTCCAACAGGTAGCACGTGTTTTTAGAGCTCTCAGTCTGTTGACTTATTTTTCAGATTTTTCTACTGTTTGTTTTGTTTGTTTTTTTCTCTCACCACAATCAGCGAAAGCTAAGTTGCTCTTCTTTTTTTCTTTTCTTATTGCTACTTAAGTTCTTTCTTTGTTTGAATAAGTGATGGAGTTTGGGGATGAAAGTGAGCATGAGTGTCGGAATGTATGCATTGGTTGTGGTGTATTAGGTGAGGGGTATACATGTGTTGTATGTGGGCTGCGTGAATGCATTGTAGATTTAGAGGGGATGAGAAGGCAGGATTTAGACAGGATATGTAGGCTGGAGGGGTTAGTTGCTGAGCTCAGGAGGGAACTTAGTGTTAGGCCTAGAGCTGGGAATAGGTTAGGTGGTGAGGTAGGCCAGTTAGATGTTTCAGGTGAAGGTAGAGGGCCGGTGGAGGAGGTAGGATGTGATAGTTCTAGGGATAGTGAAGTTAGCCCCCCTAGATTAGTTAGAAATAGGCCTAGTGAGGATGGGGGACAGTGGTTAGGAAACGTGTAGCTAGGGAGGCTTCTCCTGTTCTTTGTGAGAATAGGGTTGCCTCTGTTGAGGTTGTTAGCCAGGGGGAGAATAGGTGTGTGAGTCAGAGGGACACAGAACCTATTAGCTTGACTAATAGATTCAGTGTCCTAAGAGAGGAAGTAACTGGGAGTGGGGGTGGAGGTAGAGTGACTGGTAGTTTGAATGAGAATAGGAGTGGGGATGGAGTTAGGTCTGTGGGGGTTAGGAATAGGAGTCTGACTGAAGTGCTTGTGATGGGTGATTCGCGAGTTAGATATTTAGATAGGAAGTTGAATGCAAGTAGATTGAATGGTTTGAGGGTGTGTTTGCCGGGTGCTGGAGTGAGAGATCTGTCTGATAGGTATGAGGAGCTGGTGTCTGGCTGTGCAAGGGATGCGGTTGTGATTACACATGTAGGAGTGAATGATGTGAAGAAAGTGAGTGCATGTGAGTTACGTGAGAGGTACAAGAGGTTGATTGAAAAGGTGAAAGGTGTTGTGACAGGTGTGCTTCCAAGAATGAATGTTGGGGTAGAATGGATTTCTCGTGCGATTGGGCTGAATGATTATGTGAGGAGGATGTGTGAGATGGAAGGTGTGATGTTTGTGGTTGTGTGGGATAGGTTTGTTGGAATGAAAGAAATGTATGCGATGGATGGACTGCATTTGAGTAGGAGGGGGGTAGATGTGTTGTGGGAGGAGTATGATCGTGTTATTAGGTCTTTGCAGGCAGGAAACTAGATACTAATAGTGGTCAGGGAATTATGATAGGACATTATAGTACTGAAAGTAGAATGGACTTGGGAGATAACAGAAATAGGTTCCAAGGCAATAGAGGTGAGGTCATTCAGGTTTCAAGAGGTGCTTCAGGGATAGGGGGGTTAAATTGTTTCTATACAAATGCTCGTAGTCTTAGAAACAAGAAGGATGAGCTATTTAGTTATATTAGCGATGAGGATATAGATATATTATGTGTTACTGAATCATGGATTAATGAAATAGAATTTAGTGACACTATAAGTGAATTTGATTTACAGGGCTATAATATGTACATTAGTCAAAGGACAGGTAGGATTGGTGGAGGAATAATTATCTATATAAAAAATAACATTGTTTCAAGTTTAAATACTTCAATAAAGCAGGATGGAGTTGAGTCACTTTGGATAGATATTAGGTTCAGTAAAAATAGAATGGTGCATTTGGGAGCTTTTTACAGGCCACCTGGGCAGACTGATGATATGGATGAACAAATGATAAGGAATATAAGTAAGGGATGTGTAACAGATGCAGTTATTATTGGGGACTTCAACTTAAACTCTGTGGACTGGGAAAATATGATAGGTAGGGATAGAACAAGTGGCAGGTTCATAGAATGCTTTGAGGATAATTTTTTTAATCAATTTGTTAATGAGCCAACGAGGGGGGACAATATATTAGATTTAGTACTTTCTAACAGTGATCATTTAGTTCAAGAATTGACTGTTGGGGAAGCATTGGGAAATAGTGACCATCAGATAGTTCGTTTTAACTTGGGAATTGAGAAGGGTAAAATAACCGAGAATGCTGTAAAAGTTCCAAATTTCCATAAGGGAGATTATGTAAAACTCCGAAGCTTGCTAAATTTTGTAGACTGGGATGTAGAATTCAGAGGTAAAAATGCTTATGGGATGTGGGATACTTTCAAGCATATAATAAATGTAGTCCAAGGACAATGTATCTCAATGAAGGCCATTAGGAACAAAAGTAGGAAACCATTATGGTGGAATCAGGAGATAGCTAGAAAAATTTCAGAGTAGAAAAGGGCATATAAAAAATTACAGGTAGAAAATAATATTCAAAATTTAAGTGATTATAGAATGACTAGGAATGAGTTAAATAAGATTATAAAGAAGAACAAAAGGGTGTCAGAAATTAAATTAGCTCAGGATAGCAACAAAGATCCTAGAAAGTTCTTTAGTTACTATAAAATTAATAACAAGTCTGGCGGAGTTAAAATAGGACCTATCAAATATGAAGGGGTTGTGAGAGAAACTGATGAGGAAATAGTTGAGGTACTAAATGGTCATTTTGCATCAGTATTTACAAAGCAGAAACTAAATAGTCTTATGTATAGTACTCGTGGGTCAGGGAAAGAGGTGTTTACTACCATTAGTGTGGATCGGAGGACGATAAAAGGACTAATAGGTGAGTTAGATAATACCAAGGCCTCCGGCCCTGATAATATTCATTCTAGGATACTTAGAGAAGGGGTAGAAAGTATCTCAATAGCTCTGGAGAAGTTATATACTAGGTCACTGGAATATGGAGAAATACCTGATGATTGGAAGAGAGCGAATGTAGTCCCCATTTTCAAGAAGGGTAGTAAAGAGGATCCAAATAACTTTAGACCGGTTAGCCTAACTCCTGTAGTCTGTAAAATTCTTGAGAAAATAGTTAAAAAAGGCATTTGCCAACATCTAGAGAGGGAGGGGTTAATCAGCGATGCTCAGCATGGGTTTAGATCAGGTAGATCATGTTTGACTAACATAGTAGACTTTCTGGAGTTTGTAACAGATCAAGTAGATGAGGGAGAGAATGTAGATATAATTTACTTAGATTTTAGTAAAGCATTTGATAAGGTACCACACAGGAGACTAGTTCATAAATTAAAAATGATTGGGATATGTGGGGGTGTTTCAAATTGGATAGCTGAGTGGCTGAAAGACAGGAAGCAAAGGGTAGTGCTAAATGGTGTAAAGTCAGAGTGGAGGGATGTTATCAGTGGGGTTCCTCAGGGATCAGTTCTTGGTCCATTATTATTTGTCATCTATATAAACGATCTTGGGGAGGCAGTTAATAATAAAGTGTCAATTTTTGCGGATGATACCAAATTAGCAGCTGTAGTTAAAGATATTGATGATAATTTTAAAGTGCAGGGGGATTTAAATAAATTGTTATCCTGGGCACATAAGTGGCAAATGACTTTCAACCTTGATAAGTGCAAAGTTATTAACATGGGAAAAGATAATAGAGAATTTAACTATGAAATGGATGGGCATTGGCTGAGCTCAGTAGAGGATGAGAAAGATCTCGGAGTAGTAATAGATAAGTCATTAAGGTTTTCTAAGCAGTGTATTGAGCTTTTTAAATTCTTTTCTGGGATGGATAAATTGGATTGAGCTTTTTAAAATCTTTTCTGGGATGGATAAATTGGATTTCAGCAAGTTATTTGAGTTAGAAGGTAGTAATAGAACTAGAGGCCACCACTTAAAGATTAAAAAACAGATGTGCAGACTGGATGTTAGAAAATATTTTTTCACTAACAGAGTGGTGGATTATTGGAATAGTTTTCCACCTGAGACTGTAGACAGCCCAAACTTAACATAACAACATAATTACACGGATGACAAAAGCCACAAGGGCCTATCAAAGGTCATCCGCCTCCGTCAAAACCCACCCACAAAAAGCACCATCACCAGGGGAAGACAAAATCAAAGTCCCCCACAATATAATATAACGGATGACAAAAGCCACAAGGGCTCATCATAGGTCATCCGAGTCAAGCGGCCTCTTTTTCAAGGCACCCAAACTCCCAGGAAAACTACATCCAGAGGATTGCATCCAGAAACAAGGGTATCACCAATCAAGGTTTGTCAAGAACTAAATCATGCAGCTATAGATATATACAAACAATATTAATATATACAAAACTTAGGAACCATCACAACCTTCCCTTCCCATAAACTCATCCAACCTACTCTTAAATACATTTAGATTTGGGCTACCTACTACCCTCTGCGGCAATTTGTTCCAGAAGTCTACCACTCTATTGGTGAAAAAATACTTTCTTAAATCCAACCTACACCCTTGCTTTTTAATTTTCAAGTGGTGACCTCTAGTCCGATTTCCATCATCTAACTCAAAAAACTTGCTAACATCCAATTTATCTATCCCGGAAAAATTTTTAAAGAGCTCAATCATATCCCCTCTCACACACCTCCTTTCGAACGAGAACATATTTAATACCCTCAGTCTATCTTCATATTCAAGGTGCCTCAGGGAAGGAATAATCTTTGTTGCCCTCCGTTGCACTGACTCAAGAAGGTTAATATCGTGTCTAAAATGTGGGGACCATGCCTGTATACAGTACTCTAGATGTGGCCTAACATAAGAGTTATAGAGTTTAAGAATAACCTCCTTACTTTTGTAACTGACATTTCTCTTAATAAAACCCAGCACTCTATTTGCCCTATTTCTTGCTTCAATACACTGCTTAGAAAACCTTAATGACTTATCTATTACTACTCCTAGATCTTTCTCATCCTCTACTGAGCTCAGCCAATGCCCATCCATTTCATAGTTAAATTCTCTATTATCTTTTCCCATGTTAATAACTTTGCACTTATCAAGGTTGAAAGTCATTTGCCACTTATGTGCCCAGGATAACAATTTATTTAAATCCCCCTGCACTTTAAAATTATCATCAATATCTTTAACTACAGCTGCTAATTTGGTATCATCCGCAAAAATTGACACTTTATTATTAACTGCCTCCCCAAGATCGTTTATATAGATGACAAATAATAATGGACCGAGAACTGATCCCTGAGGAACCCCACTGATAACATCCCTCCACTCTGACTTTACACCATTTAGCACTACCCTTTGCTTCCTGTCTTTCAGCCACTCAGCTATCCAATTTGAAACACCCCCACATATCCCAATCATTTTTAATTTATGAACTAGTCTCCTGTGTGGTACCTTATCAAATGCTTTACTAAAATCTAAGTAAATTATATCTACATTCTCTCCCTTATCTACTTGATCTGTTACAAACTCCAGAAAGTCTAGTAAGTTAGTCAAACATGATCTACCTGATCTAAACCCATGCTGAGCATCGCTGATTAACCCCTCCCTCTCTAGATGTTGGCAAATGCCTTTTTTAACTATTTTCTCAAGAATTTTACAGACTACAGGAGTTAGGCTAACCGGTCTAAAGTTATTTGGATCCTCTTTACTACCCTTCCTGAAAATGGGGACTACATTCGCTCTCTTCCAATCATCGGGTATTTCTCCATATTCCAATGACCTAGTATATAACTTGTCCAGAGCTATTGAGATACTTTCTACCCCTTCCTTAAGTATCCTAGAATGAATATTATCAGGGCCGGAGGCCTTGGTAGTATCTAAATCACCTATTAGTCCTTTTATCATCCTCCGATCCACACAAATGTTAGTAAACACCTCTTTTCCTGACCTATGAGTACTATACATAGGACTATTTAGTTTCTCTTTTGTAAATACTGATGCAAAATGACCATTTAGTACCTCAACTATTTCCTCATCAGTTTCTCTCACAAACCCTTCATATTTGATAGGTCCTATTTTAACTCTGCCACACTTGTTATTAGTTTTATAGTAACTAAAGAACTTTCTAGGATCTTTGTTGCTATCCTGAGCTAATTTAATTTCTGACACCCTTTTGTTCTTCTTTATAATCTTATTTAACTCATTCCTAGCCATTCTATAATCACTTAAATTTTGAATATTATTTTCTACCTGTAATTTTTTATATGCCCTTTTCTTCTCTGAAATTTTTCTAGCTATCTCCTGATTCCACCATAATGGTTTCCTACTTTTGTTCCTAATGGCCTTCATTGGGATACATTGTTCTTGGACTACATTTATTATATGCTTGAAAGTATCCCACATCCCATAAGCATTTTTACCTCTGAATTGAGAAGGGTAAAATAACTGAGAATGCTGAAAAAGTTCCAAATTTTCATAAGGGAGATTATGTAAAACTTCGAAGCTTGCTAAATTTGGTAGACTGGGATATAGAATTCAGAGGTAAAAATGCTTATGGGATGTGGGATACTTTCAAGCATATAATAAATGTAGTCCAAGAACAATGTATCCCAATGAAGGCCATTAGGAACAAAAGTAGGAAACCATTATGGTGGAATCAGGAGATAGCTAGAAAAATTTCAGAGAAGAAAAGGGCTTATAAAAAATTACAGGTAGAAAATAATATTCAAAATTTAAGTGATTATAGAATGGCTAGGAATGAGTTAAATAAGATTATAAAGAAGAACAAAAGGGTGTCAGAAATTAAATTAGCTCAGGATAGCAACAAAGATCCTAGAAAGTTCTTTAGTTACTATAAAATTAATAACAAGTGTGGCAGAGTTAAAATAGGACCTATCAAATATGAAGGGTTTGTGAGAGAAACTGATGAGGAAATAGTTGAGGTACTAAATGGTCATTTTGCATCAGTATTTACAAAAGAGAAACTAAATAGTCCTATGTATAGTACTCATAGGTCAGGAAAAGAGGTGTTTACTAACATTTGTGTGGATCGGAGGATGATAAAAGGACTAATAGGTGATTTAGATACTACCAAGGCCTCTGGCCCTGATAATATTCATTCTAGGATACTTAAAGAAGGGGTAGAAAGTATCTCAATAGCTCTGGACAAGTTATATACTAGGTCATTGGAATATGGAGAAATACCCGATGATTAGAAGAGAGCGAATGTAGTCCCCATTTTCAAGAAGGGTAGTAAAGAGGATCCAAATAACTTTAGACCAGTTAGCCTAACTCCTGTAGTCTGTAAAATTCTTGAGAAAATAGTTAAAAAAGGGATTTGCCAACATCTAGAGAGGGAGGGGTTAATCAGCGATGCTCAGCATGGGTTTAGATCAGGTAGATCATGTTTGACTAACTTACTAGACTTTCTGGAGTTTGTAACAGATCAAGTAGATAAGGGAGAGAATGTAGATATAATTTACTTAGATTTTAGTAAAGCATTTGATAAGGTACCACACAGGAGACTAGTTCATAAATTAAAAATGATTGGGATATGTGGGGGTGTTTCAAATTGGATAGCTGAGTGGCTGAAAGACAGGAAGCAAAGGGTAGTGCTAAATGGTGTAAAGTCAGAGTGGAGGGATGTTATCAGTGGGGTTCCTCAGGGATCAGTTCTCGGTCCATTATTATTTGTCATCTATATAAACGATCTTGGGGAGGCAGTTAATAATAAAGTGTCAGTTTTTGCGGATGATACCAAATTAGCAGCTGTAGTTAAAGATATTGATGATAATTTTAAAGTGCAGGGGGACTTAAATAAATTGTTATCCTGGGCACATAAGTGGCAAATGACTTTCAACCTTGATAAGTGCAAAGTTATTAACATGGGAAAAGATAATAGAGAATTTAACTATGAAATGGATGGGCATTGGCTGAGCTCAGTAGAGGATGAGAAAGATCTAGGAGTAGTAATAGATAAGTCATTAAGGTTTTCTAAGCAGTGTATTGAAGCAAGAAATAGGGCAAATAGAGTGCTGGGTTTTATTAAGAGAAATGTCAGTTACAAAAGTAAGGAGGTTATTCTTAAACTCTATAACTCTTATGTTAGGCCACATCTAGAGTACTGTATACAGGCATGGTCCCCACATTTTAGACACGATATTAACCTTCTTGAGTCAGTGCAACGGAGGGCAACAAAGATTATTCCTTCCCTGAGGCACCTTGAATATGAAGATAGACTGAGGGTATTAAATATGTTCTCGTTCGAAAGGAGGTGTGTGAGAGGGGATATGATTGAGCTCTTTAAAATTTTTTCCGGGATAGATAAATTGGATGTTAGCAAGTTTTTTGAGTTAGATGATGGAAATCGGACTAGAGGTCACCACTTGAAAATTAAAAAGCAAGGGTGTAGGTTGGATTTAAGAAAATATTTTTTCACCAATAGAGTGGTAGACTTCTGGAACAAATTGCCGCAGAGGGTAGTAGGTAGTCCAAATCTAAATGTATTTAAGAGTAGGTTGGATGAGTTTATGGGAAGGGAAGGTTGTGATGGTTCCTAAGTTTTGTATATATTAATATTGTTTGTATATATCTATAGCTGCATGATTTAGTTCTTGACAAGCCTTGATTGGTGATACCCTTGTTTCTGGATGCAATCCTCTGGATGTAGTTTTCCTGGGAGTTTGGGTGCCTTGAAAAAGAGGCCGCTTGACTCGGATGACCTATGATGAGCCCTTGTGGCTTTTGTCATCCGTTATATTATATTGTGGGGGACTTTGATTTTGTCTTCCCCTGGTGATGGTGCTTTTTGTGGGTGGGTTTTGACGGAGGCGGATGACCCTTGATAGGCCCTTGTGGCTTTTGTCATCCGTGTAATTATGTTATGTTATGTTATGTTACATCCCAGTCTACCAAATTTAGCAAGCTTCGAAGTTTTACATAATCTCCCTTATGAAAATTTGGAACTTTTTCAGCATTCTCAGTTATTTTACCCTTCTCAATTCCCAAGTTAAAACGAACTATCTGATGGTCACTATTTTCCAATGCTTCCCCAACAGTCAATTCTTGAACTAAATGATCACTGTTAGAAAGTACTAAATCTAATATATTGTCCCCCCTCGTTGGCTCATTAACAAATTGATTCAAAAAATTATCCTCAAAGCATTCTATGAACCTGCCACTTGTTCTATCCCTACCTATCATATTTTCCCAGTCCACAGAGTTTAAGTTGAAGTCCCCAATAATAACTGCATCTGTTTCACATCCCTTACTTATTTCCCTTATCATTAGTTCATCTATATCATCAGTCTGCCCAGGTGGCCTGTAAAAAGCTCCCAAATGCACCATTCTATTTTTACTGAACCTAATATCTATCCAAAGTGACTCAACTCCATCCTGCTTTATTGAAGTATTTAAACTTGAAACAATGTTGTTTTTTATATAGATAATTATTCCTCCACCAATCCTACCTGTCCTTTGACTAATGTACATATTATAGCCCTGAAAATCAAATTCACTTATAGTGTCACTAAATTCTATTTCATTAACCCATGATTCAGTAACGCATAATATATCTATATCCTCATTGCTAATATAACTAAATAGCTCATCCTTCTTGTTTCTAAGACTACGAGCATTTGTATAGAAACAATTTAACCCCCCCATCCCTGAAGCACCTCTTGAAACTTGAATGACCTCACCTCTATCGCCTTGGAACCTATTTCTGTTATGTGCCAAGTCCATTCTACTTTCAGTACTATAATGTCCTCTCATAATTCCCTGACCACTATTAGTATCTAGTTTCCCGCCCGCAAAGACCTAATAACACGATCATACTCCTCCCACAACACATCTACCCCCCTCCTACTCAAATGCAGTCCATCCATCGCATACATTTCTTTCATTCCAACAAACCTATCCCACACATCCACAAACATGACACCTTCCATCTCACACATCCTCCTCACATAATCATTCAGACCAATTGCACGAGACATCCATTCTACCCCAACATCCATTCTTGGAAGCACACCTGTCACAACACCTTTCATTCTACTTTCTTTCACCTTTTCAATCAACCTCTTGTACCTCTCACGTAACTCACATGCACCCACTTTCTTCACATCATTCACTCCTACATGTGTAATCACAACCGCATCCCTTGCACAGCCAGACACCAGTTCCTCATACCTATCAGACAGATCTCTCACTCCAGCACCCGGCAAACACACCCTCAAACCATTCAATCTACTTGCATTCAACTTCCTATCTAAATATCTAACTCGCGAATCACCCATCACAAGCACTTCAGTCAGACTCCTATTCCTAACCCCCACAGACCTAACTCCATCCCCACTCCTATTCTCATTCAAACTACCAGTCACTCGAACTCCACCCCCACCCCCATCAGTCATATCACTTCCAGTTACTTCCTCTCTTAGGGCACTGAATCTATTAGTCAAGCTAATAGGTTCTGTGTCCCTCTGACTCACACACCTATTCTCCCCCTGGCTAACCACCTCAACAGAGGCAACCCTATTCTCACAAAGAACAGGAGAAGCCTCCCTAGCTTCATGTTTCCTAACCACTCTCCACTGTCCCCCATCCTCACTAGGCCTATTTCTAACTAATCTAAGGGGGCTAACTTCACTATCACTAGAACTATCATATCCTACCTCCTCCACCGGCCCTCTACCTTCACCTGAAACATCTAACTGGCCTACCTCACCACCTAACCTATTCCCAAATCTAGGCCTAACACTAAGTTCCCTCCTGAGCTCAGCAACTAACCCCTCCAGCCTACATATCCTGTCTAAATCCTGCCTTCTCATCCCCTCTAAATCTACAATGCATTCACGCAGCCCACATACAACACATGTATACCCCTCACCTAATACACCACAACCAATGCATACATTCCGACACTCATGCTCACTTTCATCCCCAAACTCCATCACTTATTCAAACAAAGAAAGAATTTAAGTAGCAATAAGAAAAAAAAGAAGAGCAACTTAGCTTTGGCTGATTGTGGTGAGAAAAAAAACAAAAAACAAACAAACTATAGAAAAATCTGAAAAATAGATCAACAGACTGAGAGCTCTATAAAACACGTGCTACCTGTTCGAAGGTCAGTCGAAGAATGTTTTCAAGTGCAAATTGGATGATTATATGGGGATGGAGGGTTAATTTCTTACTTTTTGGTATGTGGATATGTTTCTTGACTTATTCCTGTTGATGCAGTTTCTTTTTATTGTATATTTTGGGGGACTTTGATTTTGTTTTGGACAGACTCCTATGGAGGCTTTAAATTATATATTATAGATGCATGGTTGGACATTCCTATGGATTGTTAAATTGTATATTGTAGATGCATGATCTGACAAAATCCTATGGATGCATTATGTGGGTGGGATTTGATGGATACGGATGACCTTTGATAGGCCCTTGTGGCTTTTGTCATCCATGAAATTATGTTATGTAGGGTTTCTTGGTGGGTAAGGATCTGTGACAGGCAGGATGAGCCCTTTCTGAACCCATGTTGGCCCTCGTTGAATGCATCAATATCCTCCATATGCGCAGCGAGTCTTTTTCTGACGATCTGCTCAATTATTTTTATTATATGCGAGGTTAGGGTCACTGGCCGGTAATTTTTGGCCAGTCTTTTATTACCTCCTTTGTGTATTGGAGTCACTATTCCTTCCTTCAAAGATGGGGGGGGACAATGCCAGTAGTCAAAGACTAGGTTGCTATTAGTTTCAGTGGTAGTGCCAGTTCATTCTTACACTTTTTCAGTAATTGTGCACTAAAACCATCTGGGCCTGCTTCAGAGTAAAAGTCAATGGCATTGATGGCTTCAATTATGTCATCAGTCTCCAGATCTATCGCCGACAAGATTGGCGTATGTGTTGCGGTTTCATTTACCTCAAAGAATGCTGATGGGTTATCCACTGTCTTGTCAGGGTTTGGTATACTAAAGACGCCCTCCTACTGTGACTTGAGGATTCCTGCCATTTCCTGAGGGACGCTCACCAGATCTCCTTCCTCATTTTCTAGTGGCCCAACTGCTGATATGTTCCTTGATTTTTCATTTGCGTATGTAAAGAACAACTTTGCATTGACTTTTATATTTTCAACTGCCTGGAGTTCTTTCTTTCTCTGGTTTTTATGAGATTTTAGTAGTTTTCTATCTATCTCTTGGAGAGTTTCTTGTAGTTTGGCTACTTTATGTTGTGGATTGATCCTAGCCAGTTTAGTTTTAACGAGGCTCCTCTTTCTCATTAGAATGCGTCTATCTCTTGGTATATTCCTGGTTTTTATTGATGTTCTTTTTGGTGGTACATGTGTGTTAATTGTGAGCATGGCTTCGCAGATCTTGTGGTCTGACATGGTGGTCTCCATGAGTATGTATTTGTGTAATATACCATGGTTATTACTTATCAGCAAGTCCATGATGTTGGGGCCTCTTGTTGGTGTTGTTATAAAATGTGTTAAGAATTTGTCTCCTGTATTAGGAAGAGGATAAATTCAATGACAAACCCCTCCAATTTAGTATTGCTCTTTGAAATAGTAATCTACTTAATGATCTTCAACATCATGATTTAATTTTCACCCACCGTACAAAAAATTGCATTATCAGTACTAATACTAAGATTAGAGATATCTTCTTACACAGTGCAAGTTTTCCGCTAGGTGAATGGAAAGTAACAGGCAAATATTCCAAAATCCTATGGGGTTATTGGCCCAATTGCTTTAAATGAAAATGTAGTTGAAATAAAAAATGAATTAATTTCTAAAGACTATCCTATATTATCAATGTCTCGTATTAATAAGAGAATCAAGAAAGACAACTCTCCAACACAATTCACTAAAATTGACTTTTCTGTTGAAAATGAGCCAACAATAATTAAACTATTGTACACCAAGTTCTTTGTAAATGATTACATTCCACAACCAATACAATGTTTTAAATGTCAGAAATATGGACATACTCTAAATTCCTGTAGACCAAAAGTAAAATGCCTCATATGTAACAATAACCACTCAATTAAAGACTGCCCAAGAGAAACCTTGAAATGTGCAAATTGCAATTTTAATCATGTCTCAACCTTTAAAGGATGCAGAGTATACAGGGAAGCCAGGAAAATTGAAACGATAGCAAAAAGATCAAATATTAGTTATGAGAAAGCAAAAAGCTAATAAAACAAAATAATAGTATAAATTCTCATCTTTCTACTAGTGCTAAAGTAACTGTTATGGATATACAAAATTCCCAAGAGGTAAATCACTCAAGCTGTGCATCTATCTTAAAATCCCACCTACAAAACCAAGCTATAAATAATATAATCACTGACCAGTCAATTAATCCCCAAACCTTAGTAAGAGCCCCAAATCAATTACTCATGATGTAGCGGGCCGAAAATCTAAACTAACCCCCAATCGATCCAACCCGCTTCCTACACTATCCGGACGTGAGAAATCGAAGGAGAATGAAACGGATTGTATATACAGTCCCTTTACTTACAAAAAAAATTTACAAAATATCTACAATAGAGAGGGGGCGATTATATTGGAGATCTTACTTTTTTGGCCAAAAATACAAAAAGGAAATCCTATATATATAAATACTATTTAATCTATCCTAATAAACATAAAAATCAAACAACCAAAAAAAAAAATCCTGAATACAACAGTCAATATATAAACAACAATCAAGGCCTCACTTTATACAAAGAGGATGGAGAGATGTCCAGCCACCTGCCACTCGAGCGAGCAAAATGCCTAGGACTTACAAGTGTGGCGCCTCTGCGCTTGATGGAAGATAATGACTTTAAAAAGCTTACGTGGCTATTATAAGCCCTCCTTCATTAAGCTATACTAATGGCCTTTATTTATTAATGATAATATAGCTTTCCAGGATATAACGCTTTGTTTGTAATATAAGGATATACGAAACTAAGTCCTATCTTTCCAGAATATGAGGCTTTGTTTCTAATATAAGGATATATGAAACTAAGTCCTATCTTTCCAGAATATGAGGCCTGGAAAGAAAAAAAAACATGGTAATCATTTTTATACATAAAATAAACAAAAAAAACAAACCCATTCCCATTCACACACATTCTTACAGAGGGAGGGAGAGGGTACTGAGAAAAGGGGTGGGAGAATGGCCCTTTTACACACACTCACATTCGCCCCACCACACCCCTCCTTCCTTAAGCCATTCGACCAGCCACTCACTAAACCCTTTCAATCACTCTCCACGGTACCACTTGTGCTCAATCGCACCCTTCTGCACCCATTCACACTCTTCTACTGGTCCCTGGCTACGCGTAGCAATTAGTCGGGGTTGTTTGTCAGTCGTCCTGTCAGTCTCATCGTCACTATTTATCATCTCATCAACCATACTCTTAGCCCTCATTACCAGTTCTCCCATCTCACGACAGAATTCTTTCATACTCTTCCATTCAGAACCCTCACTCTTCATACCCCCATTCATCAGCTCCTCACTCACAGCTCTCATCCAACTCAAGGTACATTCTTGCGAAACAGACAGGTCACTCACATCCCCTGTATTCTCAACAGGCATACCAGAAGCCCCTTCGACTGGTTCCCACCAGAAACCTGAAAAATCAGCCACTTCATCATTCACTACATCAAACTCATCCCTACTATTACCATTCGTAAAACCCGAAAAATCAGCCACACTAGGTTCATTCTGCCCAAACACACTATCATTCATACTGTTCCCAAAACCAGAAAAATTTGGCACAGGCAGCTCACTCACTCGTCTACTTATACCAGCCAGATCACTTACCTGTTTACGCAAAAACTCAATCTCCCTTTCAAGATCCCCCATACCAGAAACACTCTGCTCAGACTTACTTTCAATCGTACTTGCATTCTTCCTTTCACTCTTCTTTGTACGCTTTCTACTCCTCGAGACTAAGACTAGCTCTTTCCCAGACAGATCCATACTCTCACATTCAATCTCATCAGCATGCACTTTACCTCTCTCTCTACACAGTCCATACACTGGATGGCTCACCAGGTAGTCAGGAGGTTCTCTCCATCTCCTTAACTGACTCTGATGAGCCCGCACTCTCTCAGTCATGCCGTCATTCAAACTCTCCAAAACATACGTCACTCCATTTTCCCAAACCCTCACAACTCTTATAAGGTCCATCAAACTTCTCACTCATCTTTGATACATTCAACCTACCCTTCACTTCTTTCACCTTCAATACTTTTGTACCTAATTCAAATGAACGGAACCTTTCATGCGCCTCACGCCATACACTCTGCTCACTTTCACTCAAACGAAACCTATCTTTCACTCGCCTTTCAAAATTCATCACAAACTGACATGGGGACATTCCAGTTGCACTATGCACAGTTGAATTATACACCCACAACACTCTCCCCAGACACACATCCCAGTCATTCACTGTCGTACTCATCATTCTCAACATCTCACACAAGGTTCTTATAGTCCGTTCAGCCAATCCATTTGAAGACGGTACATACGGAGTTGTTCTCACATGCTCCACACCATTCTCTCTCAACATTTGCTCAAACACTTCCCCTACAAATTCAGGCCCATTATCACTCAGACATCTTCTAGGCTTCCATACACACATAGGAAAAAACAACTGCTCAACCACACGCGCAACAGTCACACTCCTTTTATCTCTCACAGGCGCTGCATACACAAACTTACTTTTATGGTCAACCATCACAACCATACCAACATTCCCAGCACTCGTACGCGGCAAAGACACACAATCAATCACTACCAATTCAAACGGTTCTTTCGCATCAACTTTCAACATCGGTGGTTTCACTTGCACACCTTGCACCTTTCGCTTCTGACACCTTTCACACGTAGTTGCAACATCATTCACAACAGTTCTCAGAAACGGGTGGAACACATGCTCCTTCATACACTCCCACAGCTTAAACTTACCCATATGCCCATAATTATCATGCACAACCTTCACCAGACCAATCATACCAACTAAGGACATCACAGGTACATACATATCATCACCACCCTTCACATGCCTCACAAAATATACAACATCCATACAAACAACAAAATCCTTAGCATACCTTTTAAAATCACTTAAACAGTCTGGCCATTCATTCAAATCAACACGCATCATTACACACCTCTTCAACTCACTAACAAAAGGACACATCTCTTGCATCTCTAGAATATCATCATCACTTAAAATCTCATTCTCATCATCCATGACCAACTCAATCATACCGCAAAACTTGACAACATTCTTTGCACACTCATTCAACTTCATCACCTCACATTCACCTTTCATAAGACAATCCTTATCAGCATCCAAAGACAAATCATTTAATCTCATAAAGTCTACACCAAGCAAGAAACAACAAGGCATTTGCTCACCTTTCAGAATCACAAAGTCATGCTTCACATTCACACCATTACCCAAACTCACTTTCAGACTAACCTGTTCCCATGCCACTATCATGCCATTCCCTAATCCACTTATCCGTAACTTCACAGGTTTATGCTCGCAACATCTAAACTCTTCATACTTACTCAGAATATTCTCATTCACTAAAGACACTTGCGCTCCAGTATCAATCAAACCACAGAACAACCTTTCACTAACTTTCACTCTCGCTTCCATCATATCAGGTCCACCATGTTCGCAATACACAGAAGGAACAAGCACACCAACATCAGCACTGATATCCACACTGTCATTAACTCCCATATCATCACTCAACACACACTCATCTTCATCCAGACAATCATTCTTCTCTCTTATATATGAACACTTTTCAATTACCCAATTGTAGTGCACACCGCTCAAACATTGCAGATGTACCACATTAGGATTCAAACCCTTCATCTTCTCATCCTTGTACATAATCGGCCTCTCACCACCAAAGTGCACATATACAATCACTCCATACAAACGACTCACTACAATCAACACTTCCTGAAATGGCGGGACCCCTTGCATACACATCGCTCTCAATTCTTTCATGAAGTTCCGCACCTTTGCCATACCAATGCTTTCAGGCTTCCTACACACTTCATTCATTACCTCCTTCCTTAAATCATCTACACTATCGGGCACTCTCACATCTACTCCATCACTCTTCAAATCTTGCAAACCATTCCATACACTCTCAAACAAGGAATCACCACCACCCTTACTCTCTTTTCCATTCATAATTCCTTTCGGCAAATACTCAGGATCACTCACTCCACACACATTTTCATCATTCGTACCAGGATACCTTGACATCAAATCAGCCACTCCATTCCGTTCACCAGGCACATACTCAATCACATAGTCAAAGTCACTCAAATCTTCCAAAGTCCTTGCAATCCTACTATCAGCCCACTTCATACGCTGCAGATACACAAGAGGTTGATGATCGGTTTTTATCACAAACCTCACACCATACAAAAATGGACGCAACACTTTCAAACAATATCTTATCGCAGCCAGCTCTCGTTCCACAGTCGAATACTTTCGTTCTGCAACATTCATAGCCTTGGATACATACCCAATTATTCGCCTGACATTCTCTCCATTCAAACGCTGCTCTTGCATCAGAAAACCTCCCATACAATACCCACTCGCATCTGTATACAATTCAAGCATTTTAGCATTTACACTATAATCTGGGTAAGCTAATTCAACATCTTCAGCCGCTGCCTCCTTCAGTCTCTCATACGCCTCATTCATCTTATCATTCCACTTGACAACCGTACTACCTTTCTTGCCCATCCACTCAGTCAGAGGCTTACTCACACCAGAACAATCACGTATAAACTTTCGCTGGAACTCAATCAAACCCAAAAATGACTTCAGTTGCTTCACAGTCACCGGTTTAGGAAACATTCGCACCTTCTCAACATACTTCGATGATTTACGCAATCCATTCTCACTCACCATATGCCCAAGGAATTCCACTTCTTTCGCAAACCATTCACACTTCGCCACTTTCACCTTCACACCAACACTCTCCAACGTTCTCAACACATCATTCACCAATCTCATATGCTCCTCAAAAGTCTCAGTCATAATCAAAATATCATCTATAAACGCAATCACATTCTTACTCGCAAACTTACTCAACACAACATTCATTGCCCGCTGGAAGGCTCCGGGAGCATTAGCCAACCCAAAGCTGAGGTTCCGGAACTGGTAATGCCTCTTTGAGGAAGAGAAGGCAGTTACTGGCCGGCTCTCCTCAGCAATGGGCATCTGGTAATACCCCCGTACCAGATCCAGCTTCGTAAACCACTCCATCCCATGCATACTATATACACACTCAGATACCACACACATCGGAAACCTTTCTTTCACAGTCCTTTCATTCACCTTTCGATAATCCACACACAGACGCAATCTTCCATCCGGCTTACGTACAGGTACAATTGGACTATTCCATGCACTCTCACTCTCCTCAATCACCCCCAATTGCTCCAATTCCAAACACTGCTCCTCAATCTCTTCAGCAACCGGACGTGGGAAATGCCTCGGCCGCTGATAGATTGGGGAGTCCTCCTTCAGGACAATCTTGAATTCCGGGAGCTTTGCAACCCCGAAATCCAGATCACCCTTACTGAGGGCTCCCTTTCGCTCAAATATCATTCGATACACATCCTCCCTTTCATACTCAGTCAAACATCCATCCAATTTCACCATGTCCTTCACCTCATTATACATCCATTCACATGTCTTTTCATTCGCAACATTCACCCTGATATCCGTACTATCATCCATACCTACCTCATTGACAGTGGAGAGGTGGCCCAGTACATCTCCGACTTGGATTCCCCTCACCTGCCCTTTCACACTGGGGTCTGCCTGCACACATACAAAAGGATCATTCATTCTCATCAAGCCATCAAACACACAAGCAACACGCCTTACCTTATAACACGCATCCTTTCCATCCAATATCACAGTGTTCTCACTCACATTCAAACTAACATCCTTACTCCAACTCACTCTAACAGACACCCTTTCACCCTTCACAAGCCTTACACTCTCCATAGCAGTCACCTCAATACCAGTAAACACACTCCTCAAAACGCTACCATCTTTCCCTACATACAACTTATACACCCCATTTTTACCAATCTTTCTCTCAATCTGATCACTCGCAGGATGCACAACCATACGATTCATTTTCATAAAATCATAGCCCAAAATCACACCATACTCACTACTCACCTTATCAATCACAGAAAATTCACATTCATTCATCATCATACCATGCATTCGAACAGGTGACCTTATCATTCCAATCACAGGCACTCTCCTATTACCAATACCTACTAAACTACCCTTGCACTCAGACAGGAGGGCTTTCTCGCTAAACTTGTCATACACATCTTTATACACCAAGCTCGCCTTGCATCCAGAATCTATTAAAGCCAAACACTCAATTCCATTCAACTCCACCTTCACACTCAGACACTCATACTTCCTACCAGACAGCACTTTCACACTAGACAGACTTACCAACACATTACTCACACTCATGCACCCAGAGGATACTTCAGCAGGTACCCTCTTACCATTCAGTTTCCCGCTTCAGACTTTCCATTCACACCTTGCGCTCTCAGTCTAATCCAACACTTTTCACTTGAATGTCCTTCCATCGCACAATAGCTACATACATTCCTCTGGTCACGACACATCCTTGCATAATGACCAGCCTTTCCACAATTACCACATGCATATTTCATACTTTCTCCAGCAGTTGCTCCACCATTCAACCTCGGACAATCTTTCTTCAAATGGCCTATTTCTTTACACTCGAAGCACTCTTTCACACTTTCCTGGCAATCCTTTATCATATGCCCTTTCTTACCACACCCAAAACACGCACCAGATGTCCACCTACATTCTGCCAACATATGACCTTTCCTTCCACACCGACGACATTCCACAATCTTTCTCACACCATTCGGTCTCTCATTTGCTGGGACATACCTCGGTTTCTCTCTCATATATCCGTTCCCACGCTTGAAATTCATCTGCCCCCTTCCATTCGACCACCCTCCATTTGCCCATCCATTCTGCCGGCCCAGGAAGTTTGACATCACTCCAGCTGGTGCAGCCTTCAGGGCATCCCTGTAGCTGACAAACTGCCGGGGTGGATGAAAGCTCCTGGGCTTCTTACCCCCAACATTCACACTGTACCATCCATCCTCTTCTAGATCGCTTTCATCATCAAATCGTCCATCTTCTAACAGTTCCAACACATCCTCCCACATCAACCGTTCACCTGTCAGTCTCACTCTCTCCTTTCTCTTTCCACCCAGCCATTCACTCACCTTTCGTGGGATCGTGTCCAAAAACTTCCTCATGAGTGGTTTACATTCATTTACATCATCATCACCATACCTCGTTCTTGCCATACTCTCAAGCCTATGTGCATACATATTCACACTTTCACTCTTCCCCATTCGAGCCTTCTCAAATTCATTTACCCTTTTATACTTCACACTCTCTTTCATTCGTTTCACCTGTCCAATCATCCGCTTCTTCACCACATCGTACCTTGGTTCCCCCACACTTGTAATCACGCGGAAAAACTCCAATACTTTTCCCTCCAAACATTCCCCCAAAACATTCATCCAGTATCCCTTATTCTCCGGGTACTTGAGCTTACAATATCGCTCAAATTCCCCGAAGAATTCTTCCACACTTTTCCCACCATGTAACCTAAATCTATCTATCTTTGGCACTTCCCTTATCAAAATACCCTTTCCCACATTCACTTCACTCTCACTTGAGCTGCCTTCACTCTCACTCATATCAATCATACCATCACTCTCTCCTTCATCCGAGTACAATGAGTCCACACTCTTGCCTCTTACCTTCCTATCCTTCCCCTTTGCACCACTCTTCCTTCTTCTCTTGCATTCAACTCTCTTCCATTCTCCATCCTTCCTATCACTCATAATCACCCTATCCTCTCTAGACTCGCACACACTCCCATTGATCCCATTAGTCTTATTCCCTTCAGTCGGAGCAGGGGTCAAGGTCGAGGGTCCTAGGGCCGGTCCTGACCCCTTCATCATGTCATACAGGTCCTGCATCCGTCGGTCCGTCTGATCCTGTCGGTCTCCCATTTCCTTCTTCATCCTATCAGTCTTTTCATTCATCCCTTTTATTTTATTCTCCATTCCCTCCATCATTCCCCGCAACATTTCACACTCCTCTTCTTTCTTTCTCAACTCCAGTCTCAATCGCACTACTTCTTCATTCAACGTTTCCGCTACAGCCATTGTTCCCAAGTTAGTAAAAAAGATAGGAGAAGGGAAAAATCAATCAAACTACTTGTCACACTAATTGGGTATGGACTGCAATCCAATCCAGTCACGCTCCCAGTTTCGAAGTCTCACGTCCCTATTCGGGCGCCAAATGTAGCGGGCCGAAAATCTAAACTAACCCCCAATCGATCCAACCCGCTTCCTACACTATCCGGATGTGAGAAATCGAAGGAGAATGAAACGGATTGTATATACAGTCCCTTTACTTACTTTTTTGGCCAAAAATACAAAAAGGAAATCCTATATATATAAATACTATTTAATCTATCCTAATAAACATAAAAATCAAACAACCAAAAAAAAAAATCCTGAATACAACAGTCAATATATAAACAACAATCAAGGCCTCACTTTATACAAAGAGGATGGAGAGATGTCCAGCCACCTGCCACTCGAGCGAGCAAAATGCCTAGGACTTACAAGTGTGGCGCCTCTGCGCTTGATGGAAGATAATGACTTTAAAAAGCTTACGTGGCTATTATAAGCCCTCCTTCATTAAGCTATACTAATGGCCTTTATTTATTAATGATAATATAGCTTTCCAGGATATAACGCTTTGTTTGTAATATAAGGATATACGAAACTAAGTCCTATCTTTCCAGAATATGAGGCTTTGTTTCTAATATAAGGATATATGAAACTAAGTCCTATCTTTCCAGAATATGAGGCCTGGAAAGAAAAAAAAACATGGTAATCATTTTTATACATAAAATAAACAAAAAAAAACAAACCCATTCCCATTCACACACATTCTTACAGAGGGAGGGAGAGGGTACTGAGAAAAGGGGTGGGAGAATGGCCCTTTTACACACACTCACATTCGCCCCACCACAATGACAGGACAATTAATCCTAACCCTCACATTAATTTAAATGCGTCCCTTATTGACCTGCTCCAAACCAGTAACTATCAAAATACTGCAAATGATACTACTATTTACAACTGTCTTCTGATTGCTTTGCTCAAAAGACTATTGGGACAGGATGAATTTGAAGAAGCAATGGCTGATGCAAAAAAAAAAGGCAACAAGAAGCTATATATTCTCAATCTGTTAATCTAACACCTAATAAAGAAACCCAACCAATACCAGGTGAAAAAGGAAATAAAAAAAACAGAAAACACCTATTAATGTTGATAATCAGGATAAAAGTGCCAAACAAGACACAAGTAACCCACTCTCTAAAGAAACTAAACTTACTTTACTATACCTCCTAAAAATGCAGGTGTTGATAAAAAAAGACAAAAATCTTCTGTTGTTGAAGCAAATGAAAAAACCTTTAAATTCTGAACCTGAAAAAAATAAAAAAACTTAATAAAACTAATAATCCAAATTTAATTAAATCTTCTAATAAAAGACCTGTTACTAATGTAACTGAATCTATAAATAAACAAGTCAAATAAAATGGATAATAAAATGAAGAACATAAAAATTCTACAATTTAACTGCCTGAGCTTATTCTCCCACTTATCAGTTTATTTATACGCTAACAAACCCCACTTGTGTTGTATATGTGAGACACGATTGGGTACTGAATCAAATGTTAATTTCACAAAGATATAAACTATAAAATTATAAAACTACATCTTGGAAGCTCAAGCTACCAGAATTAATCTAAAAAATAATAATGCTGTTGATGTACTCAATTTATACAATCCCCATGCAAACAACTTTATTGATCAAGAATTAGAATTCTATATCTCTCAACTGAGCAACAAATTAATTATTTATGGTGACCTAAATCAAAGACACCCAACATGGGATAATTATCTTTTACTGAACCCCTGCAACAAGCAATCTCCTTCAATAACTATATCATTCAATCAGATCTAACTCTAGCTACTCCTGTTAGTCTTAAAACAAGATATTACTTAAAAAATAACTTATTCAACTATCGATCTCACCCTAGTATCTGCAGCTCTTTCAGACAAAACTGAAATTAACTTGGGCAGAGATCTTGGCTCAGATCATACCCTGATCCTTATCTCCATATTTGAACAAATAATTATATCCAAAACAAGAAAAAGACCAAATTGGAAGATAAAAGATAACAAATGGTCAGATTGGACAACAAATCTAGCTCCAATACAAGCAGATGTATCCCAAAATCCAGTCGAAGAATTAAATGAAATAACAGAAAATATAATAGATGCCAGCAAAATAACTTTCAAACTTAGCACTGAACCTAAAAGCACTAAGTATAACAAACCATGGTGGACAGAGGAATGCAGCAAGCAGGTGGCGCTGAGACAAAAAGCTAAAGAAATTTTATATTACAGAACACCATAGCCTTTAATAAACAAAAAGCTATAGCACAAAGGACAATTAGAAGAGCAAAACAATATCTCTACAAAAATTTATTTCTAATATAAACTTTAGAACACCAATTCAAGATATTTGGTTCTATTTTAAAAAATTCACAGGCACCTACAAAGAACAAACATTTCCTCATTCAAAATGATAATCCAGTGTTTAATGACAGAGAAAAAGCAAATATTTTTGGCCAAAATTTTGCAGATCTTCTTACAAATGAAGATCTAGTTATTTTAAATGAACAAGGCAATAAACTGATCAATGACACTGTAGCGGGCCGGAAATCTATGGTCTAATCCCAATCGTTCCAACCCGCTTCCTACACTAATTCAGATGTGAGAAATCGAAGGAGAATGAAATGGATTGTATATACAGTCCTTTACAAAAAATACAATAATATTTACAAAAATATGGGGGTAATTATATTTGAGATCTCGAGTATAGATATACATACAAAAAAAAATCCAGACAATCCTATCACCAACCAATAATTTATATATAAACTAGAGAATAAATAAATTATACTAAAGATGCCTAATAAACCACTGGTAGCAAAATTCAACCACAATACAATTGTATAAGGAGGCCTAATAACCACACTTGTACTTAAAAAACAATACAACAAAAAAAAGGCCGCACATGGTACAAAGGGGGGTATGTCCTGCCAGCTGCCACTCGAGCGGGCAAAATGCCTAGGGCTTATTAATAAAACTGGCTCCTCCGAGCTCGGTATTTGCGTCTTGAGGCTATATAGAAGCAAAACCTCCTGTCCAACCAATCAGTATCCAGTCAAGGATGATGGCAATTTCAAGTATATTACTTCCCCTAATCTTCTAATGTCAGCCACTCTTTACAAAAAGGAAGTAATATTTGCAAAATTTAATAGTCACTTCTTTTTGTAAAAAGAATTTTATCAAGAAACTCTTTTGTTAGCAATATAATGATATATGAAACTCTTTTGTTTGCAATATAATGATATATGAAACACTTTTGTTTGCAATATAATGATATATGAAACTCTGCAAAGAGACAAAAACATTTTAAACAAAACATGAAATCCCTAATAAATAATATATATATATAAAAAAGAAGAAAAAAACAACCATTTCCATTCACACACACATTCTTACAGAGGGAGGGAGAGGGTATTGGGAAAAGGGGTGGGAGAATGGCCCTTCATACACACTCACATTCACTCCACCACACCCCTCCACCACACCACAGACATTCACAATAGACTCTCAATCCTTATTCACAGTACTTTTTATACTCAATCGCACCCTTCTCCACCCATTCACACTCGTCTACTGGTTCCTGGCTACGCATAGTAATCTGTCTGGGTTGTTCGTCAGTTGTCCTGTCAGTTTCCTCGTCACTATTGATCATATCGTCCACCATACTCTTAGACTTCATTACCAGTTCTCCCATCTCTCGACAGAACTCTTTCATACTCTTCTGTTCAGAACTTTCACTCTTGCGAAACAGACAAATCACTCACATCCCCTCTACTCTCACCGGCTACACTGGAAACCCCTTTAACTGGTTCCCACCAGAAGCCAGAAAAGTCGGTCACCTCCCCATTCTCCACATCACATCAAACTCACCTCTACCCTTACCATTCCAAAACCAGAAAAATCAGCCACACTAGATTCATTCTGCTCAAACACTATCATTCATACTGTTCCCAAAACCAGAAAAATCAGGTACAGGCAGCTCACTCACTCGTCTGCTTACACCAACCAAATCACTCAATCTCTCTCTCAAGCTCCCCCATACCAGAAAGACTCTGCTCAGACTTACTTTCATTCGTACTTGCATTCTTCCTTTCACTCTTCTTTGTACACTTTCTACTCCTCGAGACCAAGACAAGCTCTTTCCCAGACAGATCAATACTATTACACTCCATCTCTTCATCATGCAGCTTATCTCTCTCTTTGCACAGTTCATACACCAGGTGGCTCACCAGGTAGTCAGGAGGTTCTCTCCACCTTCTCAACTGACTCTGATGAGCCTGCACTCTCTCAGTCACACCTTCATTCAAATTTTCCAAAATATACGTCACACCATTCTCCCAGACTCTCACAACTCTATACAGTCCTTCAAACTTTTCACTCATCTTCAACACATTCAACCTACCTTTTACTTCTTTTACCTTCAATACTTTGACACCTATTTCAAATGAACAAACCTTTCATGTACCTCACACCATACACTCTGCTCACTTTCACTCGCCTTTCAAAATTCATAACAAACTGACACAGGGACACCCCAATTCCACTATGCACCATTGAATTATACGCCCATACACTACTCAACCATTCATCCATCATTCAAAGTCATACTCATCATTCTCAACATCTCACACAAGGTCCTAATTGTAGATTCAGCCAATCCATTCGAAGACAGTACATATGGAGTCATCCTCACATACTCCACACCATTCTCTCTCAACATTCGCTCAAATACTTCACTCGCAAACTCAGGCCCATTATCATTCAGACATCTCCTAGGCTTCTATACACACATAGGGAAAAACAACTGCTCAACCACATGTGCAACAGTCACACTCCTTTTATCTCTCACAGGCGCTGCATACACTAACTTACTTTTATGATCAACCATAACAACCATACCAACATTCCCAGCACTCATACACGGTAAAGACACACAATCAATTACTACTAATTCAAACGGTTCTTTCGCATCAACTTTCAACATTGGCGGCTTCACTTGAACACCTTGTACCTTTCAATTCCGACATCTTTCACACATGTTGCAACATCATTCACAACAGTCCTCAGAAATGTATGAAACACACGCTCCTTCATACACTCCCACAACTTATACCTACCCATATGCCCATAATTACCATGCACAACTTTCACCAGACCAATCATACCAACCAAGGACATCATGGGTACTTATATATCATCCCCATCCTTCATATGCCTCTCAAAGTATACAACATCCATACAAACAACAAAATCCTTAGCATGCTTTTTAAAATCACTCAAACACTCAGGCCATTCATTCAAATCAACATGCATTATTACACACCTCTTCAACTCACTGACAAAAGGTCACATCTCTTGTATCTCTAGATTATCATCATTACTTAAAATCTCATATTCATTATCCATGACCAATTCGATCATACCACAAAACTTGACAATATTCTTTGCACACTCATTCAACCTCATCATCTCACATTCACCTTTCATAAGACAATCCTTATCAGTATCCTAAGACAAATTCAATCTCATAAAGTCTACACCAAGCAAGAAACAACACAGCATTTGCTCATCTTTCAAAATTAGAAAGTCATGCTTCACATTCACACCACTGCCCAAACTCACTCTCAGACTAACCTGTTCCCATGCCACTATCATTCCATTCCCCCATCCACTTATCCGTAACTTCACAGGCTTATGCTTGCAACATCTAAACTCATCATACTTACTCAGAATCCTCTCATTCACTAAAGACACTTGTGCTCCAGTATCAATCAAACCACAGAACAACCTTTCACCAACTTTCACTCTCGCTTCCATCATATCAGGTCCACCATGTTCGCAATACACAGAAGGAACAAGCACACCAACATCAGCACTGACATCCACACCATCATCAACTCCCACATCATCACTCACCACACACTAATCTTCATCCAGACAATCCTTCTTCTCTCTCATATATGAATACTTTTCAATCACCCAATTGTAGTGCACACCGCTCAAACACTGCAGATGCACCACACTAGCATTCAAACCCTTCATCTTCTCATCTTAAAACACAATTGGCCTCTCACCACCAAAGTGCACATAAACAATCACTTGATACAAACGACTCGCTACAATCAACACTTCCTGAAATGGCGGGACCCCTTACATACACATCGCTCTCAATTCTTTCATGAAGTTCCACACCCTTGCCATACCAATGCTTTCAGGCTTCCTACATACTTCACTCATTACCTCCTTCCTTAAGTCATTCACACTATCAGGCACTCTTCAAATCTTGCAAACCATTCCATATACTCTCAAACAAGGAATCACCACCACCCTTACTCTCCTTTCCATTCATAATCCCTTTTGGCAAATACTCAGGATCACTCACTCCACACACATTTTCATCATTCTACCAGGATACCTTGACATCAAATCAGCCACTCCATTTCGTTCACCTGGCACATACTCAATCACATAGTCAAAGTCCTCGCAATCCTACTATCAGCCCACTTCATACGTTGCAGATACACAAGAGGTTGGTGGTCAGTCTTAATCACAAACCTCACACCACACAAAAACGGATGCAACACTTTCAAACAATACCTTATTGCAGCCAACTCTCGCTCCACAGTCGAATACTTTTGTTCTGCAACATTCATAGCCTTGGATACATACCCAATTATTCGCCTAACATTCTCTCCATTCAAACACTGCTCTTGCATCAGAAAACCTCCCATACAATACCCACTCACATCTGTATACAATTGAAGCATTTTAGCATTCACACTATAATCTGGATACGCCAATTCAACATCTTCAGCCGCTGCCTCTTTCAGTTTCTCATACGCTTCATTCATCTTATCATTCCACCTGACAACCGTACTACCTTTCTTGCCCATCCACTCAGTCAGAGGCTTACTCACACCAGAACAATCACGTATAAACTTTCGCTGGAACTCAATCAAACCCTAAAACGACTTCAGTTGCTTCACAGTCACCTGTTTCGGAAACATTCGCACCTTCTCAACATACTTCAGCGACTTTCGCAACCCATTCTCACTCACCATATGCCCAAGGAATTCCACTTCTTTCGCAAACCATTCACACACTTCGCCACTTTCATCTTCATACCAACACTCTCCAACGGTCTCAACACATCATTCACCAATCTCATATGCTCTTCAAAAGTCTCAGTCATAATCAAAATATCATCTATAAACGCAATCACATTCTTACTTGCAAACTTACTCAACACATTAATTGCCCGCTGGAAGGCTCCGGGAACATTAGCCAACCCAAAGCTGAGGTTCCGGAACTGATAATGCCTTTTCGTAGAGGAAAAGGCAATCACCGGTCGGCTCTCCTCAGCAATGGGCATCTGGTAATACCCCCATACCAAATCCTGCTTTGTAAACCACTTCATCCCATGCATACTATACACACACTCAGATACCACACACATCGGAAACCTTTCTTTCACAGTCCTTTCATTCACCTTTCGATAATCCACACACAGACGCAATCTTCCACCCAGCTTACATACATGCACAATTGGACTATTCCATGCACTTTCACTTTCTTAAATCACCCCCAATCATTCTAATTCCACACATTGCTCCTCAATATCATCAGCAACCGGATGCGGGAAATCTAGCGACCCTAATAGATTAGGGTGTCCTTCAAGATAATCTTGAATTCCGGAAACTTCAAAACCCTGAAATCCAGATCACCCTTACTATGACCCCCTTTCATTCAAACAGCATTCGATACACATCTTCCCTTTCATACTCAGTCAAACATTCATCCAATTCCACCATCCTTTCCACTTCACTATACATCCATTCACACATGTTTTCATTCGCAACATTTACCCTGACATTCGTGCTATCACCCATACCTACCTCACTGACAGTGGAGAAGTGGCCCATACATCTCCGACTTGGATCCCCCTCACCTGCCCTTTCACTCTGGGGTCCACCTGCACACATACAAAAGGATCATTCATTCTCATCAAGCCATCAAACACACAAGCAACACACATCCTTTCCATCCAATATCACAGTGTTCTCACCCACATTCAAACTCATATCCTTACTCTTATCTTTTCACTCTCCATAGCAGTCACCTCAATACCAGTAAACACTACCATCTTTCCTACATACAACTTATATACCCCATTTATACCAATCTGATCACTTGCAGCATGCATAACCATACGCTATACTTTTATAAAATCATACCCCCAAATCACACCATACTCACTACTCACCTTATCAATCACAGAGAATCCACACTCATTCATTAACATACCATGCACTCGAACACCTGACCTCATCATTCCAGTCGGATGCTCTGCTCCGACTAGAAAATGACGTCTGCCAGGCCTTCCTTCGTAGACAGCACTACGCCACGGTGTTTTCCGATCTGGAGAATGCCTATGATACCGCATAGCGATATGGTATCATGGAGACTCTCCACACAATGCGGGCGAGGGGACGCCTCCCAATGTTTATATCTGAATTTTTGCGAGATCAGATCGTCGATTCCGTGTACAGGTGGGGAGAGCCCTCTCCGGCCCAATGGACAAGGAAGAGGGTGTCCCGCAGGGAAGTGTCCTCAGTGTCACACTCTTTGCCCTGAGCATCAACGGCATCACCTCGGTGCTGCCGGAAGATGTTCTCGCTACGCTCTATGTGGACGACATTTCGATCTCTTTTGGCGCAGCCCAGATGCCAACCCCGGAGCGTCGACTCCAACAGGCATTGAACCACGTCTCTCGCTCTGCCGAAGCGCACAGGTTTCGGTTTTCCTTGGCCAAGACTAAGGTAGTGCATTTCTGCCGCCATCCACGGCTCCACCCCGACCCAGATTTGTTTCTTAATGGGGGTGCCCCTGGAAGTGGTTGAATCGTACCGTTTCTTTGGTCTTGTATTTGACCGACGCATCACCTGAGAGACTCATTTGCAGCCTTAGGGTCTCTTGTACCTGCGCCATGGATATTCTCTGCTCCGTGACGTTCAGAGCTTGGGGCGCTGATAGGACTACTGCCTTACTTTTTTTATCGATCCTTTGTTTGTTCGAAGCTCGACTACGGATGCGAATTTTATGCATTCGCAGACGAGCGTTTATTGCGGAAGGTGGACTCGATCCACCACACCGGCCTTCGCCTGGCAACCGGTGCCTTCCGCACTTCCCCGATTGAGAGCCTACTAGTCGATGCTGCGGAGAGGTCACTCGCTCTACGCCGCGTGCAGTGTATCACTCTCCTGTACGCCCGAGCCCGGCGTCTCTCTTAGTCGCCAACAGCTCTCACTGCATCCGCATCTGATTTCGACGGTGCCTATGCCGCCGAGAGACGCCAGTCATACCCCTAAACCCCCAAAGGGGTTTAGGGCCAGGAAACTCCGAGAGCTAGGTATAGCTCTCGGGCCGGTGGCGCCCCTGGTTCTGCCCAGGACGCCACCCTGGAGGGTACTACATTTGGCTATTTATCGCCACGCCTCTGCTCCCAAAGCTTGTACAGCGCCATGAGTATTGCGTTTTTGGAGCACACTTCCTGTCATGCTGGAGCCGTGCCAGTGTATAAGGATGGCTCCAAGTCCCAAGAGGGGGTCGGCTTACACGCCGTATCCCCTCTGTTTGAAGTCAGCGGGGCTCTGCCAGGTGCTGCGTCTGTCTTCACGGCCCAGCTGGTGGTAATACACCACTCGGTACGGGAGATTACGCGATGTGCCTGATTCGGAGACCGGATTGTGATCTATAGCGCCTCACAAAGCGCCCCGAGTGCTCTCGTGGCATTGGAATCTCCGCATCCCCTGGTTCGCGATATCCGTGATGCCACTGTTTTGGCGAGCTGGGCAGATGTCAAGATTATCTTCTGGTGGGTTCCTGGACATGTAGGAATTGCGGGGAATGAGTGCGCCAAAGAGTCCGCTAGGACCGGGCGACCAGACGAGCGTTTCGCTCTTCCTCACACTGACTACATGGCAGGAATACGGGCAGCTCTTCGGACTGCTTGGCAAAGAAGGTTTCAGACGGTCCAGGGGAATTTAAAGTTGCGTGCCATTGCGTCGCGACTGTTCCCATGGACCTATCCCCCATTGCTGCAACGGCTTCAGGTCGCTTTCTGTCGTCTCCGAATCGGTCACACTTGCGCCATTTGATGAAGCGCTCGCCTACGCCCTATTGTGACGATTGCGTCATCCCCAAGACTGTTTGGCACATTCTTGTTGAATGTGCCAGTCTGGGTGATCTTCGCGCACGTTACCTGTCCCGGTACCGGGATGGGCGGGGTCGCTACCACCTGTCCCTTGTACTCGGGACGAGTGCATGCACCTTGACTGGTGGACTTCTAGACTTTGGGGGGGGGGAGGCCAGCCTTCTCCCTTTTATTTAACCAGTTTTTTTGTTGTTTTTTTTCCCTTATAGGTTGCACGTTCCTGGGCCTGGGGGGACCTTCCCCCGACACAGGACCTTGATTCCTGCTCGTTGGCTTTTCCCTTTTTTTAATAATTTTGGTGTTGTTGTTTTCTTTTGGGGGGGGGGCGGTGTTTTTGAATTTGATTTTAAAGTAGCCTAGCACTAGGCAAGTTTTTAATACGGCGACTAATGCCCAATTAGGCAGATCGTATTTTCGTACTGAAAGGCAACATCGATGTTGTTGGTCCGTGCCAACCTTTTGAAATTGATTAACTGGGTGAAGTATGGGAAGGTAACATAATATTTGTCACATCTGTTTTCTTTATAGTTTGCTGGCTTTATAGTGCCACTTTTCTATTAACCAAAAGGGGATATTGCAGCTCAATGAATGTTTAGATGATTGTATTAATTTTGTCTTGCAAGAAACAAGGATCACAAATGCGATATTCTCTCGGGAACATGGAAGAAACTACAGACCATTTAATGGATACATCGTGACACGAGAAATAATGAATATAGGCATTAGAATTCTTTGGTTTCGGGTAGACGGAACAATTTGCTTTGTCGTTTATTTTAGATATTCTTACATCCAGAAGTGGCAATGTGTTGTTCAGTTCCCATTCTACTTTAAATGTAATAGTTGGGTGGATCTTGGTGAATTTTTTAAAGAAAGAATCAAATCTGTTATCATTGATACGCCATGTGGCACATATATAGTCTACATAGCGGAACCACGTTATGGGATTGGGTAAAATGGGGGGAGGAGGTGCTTTTCAAAATCCTCCATAAACAGATTGAATAATATCGGGAAGACAGGATTGCCCATACTCATGCCATATTTCTGCCTGTAAAAACAATCTTCAGCTCTGAACACATTGTCCGTCACACACTAATGAACTAACTTTACAATTTTATCATACGGTAGGGGTAATGTTAGGTTAGACAAATACAAGTTTTTCAGAGGGAACATCTGTATTTCACTTGTCCACCAGCAACTGATAATGACGGATGTTTCCATCGAAACCTGGTTTTGCATATAAAAGTAGTCCTATTACTGTGGTTTTATCCCTATAGTTATATGTACGCTACTGTACTTTTTTGGATATATATATATGTATACTATTTCTATGGGTTGTCCTATCAGCAGTATTCAGCTTCCCTGGACTGCAAGGTTTGGGGTCTGGAAACCTACTGGCAAACAGAGGTAAATGGAATAGTGGAGAGAAAATATAGCATATAATAGTGGAATACAAGGGCCATACTGTAGAGAAGGAGAGGTTAATGAAGGAGTTGGGAGACAGTAGTAGGATGAAATAGGTCTGATGGGGTATGAAGAAGAACGGACTGTGGACACAATGTAGTTCTAGGGTTTGAGTGTGGAGAAAAGGGAGAATGAAGACAGAAAAACTAAGATTTTTGCCGAATATGTGGAAGAAGAGGTAATATATAGTCAGAAAAGGCTGTTCCAATGATGTAGCAATAGGAGGCACCTTAATTAAAATTATAACTGCTATTTTCTCCTCTGACAGAATTCTTATAATGTCATCTCCGGATACAAAGGGTGACAGAACAAGTTGAACTGGAGTTATATGATGAGAGTAATTGGATAGCATAAGCCTTTCATATGTCATGACTGGCATTAGATCATCTTGACTAAATGGAATTAAATTTATGGATTTTTGATATGTTATAGGTATAGTTACCCAATTTCCTTCAGAAAAAAAACCTTTGCATGTTCTATGAAATGTTTTGGATGAGGAAAAAAACATCTTTTTTACTCCTAGGTAAGAAAAAAAAATATTCTAAGTTTTCTAGCCACGTAAGATAAATTAATTATATAATGGTATACACTTAAGTATACCATTATACACCCTTGGCCAAAAGTATAAGGCCACCCCGCAATTTTTTAGTTAGTTCTCAGAATATTAATAAAACATGTGCCTATGGTTGTTGTATGGTATATTTCAGAATATTCATTTGATCTAATACCTAGTTGACCTACCTCCTCCCTTAGCTTTAATTACTGCTGCAATATCCCTAGGCATTGAGTCAACCAATTTCTTGCAAATGTCAGGCATAATTTTAGCCCATTCTTTGTGCAGTTTCGGTTTTATTCTTAACTGTTGTGCTCCTAATAGCTTTACCAAGGACTTCCCATAGGTGTTAAATGGGGTTTAAGTCCAGACTTTGAGCTGGCCAGTCCATAGGAATAAAAAGATGACATTAGCTTTTGATACGCCTGGATGTAATTTAGCAATTGATGGCTCTAAAACATCTGATAACATGAGAACATATGTATCAAAATTCATTCTGCCTTGGCATAAAATCATCTCTCTAGGTCCTGTGGCAGACATGCAATCCTATACCATAACGGAACTGCCTCCATTTTTTACTGTTGGGATGAGGCATTCAATCGATGAAAGTTGCCCCATGTATGCAACTTTCGTGGCGTACGATGTCCCGTACGACATGCTTTGACACCTGGGTGAGTGAGGCATGGCCTTTCTATTAGATTTGTTCAACAGCGTCTGGGTGGAGGGTCTCCTCCCAGATTCCTGGCGAATCACTACTGTGCTCACCTTTCGCAATCCGGGGAGAGATCACTCTACCCCGGCCGGTTTCTGCCCATTCTCTCTAACCTCTTGCATGTGCAAGTTGATGGAGAAATTGGTAAATGTTAGATTAGCCTTTTTCCTGGACAGCGGAGGCCATCTGTCTTCTGCACAGTGCGGCTCCCGCAAGTTCCACTCCACGTCGTATGCTCTGCTCCGACTGGAAAATGCCATCTGCGATGACTTCCTTCGTAGACAGCACTACACTACAGTGTTTTTCGATCTGGAGAAGCCCTATGATACTGCATGGCGATATGGCATCATGGAAACTCTCCACACGATGGGGGCGAGGGGATGCCTCCCAATGTTTATATCTGAATTTTTGCAAGATCAGATCGTTGATTCCATGTACAGGTGGGGAGAGCCCTCTCCGGCCCAATGGACAAGGAAGAGGGTGTCCCGCAGGTAAGTGTCCTCAGTGTCACACTCTTTGCCCTGAGCATCAACGGCATCACCTCGGTACTGCCGGAAGATGTTCTCGCTACGCTCTATGGACGACCTTTGATCTCTTTTGGCGCGGCCCAGATGCCAACTCTGGAGCATCGACTCCAACAGGCATTGGACCACGTCTCTTGCTATGCCGAAGCACTCAGGTTTCGGTTTTCTTTTGCCAAGACTAAGGTGGTGCACTTCTGCCGCCATCCACGGCTTCACCCCGACCCAGATTTGTTTCTTAAAGGGGTGCGCCTGGAAGTGGTTGAATCGCACCGTTTCCTTGGTCTTGTATTTGACCGACGCCTCACCTGGGAGGCTCATATTCCTAGCCTTAGGGTCTCTTGTACCCGCGCCATGGATATTCTCCGCTCCGTGCCGTTCAGCGCTTGGGTCGCTTATAGGGCTACTGCCCCACTTTTTTATCGATCCTTTGTTCGTTCGAAGCTCGACTACGGCTGCGAATTTTATGCATCCGCAGCCGAGCGTTTGTTGCGGAAGGTGGACTCGATCCGCCACACCGGCCTTCGCCTGGCGACCCGTGCCTTCCGCACTTTCCCCATTGAGAGCCTGTTGGTCGATGCTAGGGAGATTCTACTCCCTCTACGCCGCCTGCAGTGCATCACTCGCCTGTACACGCGAGCCCGGCGCCTCACTCAGTCGACGATGCCTATGCCGCGAGAGACTCCAATCATACCCTAAGCCCTTTGGGTTTAGGGCCAGGAAACTCCTTCGAGAGCTAGTTATACCTCTCGGGCCGGTGGTGCTCCTGGTTCTGCCCAGGACGCCACCCTGGAGGGTACCACATTTGGCTATTTGCCACCACGCCTCTGCTCTCAAAGCTTGTACTGCGCCGGGAGTATTGCGTTCGACCTTTTTGGAGCACACCTCGTGTCACGCTGGAACCGTGCCAGTGTATACGGATGGCTCCAAAGCCGAAGAGGGAGTTGGTTTCCACGTCGTTTTCCCTTTGTTTGAAGTCAGTGGGGCTCTGCCAGGCGCTGCGTCTGTCTTCACGGCCGAGCTGGTGGCAATACATCACTCGGTACGAGAGATTACGTGACGTGCCCGGTTCAGAGACCAGATTGTAATCTATAGCGACTCACAAAGCGCCCTGAGTGCTCTCGGGGCATTGGAATCTCCGCATCCCCTGGTTCGCGATATCGATAATGCCACAGTTTTGGCGAGCCGGTTGGATGTCGAGATTATCTTCTGCTGGGTTCCTGGACATGTAGGAATTGCGGGGAATGAGCGTGCCAAAGAGTCCGCGAGGACTTTGCGACCGGACCAGCGTTTCGCTCTTCCTCACACCGACTACATAGCGGGAATACGGGCAGCTCTTAGGACTGTTTGGCAAATAAGATGGGAGACGGTCAAATGGAACTTAAAGTTATGTGCCATTGCGCCGCGACTGTTCCCATGGACCTATCTTCCAATGCCGTGACGGCTTCAGGTTGCTTTCTGTCGTCTCCGAATTGGGCACACTGACTCATTGACTGGTGGACTGGTAGACTTTTGGGGGGAGGCCAGCCTTCTCCCCTTTATTTAACGTTTGGTTTTTTTATTGTTGTTTTCTTTGTAGGTCGCACGCTCCTGCGCCTGGGCGAGGGGGACCTCCCCCCGATGCCGGAGATTGCTTCTTAATTGTTAAGATCTTCCCTTTTTATCATTGTTGTTTTCATATTCTTATTTTAAAGTAACCTAGTGCTAGGCTGTCGTGATTCCGGCGACTTATGCCCAAGTGGGCAGTCGCCACATAGGCTCCTAAAATTAAAAAAAAAATGCTTCCAGACCCAAATCCTAGAACTGCACTCCAACATGGTACACTATGTTGATACCGTAGCTACATTGGGGCACTTACGAGGGGTGGTCTATAAGTTTTGCATTTTGGATATGAGGAAAAGTGTTTTTTTTATTTTTCAATATAATTATCCTCGACTTCAATGCACTTGCGCTACTTGTCCCTGAGGCTTCAAATTCCCGACAACCAGAAATCTCCCGACTGCTGTTCAATCCACTCCTGCATAGCGAGTTAGACATCTTCGTCGTCCCCAAAACGGCGTCCATGCAGTGCAGACTTGAGCTGGCAGAATAAAAAGTAGTCGCTAGGGGCCAGATCTGGAATGTAGGGGGGATGTTTGAGCTCCTCGAATCCACACTCACGCAGGGCAGCTTGTGCAACTCTGGCCTTGTGGATTTTGACGACATTGAAGTTGATCATGAGGCGTGAGGTTTCTAGGGACCTAATGGGCAGAGGACCTTGGTCATGGCCAAATTGTCATGGATGATGTTGATAACACTTCCATGTAATATTCCAAGTTCTCGCTCGATTTCTTCGACCTTCACCCGTTGATTTTCGAGGATCATCCTCTCCACACGGGCCACATTGTGTTCGTTGGCCACATCTGATGGGCATCCTGGACAGGGGTCATCTTCAAGGGACTCATGACCATGGCGGAACTCCCTATTCCAGCGAACAATGGTTGCATAGGAAGGGGCGGTGTCGGTGTACACTGCAACCATGCGTTCATGGATATCTTTTGCATTCTTGCCTGCCTTGGTATAAAATTTGATCACTGCGTGGTGCTCAACCTTTTCCATTGTTGAAAAATTTGTGATTAACGATCTGCGATCAGCTACTGCTTCTTAAATAGACAAGGCAGGAGTGTGCGGCTGCATGTCCTGACTTGTCATAACACCCCCCACAAACAGCCATCCCCCTTCCTCTGTTTTGCCCTACCGATTCTCCCAGAACTTATTGACATCCCCTCATACCTCGCTTAATTTTCCTGGCTCATTTTTTTTTTTTAATCATCTAACTATTAAATGTACAATTTTTTGTCCTATGAGATCAATTACGTGTTCTTTTATAAATATATCCTTATCAATTATCTTTTGTATTAAGTTTGGGCTGTCCATAATAATAACACATATTTTACTACATTAACTACATATCTAAGCTATAGACGTACTTTCCAATTATTTACCTCAGTAAAAGTTGATCCTGGCTACTGTGTAGTATGTTGTAGCAGGCCAAAAATCTAGATACAACCCACTTCCTACACTAATTTGGATGTGAGAAATCGAAGGAGAATGAAACAAATTGTATGTACAGTCCTTTACTTACAAAAAAAATACAATAATATTTACACAAGTATGGGGGGTAATTATATTTGAGATCTCGAGTATATATATACGTACAGAAAAATCCAGACAATCCTATCACCACTAATTATTTATCTATAAACTAGAGAAAATATATGAATGATACAAAGAGGCCCAATAAACAAATCGTACAAGGAGGCCTAATAATCACACTTGTACTTAACATGATACAACAAAAAAATACCCCACGTGGTACCACAAGGGTGGGGGACATCCTGCCAGCTGCCACTCAAGTGTGTAAAATGCCTAGGACTTATAAACAAAGTGGCGCCTCCGAGCTTGGTATAAGATAAGCGACCTTGTCACGCTTGCGTGACTATTATAAACCCTCCTTCTTTAAATGCCAAACTATTTTAACAAAGTCAGACACTCTTTACCCTCATTAACAAATTCTAAATAGAGTAAACCCTTGATATAATGAACCTCAATATAACGAATTTCGGATATAATGAACCAAATTTCCTGGCCGAACTCCATCGGATTTAACAGGCAAGCATTACTACCAGCCTGAGTGAGTGTTGGTGTGTCACATGTCTCCTACAGTACAAGGTTCGTATCAATACTATGTTGTGTAGTCCATTTAACTTTATTAGTAATTACATACGTATTACATATCCATAACAAACTTGGTTCGTTATTTCCATTGCTTTTAATGCCCATCGGGTTTAACAAACTTTCGGCTTTAACGAATGACCCCGCTGCCCCATATAGTTTGTTATATCGAGGGTTTACTGTAGTTTGCTTCTAATACAGAGGTAATATTTTTGGTCAGTCTATCTTTCCAGAATATGGCGCCTGGAAAGAAAGAAAGCATTTTATAATACATGACATCAATTATATTATATATATAAAAAAAAAACAACATTCCCACTCACACACACATTCTTAGAGGGAGGCAGAGGGTATTGGGAAAAAGGGGTGGGAGAATGGCCCTTCACACATACACTCACATTCGCTCCATCACAATGTGCCTGTCCCAGATTGAATAAAACCCCATCTAAAAAGAAACTCTAACACTGAATGGGTTTCATGGTCTTATCATTTACCCCTACAAGAGTTTGAGTTCACCTTCCCTTTGAAGGGGTTTACCAAGAGGATACTACTTGGAGCTACGGGCTAGTTTAATAGAAGTCTTCCAATCCTCTATTACTTGGGAGGAGTTTTCACAGGTTTTTAAGTGGGTTTACCAATTACTAACCTAAGAAGGGCAGGTCAATTTCCAACACTGCCTGTTTAAACTTACCCCTACAAAGGGGGGGGAGTAAACTTAGACCTGATATTTGAAGAGCTACACACATCATCCTGCCCCAGTACCGTTGGTATGTCCAAAACTAGAATGAGACTCCCAACCAGCACCCGTGGGATCAAAAGGTTTCTAGTTACTTGAATTTGCTAGTTGCATGAGAGATGGTTTATAGCTCCCTGGGAGCTGATGGCATCTCTGTTCCCCCCAACGGCTTAGGAGAGTAAGTGGAAAGCCTTTGATTCTACAGACTGTGCTGTAGGCCCCGCTCCCTGGGAGCAAATGGTATCTCTGGTGCCTCCAACTGCCTGGGAGAAATCTTTAAGCCTACAGCCTGTTGTAGGCCCTGCCATCATTAATACAATTAAGTGGGGCGGCACTTTCTGTGAGGCTCCTGAGGGACCATTTAAAAGAAAGATGATTAAATGGGACATAAGTGAATAGGGAGAAATGGAAATTGGTAAAATGACAATATCTAAAATAAATTTTTTCTAAGATAAATAAGTAAATTTAGCAGAGACAATTTAACAAAATTAAAAGTATACACTTTATCATTAAAAAAAAGATACAAATTCTATGCAAGATTTTGAAACACAATTAAATAATGAACAATGGTAGATTATTTTTGTGTCAAAAATATAGAAATTTAAAAATATGAAAATGTTGTATCTGCATACTTTTGATTCCTTGTGCCTACAATGGAAAATCATTGTCAGAAATGATAAATTCAGGGAAATCATTAACAAAAAATAAATAAATTATAAATAGAGAGCAATGTATATTTTATGTTGATAGAACATCCAATAGGTATTCAGAATGATGCATCTCTTGCAAGGTTGCTCTATTTTAAGCTCCACCGGATAAATATCCATCTTTTATTTTTAGTATATTATTGCCATAAAGCACCATATTGAAGGTATGATGCTCAAATACATCACTATGTAATTTATTAGCAATTGGCTTTTTGTATTTTGATAGGAAAATAATTTTTGGCCTATGAAACTTGTTTTTAATATATATGATTTTTTTTATAATCTACTATCAAAGCTTGCCTATTTTCTTTTATAGCATCACTTTAATATTTAAGAGGTATCGATTTATACATTTTATAAATGGTCTGTTTTGTCTATAATAAAACTACTTAGCTAATGCCTTTTATCCCAGTTTAATTTTTCGCGAAGGGTCTTTTGGACTTTATTTTTTGCAACATTATTAAAAGATAATTTCTTTATTACCAAATTATAAAATTTAGCTTCTTTGGATATGGTGTCCTGCCTTTTGCTAATAGTTAAGAAAGCATCTATAATATAATTGGTTTGAGTTGTCAATTATTAAAGTTCTTCATCTTAACTTATATCTTCATGTAAATTTAAGGGTTCATAATTTTTTTTTTAAATTTTGGTACATTTGGAATACACAGTCACCCACTTCAAGGAAATTTAATGACTCCAGTTTTAGCTCCTCCCCAAAGGGTCAGACTACTTCATAAAAACAATGAACCTTGGAGTGCCTAACAATGTCTGGCAACCAAATGAGAATTTAAACTCTAAGGTGATTATTTCAAAATAGCGGATTCAATCCCCTTTAATGCTGGGGGTTGCACCCCCACACTACACAATTTTTAATCATCTAGTAATATTTATAATTCCAAAGCCTGGCATTAGATTCAACTTCGAATGCAATTGCCAGACATCATTAGGCACTCTAATGTTCATTGTTTTTATGTTGTGCTTCCTGACTTCAGACATATAAGCCCAGCCCCTGAATGCTAATTAAATCAATCCTATTTTCTTTGATATTGAGTAATATAAAATCTCCATATTTTAATTCATAAAAAGATTCCCTTCAAAATAATATATATTATGTACAATATAATGCAATTCCGATTGACAATGTGACTGTATATTCAATATTTAGCTGAATTTCTGTATAAGTAGATTTAAATGAATTGTATTTGTATTTCAGGCTTGATGCTCATTTTATTTTGTGAAGAATGCACTGCCAGACGAGGTGGAGGTGGAGGTGGAGGTGGAGGTGGAGGTAGAGGTGGAGGCAGAGGTAGTAGTGGTGGAAGTAGGGGAGGAGGGTGGTTCAGTCGAGGGGGTAGCAGTAGTCGAGGAAGTAGCAGTAGTCGAGGAAGTAGCAGTAGTCAAGGTAAAAGTAGTGGTAGTGGATGGTCAAGTAAGAGTTCTGGCTCACATACATTAGGTAATGCGGTTATTGGAGGAAGGAATGTGTATGGTACTTACAAGACATTTGGCAACCCCAGTCGTTGGTCATTGTATCGTGGTCGCAGCTTCTACTATGTTGGCCGCCCTTATGGGCATTACCATAATGACGGATATCAATCTTCTGAATCTCAAACAGGTAAGTGATACTCTAAACTTTTTCACTCAAGGAAAAGGTAGTTTTTACAAGTAAATTATGGGCCACAGCCTTTTTGATTGGGAACTGTAGGTTGACACAACAGCCTCTTTGATTGGGAACTGTAGGTCTATGTTACAGCCTTTTTGATTAGGAACTGTAGTTCCACACTACAGCCTCTTTGATTAGGAACTGTAGGTCCACACTACAGCCTCTTTGATTGGGAACTGTAAGTCCACGCTACAGACTCTTTGATTGGGAACTGTAGGTCCACACTACAGCCTCTTTGATTGGGAACTGTAGGTCCCATAAGGGGCACAGCGATTTGCTTTCCTGGCTGCCATTCTGATGGGACTTGGCACCCTGTGTGGCCCCAGCTTAGCCTCTTCTCCTTCTTTATGACACCCTGTCTTCTTACCCTACTACTTCCTCACTTTCCCTACAACCTCTCCCAAAACTTTCTCTGGTCAGTCTCTAATTTTACTGAGTAGACACCAACCAGCCTACTCTATCCCAACCATCCTGGATTGGGGTGGTAAGTTTTTAACAACCCGCCTCACCCTCACCTACACCTTCCTCACATACCCCTTTTCTCTCTCCTTTCACAGTCTATCAATTGGTCTTGAATGGCAGCAGCTGGCTTTTCTGGTCCTGTATTCACTCCTTGCAGAGTGGGCTACTGCATGAGATGATTAGCATTTGCATCCTGTGATACTGATAGGCTCACCGTACCCAATGGTGTAAATCTCACTAATACCCTTTTTACCACTCGTTTACCACCATTAAAGCTGCTCTTGGGTAGCTCCACTAAAGAAAAGTAGGTCCACCTCCCCATGCTTTCTCAGGGGACCCTCCAAACAGTCTCTGACCAGAGAGGAGGCTTACTCCTCTCCTAGGCCTATGGGTACAGGAGACTTCCACTCACCCTCTTCTCTTCAGTCATCCTTGGGTGACTCCCTCTTACCAGTGACAGTCCGTCCCCCTCCCCCACCTTTCTTTCATAGGGACTGCCAAGAAAGCCCGCCAGCGGTCCATAATTGATTTGCTCGATAGGGCAAATCCCCTTAGTGGGCAAGAGGTGATGGGGCCGGTCAGCCTGTGCCCTCTAAAATCCTGCTGGTGTGAATATCAAGTTTACAGAGGGTCACTGCACATGCCCCTCTCTCTTCCCTGATGGGTTCTAGTTCGCCGGCCCAAGATGAGACAAACGGTACCTCAAATGGTATCTGTGATCTCTTGGGTGTGGTGGATGGCCACATGGAGGTCTCTCTGAAAAGGACATAGTCCCTGCTATGACCCAGCTCCAGATGATAGGATCTTCCAAGGGGTCGAACCCGGGTTCAGTGCTAAGCACAGAATCCGAGTCTGCCCCTTTATTTGATGGGCCCCTTACAACCACCCAAATTTCATGTCCGATGGGCCCCTTACACTTCTCCAAATTTCATGGCTGATAGGCCCCCTTACACCTCTCTAAATTCATCTCCCATGGCCCCCTTACCCCTCTGCAAATTTCATTTCCCATGGGCCCCTTACACCTCTCCAAATTTCATGTCTGATAGGCCACTTACACCTCTCTAAATATCCTCTTGCATGGATCGCTTACACCTCTCCAAATTTCATGCCTGATTGGCCCCTTACACCTCTCCAAATTTCATGACCCATGGGCCCCTTACACCTCTCCAGATTTAATGTCTGATGGGCCCTTTACACCTCTCTAAATTTCATGTCTGATGGGCCCCTTACACCTCTCCAAATTTCATCCCACATAGATTCCTTACACCTCTCCAAATTTTATCACATATGGGCCCCTTACACCTCTCCAAATTTTATCACACATGAGCCCCTTGCCGCTCTCTAAATTCATCTCCCATGGGCCCCTTACCCCTTTCGAAATTTCATCTCACATGCATCCCTTGCAATTCTCCAAATTTTATCTCTCATGAGCCCCTTACCTCTCTCCAAATCTCATGCCACATGGATCCCTTACCCCTCTCTTGATTTATTGACATTGGGGCCCCTTACCCGTCTCCAAATTTCATCTCCCATGGGCCCCTTACCCCTCTCTGAATTTAATCTTGCATGGATCCCTTACATCTCCGAATTTCATGTCTGATGAGCCCCTTATCCCTTACTAAATTCATCTCTCATGGGCCCCTTACCCCTCTCCCCCTCTCTAAATTTCATGTCCCATGGGCCCCTTACATTTTTCCAAAATTCATCTCCCATGGACCCCTTACCTCTCCAAATTCCATCTCACACTGATCCCTTACACCTCTCCAAATTTCATGTCTGATGGACCAATTACCCCTCTCTAAATTCATCTCCCATGGGCCCCTTACTCCTCCAAATTTCATTGCACAAGGATCCCTTACCCCTCTACAAATTTCATCTCCCATGGGCCCCTTACCCCTCCAAATTTTATCTCACATGGATCCCTTACAACTCCAAATTTCATGTCTAATGAGCCCCTTACCCATCTCTAAATCCATCCTCCATGGGCCCCTTACCTCTCTAAATTTCATTTCCAATGGGCCCCTTACCTCTTCAAATTTCATCTCACATGGATCCCTTATCCCTCTCCAAATATCTTGATATTGGGCCCCTTACCCCTCTCCAAATATCTTGATCTTGGGCCCCTTACCCCTCTCCAAATTTCACCTCCCATCAGCCCCTTACCCCTCTTCAAATTTCATCTCACACGGATCCCTACCCCTCTCCAAATTTCATCCCACACAGATCTCTTACACCTCCAAATTTCATCTCCCATGAACCCCTTACCCCTTACTAAATTCATCTCCCATGGGCTACTTACCCCTCTCCAAATTTCATCTCTCATGCGCCCCTTACACTTTTCCAAATTTCATCTCCCCTGGGCACCTAACCTCTCCAAATTTCATCTCAAATGGTTCCCTTACACCTCTCCAAATTTCATGTCTGCTGGGCCCCTTACTTCTCTCCAAATTTTATGATCGATGGGTGCTTTACACCTGTCCAAATTTTATGATCGATGGGCCCTTTACACTTCTCCAAATTTCATCCTCAGTGGGCCCCTAACCCCTCTCTAAATTTCATCTCCTATGGGCCCCTTACCCCTCTCCAAATTTCATTTCCAATGGGCCCCTTACCTCTCTTCAAATTTCTTCTCAAATGGATCCCTTACACCTCCCCAAATATCATGACTGATGGGCCCCTTACTACTCTCTAAATTTCATCTCACATGGTTCCCCTACACCTCTCCAAATTTGATCTCACATGGATCCCTTGCACGTCCAAATTTTATGTCTGAAGGGCCCCTTACCCCTCTCCAAATTCCATCTTGCATGGATCCCTTACACCTATAAATTTCATGTCTGATGGGACCCTTACACCTCTCTAGATTTCATGTCTGATAGGCCCCTTACAACTCTAAATTTTATATTAGATGGGCCCCATACACTTCTCCAAATTTCTTGTCTGATAGGTCCCTTACCTCTCTCCAAATTTCATCTCCCATGGGCCCTTACCTCTGTGAATTTCATCTCACATGGATCACTTACCTCTCTCCAAATTTCATGTCCGATGGGCCCCTTACAACTCCAAATTTTACATGGGCCCCATACACCTATCCAAATTTCTTGTCTGATAGGCCCTTACCTCTGTGAATTTCATCTCACATGGATCACTTACCTCTCTCCAAATTTCATCTCGCATGGATCCCTTACACCTCCAAATTTCATGTCTGATGAGCCCCTTACCCCTTCTCCAATTTCATCTCCCATGGGCACCTAACCTCTCCAAATTTCTTCTTAAATGGATCCCTTACCCCTTACCTCCTAAATTCATCTCCCATGGACCCCTTACCCCTCTCCAAATTTCATTTCCCATGGGACCCTTACCGCTCTCCCAATTTCATCTCCCATGGAACCCTCGTGCCTCTCCAGGTTGCTTTCTGTCGTCTCCGAATTGGGCGCACTCGCGGGACGCACCGCCATTTGATGGAGCGCTCGCCAGCGCCCAACTGTTAAGACTGCGTTGTCCCCCAGACTGTTCGGCACATTCTTGTTAACTGTCCCACTCTGGGCGATCTCCGTGCACGTTACCTGTCCCAACCGGGATGGGCGGGGTCGCTACCGCTTGTCCCTTGTACTCGGTACGAGTTCGTGCACATTGACTGGTGGACTTATAGATTTTTGGGGGAGAGGCCGGCCTTCTCCTCTTTATTTAACTAGGTTTTGTTTTTGTTGTTGTTTTCTTTGTAGGTCTTACGCTCCAGCGCCGGGGGGAGGTGGACCTCTCCCCGACGCCGGAGCTTGCTTCCTAATTGTTGCCATTTTCCCTTTTTATTGTTGTTGTTTTTTCCTATTCTTATTTTAAAGTAGCCTAGTGCTAGGCTGTCGTGATTGCTGCGATTTGTGCCCAAGTGGGTAGTCGCCAGATAGGCTCCTAAAAAAATCCCCCGTTGGTATATTTCTCTCAATTCACACCATCGTATTTTTCTTTAAATCCACACCTTCATTGGTATCTCTCTCTAAAATCACGCCTTCGTCGTATCTTAACCTTAAAATCACCCCTCGTTGGTATCTTTCTTTAAATTCATGCCTTCGTTGGTATCTCTCTTAATTCACGCCTTCATTGGTATCTTTCTTTAAATTCTTCCCTTAGTTGGTATCTTTCTCTAAATTCATGCCTTCGTTGGTATCTTTCTTTAAATTCACGCCTTCGTTGGTTTCTTTCTCTTAAATCACTCCTTCGTTGGTATCTTTCTTTAAAATCATGCCCTCGTTGGTATATTTAAATTCACGCATTCGTTGGTATCTTTCTTTAAAATCACTCCCTCGTTGGTATCTTTCTCTAAAATCACGCCTTTCTCGTATCTTACCTTAAAATCACCCCCTCGTTGGTATCTTTCTTTAAATTCATGCCTTCGTTGGTATCTTTTTAATTCACGCCTTCGTTGGTATCTTTCTTTAAATTCACACCTTCGTTGGTATCTTTCTTTAAATTCACACCTTCGTTGGTATCTTTCTTTAAATTCACACCTTCGTTGGTATCTTTCTTTAAATTCACACCTTCGTTGGTATCTTTCTTTAAATTCACACCTTCGTTGGTATCTTTCTTTAAATTCACACCTTCGTTGGTATCTTTCTTTAAATTCATACCTTCGTTGGTATCTTTCTTTAAATTCACACCTTCGTTGGTATCTTTCTTAAATTCACACCTTCGTTGGTATCTTTCTTTAAATTCACACCTTCGTTGGTATCTTTCTTTAAATTCACACCTTCGTTGGTATCTTTCTTTAAATTCACACCTTCGTTGGTATCTTTCTTTAAATTCACATCCTCGTTGGTATTTTATCTTTCTTTAAATTCACATCCTCGTTGGTATTTTATCTTTCTTTAAATTCACATCCTCGTTGGTATTTTATCTTTCTTTAAATTCACATCCTCGTTGGTATTTTATCTTTCTTTAAATTCCAAGGGAAAATTACTTCCCTTTGGAGAGGAACACAATTATTGGAGTAGGGTGTATGTATACCTACCCTATTCCTGCGCGCGCACACACTGATCCCGTTCACCCCGCTGTGCGTTTCACTCCTCTAGAGGGAGAGGGGGTTAGACATCCTAGTGAGACCTGGCTGAATGCCTCTACCCTTGAGGCAAATTTTGTGGCTTTTATTCAGCCAGTCCGCCAATCCTGAGCTTGATTCTTAGACATCGTCAGTCTTTCTTAAGTCATTGTGGTAACTTTGGTGTATTTCGGGGTCCTATTTCTTTTAGTTACACAATTAGTCGTTTGGGGTAAACGACCCATTTCTATTTTTATTACGGAGTTATTGCGGTAGGTTGTCATGGAATTTAAATTAAGAAGACATTTAATATGTAGGAGTGTGTAGGTAGTTGAACTTTTTTATTATTTCGTTCCTTGAAGACGCGTCGTATGTGGTATTTCTTCCCATTTTTTTTTGCTGAGATAGTCTAAAGCTTGGGTACAACAGTAAGTGGAAAGTTTGTCTTGTTTTCATTTAATAAATAATATACCAATAATTCCTCTTGAAGTAACAATTATAAATAATTGATCCTTATTGCCCATTTCACAATGATTTAAAATCGAAAAGTTCTTTTTTTTACCCATAATCATAAATTGGTGCAACATGTCACTTGTACTAAAATCCTGGTTTGACTTGGGTGAGTCACGACCAGTTAATGTTATTATTTTTATACATGCACTTCCAATAAAGCAGGTTTTATATATATATATATATATATATATATATATATATATATATATATATATATATATATATATATTAAATGTTGTAAACCCCCTTTGCGCACGTTTAAATATGCTGTGATTTCGTGGGTGGATTCAGTCTTAGTGAGTCTTCAAGGCTATGCTTCTATACAGTTAACCCCTCCGCTGCCTCAGTCAACAGCCCCGATTTGTCTAGGCTTATCCAAAACGAATTTCCGCCCATGTCTGACGGCGCGAGAGACCAGGAATGTTAAAAAGTGTCTTATATGATCTGCCTCACCCAGCTCACAAATGGTTGACTTAACCTGCAATTTACATTATGCGGGTATCGGGAAGGATGAAACTTTGGGTAATTCTACAGATGAACTCCTAAAAAAATACAATACTCTTAATCTGAATCGTGTGTTTATATTTATTCTGCGTTCCAATAACTATTTTTGGAGTTATTAGCATTTGAAAGTACTACTTTCCAATAGATCGAGCTATTATTTGTCGCCGCTATGAGGTCGTAAGCCTCTGGAGGTGAGAGAAGTTTCATTGCACAGATCCAAAAGATATTACCAACAATGATACTAATTTATCTACTATATAGAAGGCTAGAAGTACTGTTATTTAAGCACGTTTGTTTTTTTAGATGGTAAACATGTACAAATAAATTCCGACCAGTTACCTTTTTTTGTCATCGAATCTTCACATTTCTCTTGCGTCCCACTCAGTTCACAAACATGTTCTTTACGGATTAGGTTTGGTTGGTTTTGGTTTAGGCACTCACCCAAATGTTTTTTATATAATATTTAAGTTAAGAGTACGACCAAACACTTCAAAAAATCAATGTCAAAATGAGTAAACATGTAAATTAATGACAAAAATCAATTACAGCTTCGTAGCGACCATAATATCCACGCGAAAATGCAAGTATGTATAGTTATTTCACAACCATCACAAAGAGTAGTCATTTTGGACTAAAGGCCATATTACGACCTGTCACTAGAATAGGCTTCTTGTTTGGTTCATTTCTGCCGTTAAAAATACACACAAATAAACGCCCAAATTAACCTAACCTACCTAAACCTATATATAATGTATATCTTCGAATACCATGGTGACACAAAACACAATTCATAACATGTCAAACTAAAGAAGATAATTCACACGAGGTATAAACACAACCGCAAGCTTACAAAGGCTTGAAAGCTCAAATACACAGCTTAAATATTACAGACTAAAGAACAATAAGAAGAACACACACAGAACAAAAACATGAGAAAACAGCAATACTCACACAAAGGAAAAATAACTTAATAAAAATATAGCAAGCTAACGATGCCCCTAAAACAAGGGCAACCCTACCCCCACTTCACCATCTTTTTTATCTACTACTATCCTTTTCAAAGAGTGCATATACCATTTTTTAGACTTATAAATGCCACCACCATGGCTTGTTGAAAACTAAATCCAGCAGCTACTTAAAAAGGAATTACCATTCTGGCGATATGATTTTTCATTTGGATGTGGAGGTGGAGATTGACTCGTATGACCTCCGATAGGCCCAGGTGGCTTTTGTTACCCATGAATGTTAGGTTATTTACGTTTATATGGCCCGAAAACTCTGATCCAAGATTCCAATAGTGTGAAACACGAAATCATTATCTTTTAGACAAAGGCTAATTCCATCCAGCATTGGCTTACATGAGGGTTGCTTTCCAGCCGCAGATTCCTCCCTCGATTCGGCCCGTGTGCCTTGACCGCAAGATCTTTCCTTTCGGCCGATGGTTTCTAGAATTCGTCGGGGTTGTGTTTTTTTTTAAATCTGATTTCCATTTGATTAATTAAAGCTTGATTTATACATCGTGTAGGGGCAGGGGCTAATACACTTGAAAGAGTCTTAATATGTATGTATACGGCTGGGGGATTTGATGACTTAGCCCAGTTTAGATTTCATGCGGATGTTTCTATTTCTTCTTTTTGATTCGTTCATTTTTTTCTGTTCGTTCACGTGGTCGACATTAAAAAAAATATGGATAGACAACTTCGACCCTACTCTTTATTTTTATGGTTACCAAAAATCAAATTTGTGGTCGAGATTTAGTAAAGCCATGGAACCATCTGTTTGGGGGAAATTAAGCCTAATATGGCCTGCGTTCAAGGTATCTTCGTCGACTTCGACGTCATCCATTTTTGTTAATGTTTTCAGCCTGAAATGGGATGATGGACTAGTTTTTTCTGCTTAACTCTTCCTCGGAGCATAATTTCTGTCGGTTAGGCACTTGTATACTTGTTTTTCGTAACTATATTTCGCTGATCAGTGTAATTAATCGCTGCTTTTACAGTTAGCAGGTTATTTGTGCCTACTGAAATTTTACTTTAGTGATCTCGCATTGCCAAGGACACATCACCGAAAAGCCTATCCCTAGGCCGTTAAAATACAAAACCGAAAAGAATAACAAGAACAAGATGATCCATAACAAGCCAGAAAAAACAAAAGGCAATGGGAAAATTAAGAGAGGCAGGTTTAGATGCCACGACCGACCGCGAATCTCCTCAATCGTTAGCGACAGCTTACCACAAAGTCTTTGCCCTCGCTGGCGGTCGCCAGAAGAGATCATAAGATTAAACCCTCGTCACGCCCCCGCTTACAGAGCCCCCTCCCCTACTAGCTAGACCATTCAACCATAATATGGAGGTCAGTCTGGGGAACCATCAGAAGCGTTCACGGGGGCGCAGCGTCCCACGAGTGTGTCCGATTCGGAGACGACAAAAACTGACTGTAATGTCAGTCCACGGGGACGTTGCATCCCACGAGTGTGTCCGATTCGGAGACGACAAAAACTGACTGTAATGTCGGTCCACGGGGGCGCTGCGTCCCGCGAGTGTGTCCGATTCGGAGACGACAAAAACTGGCTGTAATGTCGGTCCACGCGGCGCACTGGCACGCAATTTTAAATTGTCGAGCGTCGCAGACGCCCCTCCAGCTGTTCAGTCTGTGCAGGCAGCCCCTGCATGTTTGGGAATCCAGCAGAAGAGAATCTTGCTTTTGCAAATAAGAAATTGATTTTACCACCGATCTGCCTTCATTTAAAGTCTGTATTTCTGTTTAGGGGACCTACTTATTTGCGTAGGATCCGAACCACCGGGAAGTCAACCCAGAAGCGGTCTCTCCACTGCTGTGAAGGGGGTGGAAAAACGCAGAATGTGTGTTCCCCTGGCAAGGATTGCCCCGTGTAGACTTCTGGTAGATAGAGGAGCGTCAAACCCTCCCTGCCCCATGACCCAGGCCGTTTCAAACGAAATTGATACTTCCTGGGCTTTATTCCTTCTGATATTACCCCCTTTTCGTCGCCTTTACAAGCCTCTCTGTTTATTTTCTAAGTCGATGGCTAATCTCGTCCAGGGTGAGAAGCCTAGACGATTGTGTGCCCCTCCCGGCCCCAACTTCTTGGTGTTGGGTACGTGCGTGGGCGCTGGATTGATTGTGGATACCTAGGTCCTTCGGGACACTCGCTAAGATGGCCCTTTATAATACCCCATATCCCGCATTTTTGCCCTTCCGACCCTAATGCATGTAGGGGGGGGGTCTGCGGCTATGTTTTTAGCATATTCAACAGATACTCCCCCGTTTTTAGACTCACAGGAGGCAGCACCCCTAAAGTTGGTCGCCAGGCCATCTTCCGGGGTTCCTAAAGCTGCCCCCGAAAGGAGGACAGCAACAAAGAGGCATCGGCTCTTTCGCCCACGCCTAGTAGTGGGCTAGGTGGCTCGGAGACGGTAGATCCTCAAAAAGAGGGCCATCCGTATCCGAAGCCGCAACGCCCGCCTAAGGTTTCGAGGCGGATGGAGGAAAAGACTCGCGTGGTGAGCCCAACCTTCCCCAATAAGTCCCCGAAGGCGACAGCGCCTTCAGCGCTTTGTCCGGCCAACAGCGCCTGGGGTTCTGCCTCCAGGAACCGTACGGTCATTCCCGTGAGGGTCTTCTCTTCGAAGAGGGCCCCCGCGTCTCCTCCGAGCTAGGCCTGTATGGCATATTCCTTCAATGAAATTGACGTGGACGGGCCAACTGGGAGGAGCTGCGAAGGCTCGTGTCGTCCCGTTGCCCATTAGCTATCTTTTTGCAGGAGACCATGCTGGGCGCATGCCCCCTCTCCACCCTCCCGGTGTATACGGGTTTTGCGACCCCACCATCACGGGAAGGGGGTCGGGCGGGAAGATGTGCGATTTACACTCGGCATGATATCTCCGTTCTTCTCTTGGCTTTAGATACCTCCTTTCAAGCAGTGGCTGTGCAGCTCAAACTGGATAGGAGGTATACTGTTATTTCCGCGTACATTCCACCGTCAGCCGACTTCGACCCGGGGGACTTCCGCCGCGTCGTTGCGCGGTTGCCGAGGCCCTATCTCTTCGGAGATCTAAACGATAGACACCCCCTCTGGGGAGACTACTCTATCAATCCCCGGGGTCAAGTCCTTGCAGACCTGATCGACATGCTTGAGATGGGTGTCCTAAATGTGGATGAGTTTACGCATCACTGTCCGAGAACCGCTTCATTTTCCTGCCACGATCTATCTGTGCTCTCCGGATGCACACCCCGATTTTGATTGGGGAGTGGTCGATGACCTCCATGGTAGGGATTACTTTCCCATTCAAATATAATTTTCTGGCCGATGCCGCCCGAGAGCCCGCCTCGGTGGTCTGCATTTTAGGAAATGACTGGATTCTCTATCTCAGTCGAGGAGTTTAGGTCGGTAGATGAGGCCGTTGAGTTCTTCTCCGGCAACCTCATCGCCGATGGCCTGGCTATTATTCGTAGAAGGTATGGCCGTTTTGCATGCTGACCACTCCCGTGATGGTCAGCTGCATAGGTGGGCGCCATAATGAACAAATGTATCGCGATAACCGATAAATCCAAAATTATAATACATATTGACTATATAACGTTATTTTATAATACAATACTAATAATATGTAAATACTGTTTCTTAGTTTCTTAGCTGGTGAGGCTCTCCTTCATCCCCACATAGGTTTTTAGGATCCTTCCAGCTCGGACCTACCTATTTCTGCCTCCAAGGCAAGCGCGGCTCTCCCTTATTTAAAGTGGAACGATAACCCGATATCTATCGCGATAATTTAAACGCCCACCTATAGCCAGCTGAGTGTGAGACGGCCCTCAAGCAGAAACGTTATGCCTAGATGCGCTATAAGCGCCGCCCGAACGATTTCACTGTCGCTGAATTTCGTCGGGCTAGGGCTAGGTTCCGGTATATTTCGAAGCACGCCCGCCGCTCTTATTGGCGGGCATACGTGTCTTAACTTAACGGGAAAGACCCCCTCTAGCAGAGGTGTGGAAGTTAGTCAAAAGGATTCGGGGCAAATTCGCGCAGGACCCCCTCCCGTTCTCCAGGAGAATGGGACCGCAATCTTGGATCCCGCCTCCGTGGCGGAATCCTTCACAACCACGTTCTCTAGCCGGGATGCTGCTCCGCCAGCATTCAATGCACGTCGTGATGTCCCGGAAGGCCGCTGACTGGACTTTACCTCCAGAGGCGGCGAAACCTGCAACGGCAGGTTTACTCTTGAGTGAGTTGCGTTTCGCTCTCGCTTCGTGCGCGGACACCGCCCATGGTCCGGACGATGCTTCGACATCTGGGTGAGCGAGGCATGGCCTTTCTGTTAGATTTGTTCAACAGGAACTGGGTGGATGGTCTCCTACCAGGTTCCTGGCGAATCGCTACTGTGCTCGCCTTTCTCAAACCGGCGAGAGATCACTCTACTCCGGCCGGTTTCCGCCCAATCTCTCTAACCTCTTGCGTGTGCAAGTTGATGGAGAGATTGGTAAATGTCAGACTAGCCTTTTTTCTGGACAACGGAGGCCATCTGGCTTGTGCACAGTGCGGCTTCCGCAAGTTCCATTCCACGTCGGATGCTCTGCTCCGACTGGAAAATGCCGTCTGCGAGGTCTTCCTTTGTAGACAACACTACGCCACGCTGTTTTTCGATCTAGAGAAGGCCTATGATACCGCATGGCGATACGGTATCATGGACACTCCACACGATCGGAGTGAGGGGACGCTTCCCAATGTTTATATCTGAATTTTTGCGAGATCGTCGATTCCTCGTACGGGTGGGGGGGGGGGGCTCTCTCCAGCCCTATGGAGCAGAGAAGTATCCTCCGTCTCACACTCTTTGCCCTGAGCATCAACGACATCACCTTTGTGCTTCTGGAAGACGTTCTCTCTAAGCTCTACGTGGACGACCTTTCGATCTCTTGGCGCGGCCCAGATGCCAACTCTGGAGCGTCGACTCCAACAGGCATTGAACCGCGTCTCTCGCTATGCCGAAGCGCACAGGTTTCGGTTTTCTTTGGCCAAGACTAAGGTGGTGCACTTGGGCCGCCATCCACGGCTTCACCCTGCCCCAAATTTGCTTCTTAATGGGGTGCGCCTGGATATGGTCGAATCGCACCGTTTCCTTGGTCTTGTATTCGACCGACGCCTCACCTGGGAGGCTCATATTCGCAGCCTTAGGGTATCTTGTACCCGCGCCATGGATATTCTCCGTTCCGTGACGTTCAGCGCTTGGAGTGCTGATGGGGCTACTGCCCTACTTTTTTATCGATCCTTTGTTCGTTCGAAGCTCGACTACGGATGCGAGTTTTATGCATCCGCAGCCGAGCGTTTATTGCGGAAGGTGGATTCGATCCACCACACCGGCCTACGCCTTGCGACCGGTGCCTTCCGCACTTCCCCCATTCAGAGCCTGTTGGTCGATGCTGGGGAGATGCCGTGTGCAGTGCATCACTTGCCTGTACGCGCAAGCCCGGCGCCTCCCTCAGTCGCCAACAGCTCACCGTATCTGCAGCTGATCTCGACGGTGCCTATGCCGCCGAGAGACGCTAGTAATACCCTAAGCCCTGTGGGTTTAGGGCCAGGAAACTCCTTGGAGATCTATATATAGTTCTCGGGCCGGTGGTGGCCCGGGTTCTGCCCAGGACGCCACCCTGGAGGGTACCACATTTGGCTATTTATCGCCACGTCTCTGGTCCCAAAGCTTGTACGGCGCCAGGAGTATTGCGTTTTGGAGCACACCTCGGGTCACGCTGGAACCGTGCCAGTGTATACGGATGGCTCCAAGTCCCAAGAGGGGGTCGGCTTCCACGCCGTATCCCCTCTGTTTGAAGTCAGCGGGGCTCTACCAGGCGCTGCGTCTGTCTTCACGGCCGAGCTGGTGGCAATACACCACTCGGTACGGGAGATTACGCGACGTGCCCCGTTTGGAGACCGGATTGTGATCTATAGCGACTCACAAAGCGCATTGGAATCTCCGCATCCGCCGGTTCGTGATATCCGTGACGCCACCGTTTTGGCGAGCCGGGTGGATGTCGAGATTATATTCTGCTGGGTTCCTGGACATGTAGGAATTGCGGGGAATGAGCGCGTCAAAGAGTCCGCGAGAACTGGGCGACCAGACCAGCGTTTCTCTCTTCCTCACACAGACTACATGGCAGGAATACGGGCAGCTCTTCGGACTGCTTGGCAAAGAAGATAGGAGACGGTCGAAGGGAATTTAAAGTTGCGTGCCATTGCGCCGCGACTGTTTCCATGGACCTATCCCCCAATGCCGCCACGGCTCCAGGTCGCCTTCTGTCGTCTCCGAATCGGGCACACTCTTGTGACGCATCGCTATTTGATGGAGCGCTCGCTGTGCCCTATTGCGACGACTGCGTCGTCCCCCAGACTGTTCGGCACATTCTTGTCGAATGTCCCATTATGGGTGATCTTCGCGCACGATACCTGTCCCGGTACCAGGATGAGCGGGGTCGCTACCGCCTGTCCCTTGTACTCGGGACGAGTTCGTGCACATTGACTTGTTGACTTTTGGGGGAAGGCCGGGCTTCTCCCCTTTATTTAAGAAGGTTGTTTTTTTTTGTTATTGTTTTCTTTGTAGGTGGCACTCCCTGCACCGGGGTGAGGGGGACCTCCCACCGCTGCCGGAGATTGCTTCCTAATTGTTAAGTTTTTCACATTTTTATCATGTTTTCATATTTATATTTTAAAGTAGTTTAGTTCTAGGCTGTCGTGTTTCCGCGACTTATGCCCAAGTGGGCAGTTGCCAGATGGGCTCTAAAAAAAAAAAATCTCCGTTCCGTGACGTTTAGCGCTGCGGGCGCTGATGGGCTACTGCCTTATTTTTTTATCGATCCTTTGTTCATTCGAAACTCGTTTACGGATGCGAGTTTTATGCATCCGCAGCCTAGCGTATATTGCGGAAGGTGGACTCGCTGCACCACACCGGCCTTCGCCTGGCGACCGGTGCCTTCCGCACTTTTCCCATTGAGAGCCTCCTTGTCGATGCTGGGGAGATGCCACTCGCCCTACGCCGTGAACAGTGCATTGTTCGACTGTACGCACTAGCCCGGCGCCTCCCTCAGTCGCCAACAGCTCTCACTGCATCCGCAGCTGATTTCGTCGGTGCCTATGCCGCGGGGAGACGCTAGTCTTACCCTAAGCCCTTTGGGTTTAGGGCCAGGAAATTCCTTCGAGAACTAGGTATAGCTCTTAGGCCGGTGGCTCCCCTGGTTCTGCCCAGGACGCCACCCTGGAGGGTACCACATTATGCTATTTGTCGCCACGCCTCTGCCCCTAAAGCTTGTACAGCGCCATTAGTATTGCGTTCGACCTTTTTGGAGCACACTTCTTGTCATGCTGTAACCGTGCCAGTGTATACGGATGGCTCCAAGTCCGAAGAGGGGGGTTGGCTTACACGCCGTATCCCCTCTGTTTAAAGTCAGCGGGTCTCTGTCAGGCGCTGCGTCTGTCTTCACGGCCGAACTGGTGGCAATACACCACTCGGTAAGACGGGAGATTACGCGACGTGCCCCGTTCGGAGACCGGATTGTGATCTATAGCGACTCACAAAGCGCCCTGAGTGCTCTCGAAGCATTGGAATCTCTGCATCCCCTGATTCGCGATATCTCTGACGCCACGGTTTTGGCAAGCCGGGCGGATGTCGAAATTATCTTCTGCTTGGTTCTTGGAAATGTAGGAATTACAGAGAATGAGGGCGCCAAAGAGTCACCAAGGACTGCGACTGGACCAGCGTTTTTCTCTTCCTCACACTGACTACATGGCAGGAATACGGGCAACTCTTCGGACTGCTTGGCAAAGAAGATGAGAGATGGTCGAAGGAAACTTGCGTGTCATTGCGCCACGACTGTTCCCATGGACCTATCCCCCAATGCCGCTACGGTTTCAGGTCACTTTCTGTCGTCTCCGAATCGGGCACACTCGTGTGACGCATCGCCATCTGATGGATCGCTCGCCAGCCCCCTATTGTGACGACTGCATCATCCCCCAGTCTGGGTGATCTTCGCGCACATTACTTGTCCCGGTACCGGGATGGGCGGCGTCGCTACCGCCTGTCCCTTGTACTCGGGACAAGTTCGTTCACATTGACTGGTGGACTTTTATGACTTTTTTGTGGAGGCCGGCCTTCTGCCCTTTATTTAACTAGGTTTTATTTTTTGTTGTTGTTTTCTTTGTAGGTCGCACGCTCCTGCGCTGGGGTGAGGGGGACCTCTCCCTGACGCCGGAGATTCCTTCCTGAATGTTGTGAACTTCCTTTTTTATCATTGTTTTCATATTTCTTATTTTAAAGTAGCCTAGTGCTAGGCTGTCGTGATTCCGGCGACTTATGCCCAAGTCGGCAGTCGCCAGATAGGCTTCTAAATTTTTTATAAAAATATATTCGCCTGTACGCGTGAGCCTGCCGCCTCCCTCAGTCTCTAACAGCTCTCACTGCATCCGCAGCTGATCTCGCCGTGTCTATGCCGCCGAGAGTTGCCAGTCATACCCTAAGCCCTTTTGTTTTACGGATACGAAACTCCTTCGAGAGTTCGGTATAGCTCTCTGTTGCTTTCTGTCGTCTCCGAATTGGACGCACCGCCATTTGATGGAGCGTTCGCCTGTACCTTATTGCCACAACTGCGTTATCCTCCCCAAGACTTCGACACATTCTTGTTGAGTGTCCCAGTCTGGGGGATCTTCGCGCACGTTACCAGACTCGGTACCGGCACTAGCGAGGTCGCTACCGCTTGTCTCTTGTACTCAGGACTGGTTCGTGCACAGAGGCTTGCTAAAGATATGACCTTTTAGAAGAGGCTGGTTTCCTCGACTTTAACCTTTTGGTTGTTTTTTGTAGATCGCTTGTTCCTTCGCCGAGTGGAGCTACCCCCGACGCCGAAGCGAGCTTCCTTCTTGCTCTTTTGCTTTTTTTAAGTTTACTTTTATCGTTGTTATTTACATATTTGTTAGGGGGGGGTAATATAGCCTAGTAGTAGGCTCTTGTGTAAGTAAGGCGACTTCTACCCTAGTAGGCAGTTGCCAGATGGACTCCTAAATTTGTTTAAAAATCTAGCTGGTGTATATACCACTACCACAGGGGCGTGTCGTGGTATGACATTATATTACACCAATACCATATTATATCTATGGGGAGGGACCAATAACTTAGAGGCGAACCGAAAAGGGACGGAACACCACTAGTTTAGACGGGCTGAGTAGCGAGAAAGAGTGCAACGAGGTCAGGTAAATTATGGGCAATGGCAAAGTTCAAGGTAATTTAATGAGGCATAAACAAAAATATAATTTTATTTACATAAAAATAATGAGATCATTGACGGGCAAAATTACATCAGATGAACGAGGGGGGTGATTGTAGTTATAAATCAGACTATGAAGTTAAAATTAATGTGTTACAGGGACTATTCAAATGGGGGAATTAACGCAAATGAGTTACTGAAGGGGGAGAGGGGTTGGCTTACGGAGGATTCCGGGTGAGACGTCAGGGTAAGGCTTCACGGATGTCTTCTGCACGTGAGGTGAGGCCGCTCGAAGCTTCTGAGCGGGATGTTAAAGTGATGACGGTTCTCCATAAAAGGGGGGGGAACGTCCGGTTCAGGGGGGAGTATTTCGGCCACCCGAAAACGAGGAAGGCTTCGACAGGAGTTGACGAGAGAAGTCGGAAAAATCACTCGGTAGCGATCGTTAAATGGAATTACCTCACTGTTGGGGCTAATTCCAATACACAAAAAATAGTTCAGCTGTCACTTTGCTTTGTTGTTAGCACCTGACTTGGAACTAGGGGAATTTTCTTGGGGTCCGGGCGAGACTTCTCAACTCTGTGTCGGTTTCATGGGAAACGGGCAATATATATGTCTGAGGCTCTCCCCGCAAGGGAGGGGGGGGGGGTTAGTGGGAAACAGCTCTACTCTCGAATGGCCTCGAATCTTGCCGAGACTATTCTAGCCCGTGTAAAGGTGAATCGTGGTGGACGCGGTTCGAGACTACCGCTTGTGGAAGGGGATGGGGGGGTAGGCTTACCAATTTAAGCCTAACAAAATCTTCTCCAACACATGGAACTTCCGTGCTGGAAAAGAAATCTCACGTGGAATTCCCTCACAGGGTGCTATAAAATTTCCACAGCATGCAATAGCATCTCTCCACTCAAACCATTCAAACGGGGTCCCTCAGGTCAGTCTCACAGAAAGTGCGACCCCACTTAATTGTGGTAACGTTGACGGGGGCTTACATCACAGGGTCTAGGATAAAAGTTTCCTCTTTTATCCCCCCCCCCCCCAGACGCACTTTGCCGGGATTACAAATTCAGTTGGTATTTCTGAGTTTTTCTCGGAACAATCCTATCTTACACCGTAGAAGTGACAGATTCTGTGAACAAAATTGGACTTTTTTTAAAAAAAATCCTTCAGCCTCTCCCCTCCACCCTTGCCTGTTTGATATAGAGCTGTTAGCACCCTACTGCAAGGATTTTTTACTGTATGGGGTCGTAAGTCACCATTCCGCGTTGTACTTTGCTAACAACGAGACAATGAACTTTGCAATTCCCAGTTTCCTTCCGTCTTTAAAATGCGCTCATAAGTTTACCCTCCAAGAGCACCACCCGGCGAACCGAAGCCCCCAAAAGAATACCCATACACCTTTAGCGCGCTTGCCCGGCAATCGTTGGGTCGGCAGTTCGAATCTTCGTCCCGATTCTATAATAATACTAATAAAAAGCTGACACTGGGAGGTTACCTCCGCGACTGGGCATCACGGTGGGGACGGGTAGGTGGAGGGAGCTCGTAGCCATGACGACGGGCAAGTCCACCTAAGAGAAGGATAACTCTGATTTCAAAACCCTGGAGCCACAGGCATACATTAATTGCCTCTTCCAGAAGAGCATCTGTGACCTGGGTCGAGATTATCTTAAGCTGGGTTCTTGGAGATTGCGGGAAATGAGGGCTCCAAATAGCGACCCGACCAGCGTTTTCCTCTTCCCCACACTGCCCGCCAAGAATAAATCAGCTTTTTGGGCTGCCTGGCAAAGAACATGGGAAACGGCTGACAGAAGCCTAAAGTTGTCACTGCGGCGAGACGTTTCCCATGCACTTAGACCCACGATGCCTCGACGGCTTCCGGTCGTTTTCTGTCGTCTCCGAATCGGGTGCACTCGATGGACGCACCACCATTTGATGGAGCGCTCACTCGCACCTTACTGCAACGACGCGTTGTCCCCCAGACTATTGGGCACATTCTTGTTGAATGTCCCAGTCTGGGGTTCGCTACCGATTGTTCATTGTACTCAGGAGTAGTTTTTGCAATCCTGATCGTGACATTTTTCTTTAATTTGGGGAGACCAGCCTCCCTCCGGGCGCCGGAGTTGGAACATTCCTCTCTGTCCCGCTAAGCATAATTTTTAGTCGCGTGCGACTCTATATTTCACTATGTCGGTCGGTCCCCATTTTGCTCTTTTTTTTTTTTTTTTTAGGGGTAATAATATCGTAACTATTCGGCCGATTCTAACGAAATTTGAAACCCTTATGTTTTACATTCTCTTTCGATTGATATAATTGTAGAGGTCCTCCCAAGGTTAGTCCGGGAATTATTGAAAGTTTTGAAGGTCGTAAGGTCATAAATCAGAAGTAAGTTAGAGCACGCGACTTTGGTCAGCAGACCTTGTTTCTAAGAGTAGTTAGTTATTTCTCATAGGTTTTTGTACCGGACTCCCATATTTTCGTGGGCATTGGGGCGCAAATAATGGGAAGTGCGGTTTTGCCCTAATAACTCCTTGCCTCTGACCGATGAGCTGCCTACTTCCCTGCCGCCATTCTCGGGTGCGCAAGGCTGTATTGCTTGTGAAGGGCGGGCTTTCGTGCCTTGCTGTCTGCCAAGCCACTTAAACGTCTCTGGGTCTGTCTGTCACATGACGGATCTTCAGATTCTGGCCGTCTTATCCACTACTATAGTACTATTTAATGAGGGCTCCACTCTGTGGCGGCTCAGTTGGAAGCTGAGGCTTTTGTGAAGCAACTGTCGTCTGGGTTAGTTCTGTTTGGTGTGCCTTGTCGCACAGGCGCGAACATCACTCTTTAAAAGAATAAAACGAAAAACATGCGCCAGTGCCCGGAGGCCCGCATAGCCCCGAGGCATGTGCCCGAAGGAGTCGGCCTGCCTAAAGAATTCACTTGTTTTACAAACAGGGTTGCACCAATCCGGCGTCTTAAATATGCAGGATTTCTCTTATCGTCCGAGAACCGCTTCATTTTCTTGGCTAGATCTATCCGTGATCTTAGGACGCACAGCCTGATTTCGGCTGCGAGTTGGCCCATGACCATAGTAGTAATCACTTTGCCATCGTGGCGCTGCTGCCTGAGAAAACACTCCAGTGGGCTTAGTTATAGCTGTGACTCACATTCCCAGAAATCTTTCGATCGAGAGTTTAGGTCGGGTTATTTTTTAGGCCCCTTTAGTTTTCCTCCTACACCCTAATTGTTCTGAATCTGACTAATTTTCCTCTGTTTGGCCATTTTGCGTGCCTCCCGCTGCCTTGGTGGGTGGCCAAGTGTGAGACAGCGTTCAGAGAGAAGCGATATGCCTGTATGCGCTACAAGTACCACCCGAAATATTTAATCATGAATTAATGTATGTCATCGAGTGAGTCCGAGGTTCCGGTATGTTTCAAAGCACACTTACCACGCTTCCTGGGGGGCGTACGTGTCTTCACATAGCGCGAAGACCCCTCTTGCAGAGGTGTGGAAACGCGTCAAAAGGATTTTGGGGAGTTTTCGCAGGACACCCTGTCTTCTAGGAGGGCGCAACCGAGCTCTCTGACACCTCGTCCGTGGCCGAATCTTTCGCGACTATTTTCTTCGCATTCTCGTCTTTTAAAGCACGCCGTCGGCTTCCTGTTAGTCGCCTAATGGACTTCATCTCGAGAAGCGGAGAACCGTTCAATGACCTGTTTTACTAAGTGAGTTGCGCTCCATTCTCGCATCGCGTTCATGGTCCGGACGATATACTGTATGCCATGCTTCGAAACTGGGGTGAGCGAGGTATGGTGTTTTTTTTTTTATATTTGATTACAGGATCTTGGAGGTCATCCTCCCTAAAACTCCTTTTGTTCAAGTTGTCGGATAAATTAGTTAATGCTAGGTTAACATAATTTCTGAACAGCGGGTGTCACCTGTCATCTGCAGTGCGGCTTTCGCAAGTTCCAGTTTGGATGCTCTGCTTCGGTTCGAAAAGACGATCTCCGGGACCTTCCTACGTACACTGCACTATATCACGGTGTTCTTTAATCAAGAGAAAGTATATGGTACCGCATGGTGTTACGGTATCTTGGAGACCGTCCACACTATGGAACCGAGGGGCTAACTCGCAATTTTGGTCGATGACTTTTTCTGATCGTCGATTCCGCGTTCAGGTGAGAGAGAGAGGGGGGGGTCTATCCTGCCCATTAAGGCAGGAAGAGGGTGTCCGGCATGAAAATGTCCTCACTGTCGCCCTCTTTACCTCGAGCACCAAAACCATCACCCCGATGCTGTTGGAATATGTTCTTACTACGCTCTCCGTGGACGACCTTTCGATCTCTTTTGGGGCTGCTCAGATGCCAACTCTGGAGCGTCGACTCTAATGGGCATTGAACCACGTCTCTCGCTATCCCCAAGCGCACAGGCTTCGGTTCTCCTTGGCCAAGACTAAGGTGATACATATCTGCCGCCATCCACGGCTCTACCCTGACCCAGACTTCTTTCTCAATGGGGTGCGCCTGGATGTGGTTGAGTCGCACCGTTTCCTTGGTCTTGTATTTGACCGACGCCTCAACTGGGAGGCTCATATTTGCAACCTTAGGGTCTCTTGTACCCGCGCCATGGATATTCCTCGTTCCGTGACGTTCAGCAGTTGTGTTGAAATGACTAATGCCTTACTTTTCTATGGATCCTTTGTTCGTTCGAAGCTCGACTACGGATGCGAGTTTTATGCATTCGCAGCAGAGCGTGTATTGCGGAAGGTGGACTCGATCCACCACACTGGCCTCCGCACGTCCCCCATTGAGAGCCTACTTGATGCTGGGGAGATACCAAGCTTTATTTTCCAACAACCTTCCTCTAAAGGGGCACGCAAAAAAGGCATAATCAAGCAATTCTCCCTAATTGCTTACTGCCTGAGAAATCTGGAAAAGCGAGCGCAACAGTTGAACCAGAACCTAATCTTGTAATAAGTAGGAACGTGGAATTAACAAACTGCCTCAATCTAAGGGGAAAAATAATAAATAATAAGACTTGAAAGAAAAACATTATTTTTTTTACAAAATTAATCAGACGATACAAAATCATATGCCATTTTTTAATGACCCGCATCATCTCAGGAACATTGGTGACCTCTGGTGAGGTTTAGATGATATCAAAAAGGACAAATCCTGTTCGCCTTTGAATGGGTTTCCCTATTCATAATGTACCAAATAAATAATAATAAATAAATATTTTTTAGTCGCGTGCACGCTACTCTATAATTTACTATGTCGGTGCGTAGGTCAGTCGGTCGCATGGTAACCATTTTACTTTCCAATGATTTGGCGTAGGGGGGGGGGGGGCAATAACACCGTAACTATTCGCTCGATTCAAACGAAATTTGAAACCCTTATGTTGTTTTGCATTCCCTTTCGAATGATATAATTGCCAAGGTCCTCCCAAGGTTATTCCGGGAATTATTAAAAGAAAACTAACTATGGGTCGGATTGCCCCACTTGTTGAAAGTTTTGAAGGTCATAAGTCAGAATAATTGAGAGCACGCGACTTTGGTCTGTTGACTTTGTTTAATAAATAAATAATTATTTTTTTTCTGTAGAATTCAAATTCTCGGCCAATTATTGAATTTCCTCTCTTTGCCCCATCCACTGGACGACACCCACTCGTTACAAGGCAACAAAGTGCTTATGAGGCCCCTAATGGGCGCGAACATCCCCTCTAACCCCCTTGTAAGATGGAGGGCTCAAATTCCTTAGCTCCCGCCTTCTCTTTCGATAGCGTTCGAGCGCCCATATGGAGCGGTAGTAGTGCCCCCCCCCCCCCTCACACGTGGACCAAGAACTATAGACCGATGGGGGTCGTAATTTTGCCAGGTCTGGGGACCCGATCGGCCCAGAAGAGGGCCACCCTTCGTGAAGGTTCCTAGGTGTGATGAGTTGCACGTGAGAAAACGACGGTGGAAGCGACAGCGGTGTCACGATTGGCTGTAGGTATATGCGATGACGAATGGGACGGAGCTGTGGTCGGGTGGGCCTCAAACAGACGCTCTGCGACAGCTGTTCCCTACAGGCACGAGTTTGTGGGGGTGCGTTCCTTTTACCGTGAATCGAACCTGGTACCTTGGGATGGCAATCCACCGGGGTCGCTCGCGCCCCATCGCCTCTTTCTAAGTTTATTTGTAGTTATCCTCTATCACGATTTCTGGTCCTTTACTTTTCCTTTTGACTCTCCTCGTTCTATAGTGAAAGATTCCCTCGTTGGTTCCCCCAGAAGGGGTTAATGGCGACACCCCCATTTTATTATAACATTTGTTATCCACTTTTCCATTAAAATGTGGTTGGTTTGCATCAACGCCACTTGAAGTTTACCCTCACCTCCTCGATGCCCTTTTTATTTCTGTACAAAGAGGGGCAGTCTGGGAGAGATACGCGCCCTTCCCCCGCGTGCCACATCGCCTCTACTTTCAATACATTCCCCGTAAACTTTGGGGCAGACGCCCTCTCGTTAGTTGTTACTAATGTCAAACCAGCTACAGGGCACGGAGGGACTAGGGGGGGGGGGGGATTGGGTGTTTGTTTGCCCATTTATGAGAATCTTAGAGGAAAAAAATGGAGAGAATTCCTAGGCAGACAGTGGCAATCAAACGGGCGTGTTTCAAGAGCTCCAAGGACGAGCTTATTTAAGACCAAGCATTCAATCGAGTTGAATTTGAAGTAATTCCTCCGCAAATAGCCCCCACCCCCTCGGCATATTTCAATGCCTGCGGCAATAGGTTTTTATAATAAGGTTGGGGGGACACTTGTTACTGCAAGTCTCACGGGGCGATCTGCCTCCCCGGGGTTGGCCAGATTTAGTGGAGGCGTACGACCTCCTGGTGGTGACTAAAGCCCCAAATCATTTTTTAGGCAATTCTGGTTATGTAGTTTCTAGGTTTTTTCGCCTATCCTAATTTTATTACAGCAACCACTTCGGAAACATGCTGGATGTTTGTGCGATTTGAGGAGCGTCACTACCTTATTTCGGTAGATGTTTGATGTTGAACAATGAAAAAGGTATAATTTGAATTTAATTTTGGTTTGAAAAATATTTTTTTCTTCCTGGGAGCCTGAAAACTGCGTTCCCGGATTCCCTCGCTAGTGGAAATGAAGTTAAAATAACAATTGAATAAAAGGTTTAAATAATAGTTTGAATAAAGTCTGCATGATTGCAGACTGAATATAATTTGCAGTTTAAAAAATATAAGCACACCTTTCTGTTTGAATAAAATTTGCAGTGTGACAAAATCAGTAAGCACACCTGCTTGATAAGAGCTTAAATTGACTTACCGTTAACACACGCACAATAATAAAATACTTAATAGGTGGGAAAGTCGAAGTTGAACAATGTGAAGGGTGAAGTTTAAGAGAGATGGAAATTGTTTCTCAGTAGGTAGGGGAGGGAGTGGGGAGTGAGTTGGCCCTTTGAAACCTCGTATCGCCGTGAAAGTGTAACGAAAAATGCCCCAGAGGGGGAGGGGGCGGGGGCGTACTCCAACCTCACTCACACCATAACCCTAAGTTCGAGGGAAGAATCGCCCAAAAGATCCGTTGACATGGAAACAATGCAGCAAACTAACGGGTGACAGAAGGAAGAATTTATCTTAAATGCTTGGCGCAGATACAGGACGAAGTACATTTAGACGTGTTAAATGGACATAAATTGGATAAACAGACGAAAGCATGGCAGTAGGCGCGAGAGGGGAGGGGGAATCCACCCACAGACTGAAACTATTTTAATATGGATGTGCCCACGTTTTCACATTTTTGTTTAATGCAAATAATAATTAACTGCGTTTTAGTAGTTTGTATTTTTAGGTCCATAAACTTGGTGTTGGCGTGTTTAACTGTAGTTGTCCTTGTTACAACCCTCCTTTTCCCTTATTACTGTCAGCCATATGGCATTCTTCTTCATAGTCACATATTTGTCTCAGGTGTTCATACCAACTCTTTTCTCCCGTGGTTTTATTTGCTCTTGCCTTTGCTTTCCTTCTTGGATACGGACATCTTTCTGGTGACTTTCTCTGACCTTGAACTGGCCGAAGCGAAGAGTGATTTGGCCCGTTCAAGGTTTTTTGTCTTTTTATCTGTTTGTCTATTTATTCAATTTTTTATTTTTATCTGCATAACCCATGCTGCCTGCAATCGTACTACATATTTTGAATTAAACCCAGCTTGCACGCTGAAAGTCCTCAGCGATTTGATCAAGTGCGCCGTGATACCTAAACACATCCAAATTTGAAACCAAAGAAAACGGGATTGGCCGCATTACCCCCCCCCCCCACACACACACACACCTTTTCACTGGTTGCATATGCAGAAATTTGTAGGAATGTAGAAAAAGACGTATATCACATAAGAGAAAAGCTGTATGTAAATGAAACTATGTACAAATAATCTTGAGAATACTTATAATACGCTTAATCAATTAATCCCCCATTAGCCTTAATAACTGCCTTAATTGGGGGTCTGAAGCATTGACATGCCCGAATCAGATGATATTTAGTAATTTCGGACATAGTCTTTGTTATAGCGGACTTGAGAGATCGAATGGTGTTTTGTAGGTGCTAATTGAGTTCTCTCTCGAAGACAGCCCATACGTTAGTCCGCCGGTTTGAGGTCAGGTGAGTTAGGAGGCCATGCGTCTGGTAGAAATTGGCACGCATTCAAGTTTGGGTTCTTCTATCCTGAAATGGTGCAGTCTCGTTGCAAGATGTAAGGTCAGCCATTGTGTACTCTGTCTATCCACGGCCTTACAACCTTCTCCAAAACGTACGATTAGGCAACATCATTGACTCTTAAGCCCTATGCAAAAAAGTGAGGGGGCATAACATCTCCCTCTGCTAACGACTCCCAGAACCACAATTACTGGAAACTTGGTATGCATTACATTTGGAAGAATTGCCTTTTGGTCCTGGTCGAAGTTTTTGTCAGAGAAAAACCAAAGCATTCCAGCTTATTGATGTTTCAACATGGAGATCAAGTGCCTTGCACGGATCGAATGATTCTCTCGTCTTACCTGATATGAACCGACCTCTCCGCATCGCATATGACTTGTAATGGATATCTTCGTGCGCTACTCTTCCGATGGTGCGTTCTGAAACCTTGAAATCCTTTGCAACGGCTCACAAATTATTGTGTTCTGATGGTATTAGAACACTGCATGTGTTTTGCGTTTTGCTACTACTGTTGGATCCCTATCAGCAGCTTTCAGGTCTTTTCTATCTTCGCCAACGAAGGATTGGACAGCTTTCAGCAAGCGATCAATCTCTGTATCATTATGCTGAGCTTTTACGGGAACGATTACAGCGTGTCTTTTCATTTGCTTCTTCACTTTAATCTCATTCATTATTAATTTGACAAAAAATAAAAAAAAAAGTTATAAGAAAGAACTATCCAAAGTGATGTCCTCGAAATACTGACGCAACCTGTACATGAAAACCAGCAGCAGGACTTTTCGCCCGAAAGCAAATCTCTTTTCCATCCCCGTGAATTCGTGAGTTTTGGTCATGGAACGATGCTTCAGTCAATACCAGAATCTATTGTGGAGTATTGGAATGTGTGGACGTGGCTATATGCAAAAAAAAATAATAATAATCATACCGTTTTGCCAAGGATATTCCGCTTCGCGTAACAATGCAAGGTCAAATACACTTCAGCAAATGGCGAGTTTGTTGCAATTACTAAATGTCACTGATTTGCACAGCTACTCCATAAATACCCTTCCCATTTCTTTGTAAAGGGGATTTATAATCGTAGTTTTGAAGTCGATTGCCAATTTTTTTCATTCCTTTCCTGCTTACCATTCACTTTTTCCATGTTTATTCTCTTATTTACCTCTGCTTATTTCTATTTCACGCCGAGGATTTTTAAGACAGTGAAAATTCAACTCTCCTACTGATCCCAGGGTAAAATCGAAGGTTCTCTGGGTGTATACATTCACTGCTTTGGCAAATATCTTATCTTGTTAACACTTGAACAGTAGGCGTCCTGTTTTATATTATAACATTGTCCTTCGCTGGGTAAACCTATACTCTGCCAGGAACTTACACGCATCCAAACATATTGGCAGAGATCTATCACTCCTGCCAAAATTTAAGATTCCTTTTATTATTCATTGTATACCTACATTTTAATGTGGGCCCCTAACCACGGGTATCGCTGAGAAGTCGACCTGTGCCATATTTCTGCTGGGCTAAGCCGGCCTACCCCGGAGCGCGCTTCTTTCTTGTTGCCTTTTGCTGATCTTGTTTTTTGTTTTTATTTGTTGGGTTTTTTTTTAACCTTTGTTCCTTTTTTGATCCTCATTGGTTGTTAGTTTTATCTAGCTCAGTATTAGGGTGTAGCGTAAGTACGGTGACTTTGGTCCTAGTAGGAAGTCGCCAGATGTGCTCTTAAAATTAAAAAAGAAATTCCTGCCTAGGTCGTATTCTATCGCACCATTAACCTATAGACTAACAAATAAGGGGGAATAGACTGAAATATAAAGATTGAACTATATCCTGGACTAGTCATTTGACAATGATGACTGATATCTTGGTCGTTGTTTTGGACTTTGATGATGTCAACAGAATCTTCAGGATGATGCAAATAAATCTCATCCCAGAATCCCCGCGCGCGCGAGGCCGACTGAATTTGGAGTTCATGCCCCTTATACGGATTTCCAATTCACCCCTGATTAGTGTTGCAAAAAAATTATTTTGGGGGAAAAAATGCTTTTATTGTTTTAAATTAATCTCATTATTCAATGCTTAAAGAATTGATTTACAGTTGTTTTTTCTATGTCTTCGATACAAACTAATATACTGTAAATCAGTCAAGATATTTCTTTAAACAATAATATTAATTTAATAACAGTTAATACAGCACGCTCCCGTGGGCATGACACAACCTCCCTCTCACTTGCCTATCGCCTTGCTACTTCGACTTATTCTTCCAAATTAAAATCAGCGCGCGAGGCTCATGCACGCAAACTTTTGTTTGAGAGCAAGAATGACCCTCGGACTATCTTTCGTCTACTCTCGTCTTTCCTCGCCTAGCCCCATTTCCCCCACCTCTCCCCTCCCCCATCACACCCTCTACTCTTTCTAAATTTTTCTCTGATAAAGTTATTAACCTTCGCGCCGCCGTACTACCCCAGTCGTCTGAACAAGCCCATGCTGTTCTCCCCGACCATCTTCATTGCTGCTTAAAGTCCTCACTCGGGCGTCCTCTGAGGAAGTAACTACCCTGATCTCACTCTCTAATAAACCTGGATCCCCTAAGGACGTCTTTCCACCTAAACTCCTCCACCAAATTCTCCCTGCTGTCCTCCCACTGATTCTTCATCTCTTTAATACTTCACTTACCACAGGGGTGGTTCCCTCTTCTTTCAAACAGGCCTCAATTTGTCCTTTCTTAAAAAAAACACACCAACCCCTCAGAACCATCTAGCTATCGCCCTATCTCACAGCTTCCATTCCTCTCTATGTTCCTCGATAGAGTGTTTTTTTCTCGCCTTAATGACCATATTTCTAACTGCAATATCGATGAAATGTACCAGTCAGGGTTCAAAACGAAGCACTCTGCTGATGCTGAAACTGCTCTTCTTAATGTTTCGACGGTTTACGTAGAACAGCCGATAGGGGTTGTACGTCCATTCTAGTCCTCCTAGACCTCTACTCTGCTTTCGAATCCATCAACCACACTGTCCTCCTTGATCGTCTTCACGCTTTCCTTGGTCTCTTGGGCACTGCACTTGATTGGTTCCGCTCATACCTCTCTTCCCGCACTGAGTCGGTCGCGCTCGATAACCTCTCCTCCGAGCCCGCGCCCATTCAATTCGAGGTGCCTCAGGGTTCAGTCCTTGGTCCCCTCCTCTTTCGCATCTACTTACTTCCTCTTGGCTCCCTTCTTCGCGATTTGGGCCTGTCCTTCCACCTCTATGCTGATGAGACTCAGATATACCTTTCCTCATCCCCTGTGTCCTTCGCTCAATAAATTACTAAGCTCCTTTCAGCCTACATCTCCATAAACGAATGGCTGTCTGCCAACTTTCTCAAACTTAATCACGATAAAACTGAAGTTCTCCTTGTTGGTACCGCTTCGATGGTGAAGAAATCTAAAGCTCTCTTCCCCTCCCTTAACCTTACAGAAACCTATGTCGCCTTCTCTGTTACCGTCAGTAATCTTGGTGTTATTTTCGACGAGCAGCTCTCGTTTCAACCGCACATCCATTGTATCTGTAAGTCTTCCCTCTGTTTCCTCCGCAACTTCTTCTCACGTGTTCGATCCCATTTTGATCGACGAAGCCTTGAGACTGCTATTCATGCCTTCATCACCTCACGCTTAGAGTATTGCAATTCTCTTCTAGTGAATCTCCCTTCTTCGTCACTTCGCCCCCTACAACTAGTTCAAAACTATGCTGCCCGGCTCCTCCTTCGCCGCCCCCGGTTCTCTCCTACGATGCCTCTGTTACAGGAGCTACACTGGTTACCTATTCGCTTCCGTACCCACTATAAAATTCTTCTCATCACCTACAAGGCCCTAAACTTCGAGGCTCCACCTTATCTCTCGTCTGCCCTCTCCCATCGTCAAACTCCGCGGGCACTCCGGTCTAACCTCGCTTTCCTCCTGAACACTCCTCGTTCTGTCCTCTGTTCCTTCTCAGTTTGTGCTCCTAGACTCTGGAATGCTCTTCCTCCCTAAGTCAGATCCTCTCCCTCCCTTGCTACTTTTAAACGTCTCCTGAAGACTCATCTCTTCAGAATTGCCTTCTCTTCCCTGTAAACTTTCTCTACACTCGCTACACAACCTGTGTTCTGGAAGGGCGCATTATAAATACCTATTATTTTAAAGAAAAATTAATCCCATTTTTATTTCTGCCATTGGCCTGTACTAATTGCTATTATTTTTTTATTAATCTATTCAATTTCATCATCTGGTATGTCCAATTTCCTTGGTAGCAGTCAATAAAAATGTTGCCTATTAATTTCCTTTTTAAATATTAATGCATGCGTCTATCTCACCATGTAATAAATTGAAACAACATTTACAAAGATACGAGTCAAATTTTATTTATCGCTGGCCGACTTCTTTCATTAGAATTTTTCGCCCATGGCTCAAAATAAAAAAAAGTTTGCCTGTCCCCCCCCCCCCCCCCCGCCCTGCCGAGGATGTTTGTAACGTGTCTGCAGTTTCCTTGACAGCGATGCCTTTTTGCTTATCTTGTTATATGTTTTTTTTTAGCGCCGTAAGGGCCGCGGCGATTTCCCTTCTTGGCAGGCGTGCTGACGGGAATCACCGCCCGTCCGGTCCCAGCTTTAGACTCTTCTTTCTGACATCCTGTGTTTTCTACCCTACTTCCTCACTTTCCCTACAACCTTTCCTACAACTTTCTCTGATCGGCCTCTAATTTCACAGGGTAGACGCCTACCAGCTTCCTCTCACCCATCCATCCCGGATCGGGGTTGAGGGATGAGGGGAAAATGTCTCCTCACTCCTAAGACTTATGCCTAAGTCGGCAGTCGCCAGATAGCCCCTTAAATAAAAAAAAAAAAAATCCTCACTCCTAAGCTCCAGTCTGGGGTGGTGGGCTTTTAACAACCTGCTTCATCCCCACCCACACCTTGCTCACATGCCGTTCCTCTCTCTCCTTTCAATGTCTATATATTTTACACCGTACCCAAGGTGGAGCCGCCATGCCGAAGGGCTGCCTGGCACTGGGCTGAAAGGTGTGGTCCTAAATGGCGGCAGCTGGTTCTGCCGGCCCCGTGTTCACCCCTCACAGAGCGGGCTACTACGTGGGGTGATGAGCGTTTGCTTCCTGTATCACTAATAGGGTCGTCATGCCCGATAATGAGAATAAAAAAAACTCCCTTTGTCTTTCACAAGCGACGGCGCTGCCTTCGGGCAGCTCCACGGAAAAAATGGAGGTTCCCCCAACCCCTTGTGGTTTTACAGGGGACCCTCCAAACTACTACTACCAGAGAGGAGGCTTACTCCTCTCCTATCCACCCTGGTGCAGGGAACTTTCCCTCAACCCATTCTCTGGAGTCGCCTTTGGGCGACTCCTTTATGGTAGCAGTCCTCCCTTTTGCTCTCCCAGGGGACTGCCAAGAAATCAGTCAGGCGGCCCATAATTGACCGCTCCCGGTGGGAGTTGGTCGATAGGGCCAACCCCCTTAGGGTGGCGATGGCCGTTGGCCCGTGCCCTCCAAAGTCCTGCGGGCGCGCATATCCAGCTTACAGGGGGTCACCGTACGTGCCCCCCTCTCTTCCCCGACGAATGCCGGTTCGCTGACCACAGACGAGATGACCAAAGGTACCTCGTATGCGACCTGTGATGTCGCATTGAAGGTGGGATGGCCACATGGAAGTTCTCCTCTGAAGTTCCCCAGCCTAGGATGGTAGGATCCTTCATGGTGTCGAACACGGGCTCGGTGCCAAGCACAGAACCCGAGTCAGCCCCTAAGAAAACTTCTCCTCAGACGGTGCAGGCGCCTGGGGCCTTAGAAGGAGATGAGGGATCTCCTCATCTCCCGGCTTATGTCTCGTTCTATCTTTGTTCTCTCCGGATGCACAGCCTGATTTTCGGGGGGGGGGGTTGGTCGCCGACCGCTCCCGTGGTTGTCAGCCGAGTGTGAGACGCCCCTTAAACAGAAGCGTTACGCCTACATGCGCTATAAGTGCCTCTCGAACGACTTCACTGTCGTTGAATTTCGTCGAGCTAGGGCGGGTTCCGGTATATTTCGAAGCACATCCGCCGCTCTTCTTGGCAGGCATACGTGTCTTCACTTAACGGAAAGACCCCTCTAGTAGAGGTGTGGAAGCGAGTCCAAAGGATTCGGGGCAAGTTCTCGCAGGACCCTCCCCTCCCGTTCTCCAGGAGAAATGACTGCAATCTCGGACCCCGCGTCCGCGGCAGAATCCTTCGCGACCGCTTTCTCCGTATTCCCTAGCCTGGATGCTGCTTCTCCAGCATTCAATGCGCGTCGTGATGTCGCGGAAGGCCACCGACTGTACTTTACCTCCAGAGGCGGGGAACCCTTCAACGACAGGTTTACTTTGAGTGACTTGCCCCCCCCCCCCGCTCTCGCTCTGTGCGCGGACACCGCCCCCTGGTCCGGACGATGTCCCGTACGCCATGCTTTGCCACAATGGGTGAGCGAGGCATGGCCTTTCTATTAAGATTTGTTCAACAGGATCTGGGTAGAGGGTATGTTCTATCTAATATAGCCTAGTAATAGGCTGCGTCAAGTCCGGTGACTTATGCCCAAGTAGGCAGTTGCCAGGTGGGCTCCTAATTTTTTTTTTTTTTTTTAGCTGTTCTTAGCCCCCGTTTTTTTACATGTTTTTTTTAATCTAGCCTAGTATTAGGCTGTAGTGTAAATACTGCGACTTTTGCCCTAGTAGGCAGTCGCCAGATAGGCTCTTAAATTTTTTTTTTAAATCTTGTTTCCTTGACAGAAGAGTTTAAAGTGAGTGCTATTCAACGCCTTTCAACTCGGCCCAGGCTAGCTTGGATGATGTTAAGAGTAACAGGTTTTTGGGGATGGGGTTTCATATCGAGGGGTGGCTATTAAATACCAGCTTGTCTTCTCTCCATTCTGAGAGTCTGCTTCTCTCAGCCTGAGTGGTCTCATCAATGCCCACCTGCTGTATGATCATTCAACAGTATCACTCATAAATGGCTAGTTTATAATGGCTGCTGCGATTTGGCTCTTAGTCATACTATTGTTGTTTTTTTTTAGTAGAAAACCAGGTATGACTTCATATTCTTAGCTTTTCTAAATTCTCTAGTTTAGAAACTTTAGATGTTTGCTTTATTATTGTTGTAATGTTACAAGAATTCGGGATCATTAGGATGTACTTACCTGTAGTGCAAGAGGCAAATGGTTTAATTCCATCATACACTGTTCAATGATTTTGGTATGGTTTTATTATTCTTAATGTTGTGTATAAATTGTAAACAATTCCATTACAATGTAGGATTGTTTACTTTCAGCGGGTACACAAAATCTAGTACTAATTTCTATGATTTAGTACTCCTTATGATAAATCAATTCTGATACGGTAATATTAGCAAAAAGTAGACATTCTTCTGAAGATTGTAATGAAATTAATTCAATCTCTAAAAATTGAACAATTTCTGTCTTGTACAATGGCAAGCTAATATTCAAAAGATTTTCACTGCCTGTCTGAAATCTAAGCTGTTCTATCCGTAGGTGTGCCATTTCATGTGCAAAGTCAACTCAATTTTGTGCACTGCGCAGGTTTGGTTAGATTAACCAAAAGTGTCTCATACAAGAAATGGGAGGCCCTTGGTTCCATTAACTTTTGCCAGTGGCGCCCTTGGTTCTACATCTAGAGTATTTTGTTCATATTTCTTGGAGCACATATTGTATCACAGTCGAGCTGTACTGGTGTTTATGGATGGTTCTAAGTCCGAAGAGGGGGGTGGGGTGACTTCCATACTATTTTCCCCCACCTTCTGTTTGAAGCCAGCGGGGCTCTTACTGGTTGCAATACACCGCTGGTAGGGCAGATTATGCACAGTTATACGTTCGTAGACATAATTCAGAGCGTGCTAAATGCCTGTGATGTATTAGAATTTCAGCATCCCTTGTTCGCAGTGTCCGTCCCCATGGGAGGATATCAAAATTATCTTTTGTTGGGTTCTAGGACAAAGGGATTGAGGGGAAATAAGCACTCAGATGAAGGAGCCAGATTGCATAGACCGAGTAACAGCACCAGCGTCTTACTTTTCTCCACTGCCATCAACATGACAGGCATGAGGACAGCTTCATTGCAAAGACGGAACACAGCCAAACGGAATTTAATGTTGCGTGCCATGGCACACCAACCATTCCTGTGAGCCTAACCCTCAATACCTCAGTTGTTTAGGGTCCTTTTTTTTTGTCATTTCCAAATCGGACAGACTCGGGGAGGGGGCGGGGATTTGATGGCGGCGCCTATCCCAGTATCTTGATAGGCAGGGTCGCTACTGCCTGTCATCTTGGAGGAGGTGGGACTCTTGTCATATTTACTTTTTGTTGTTGTTTTTTAAGTTTTCTAAAAATAGGCGTCTGCCTGTCATTTCGGCTACTGTGTCCTTGTTGTGGGAGAGGGTCTCAGGCGATTTTCCCTACGGCCGCCGATCCTAACTGTGCAACCTGAGAAGTTCATGGGACTGTCATAATCCGATTTGTCAGTTAACAGATTTCCCTACCAAGTAAACATGGCCGCTTTGGATTATCACACTTTTTTTCCTTTTTTTCAATGCTAGTCACATTTTAAGGCTGTTTTTAGCCATCTTGTAAAGCAAGAGAAAAAGTTGGAATGGTCAGGTCATACACCTAAGTGGATATGCCCCCCCCCCTCCTCCCTGGATGCAATCCTGCAGTGGGGTCTTACACTTTACTTGAACTTCCACTTTCAAGCTGCTGCATAGACCACTACCACAGAGAGGTGCTATAAAATTTCCACAGCCTGCAACAGCCTCCCTCAAATCTAACCTTGTCCCTCAAGACAACCTCACAGAAAGCGTGACCCCGCTTAATAGTAGTAACTTTGGTCGGGTCTACAGCACAGGTTGCTGTTGGATCAAAGTTTTCTCCCTTAAGGGATCGTAGGGTGCAGAGATGCCATCTCCCCATAGGGGTCTATAAACAACATTCTCATCAGAGATATTTTTGAAAAACATTAATTTTGGATGTATCTGAGAGGAAATATCAACATATAACCATCTTAGTCTTAGTTAGTAAAACATGTTTACTCTGCTAGAAGTTCAATGCCCTGAAATGCTGCACCCACCCCCACTTCCAGATTGTGTTTTGCTGTCTTGTCAGGTTTTTCCTCTCAAGTAATATTAGGAGTGGGGTCATTACATGTATCTATGCTTATTTTATGCTCTGCTCAATCTTGTGTGAATTCTTGTTTTCAGGTATCACTAACACAAGTGGGCCAGCCATTTCCTGCCCACTGTAACATAGATTAACACTTAGTAATGAATTAGAAATAAATATATTTAGAATTAATTCATTATTCTCGTTTGACTCCTACTTTTTTTTTCCCCCTAGATCTTAGGAATCCATGGGTGATTATGATTTTGGTTCTTGCTGGCATTAATCTCGTCGGTTTAGCTTCGTGGTTGTTCGTCTATTCTATGCTGGATTAATTTTTGGAAAATCTTAACAGTATATCTTCCCTGGGTTAAGTTGCTCCTCTAAGTTAAGGTAGGATTCATTTGTTTATTATTATTTTTAAAGAGATCTTGAGAGTACTGAATTCGTGATTTTTGTCCATTCTAAATTGCCCTTATAGACTGGAGGGGTGCTGTCCAAGCCCCCTATGACTGCCATATTTTTTATTAACTGCATTAGCTATCTGCACATGCACCTCTCTGAACATGCGCTAAATCAGTTTATTCCTTTCCTCCCACTTTTGCTTGAAACACAATACCAGGACCCTTTTGATCTAACCTCTCTCATCCATCATTTTATCATTTATGGGTTTAGTCTCGCGTTTAAAATCCTAAACGCCCCGACTCCCCCTTACCCATCCTCACTGGCTGTGTCCAGACAACAAAGAGCCCTTCGCTCGGGAAGTGCCCTCTTCTGCTTTTGGTTCCTCGCACTCTGTCTCTGCTGCATGGGTGATCGAGCCTTCTTTGTAGTTGCTTCTAAGCTGTCGAATGGTCTCTCCCTAAGGGGGTACTCTATGTAGGCTGCTGCACTTGGTCCCCATAGGAGCTGCACATCCTCCTGTCCTGAGTGCAAATTAGGGAACCCTGTCACTGGGTTAACCTGAACTCTATGATGGAGCCTGTAAAGTCCTTGGTGCGCTTTCCCCTTTTATGTTATTATTATATGATATGATAATAATAGGTGATCACCCACCCTGCTTGTTAGTGGACCCACCTATCTCTACTCCTCTTTATTGTATACCCTCCTACCCCTCTCCACATTTGTTCTATCCACAGAGGTTCTGACTGCCTAGTGTACTTTCGTCCTCTTAATCAAGTGGCAGTGTCTACTGCAAGGTCACTGCCTGCTGTGAGGGCCAAAAGCCTACTGGCTAGGGCAAGTATTAGTTATGGTGAGAGGTTTTCTCCACTCCTAGGCCTATGGGTGTGGCACTCTTGGGCGACTCCATCTCCCTACTAGAGGCAGTCCCTCCTTTCCTATCACAGAGGACTGCTTAGAGAAATGGTAGGCGACACAAAAATTGACCACTGAAAGTGTGAGTGGTTCAATTGGACCAACCCCATTAGAGGTACAAGGGAGAGCAGGATCCGTCGGTCCTCTTCCCATAACGTCCTGCAGTCATGCATTTTAACCCCGTAGGGGTCGACGAAACACACAGTCGTCGATTGGGATCTCTGATGCCTAGAGGAGGATGGCCGCCACATGGAGTCCCCTCCCTGAGATGGGCATGGTCCCGTAGGCGACCCAGCCACATGTGGCATGATCTTCCATGGGGGCGAACCTGGGCTCGATGCCAAACACAGAACCTAGATCCACTCCAGTGCAAGCTTCTCTTCGCGGGGCTCTGGCCCCCGACGACTCAAAAGCTAGGAGAGGAGGGACCTCCTCCACCGGCTTGTTCACCTTTGCCCGCCAAGACAATCTCCATCTCGGAGAAGGATCATGCTGAGGCCGGTACGTCCGGTTTAGGGGCTCCTTCGTGCGGTTGAGAGAAGCGGGTTTATTTCCCACCCTCCTCTCGCCAAAAGAGAAAGGACAAAAAAAAAGAGGACTAAGGGCTCCTCTCACTCCGCGAGAGCCCCGGGTAGGAGCGGGCTCGCTTCCGCTTCGGCAAGGGACTAGGCCAAGATCAGCACGTCCGGCCGCGAGGCACCTTCGAGTGGAATCCCAGAGTAAGAACAAAGTTGCAAGTGCCGTGAGCAGACCCTCTATTACGTCGGGGCCCCTCATTGAGCAACTACTTTGGCGTTTTCGAGCCCGCTGGCTTCAAACGCCTTCTGGTTATTCGCTCCACTGATGGCAGCATATTCCATCAGAGGAGAGCACTATAGAGCCTAAGGTGACGCATTTCTCGGACTCGAGCCTTAGGCGAATGCGTCGGATCCATCCGAGATGGCCATGATTAGTGCCCTTCGGACACTCGATGGCGCCCCGGTGAGTGTGACGCCGCACTCTATTTAGTATGAACTTCGTGAAAGGAGTGTCTACGCGAGGGAACTCGTGGACTACTCCATAGAGGACATCACCTTAGAGCTGGCCGACCAAGGAGCCGTCAAGGTCGAACGTGTGATGAAAACAGGGAGGGGCCTTGAGACGCATCCCTACATTCTTCTTCACGTTCGACTGTACCAAGCTCTCTGAGCCGGCTCGTGCCGGTTGTTATCGATCCTGCTTGATAGCATTCGTGTCACTTAAGCGGAGGTGCTACTACTGTCGCCGCTCGGCCATACGAATCGCTCGTGTAGACGCACAAAGTCGGGGTTACCCGAAGTCTGTGTGTTTGCTCCAAGGCCGCACACGATAAGTCCAAATCGTGTATTGCCAAGTATGTCAATTACGGAGACCCGCACCCCGCTTCTTCGAAGCAATGTGGTGCGTATCTACTTGAGAAGGAAATCCTGGCCGTTCAGGCTCAGGATCGTCTCTCATTTCGCAAGGTTAAGGACTTTATCCTGGCCCGCCCGACCCAGCACTGCCTGGAACGTCTTATGCCTCTGTTAAAAAGAAGACTCGGCTCCTCGACGCTCCTCTTGTAAAGGTGGCGGTAGCATAAAGAGTTCACCCAGGCTCAGTTAAAATCAGTGTTTCCCGTAAGGCGAAACGGCCGCGCGCCTCCATCGATTCGTTAGACTCACAGGACGCACCTCCTCTGAAGGTGGTCGTGAGGCCGTCTTCTGTAGTTACTAATTCTGACCCCCCAAAATAGAACAGCACCAAAGAAGGTTCGACTCCTACGTCCTAACCCAAGGCTGGACTGAGTGGCTGGTAGACAATGGATCCTCTAAAGGAGGGACTCTGCCCGTCGAAGATTTCGGGGTGGAGGGAGGAAAAATCGCATGGCGAGCCCAAACTCAACCGATAAGTCCTCGAAGGCGACAGCGCATTGTTCGGTCAACAGCACCCAGAGTTCTGCCTACAGGAAGTTTAGGGCCATTCCCGTGAGGGTCTTCTCTTCGAAGAGCCCCCCCCCCCCCGCATCTCCTCAGAGCTAGGCCGAGAGGGCATATTCCTTCACTGGAATTGCCGCGGACTCCGGGCCAACTGGGAGGAGCTGCGGAGACTCGTCTTCTCCCGTTTTCCTTTAGCTATCTTTTTGCAAGAGGGAATGCTGGGAGCGTGTCCCCTCACCACGTTCCCAGGGTATAAGGATTTTGCGAACCCAACAACACAAGGGGATGCGCCATTTACACCCGGCATGATGTTTACGTTCTTCTCTTTGCTTTAAATACCTTTCAGGCAGTAGCAGTGCGGCTGCACCTGGATAGGAGGTATACTGTTATTTCTGTCTACATTCCACCCACTTCCGCTGCGTCGTGGCACGGTTGCCGATCCCCTTTCTACTGCTCTGGGATTTGAAGGTTAGATATCCCCTTTGAGGAGATCACTCGATCAATTCCAGAGGTCAGGAGGTCCTTGCCGAACTTATCGACGATCTGGAGATAGGTGTTCTAAATGTGGATGAGTTTACGCATCTGTGCTCTTCCGGATGCACAGACTAATTTTGGGTGGCGGGTAGTCGATGACATCCATTGTAGTGATCACTTTCCCATTCACATATGATTTTCTGGGCCGGTGCCGTGCTCACGTCCCCTATTGAGAGCCTACTAGTCATTGCTAGGGAGATGCCACTCGTTCTGCGCCGTGCATAGTGCATTATTCGCCTGTACGCGCGAGCCCGGCGCCTCCCTCAGTCGCCAACAGATCTCACTGCATCCGCAGCTGATCTCGACGGTGCCTATGCCGCCGAGAGACGCCAGTCATACCCTAAGTCCTTTGGGTGTAGGGCTAGGAAACTCCTTCGAGATCTCAGTATAGCTCTCTGGCCGGTGGCACCTCTGGTTCTGCCATGAAGGGTACCACCTTTGACTTTGTCGTCGCGCCTCTGTTCCCAAAGCTTATACAGCGCCGGGAGTATTGCGTTCGCCCCTTTTTGGATCACAATTTGCTGGAACCGTGCCAGTGTATACAGATGGCTCCAAGGCGCAAGAGGGGGTCGGTTTCCACGCCTTATACCCTCACTTTGAAGTCAGCGGGGCTCTGCATCTGTCTTCACTGCCGAGCTTGTTGAAATACACCGTTCGGTACGGGAGATAACGTGACGTGTCCGGTTCGGAGACCGGATTGTGATTTAGAGCGACTAACAAAGCGCCCTGAGTGCTATCGGGACATTGAAACCTCCACGTCTCCTGGTTTGCGGTATCCGTGACCCCCGGTTTCGGCTAGCCGGGCGGATGTCGAGATTATCTCCTGCGTTTCGCTCTTCCTCACACCGATTACATGGCATGAATATGGGCATCCCTCCGGGCTCCTTGGCAAAGAAGATGGGAGACGGTGGAGGGGAACTTAAAGATGCGTGCCATTGTGCCGCGACTGTTCCCATGGACCTACCCCACAACGGCTTCAGGTTGCTTTCTGCCGTCTCCAAATTGGACACACTCGCGGGACGGGCCGCCATTTGATGGAGCCATCGCCTGCGACGACTGCGTTGTCCCCTAGACTGCTCGGCACATTTTTGTTGAATGTCCCAGTCTGGGTGACCTTAGTGTACATTACCTGTCCCGGTAGCGGGACGGGTTCGTCAACAGACTTGTGGACTATCTGGCTTTCGGGCCATTTTTTTTTCTTTGCTGTAGGTGTCATGTTCCTTCCCTGGCACCCTTTCCCCCTACACCGGAGTGCTCTTCTTGCTTTTTGTTTTTGCACAGTTGTTTTTCAATCTAGCCGAACAGTAGACTGAAAGAATTATGGCAACTTGTGTCCAAGTAGGCCGTCAACAGGTGATAAATAAAAGACTTCCCCCTTCTACAGTTGTGACACTCTACAGGGAGCATGCCCTTGCGCGAGTTTGATGACCGAAGGGGTGGGGAGATCGTAGTGTGTAACTGGATGTTGGGAGCGTAGTGGGGGGGCGGAGGGGGGAGAGCGGTATCAGAGCACTTGTGGATGATAAGTGGCGAAAGCCCTATTTTGATCTACGTTTAATGTAGGGGGGTTTTAGGTGTACGGATTTAGGGGATTGTAGATGGGAATACGTTGTGTTGGGGGAGGAGAGGGGGTCGAAAAATTGAAGGCACAGACAAACGATAGCTTCTTCCTCAGGAGAGTTGCGTGATAATATTAGGAAGGTATATTAGACGCGGGTCCTCCTACAGGAATCAGGGCCAGAGGGAATGAATCTGCTGGCAATCCTTCAGATGTTGACTGCAGCATGGTTTCCAGGCTATACACTACACCCCCTTGTGGGGGTCAGTATAAGAGGAAAAGTATGTGATAAAAAGCATGTTTACGAGAACCAAGCGGAAGGGGAACCTCCTTCCCGCTCCGTCCAGGAAGGCCCTTCCCCCGATGCAGTTTTAATACGGCAACTAATGCCAAGTAGGCAGTCGCCAGATGAGCTCTATATAAAAAAAAATCCCGCTCCGTCCTGGGTTGAGTGGACGAAGGCTGGTGGGTGACTAGCCTACAAAATTTGTTTAAAGAAAGTGACGGAAAAAAATAACATAAAATGAGGGGAGGGGGGGAGAATCCCAGGTAGTTCTAATTTCGTTTCAGACTACTGGGGCCGAAGTGCGCACCGCTCCTCCAGCCCTCCCTTGCAGAAAGAATCGTGTGTGTTTTAAGGTGGTTTATGCCCCCCCCCCCTCTCCTCCCGTTTTCCCCATACCATGTATACATGGCACATGCCTACGAAGAGTGAGGTGGTGGTGGTGGTGGGGGTGATGACAAAATCGTATCCCCTGAAGAAAAGTAGAACTCCTGTAGTGCAATGGGCTGGTGGTTACCCGGTGAGGAAAAAAGGAAAGGATAAAAACATGAATATAACAAAGCTGGTTTTGTGGCGAACCTTGCCAACCCCACAGGCACTTCAAAGAAATTTGTAATTATGGCAGGAGTTTGTACTACTTTTATGTATTGAATTAAGAATGGAAGTAAATTAGTCGTGTGTCGCCTTGGTTTTTAATTCAAAACCACTGGTAAGTTATGTGCAAGAACTGCAAATTTATATCAGATCCCTTTTTTTTTCAGACGTATCGCGAGAATGGACGCCACCGCCTTAATTTTGCTGATTTTATTCTTGATTGGCGTTGGATTGGCACTCTATTATGTCGTCATTTGTTTTCAAGTACACCCACTCCGTGAGAAAGTGCCTCGCCATTCCGATATGGGGCCTCTCTTGGAGCAGGATATGAATGGAAACAATGCTGATAGCCCTTTCACCCCATCGGTGATGCAACATCAGTCTCTTGAGTGTCCCGACTCCGCTGCCGCCCCGAAGCGTAAAGCTAACCCTGTTTCTCCTGTGCCTGTTCAAGAAAACAACTTGGAACTGCCTCCTAGGCCCGTTGATCTAAAGATAACACCAGGGTGTGCCTCAAAAGACCACCCTAAAGAGGGTTGCGTCGTTCTCCCCATTGATGAAGAACCTTCTGTCCTCGATGGTTCCAAACCGCTCAGACACTCTAAAGAGCCTAATTCTCCAATTCTGGCACCGCCCATGCCGCTCGTGCAACGATTTCCTCCCATTTCGTCAATGCCTCTTTTGGCGGGGCCTGATTGTTTCGAGGAAGACGGACTACGCGTCCCAAATCCCCTCCAAGCGCAAAGACCCCCGCAGCCGGAAAAAGAAAAACCGATAGGATTCGTTTGTCCAACCGATGCTGTACCCCAGCAATGTGATCCACCCAGGAGAAACCCTCCAAAACAAGTTCACTTCATTACTCCCCCCGTTTTTGTCCCTCGTTTCGTTAATGACACAAATAATCCTCCGCAATTCGGACAGCCACCACCGATCAAAACTACCCCCGTGCAGTCGTCGGGTAAGTTCGAATCCTCTCCAACCTCGAAGTCTTTACCTAGCCCCAACCCCGAGTACTCTGTGATATGTGAATCTAAGCATAAATCAGAAGATGACGATGTCACCCCCACTCCCAAGAGGGTTAAACACAATCTCGAAGAAGAACCGATTCTCGAAGGTGTTTGTGTCGATAATTCAAGAGATGATAACCTTTCGAGTCCTTTCCCCGTCGTCACCAGCCCTTCAGCGCATCCCCCAAAGACCATTGATCTCCCTGGCACTATTCCTTCACCTGCAGACAATCGTGATGAAAAATCTCATCGAGATAAGGAATATATTGTCAATCCGATGGTTTCTTGCGACTCAAAGGATGAAAAAGACCCCACTCCAGTCATCCCTCCTCCATCCACCCTTCGTTCTGTCCTATCGGAACCTATTGTTGCGTCAGAACCTTGTACCATACGCCCTGTTGCATCAGAGCCTCCTGCAGTAACCCTTGTCGCATCAGAACCTCCTGCCGTCCCCCTTGTCGCATCAGAACCTTCTGTTGTCACCTCACAACCTGCTGACGTCGCATCAGAGCCTTCTGTAGTTCCCCTTGTTGCATCAAAACCTCCAGCCGTAACCCTTGTCGCATCAAAACTTCCTGCCGTAACCCTTGTCGCATCAGAACCTTCCGTTGTTCCTCTTGTTACGTCACAACCTCTTGCCGTAACCCTTGCCACGTCAGAACCTTCCGTTGTCCCTCTTGTCACGTCGCAACCTCCTACCGTAACCCTTTCCACGTCAGAAACTTCCACCGATTCTCCTCTCGTATCAGATCTTTCTGAACCCATTAAACTACCTCCTTCCATAAGCTCCGCTGAAATTGAACCTACCAAAAGCACGCCACCTGACACAGTTGATTGCCGACCTCCAACTTATTCCAAAATAACCGAGGGTGAACTTCCAGACACACTTTTTTCTACCCTTGAAAACGATGCGAAAACGCGGAGTCAATCTTCACTGTCCGACTCCGGCAGTGAAAGTGAGTCTGACGGCGAAATCAGTACAACCACCAGTAGCGACCCTGACGTAACTGAATATTCGTTTCACCCTGATGGTCCAGATGTCTCCACTGTCCTCGCCAACGAGGTTGGTTCATATTCCCACGAGGACTCGGTTGGACTCACAAACTATTCGAATTTACCAGAGTCACCGGCCCCTCAACTGAAGGCTCAGCCGGTAAATACTGACCATCCGCCCACGCCGACATCCGATACCACCAAAAGCCCCTCGCCCATGACCTGTAATGATATTTCGCTCGACGAGATGAGTCCTCCGAGTCCAAGCAACTTAATAGGGACCCCACCCAGTACTCCTCCCGGCGATGAGAGCCCGCCTTCTTACATCCTCAAGAAACCGCCTCAGGAAGATTCCCCCAGCGAGTCTCCAGCTTTCATCGTGATTAAAGCTCACAAGACCAGTCGCAAGAGGCACGAATCCACCTCGTCCTCGTCGTCCGATTCTTCGAGTTCGACTTCGAACGGAAGCTACAAATTGGAGGGAAACTTCAAGGATGATCGGGGGGCTGGTCAATATCCCCAGAGTTTCCCGCAACGACGAAAATCACCTTCGGATATTCCACCCCGGCTGAAATAATTGTCTGATTCTTGAGACGGAAGTCCACGATTGTCCTCGCTGTTATTCATCTTGGGAATAGTTTACCTAGAATACTATCTACAAAATGGTTCGTACCCTCCAGTCCGGGTTTCGAACACGGCCAGAAACGGTTCCTGATAGTCCCTAATTCCACTCTCAAATTTCCTGTTTATAAATTTAGATGAGAAAATCACGTCTGATTCAGAGCTGAACCTTGAATTCTGTTCTCGAACCGCTCCAATAATGATCAGAACCCAGTATTTTATTTTTTATAATTGGCTAAAGAGGGACAGGCTGGATTTGGTGAAAGGCAATACGAAATAGGGGTTGGAGGGGTGCAGAACGCAGCTTAGCTATGATGCCGTTTAAAATTTCGCTAAAATATACTGTACACTATACACACATAATCATTAAAAAACAAAAAGTCGCTTCATTTTAACATTTAATTTTATATCAATGGCTGTGGTTGAAATTCTGTCATGTTTTCCGCATAATGGAACCCATAAGATAAGTCATTTGTTTAAGGGCAATTGTTAGATAGTTTGCTTTAGGTTTACATTATTTTGTTTGCCTTTGGTTCAGCAACAACTGGTTCGCCTTCTAGTACTTTTATGGGGGGGGGGGGGTCGATGCTTCGGCTTTAAATAAAAGTGAAAAACAGTGGAAATAGTTAGATTGCGTTAGTTGTAAAAGTTGCGGGTCGGTTTTGTTTTGTTCTACGCAAGCTTTTATTTTTTCAATAGTTTTCTGGACCAACACGAATCTTCCACATGTCTGGCCAATTTAAGAATTTTCGAGATGATCGACTTAAACTAGATCTGTTTATGCAATAGTTTCATAAAATATTTATTACATCCTCAATTTTAATGAGTTAAGAATTTTGCATTTGTCAGATATAGTTGTTCCCTGTATATTTTTTCAATGTTTGTGTAGCCAAATCCCCGCAGTCTACAATGCTGTTTGTAGCCGTAATTGTGTGTGTACTTTGTACGAAAATGTTCATGGAAGTATAATATACCCTCACAACTCTTTATCTCGGTATTAACAGCCTGCGGGAAGCGTAGGCCATTCCCGTGAGGATCTCATCAAAAGGGGGCCCACACCGTTTGTTTATTTGTTTTTAGTGAGGGTGAATACTAAAGTTTATCTTATTCTTATTATTCAGGTATGGCCTCGTTTCTCTTTCATCAAAAAACCTTTTCTAAATGTGAGACAGTATAATGTACCGAGAGGTTTAAAAGCTTCTCTTGAATGATTATCTTTTGAGGCTCAAAATGGCGCAGTCGATTCGCCGCTCGCCAACAGTGGTCCGGCGATGCAGGAAACTGTTCGCAACTCTCCTACGCCACTTTATTTTTCTTCGCCCCTTTTCCTATACCTATATCGCAAGACTTGAGATTATGCTGGGGTGTTTTTTTACTTTTGATTAGTTATCCCATCTCATTCAGAGTCGACCATCGAAATTTCAGTGTGGTTTTGTAGCACAAAAATCTACTGAAGTCAACAAAGTTCAAGTAATTGTATTCACTCACATAACATTAAGCGAGATGGCCAAATATACCGATAGCAGTCTCTAATAATTTGTTTGCCTTCATTTTGTCCAATGTCCTATTAAAAACCTTGCTGTTGAATTGTTAGTGCCTTAAATTGCATTTATTTAATTGGGCCCTTTTAAATGTTGAGCTTGTTAAGCATTTGTGTGTAGTTTGTGATTTAAGCATTTAAGACATGAATGACCTTAATCGTTGTTTCTAATGCTTTATGCATTTTGTTGCTACATTGCATGGCGTATTTAGTTCATAAATAAAAAGTAATTCGCTATGATACTTTGCCATAACTTTTTTTTTTAGGGGTAGTAGTAATTAAGATTTCAGTAATTGTTCATTTGTATTAATTTCCTAATTTGTTTTTGATTGATCTCTTTCAAATTTGTAGTTTCCAGTAGGCTTAAATCACGTTTGTTAACTTACAAATAGTCACGGTGACAAAGGCAAATATAATTCTCGATTATTGTTACACGAATCCATTGGTAATTAGTGTGGACAATTGTAATATTTATTTTTATCTAAAAAAATGAAATTTGCATTGCTTCAATAAATTATACTGAATGACAGTTTTGTTTTTGTTATACCCCCAATCCCTTTTACATGTCTTGTCTGTGCCAAGAGGTGGAGGCCCAGCCTCCTGAATCAGTGAGCAAAATAAGTTTGAGATTACTTAAGAGCAAAACAGATACAGTAAGGCTAAATGGGTATAAAGCAAACGTGCAGCAAGTTTAGGTGTGATTAGAACTAGAAAGAGAAGGTGTAAATATGATTATAAACGTGGATCCATAATCAAACCTGAAAATCCCAGCCTTACACTCTCGCATCTCTGCAGATGGTCTAAGCATTCTCACCCAACACCCAAAGCATACCCAAGTATCTCGTGTAAACTCTGCATCACAAGCTAATGACTGCTTCCGAATCCTCCCATACCTTCAATCTACAAAAAGAGTACAAGAAACTTTGCATCATTCCATCAAACAGACTACTACCCTTAAATAGCACAACAATAGCGCTCCGCGTTACACAGGATTATCATCATTAACCGCTTTGCCACAATGTGGTCTCTGCATGAACACTAAAACAATACACTTGAGAAGACAGTCCTTCGTAGATAAATTGAGTCATCTTTATAAATATGACCCATAGTATCAAAGAAATTGTATTGACAAACTAAATTCGGGGTTATGAATTACCCATTCGTTCAAACCTGCAAGGGGGGGAGGGAACGGAAAAGAGAGCGAAGCCTAGATGAAATAGGTTATTTTGATTCACTATTTAAGGAAGAACCAAATTGGACAGCTGACCGAACAAGTGGATTCTAAATAGCAGGAACAAATGGGAAAATCAATTATAAAAGATGGAGAAGACCACTATGAGATAAAAATTGAAAATGAGTGTTTAAACGATTCTGCCAAAAGGAAACGTAGGCGAAGGGTCGGGGAAACAGGACGACCGGAGAGTCGCGAAATGAGGGAATTCTAGTAGAAGATGGGCGACCGATTGTTCCCCACCACAAAAACGGCCACAATGGCTGATTTGAGTGCCAGCCGAAACGAGATCCTTAGGTAAGTCGTGTGGCCAAGAGCGAAGACTTTTTGATTTTATATAATTTAAATGATGAACATCCATTGCATTCGCCCTTCTACAACTGAAAAATATATTCCTATAGAGGTAAAGAAATCTCGAAAAGGCAATGCCTAGTTATCTGAGGACACAGTAGTGTGAACGGGCCAGCTGATCAAACCCTCTCGTTGCCCAGAACCACTACATGAGCGGAAACCAAACAAAATATAACTATATCGAGAGGCACTCTGAACCAGCTAGTTGCAGCTTTCTGCAACAGGCGAATTGCCTATAAAGCACTCCTAGAGTCGGAGAAAATGGCGAAATCTTTAAAAGGTAAAATTTGGATCAATCTAAAAGCTAAAAGAATGGCTGAAATTTCAGCGGTAAAAATAGAAGGTACCAGCGGCAAAGACAAAGTTAAAAGCTCTGCTGAGTAGGCGGCTGTAGCACCCACACCACTACTTGGAACCATCTGTGTATATCGGGCAGAGTTGTATATGTAAGGTCTTATGTTCTAGAAACAGGCTGTTAAGAGAGCAATGTTTCGTGGACGACTTGTTCATGCTCCAATGCTGTTAGAAACTGTGAGAGGTGAAACACACGATCTAGGGCTCTGCGATGACGGAAGGGCAAGGACACTTAACTTATAGCACCCTGCTTGGAGATATGTTCCCCTATCCGGAGGTTCAAGGAACGGGGAAAAGTCGTATAGTCCGTTTTGTATGTGAACACGAATTCGTCCCAAGTACAAAATACAAGCGGTAGAGAACCTGCTCGTCCTGGTACCGGGACATGTAACGTACGAGAAGATCACCCAGACTGGGATATTCAAAAGGAATGTGCCGAACAGTCTGGGGGACAACGCAGTCGTCACAATAAGGCGCAGGCGAGCGCTCCATCAAATTGCGGTGCGTCCCGCCAATGTGTCCAATTTGGAGGCGACAGAAAGCAACCTGAAGCCGTCGCGGCGCAATGGCACGCGACTTTATGTTCCCATCGTCTCCCATCTTCTTTGCCAAGCAGCCCAGAGAACTACCCGTATTCCTGCCATGTAGTCTGTGTGATGAAGAGCAAAACGCTGGTCTGGTCGCCCAGTTCTCGCGGACACTTTGGCGCCCTCATTTACTACAATTGCTACATGTCCAGGAACTCAGAAGATAATCTCGAAATCCGCCCTGCTCGCCAAAACCATGACGTAACGGATATCCCGAACCAGGGGATACGGAAATTCCAATGCTCCGAGGGCACTCAGGGCGCTTTGTGAGTAGCTATAAATCACAATCCGGTCTTCGAACCGGGCACGTCGCGTAATCTCCCATACCGAGTGGTGTATTGCAAACAGCTCGGCCGTGAAGACATACGCAGTGCCCCGTTTACTTCAAATATATCCATCTGCTAGAGTGGTCTTCCAATTAAGTGAAGACACGTATGCCCACCAAGAAGAGCGGTGGGCGTGCTTTAAAATATACCGGAACCTAGCCATAACCCGACGAAATTCAGCGACAGTGAAATCGTTCGGGCGGCGCTTATAGCGCATGTCGGCATAACGCTTCTGTTTGAAGGCCGTCTCGCACTCCGCTGACCACCACGGGAGTGGTTGGCGTGCAAAACGGCCAGGCGCTCTAGGAATAGTATTTAGGCCAACGGCGATAAGGTTGCCGGAGAACTCAACAAGCGACCTAAACTCCTCGACCTCGACTGAGACAAAGAAATGTCCTTTCCTGAAATGCGGACCACCGCGCCCGCGTGAAGCACCAACGGGGCGGGCTCTTGGGCGGCAGCGGCCCCCAAAATAATATGTGAATGTGAAATTGGTCACTACGCCTCCTTCGAGAAACTTTAGGTGAGTGGAGCGGCTTCCGAGGTGGCTGCCTTTTTTTTGGAGGACCGGTGGCTCCGAGCCACCCAGCGTACTGCCGGGTGTCAGCGAAGGAGACGAAGCTTCTTAAGTGTTGTCCTCCTTTCGGGGACTAGCTTTAGGAAGCCCGGAAGATGCCCTCACGACCAACTTCAGGAGTATTACCTAAAACGGCCAAGCTGGGGAAAGGGAGGGGAGCCCTGGTTTTAGCCGGAGCTGGGTGTGAACCCTTTGTGCCGCCAGCTTTGCCAGGGAAGCGACTGGGCTGGGTAGAACTCGCTGGAGGGTTAAGAATGGGCGCGGAAACGCCGGTGCTCGTAGGTCTGGAGGGGCTAGGAACAGAGGGTCTTTTTCAACATTGAGCCATAAGAGGTTCAAGGCAAAGCTGTGCACGCCAGGACCAAATCCTTAGCCTCGCGAAATGAGAGACTATCCGGGGATTGAACTGCCAAGATTTCCTTCTCAAGGAGATACGCATCACATGGCTTCGTAGAAGCGAGCTGCGGCTCTTCGCAATTGACACCACTTGGCCACACACGATTTGGACTAATCGTGTGCAGCATTGGAGCAACTTAGTACGAATAGCTTTACGCGGTAGCGATACCAACCGATACGCATCGTCTCAGGGAGCTCGTCACAGTCGAATGTAACGAAGAGTGTAGGGTGCGTCTCGAGGCCCCTCCTCATTTTCTCACCACACGTTCGATTTTGACCACTCCATGGTCGGCCAGCTGTAAGGTGATGTCATCAATGGAGTAGTCTACGAGTTCCCTCGCATAACAACTCCTTTTAGTTAATTCATGGTAGTTAGAGTGCGTCGTCATACTCCCTGGCGTGTTGTCAAGTGTCCGAATGTCACTAATCATGGCCGCCTCGGAGGAATTCGACGCATTCTCCAGAAGACTCCCGTCCGAAAAACGGGTCACCAGCTCTCTAACAATCAAGCTAGCTAGAGCTCTCCTCTGATGGATTATGTTGTCCATGGCCAACATGCTGCCATCAGCGGAACGAATAGTGAAGCTTTTGAATCTAGCTGTCTTGAAAACGCCATGTAACCTCTGAATGAGGGAACCCCGACGCAATCAAGGCTCCACTCTGCGCAATTTCAATTTTGGTATTAGTCAAGGTCTCCACACCCGAAGGTGCACCGGACGTGCCGATCTTAGCTTGGATACTAAGCGAAACGGCAGTGGACCGATCCGTCCCCATGGCTCGCGTGGAGAGGCGGAGTCCCGATTCTTTGTTTTGTTCTGTTCTGTTCTTTTCTTTTTAGGAGAGGAGGGCGTAAAATGAACCAGCTTCTCTCCTCTGCCGACATGAGCCCCTAGGCCAGATGGACCGACCTCAGCAAGATCCTTCTCTAAAATGGATAAGGTCTTGGCTGTCACAGGGGCACCAGCCGGGGTAGGAGATTCCTCCTCTCCTTTTAATGCCTAAGGGACCCGAGCCTTCTGAGAAGCTTTCACAGGAGCGTACTCGGGTTCTCTACTTTTCTCCGAGACCGTGTTTGACCCCATAGAAGATCCTACCGTCTTGGGCTGGGTCACCTCAGGGACCATGTACATCTCAAAAGGAGCTTGCATACCCTCCCCCCCAAGACATCACGGATCCGCTTCGAGGTACCTTTTATCCTGTCTTGGGCTGGTGAACCAGCATCCTTCGGGGAAGAAAGGGGGGCATGTACAGTGACTCCCTATAAACTATATATGCACGCCAGCAGGACTTTAGAGGGCACGGGTTGACGAGCTCTGTCCATCCCTTGTCCCCTTAACGGGGTTGGCCCTATCGAGCCGCTTATACCGGGAGCGGTCAATTATCGGCAACTAGCGTGCTTTCTTTGGCAGTCCCTTGTGAAAGTAAAGGGGAAAATTAGAGGTCGACCAGAGAAAGTTGTGTGAGAGGTTTTAGTGAAGTGAGGAAGTAGTGTAAGAAGACGGGGTGTCAGAAATAAGTCTAAACACTGCGTCCAGGAAAACAAATCGCCGTGCCCCTTACGGGGACTGTGCAAAACGAAGATCAAGAGATATCACCGACATCGGCAAGTAAGCTCGATGGGCGACAGGCGGAAGGCACCGGCCCCGAGAGGGATGCATCGAATCAATTTTCACTAATACACGCTCGGCTGCGGATGCGTAAAACTCGCATCCGTAGTCAAGCTTCGAACGAACAAAGAATCGATTGAAAGGTAAATGAGTAACCCTAGAAGCACCAAGTGCTGAACATCACGGAACTAAGAATGTCCATAGTGAGGGTACAAGAGACCATAAGACTGCGAATATGAGCCTCTCAGATTAGGCGTCTGTCTAAAACAAGACCAAGGAAAAGGTGCGAATCTACCATTTCCAAGTGAACCCAGTTTAGAAACAAGTGAGCACCACTGTGCAGTAGTGGATGGCGGCAGAAGTTCACCACCTTAGTCTTTGTCAAGGCAAACCGAAACCTTTGCGCTTCGGCATAGAGAGAGATGCGGTTCAATGCCTTTTGGATTCAAGGCTCCCGAGTTCGCATTTGGGGTCGTCTTTTTCCTAAAAACAATAACCATTTTTGCTTTGTATTTTGGCAGAATAATTGATTATGGAAAATTTTCAACACCAAATTTGTGGAAGAGACATGGAATTGTCCTTGGAAGGGCAAACAAGGAAATTTCAGACTTTAACATCAGTAGGAGGAGGATGGAAAAGGTTAGAAATGAGCTTGAAGATTCGCGATTCGACTACGAAGCAACAGCAGAGAGGAAAACTCATGGTCGACGATCTGACGCTATCATAACGCCAGAATTCTAGATCATACAAAAATTATCCCCCAAAATCGATGAGTGTTATTGCAAAGGGAGACAGGAGTGTATTAAAAGCTCATCAGGCTGGTAGTGCATAAGAACATTCGCTATTTTTCATACAAGATTAGGAAAGGACAAGCACCCCATTTTTTTTTTTATTCTTTAGCCCATTTGGTGACTGCCTTCTTGGGTATAAGTCGACACAGCCTACTACTAGTCTATATTAAGAAACAATTAAAAAACAAACTATGTAAATAACCTAACACTAAAACGGAAAAGGGGCTAAAAAAATGATAAAACGCCAGAGCGCGCCTCCTTCGTGCTTTGTTTTATTATCATTTTTTTAGCCATTTTTTCCTTTTTAGTCTTATCAAGCACACCAAGAAGCTGATCAACAAGTTGAAATACCCGTTGGAGCCAGACATGCTTTGGTTCTTCTCAGACGAGAAGAATTTCTGCCAGGCCAAGATCAACTTCTAGAACAAAAGATGGCTCGCTGCCTTACCCAGAGTCACGCAAAGGAAATTTCCAGCGGCAATCATAGTTTTCGTTGTCATGCCATCGTACTTTTTAAAGGCTACATCAGTGTTTTGAGTGAGGTGGTGAAGCCTTGGATCGACCGGGTTGTTGCACAGAGGCCTATGTGTGGCAGCAAAAGTTATGTCCACTTCGATCACACGGCACCTGATATCTGGCCTTTCAACTCACTCGACTTCAAACCCCTCGAATTTCTTGTTTGGTGCGAGGTGGAACGAGGGACCAACAAATCAGCTGCAACACGAAAGCAAACCTGAAGGCTAGGATTACAAAGGCATTCAAGGGTCTAAAATGGGAGATGGTGACGACACCCGTGGCCGGTTCCGAGGTCGCCTGGAGGCTGTCAACGAGTGAGTGACAGAACATGTCATGAAGACGAACAGACAAATTTCACGAATATAACTCAAAAGTTGTTTTATTTTTTCTTGGGGCAGTAACCATGCGAAAGAATACCAACATAGCTGGGTGCGACTTTGACTTTGCGACTATTTTTGGCCGCCCCATTGCGACTTATTTTCCCGGCGTGACTCCGCTAAATTACAAAGTAAACATTAGCGCGATAACAGAAACATACTTTTACCAGGCAATGGCTCCGCCACTCCACCCTTGCGCTTCGCTACTAAGATTAAAATTTAAAATCTGAAAAAAAGCAGCCATGGTTAAATTTTGATAAATTTTCTGAACTTTGCCATTATAATCATTTTAAAAAGGAATTCTAAACTAAATTTCCGCCCTTTCAAAATATCACGTTGCTAAAATATAGTTATAGAAGAATATTAAAAATAAATTTTCTGAACTTCACTATTTGTAATTCTTTGGGCTTAAAAAAAATTCCCCAAATTTCGATACTTATATTAATTTCTAAACGTCACCATTTTGTTTTTTGATACTATAAAAGAATGATTAGAAATAACTGATAAAAAAACACAAGCTATAACCAAACTAAGATGAAATTATTATTCAAATACTAAAAAAAAATCCCCTTCTTAAATTATAGAGTTAGTGAAGTGATGATGATAAGGCAGAAAAACACAAAACAGCCGCGGAAATTTCTTTCAAAAAGGTAGTCTTTGTTCATGTTCAAAGTCGCGGAAAATTGGCGGTGCGACTTTTCAAAACGTTTGCGAATTTCGACTTCGAAAATCAGAGTGCGGCAAAGTCGCAACTCGCTGCCGCACCGCCCAGCTCTGAATACCGACCAGGGGCCTCCCTTTGGGAATCTTTAATGCATCGCACTTCCTTTCTCAAAGCGAGGCCGTTTTAACAAAATAAATTAAAACCAAAGATTTCTAGCATCTTAAGACCAAGGCACACATATTTGAATTAATAATAGATAACCCTAGCGAACACCTGAAAAAGATAAGGCAGCTATTCACTCGTTATCTTTTGATACCAGCGCCGCCTGCCTGTGCAACATGCAGCGAGTCCATTTAGCACGCGGGCCAACACTTTTAATCAGTGCTCGTAAACCAATCCTTCGTCATTATTGATTGAGATCCGTCAGTGCAAAGTCCACTGCAATTATTCCACGTTATGCTATAGTTATGAAAAAAAATAATAAGTTCGAAGTTTTCCGATGCTCTGGTATTTCCATATATAGATTTACAAAATTACAGATAACATAACATAACATAATTACACGGATGACAAAAGCCACAAGGGCCTATCAAAGGTCATCCGCCTCCGTCAAAACCCACCCACAAAAAGCACCATCACCAGGGGAAGACAAAATCAAAGTCCCCCACAATATAATATAACGGATGACAAAAGCCACAAGGGCTCATCATAGGTCATCCGAGTCAAGCGGCCTCTTTTTCAAGGCACCCAAACTCCCAGGAAAACTACATCCAGAGGATTGCATCCAGAAACAAGGGTATCACCAATCAAGGCTTGTCAAGAACTAAATCATGCAGCTATAGATATATACAAACAATATTAATATATACAAAACTTAGGAACCATCACAACCTTCCCTTCCCATAAACTCATCCAACCTACTCTTAAATACATTTAGATTTGGACTACCTACTACCCTCTGCGGCAATTTGTTCCAGAAGTCTACCACTCTATTGGTGAAAAAATACTTTCTTAAATCCAACCTACACCCTTGCTTTTTAATTTTCAAGTGGTGACCTCTAGTCCGATTTCCATCATCTAACTCAAAAAACTTCCTAACATCCAATTTATCTATCCCGGAAAATTTTTTAAAGAGCTCAATCATATCCCCTCTCACACACCTCCTTTCGAACGAGAACATATTTAATACCCTCAGTCTATCTACATATTCAAGGTGCCTCAGGAAAGGAATAATCTTGGTTGCCCTCCGTTGCACTGACTCGAGAAGGTTAATATCGTGCCTAAAATGTGGGGACCATGCCTGTATACAGTACTCTAGATGTGGCCTAACATAAGAGTTATAGAGTTTAAGAATAACCTCCTTACTTTTGTAACTGACATTTCTCTTAATAAAACCCAGCACTCTATTTGCCTATTTCTTGCTTCAATACACTGCTTAGAAAACCTTAATGACTTATCTATTACTACTCCTAGATCTTTCTCATCCTCTACTGAGCTCAGCCAATGCCCATCCATTTCATAGTTAAATTCTCTATTATCTTTTCCCATGTTAATAATTTTGCACTTATCAAGGTTGAAAGTCATTTGCCACTTATGTGCCCAGGATAACAATTTATTTAAATCCCCCTGCACTTTAAAATTATTATCAATATCTTTAACTACAGCTGCTAATTTGGTATCATCCGCAAAAATTGACACTTTATTATTAACTGCCTCCCAAGATCGTTTATATAGATGACAAATAATAATGGACTGAGAACTGATCCTTGAGGAACCCCACTGATAACATCCCTCCACTGACTTTACACCATTTAGCACTACCCTTTGCTTCCTGTCTTTCAGCCACTCAGCTATCCAATTTGAAACACCCCTACATATCCCAATCATTTTTAATTTATGAACTAGTCTCCTATCTACTTGATCTGTTACAAACTCCAGAAAGTCTAGTAAGTTAGTCAAACACGATCTACCTTTTCTAAAACCATGTTGAACATCATTAATTAACCTGCTACTCTCTAGATGATCAGACATTCCCTTCTTAACCATCTTCTCAAGAATTTTACAGACTACAGGAGTTAGGCTAACCGGTCTAAAGTTATTTGGATCCTCTTTACTACCCTTCTTGAAAATGGGGACTACATTCGTTCTCTTCCAATCATCGGGTATTTCTCCATATTCCAGTGACCTAGTATATAACTTCTCCAGAGCTATTGAGATACTTTCTACCCCTTCTTTAAGTATCCTAGAATGAATATTATCAGGGCCGGAGGCCTTGGTAGCATCTAACTCGCCTATTAGTCCTTTTATCTTCCTCCAATCCAAACTAATGTTAGTAAACACCTCTTTCCCTGACCCATGAGTACTATACATAGGACTATTTAGTTTCTCCTTTGTAAATACTGATGCAAAATGACCATTTAGTACCTCAACTATTTCCTCATCAGTTTCTCTCACAACCCCTTCATATTTGATAGGTCCTATTTTAACTCTGCCAGACTTGTTATTAATTTTATAATAACTAAAGAACTTTCTAGGATCTTTGTTGCTATCCTGAGCTAATTTAATTTCTGACACCCTTTTGTTCTTCTTTATAATCTTATTTAACTCATTCCTAGCCATTCTATAATCACTTAAATTTTGAATATTTTGTACCTGTAATTTTTTGTATGCCCTTTTCTTCTCTGAAATTTTTCTAGCTATCTCCTGATTCCACCATAATGGTTTCCTACTTTTGTTCCTAATGGCCTTCATTGGGATACATTGTTCTTGGACTACATTTATTATATGCTTGAAAGTATCCTACATCCCATAAGCATTTTTACCTCTGAATTATACATCCCAGTCTACCAAATTTAGCAAGCTTCGAAGTTTTACATAATCTTCCTTATGAAAATTTGGAACTTTTTCAGCCTTCTCGGTTATTTTACCCTTCTCAATTCTCACATCAGTTTATACAATATATCGCATAGACAATTAGATGAGCATCTTTAGCTATATTTGTTGCCTCATCAACTTGTAATGCGAGTTCGTAAATTTTAAGTTAGTCGTCTAATTGCTCACAAATATCTTGTGACATGCCTGCAATTCTCCTGCCTACCGTATTACCTGCCATGGGGACTTTTCGAAACTGCTGCGCATAAGATACACCGACAATCGGTTCGATCAAGTTAATGGCAGCAGGCAGTACTAAAGTTTCCCCAATCGAATGAGGTTTCTTACATTTGGCGATTCTATACGAAACTTTTAGGCAAGCGATGCTTTTGATGATGCAGTAGTAATGTCAACAAAATTTTGCCTTCGTTTGCTGCAAATTGCTAATTTTCTCTTAAAAAAACGCTAGATGTGCAAACATAAGATGGATACAAACTTCGAAGATTTAATTTATTGGGTAACACTATTTTTAGCCAAAACACAATCACAAGTGAAGCTCTGTAGCTTTTCTACCTCACCAATAAAGATACTAGTGAATCCCAAAGCCAAGTATGTTGGATCTTATTCTCTTATTTTTTCATCATTTAAGACGCCGATTTCAAGCTAGTTCGATCAGGTCTGCCCGACCTGGATCTTGGTATTTATCAAATAATCACGGAGAAGGGTTTCCTACAATCAAATCACAGAGAAGGGCATCGGTAACGATGCGGCGAAAATCCCCCACATCAATCAGCTGACAGTGGAATATACAATTGCGCGGCCACCTGCCCATTTTCAAACCTGCGTTGACGTGGTTGCAAAACCCTTATACCACTGGAGGGTGAGCACGCGCCGAAAACTTCCTTAAAGACTAGTAGCTAAAGAGGAAGTCGAGATAGAAGGCGATGCGGTGGCTCTTAGATTAAAGAATTTCACAGAAATGGCTGCAGCCTTCTGGTTCTGCCTTCGATGACTTAATGGAGGGTCGTCTCGGAAGACTAGGCTTCCTCTCCCCCTACGTTGAAGTCTTTGGAGTCGGGAGTACTTCGCTATTTGTAGGTGCCAGACTTTTATCTAGCCCTTAACAGAGGCTAGGGAAGTGAAGATCCCTTCGTGATAATTTCTTTTCGAGGAGGGTGCCAACTTTGGAAGCCCTAGGGATGCCTTGACACTATCTGTCGAGATCTTGCTTCCTGTTAATCTAGGAGTTACGTGAGGGAGAGGGTGCCTTGATTTTAGCCGGGGATAGGCTCGATAGCTAACGTGTCGAAGACCTCTCGTGGGCAGGGAAATTTGGTGCTTCCTAAGCTCGATGCGTAGGAAGTCCCAGGTCACACAGGGCCGATGCAATGGCCTCTTGAAAAGTTTCGCTGAGTATCATTCCTGAATGACCAAGGAATCTTTCTCAAAAAAGGTACTGTCGCAGGATACCTTGTGGTCGTGATGTACTTCTTTGATCTAAGAGTGCGAATTTTGTCGTTTTAAGAAAGAACCGCTTCAACACGTAAGGATATAAGAAAAACACAGGAATGATCCCAAAATAAACATGTATTTTAAATTTAACACGACTATGAAAAACAAACAGTAATCACATTTATATCTTCGTCCTAAGCTAAACTAGACTATCCCGGATGGCAACTAGGCCTATAACAATGTCTTCAATGACAAAAATAAACAAATAGGCTCCCGGTAAACACACTAATTGCCGATTAGTATTTTTATCGTGACCCTTTTGATTAGCGTTAAACATTAAATTAAAGTACACTCTTTTACCAACAAATATGACCGGGGTTCACGCACAATTGTCTTTATTTCTATTAAATCGTGAAACGTACTAACCTCATACTATCGCAATATGAATAATGTTCTTGCTAACTCACATGACAGACCGCTTATCTCGCACTTCGGGGATTTGGAGTGCCGATGATAGAATTTCGCCGAGATGTGATGGATAGAGCGAGGTAGGGCGTTGTTAACTTATTGCAACCTTGCCTCTGGTTAAGTTAAGAAGACAGAGTTATGGTGCTCTTCGCTCCAAGGGTCCTCTTCTGGATAATCTTGAAGCCTCTTGGTGTCTTATTCTTCAACGTAGAGTGTCCAACTAGATTTGGGGGTATTCGGTGAGATTTTTACCGTAATTAAAGAACGGAACCTCGTAGGGGCTAGGTTCTTCTCCTCTCACTCTTTCGGAGCTTGAGATGTGAGAATCACTCGAGTGTGAGCGGGTTTACTTTTCTCCAGTCAGACTTCTTCTAAGTCTGTAAAGGATTCTTCGATATGGCACCGATACCAAACTTGACGATTTATGTTAATTCGGCCCGTGGCGGGGGAATCGATCTTCTCAATCTGATTCTATCATTTCTCACGGAGATCGTTTTGTCTGGCTGAAGGATCGATCTTCACGAACTGAACCTTCGTCTTTCTTACCGAATTCTAATCATCTCTTTCTTTCCGGGGCTTATTTATAGGCAGACCACCGCCCCATCTAAGGGGAAAGGGGCGATGCCACAGAGGGAAGCGCGAATGGTGAGTTCACGAAGTGCAGAGGTTGGAACCGAGGTGCCAAAGTCGGGGCACCTCAGAGTAGTCAGTTACGGTTATTCGCTGGCTACCGTTCCCAAGTCTCCTCGTGGGGCTCAATTCTCCGAGAGGCTTTATGTAGCCATTTCTCTACAGGTACCAGTTACTTTACTTAGGGACCCTTGCCTCTTACCCGGAGGAGTTCTGGGACTAGCAGTGCACTACGAGGGGCTCCATCATCTATTTTTAACTATACGTGTCCTCCTTATGCCATTCTATCTTTCCCTTGCATCCTTATCTTTTTCTATAGCCAAAGTCCAAGGAAGGGGTTGCCATACTGAGGGACGCTTTGATCACCGAGCTCGAGGTTGCAGTAGTGGCACTACGTCAGTCCCGCCGTCACTCTATGCTCATCCCCGAGAATAGGCAGCTGAAGAAAGGTTTATGCACACATCCCATTTATTGCCAGATCATGAACGATTAAAAACCGTCGTTTCTAAATTGGTTTCTGACAAGAATTTTCTAAGGACAAAGATACAGAATGCCAACTCCACGGAGGAATACTCTACTTATGAGCTTCTCCTTTCCTTAGCAACCTCTACTACCCATTCAAAATATACCCCAAAGACCCTGCTGTTACGCCACCCTCTCGAGACCATCCAGCCATACTCCCTCTAGGACCGCCCCCCTACTTCAACACCTGCGCATCACCGCCAACTGGCGAAAAGGTGCAGCTGTAAACAAGTTTAGTATTCACCGCAGATAGTCGAGCTCAGCCTCATTAGTGCCCAAGTCCCGCTTACGGATTCTGAAAAGACTTCTCATCCTCTAACTTGGAATATTTCACAAGCTCTCTACGAGAAGACCTCAAGGGGGAGGCTTAATGTCCAACCCCAGTCAGGCGGTGCCTTAAACAACTCAGGTTCGGCTGAGGACACGAACTCCCACCTCGCCCTCAGTTAATAAGATATGGTCCCAGTGACCAAATCCCTCACTCTAACTACTCCAACCCTACCATTTTTGCAAAGTGTATTCGTGACATCCCTAAAAGTATAGTTAGAGGACCTCTACCCACAGGGTCACTAGGGGATGCCGCTTGCAGCAGAAGCGGTCTTCTCGTAGGCCCACCTTTCCTCTTTAGGGCCTGTGTCCCAAATTCTTTCCCTAAGGACATCTGGCGCAGATTTCTTGGTCTACCGGTAAGCCCGCCCCCATCGTTCCATGTCCTTAAGGATGGTGACGCTATTACACGTAGTTGCTGAGAGGGACGCCCTTTGCGAAATCCTGAGCTCATTTTCGGCCTCTTTCCGACCCATAACAGACTAGGATTGCGCAATGGCCTGTTTTCCACAGAACTGCAACACGCCCTTTCCTTAAGTCCATCAACTCACCCTAGATTTTCCTCTCTATAACTGGACACGTCCTTGGGTACGCAGGATGACGTTCCCCAGGAGTCGGGTCCTGAGCGAGCTCCTCCTCCTCTTCGCCGCTCCATCAGCAGCTCGCTCTACACCGACGACCTGCTCTGCTACTGCGGTAAATCTCTTCCAAAGGTGCCTATCGATGCGGACGTTGAATGGGCTACCTCCAAGGGATTTTCTACCACCCCTCCCCCATCACAAATCTCCCTTAGCCCTCTTTCGACCCCACCAAGTTCCATCGTTACATCCCGGCGAGGTTCCTTGCCATCATCTTTGACGAGAAGTTTTCGTGGAAGCCTCGCCTCTCCTTGCTCGTCAGTGCCACAGCCACTCAACCCTTTGACAAACCAAGGGGTTGGATCACTGCCAAACGTATTCTTCTCCTCATATACTCTCCCTTGCGATCTCCCACACCAATCTTTACCTTAATATTGGCTTCGCTGAGTGGACGTCATCGCTCCCCTCTTCTAGGATCTTTGGTAAGGACTTCTTACTGTTGCCTCATTTGAGTGAAGCCAGGGTTGACTGGAGAACCTACAGGGTGGTAAAGTTATCTCCCACCACTCAGCCAAGGCATTCCAGAAATGCTCTCTCAGCTTCACTTCTATCACTACAGGGATCATATACTATAACTCTCACCCTGCAAATCACAGCTTCCTCCATTCATACCAAAATGCCATTCACTCAAAACTACTGCCACGCCCTCTTCATACCTACAACCATGATCCCACTACATCCTATGCAATCTTCATTCGTCTCACAGTGAGGAAGGGTCTGCGATCTCTCTTCTTTCACACAGTGATGTAGATGAATGGCATGAGTGGATGGAGTCTAAAAATCCATTACCACCATTGCACTACCAGGGAAAAACAAGGTACTTTGATTCCTAGGCCAGTGGACTCCTTATCTGGGTTTAGTAACCCCTTTTACAGATGCTAACTTTTTATTCTTGTTCCACCTGCAGAAAAGATGAAAAAGAAATTGAGGCTGTTACTAGAAAAAAATTTATTTGCAAATTGCTGACCTATTCCAGAATTTTTGAAAAATTTCTCTGAAATGAAAGCCAGGTACATTCTTTCCAATGTGAAAAGATTGAAATCACCTAAGAATAAAGTAATTTAAAACAGAGTGATGGTAGTGTTTAAAAAACTAAATCAAAATTCAAAATTTTTAAGTACAACCTCACAACTAATGCAACAAAATTGTCTCCAAACAACGGAATGTTTAACTTTAAACAAAAAATGTGGCCATTAGTCTGTAGAAAATTTAAATTATGAAAATTTAGTATACAGTATACAAAAGCAACTTTTAGAGCTCAATCTTTTCATCTAAATCAATTTCGGACAAATCCAAATCTTCCTCCTCTGGCATAACACCATCTTTCCCATCCCAAGGCTCTTTTTGAGTAATTTGAGGGAGTGCTGCACCTTTAACTGGAGCCGTTCTTCCTCGCCCAAAAGAAATGTCCCTTAAAAACTCATTAATACCATCATAACTGAAAGAGCCACGAAGCAGTGCATACTGCATCTTTTTAGCATTCACAGCAGCAAGGGCAGGGTAACCGAACCCACCTATATCTAGAGCTTCCTCAAGTTTGGGATAAGTTAAAGCTTCTACCCACAACCATTCCCATAGCTTTGCCTTGTACTTGTCTCCTAACTTGGTTAGAATTTCAATATACTGATTGCGACACTGGCTTTGGCAATCAAGAAGGTTCGGGAGTACAGCAATAATGCAGATTGGATGTTCTTTGCAGGCTTTATCCAGCAATGCTTGGTTAGTTAATTCAGTGACCTCAGGTGGCGGCACATTAACAGTCAGCTTACTCAAAGCCCATTCCACGATGTCGTTAGAAGTTCTTCCACCTCCGTAGTCTTCAACTTCACCTTTATAGAAGAACTTAATTGTAGGGTAGCCTCTGATATCATACTGACCAGCCTTGATAGTATGAGCCGTCGCATCTAAAGCTCCAAGCTTCATCTTACCCTTTAATTCGGTAGCTGCTTTTTGCCAATGTGGAGCCAAGTTCTTGCAATGGCCACACCATGGAGCAAAAAATTCAACCAACCACATATCATCTGATTGTAAAACCATTTTATCAAAATTACCATCAGTAAGTTCCACAACATCTTTACTATTACCATCTCCAGAGCTTCCTTGGTGAGCTTTTTTGCCAGACTGAACATTGATTTTTTCTTTTATAGATTTCAGCGCTTGGTCAATGATACCTTGTGCAGTTCTTGGTCCATTATAATCTTCAGGTTTGTATTTGTTAGCACCAAATATCTTAATGGTTGGGAACCCTCTAACACCATACTGGCCACCAATGGATTTATGTTCATCAGCATTCACAGCGCCTACTTTGACGATACCTTTTAGAGCTTTCGCTGCTTTCTCATATTCTGGCACCAAAGCTTGGCAGTGCCCACACCAGGGGGCAAAAAACTCAACTACCCACACTTCATCACCTCGAATGACATCTTTATCAAAGTTAGATTGGGTGAGATCCAATACACCACTGCTGGCCGAATACATGGCTGAGGTCTGGCTGGTACTGTAGATGATCACAACTGAAAAAGAAGAGACTAATAATTTTCTATTTTAAACAAAGCTAATCATGTTCAGAGGAAGAAGAGCACCTCTCCCCCACCCCCGCCTTTTGGGACTCCCCCTGTAACAAATATCAATTCTCTAGATTTTTTTTTTGTATTAAAAAAAGAACAAGGGAATTTTTTTTCTTTAGAGCAACCGTCAGCAAGAGCACAAGTCGCTGCAATCACTTTTTAGCCTAAAACTAGGATACATTAAAACCCCTAAAGCAAATCAATAAAAACAAAAAGTAAGCAAGCTCCAACATTGGGGAAGGTCGCCCTTCTAGTCGGAGCATGCAAACAATGCGAAAGAAAAATAAAATGGAGGCCAGCCTCCTTCAAAAAGTTAGATAGTCGTCCAACAGTCTGTATACACGAACTCATCCCAAGTACAAGCAGTAGCAACCCCACTCATCCCAATACCAAGACAGGTAACGTGCATGAAGATCGCCCAGACTGGGACATTTAATAAGAATGTGCCGAACAGTCTAGGGGTCAATGCAATAAGGCGCAGGCGAGCTCTCCATTGAATGGTAGTGCCTCCCACTAGTATGTTCAGGTTGCCAGAAAGCAACCTGAAACAATAAGGGAGGGGGCTAGGTCCACTGGAACAGCCACTGCGATGGCACACAACTTTATGCTACCAATGGCCACCTCCCTCAAATCCTTTGGTGTGTGGGGTGAGCCAGGAGCCAATCATGCTTTGGGAGGTCCTGGGTCTCAGGCGTTTCATCCAACCTTAGACATAGGTAAGGGACTCTTTGAAGAGTCTCAGAACCATCTTAGGTGGGAAGTGCCTCTTATCCCCTGACTACTTAATGAAAGCACACAAGCAATTTGCCTTATGGGAAGTGGTAACATGTCAGAGATGGGGGTGGGGGTATGAACCGGGGTGGATCACAAGACTGGAGCTGCCAGTTCTACTAGGACAGTGGCTGGAGAAGTAGGACCCACAAAGGGTTTTGAATGGGCAGTAGCTAATGCCCTCATAGGCCCTGGGGGATCAAGAGCAGAGTCTGTTTTCTTTGCCAAAGAGGTGTAGGAAATCCAGTGTTCAGCAGAGGCATACACGACCAAATCCTGTCTCTCAAACAAGATTCAGTCCACAACTTGAACAGCTAATACCTCTCTAAAAGATAAAAGATATATTACTGTGAAATATAATGTGTGGCTTGCCACAAATCACATATTTGGGCAGACATGACAGGACTTGAGTAAGGCCCTTGCACAGATTAAGCAGATTTTGGGTTGAACTGATTTAGCACATCAGTATAAGCTATTTGTATGGCTGAAGCATTGTAGGTAATAGTACTTTGCAGCTGAGGAAACTATATCACTTGGCACACAACTCAGGAAACCAGTCATGATCAAACAGTGTATAGCTGGGTCTCGAGGCCCCTCCTTGGTTCAATTAACATTTGACCTTAACCACTCCTTAGTCAGCCACCTCTTCTGTGATGTCCTCTATAAAGTAGTTTACAATATTTCCCTTGCGTACACTACTTTTACCAAAACTCATAGGAATATGGTTTTACCTGCACCAAGAGGCAATTAAGTGTGCAGATAGCAATTATAACAGCCACCTGAGCAGTTAGCCACAGTCTTGATAAGGGTGTCCTCGAGTCCCATACTTAGCAAGAGCATGATAGTGATAGAACAAGGGTCCTTTAGACAGAATCTTGCTATCAGTTGAGCGAATTACGACCAAGTTTTTGAAGCTATCATAATCAAGAAAGCTAGGTAACACCTCAGTGGGGGCTGCAGTGTCCCTGAGGCTCCATTCACCTTTTAGATGGTCTTTTTTGACTTACTCTCCCAAAATGAGGGCACCCTGAGGTTAGATGTGATATCCCTTGCCCAGCCTCTTAAATCAAAAGGGGTTCATGCACCCCTGTGATAAGTGGACCCCTTAATCTTTTTTCCAATGAGAGCAGGAAAAGTACCCAATCCCAGCCCTCCCTATCGGGAAGGTTGCCCAGGCTGGATGAGCCAGCCTCGGCCTTACAATTATCTAAAATGGGGAAGGATTGGGTTGTCCTGCAGGTCCAAGCTGAGGAGGAGGTTCCTACTCTCTTTAGTGTTTGGGGGGACTTGGGGTGCCTCAGGAGGTTAGTTTCAATTAATGGAAACCCACCAGAGCACAGTTCCAAGGGAGGGGTGGGTGGGGAGTCTGCCCCTCCAGGGAAAAACACCTTTCCCATAGACATAGGAGGTGGGGGACTCCCTCTTCACTAGGAAAGGGTGAGCAGGGGGAGGGGGGGGTGCTGCCTTCTTTTTAGATGTGAAACACTGCCTTGAGGGGAATTCAGAATATGGTAGAAGGAGAGCACCACCACCAATCAAGGAGTACCTAGAGTCACCTTACCCCCCCCCCACCCCACCTAGGGGAGACAAGGAAAAGCTTGGTAATGGCTCTCCATGCAGTGCCGGGTGTTCACCATTTCCTTCACTTGCCATCACATGGGAGCTAAGATGGGTCTTGACAACCCAACTGTAAAGGCAACCATCCTGGGGCTTTGAACCATAAAGGATGGTACCAACATACCATGCCCCATACCAAACAGAATTTGGGGCTATGGCAGAGGCTAAGGACATTGCGGTATAACCAGCCACTCAGGGTATGGTAAAAGGACTAAAGTACACTGAGCCACCAGACATTCTCTAGCTAGAAAGAGGGAAGGTTGAAGAGGGTAGACAAGGGTATGTAATTAAGAAGAGATATAGGCGGGTCTACTAAGGAGTAGGATGGGCAGTGCCAATTCTAATCTACCCTACACTACTTTAGCAGCACATGCTTTTTCAATGTTGATGGCAGGCAAAGGTTAATTTCATGTAAAGGATATAAAAGTTTGGCAAATAAGATTTACACTCAAAATCATGACATGCATTCTTAGCAATGTGTGGGTGTGCAGTACATAATGTTTCATATTTTGGAAGTAGGTTCGTTATGCAAGGCTCACCTAATTCATAGTCATCTTAACCCAGCAAGTGTGGGATGTACCAATGTTATCTAAGCTCACTCACTCCTTCAGGTGGAACAAAATAAAAATGATTAGCATCTTTGAACCAAAATAACCTTTTATTGGAACTTACTTTGCCCCCCCTTCCTCTAAGCAGTGCTCAAGAGAGGCTATGATGAAAGTACATAGCTCTAAGATGGTGAGGGGGTGGCAGAGTGGACAGGAAAGAGGTGTTGTATTGTAGGGAAGGGTGGTGGGATACCAACCACGGATGAATCAAGGAAATTCTGGATCAGCGATATAGAGCGGCTTTGGTATGAAGAGATGGTTAAGAGCAATTCAGCAATGCTGGGCCACTCAAAGTCATTTATGTCCAGTAGAGAGAACATCTTCCACCAGCACCAAGATGATACCATCGCGACTCAAGCCAAAAAGTGTGAAGTGGGACACTGTCCTGTGGGAACACCTCACAGATAGCATTTTCCAGTAGGAGTTCCAACAGAGCATCCACATGGAGTGGAACTTGCAAAAGCTACGCTGTGTAAGAGACAGGTAAACTCCCTTGACCAGAAAATATGCTAGTTTAACTTTGACCAATTCATCCATCCACTTCATATATATCCAGTTAGAGAAATTGGGTGGAAACCAGTTGAGATAGTGATCTCTCCCACAACTTGCCATCAGCATGCAGAGTAGCCATTCCCCGGGAATCTGAGAAGGCACTAGTCGATCGATTGAACAAGGCTAACAGAAAGGTCATGTCTCACCTACCCATGTGTTGAAGCGTGGCATACAGGATATCATCCATACCCAAAGTGGTATGTGCACACAAGTGGAATGCAGTTCAAGCATAAATAGGTCATTGAAGGGTTCCCCACCTCTGGAGGTGGAGTAGGTTGGTAGCTGTTAGCAAATCCATGAAGTACTTTAAATGCTGCCAGAGCAGCATCCTGGATAGAGCATGCAGGAGGTCACAAAAGACTGCCACAAACACAGGTCCAAGATTGCAGTCCTGTCCTCCTGGAGGATGGGTCCTGCAAGAAATTGTCCCAAATCCTTATGACACATTTCCAGGGTATATGGGAGAGGGGCAAGAGCCCTCTCTAGCATGAGCCACCTTATGCAACACAAGTGCACTGGAAGCGAAGAGCCAGTAACTTGGCCCACTCCCACAAGCCATGGGCCCTCATGGTGTATCCTACCATTTAGCCGGTCTGGTAAGAGGCTGAAATTAAAGTCACTGGAACCTGTCTGGATAGTAAGAGGAAAAGCCTTGTGTAGATGTGGATATGCAATAAAGAATAGGGATAGATAGGTCCAATAAAGAGTAGGGTATTATCATACCCCAGCACTGGAACTCAAAGTGTGCCCCTTGCCCACCAGGTTTCAGTTGAAGCAGGGGGGCATTACATCCTGGTTGTGAGCAGCACTACTTCTCTTCGGTATGTTAAGAAAAATTGACAGGGTTTGGTATCTTCCCATTTTTATGAGGTTGTGGTGAGTGGTGACACACAGACACACATACAAAGTACTTTAAATGCTGGCAGAGCATCATCCTGGATAGAGCATGCAGGAGGTCACAAAAGACTGCCACAAACACAGGTTCGAGATTGCAGTCCTGTCCTCCTGGAGGATGGGTCCTGCAAGAAATTGTCCCAAATCCTTTTAAAAAAACACACGCACACACACACACACACACATTCTCTCCATTTTGCTCACTATGGATTCTCACCATTCAGCCTTAGTATGTCCTTTGACCCTACTTTCTTTGTTTATGATAGAAGAGTGCGAGCATTTAGCTTGGAAGGGAGGGTTGAGGTAGACTAGATTATGTGGTAGATATAAATTACATGTCCTACATGTATAGCAATTAAGCAAAAGATTTGTTAAAAGAGATTATAGTGACTTCGCAAATTGAATTAGTGTATATTTAAATAGTTTTTCAAATTTAAAACTGCAGACAACTCATAGTAATTGCCCTGGAGCCCACCACCACTGGAGTCTGCTGTTTGTCCAAAGCCAAGGTTATGGGCACTCAGTTTTGGCCATCATTTGGCTGTTTTCTCTCCATTAAGTTGGAAATGCCACAACCGCTTCCAAAGCATTTGTGTAAGGTGGATGTACTGAGACTAGTGAAACCATACAAGACAAAGATGTCTTACCATCTTACCCTTCCTATTCGTCCATTTTTTCCTCATTGGATTAAACAAGGGTTTACGAAAGCTGGCATTAGATTGTTGTTTTGAAGTAATAGTTGGTATATAGATTAAATCATTTGTAAGGCTAAGACTGCCAAAAACTGGGTTTTGCAAAAGTTCTTTATATCTTTTTTATCTTTCAAACTTAAAGTTGTGTGTGGGCCACAACAACTCAGACATCACCAACTGGCTCAACATCAGCCGAATGACCTTCCACAGACGTGGAGAGGCTCAAGAATGGGGAAGACCTCAAAGATCAACCTCATTCAGGCAGACTTAAGTTTTTAAACATTTGGCCTCAAGAAATGCCTTCATAAGAGCTCTGAAGTTTAAAATGACAGTATTTGCAAAGAACATCCATATCAAGGGCTTGAGGTGCACAGAAAGGCCTCGCAATGACTTAAAGAGTCATGGCAATCAAATTCTCATCAACAAGCAGAATGACCACTTTGTAAGCTTCAGCCAGGATGTCTGATATGCATCCACAACCTAGCACCCAGCCTCTGATGATGCTCAGTGTCCTTTATGTGTGTGTTGTAATGAGTGTAACAGGACTTGTGCAATACCTGGTATATAAATAAAATTTATTTTGTTTGTAAGGCTGAGGAATGGTCAAGAAATACTTTGTACTGCAAATACAGCCAACAGGTTGGTATTCATTGTAAAACTTTGATAAGGATTGATGGATGGATGGATGGATTATTTACAAGTCCTTTGGTGCTCACTGCGAGGTGATTGCACCGTAATTTATTTTGTAATAACAAGTTTTAAAAGATGAGTTACACATGTTAAAATAATTAAAATTCATTAAAACTTAGATCGTGTACTGGAGACCAATCTATAGCTTCTTTAATAGTCCCGTCTCCTCGAGGTAGCGGATGATTCCACTGCCCGGGTGGATATTTTCAGCTGTTAGTGCAAATCTTAGGATATCGAGGGTACCCCCACCATCGATGGGTATGTATCTTCGTCGGAGTTCTCCATAGGTTGGGCATTCTGCGATGAGATGTGCAATTATGAGGGGTAGAATGCAATCTTCACAGTAGGGGAAGTAGCCTTTCTCCATTAGGTATCCATGTGTAAGTAGTGAATGTCCGGCGGGTAAGTTCTCGAGGCTTCCATGGCGATAACTTTTGGAAAATGTGTCGCATCTTATTTTGTCCGTATAAATCTGCCCATCTGGCCATCCAGTTTTCCCGAATGGCGGCCTTTATTGAAATGATGTAGTCCTCATATGGTATTGGGATATCATTGGGCCTGATTGGACGAAGGGCGGCATTTTTTGCCGCTCTATCAGCTTGCTCATTTCCAGGTACCCCTACGCATGCTGGGACCCAGCAAAAGGAAATTTTCTTTCTTTCGCATGCTGCTCTATATACGTAGTTTCTTATTTCTAACAGAATTAGATGAATGTCTGTCATTCGTTCTAATGTTTGTAGGCTGCTGAAGGAGTCGGTGAAGATTGTGAATTTATCTGATGTTGGGTTATTGTATGTCCAATGTACTGCATGTTTTAAGGCATAGCACTCGGCAGTGAAGATTGATAATGTTTGGGGTAGTTTTTCAGAGAATGTGTAGTTATTTGATATCACCGAGAATCCTGTTCCGTCTATGAATTTTGATCCGTCGGTGTATATATATATACCCATATGTGTTGCTGCGTGGGTAAAGAATTGAATTTTCTCTGCCAGGGCAGTAGTTGTTGATTGTTTTATTATGTTACCATGGCATATCTTTAAAGTTGATTTCCAAAATGGAATATCTGGGAAAGCAAGTGGATGGATGGAGTTCATCGTTACCCCAATTTCCTCCATCCATAGTTGCACTCTACTTCTAAATGGTCGTGGGAGAGTTAGGCGTGTTGTAAAAATATTATCCATTTGGTCATTCATGACGGTGGTCAAAGTCGGCGATGTTGGGAGTCGCTGGATGCGGGTAAGGAGGCATAGAGAGAGTTCCATCCTACGTAGGTCTAGTGGTGTCTCCTCAGTATCGCATTGTAGGCTCGGTATGGGTGATGATTGGAAGGCTGATAAGAATTGAGGTTAGTTAGTATCTTGTTGCCAGGGTCAAGTCAGGACTTTATCCCCCCCACCATACTTCAAGTCTAAAAACATGTTGGAAAAGTACAGAAGATACCTAGCTACAAGGTATGCTCCTGTCTTTTCCATGATGCTTGCTAGTTAGGTTATATTTGCTTCAGGATGTAATTAATCCTAGTAAAATGTTTCTACCATTGGCAATATAGCAGCTTGGCTGGTTTGTGGGACACAAACAGAAGTGGATGCGGTGAGAAAATTTGCCAATTTTTTCAGGATTGCTGCTGCAATGAGGAATTCATTCTTCTGGTCTTTAGCAGCACTAGTCATGATAGTTTTTTGTTTTTTAAGGGGCTATCTGGCAACTGCCCACTTAGACATAAGTCGCGTAAACAAACAGCCTAGTTCTAGGCTACTTGAATGTGCCAACAGTCTGGGGGACGACGCAGGCGAGCGCTCTATCAAATAGCGATGCGTCACAAGAGTGTGTCCGATTCGGAGACAACAGAAGGCGACCTGAAGCCATTGCGGCATTGGGGGATAGGTTCATGTGAACAGTCGCGGCGCAATGGCACGCAACTTTAAGTTCCCTTCGACCATCTCCCATCTTCTTTGCCAAGCAGTCCGAAGAGCTGCCCGTATTCCTGCCATGTAGTCGGTGTGAGGAAGAGCGGCACTAGTCATGAGTATATTATCAAATTGCCTTTAAGTCAATTAGTGGTTTTAGTGGGAAGAAATATGGCTAGCTCTTGATAGTAGAAAAGAGCTTTATGGTAGGCAAGCACATATCATGCATTGAAGCAAAATGTCCAGACAAGCTGTCCCCTCATTAGAATTTGAGCCATCTGTGTATATTGGAATATCTTTGTGTACAAAATATGGTTAAGGCCTGAGCCCTGACTGCCTAGAAGAGCACAAGTAGTAGGGTGAGTAAAGAAATCAAAAGTGTTCCAACTATAACGCAGAACCCAGCAGTTGATGCGTATTGATGAGGAAACATTACAAGCAAAATCTAAGGCTCATAGCATGACATCATGATGCGCAAACGCTTTGAAGTTTGTCCCTATTGCACCACCTGCCTCATACAGTTTTTCAATGCAAGTAGTAGTTTCAGTATTGTTTTATGTTATGGAGAGATCTCCATCTTATTCTCTTGTTTATTGACTCATGTTTTTCTTTTTTACAGATGTCTTCCACAAAGTCCAGTAACAAGCTATGGCTCCTAGGAGCCCCAGCAACTCAACAGCTGCCATTCAGTGTCCTCCTGAACCGTAAGGAAGTACTGTGTGTTTTGCAGTACCAGGCAAAGCTAAACCTGCGTGAATTGACGTTCTCAGTTGGGCAGATGGCACTCAAAGTTCAAGAAAGTAGGGTATCTGCAGGAAAAGTACAGTGGATTGAAGAAATCAAAATCCCAGACCACAGGGCAAGCTGAGGAAAACCTAGCCAATTTCTTTGCTTCCATGAAATTTTTTTTCAATGTAGCACATCACGACACCCTGTACTTTATCAAGATCAATGAGAACGGTGAGTGCCTTGAAGCTCAGAGGAAGCTGGGCAGGTAGGGAAAGATGGCTGGTATGGATCCAGCCTGGATGGAAAAAGAGAAACTGACACAGCAGAGGGGGAAGATGAAAGAAGTCAAGCATTTGCCGAGAGACAGGCCACTGTTGAACTTGAGTGTTTGACCTCACCCGCTTTGTCTGAAGAACAAGGTGTGATAGTGACTTCTCCACAAAAACAATCCCACCGTGGAACATCCCAGAAGAAAATCATCTCTCATCAAGTTTCTGCTGCTCTGGACTGGACCAACATAAGTGACTGTCAGGCTGCACAAGTGCTTCTTCCATTCACTGAGGAGCAAGGAGAATTGACGTTGAGTGTGAGCACGATCAATTTGCAGCAAAAACATCATTGCCAGGAAAAGGCTGCAGAGCTGAAAGAAAACTTTGCTCCTGATATACTGCTCACACTCAACTGGGATAGAAAACTTATGTCCTCCCTCACAAAGGCATTGGGGACCGACTGCCAATCCTCGTTTCTGGAGAAGGCCTGAAGAAGATCCTCCGAGTTCCCATCAACGACGCCAAAAACCATCCATTCCATTATATCCGACACAACAGTGACAAATATGGGATCCAAGGGTGGCGTGTGCCTTTGACTGCAGCAAATCCTTGGTGGAGATCTGCTGCATCTGGCCTGTCACCATCATGTGGTGGAAGCCATTTTCTTGACCCTTATGCCAGAAGCATCTCAAAGTCCAGATATCGCTGCTTTTGTCCATTTCCGAGAGTTTGGGCAGTTTGTTGATCAAGATCAGTACAGGACAGCGAATGAAGAGCTCAAGGATGATGTCCTGAAACTCTGTCAAGCCTAACTCCGACAAAACTACCCACATGATGACTACCGGGAACTGCTAGAACTATCTATTGTGTTCTTTGGTGGAATCCCTCATGGATACAAGAAGATCTTTCCACAAGCCAGGAGCAGTCCATCAGGCTTGATGGATGGCAAGAGGAATTTACGCTCAGGAAAATGTGGATCTTCTCACCTCAGTTTGCAGAATATAACAAACAGCGGCCATCCACTTCACACGCAGTTAAGGCCACAATTTCTCCAAAGCTAGGTGAGTTTTGAATCTTCATAGTATGCTACTACATTTGAGCGTGGTTCACAGCTGCGGGTTCAGGAAAAGCCCCAAGAAACGACCTTGACCTTACGAAAGAGACGAACAAAGCAATCCTAGAGTTGTGGTTGAAATAAATGGGACATCACATGTGGTACCCGTCAGAAGTGACAGTTGGTCTTGCACTTTTTTTACAATGGGCTGTCCCTGGAGGAGAAGCAGAATGTTGTTGCCAACCTCCGTAGTGTGGAGGCATCAGAGGAACCTCCACCCAAGGTTCGCATTGGGGAGGCTGACTTGGACAACAAGACTATTGCCTCTTTCATCATGAAAAACACAGAAATTCCTAGATCTGCTGGAAATCGACAACGGGTTCTTCAATGTCGATCCTGCCCTGTGGGACAAACCCGATATACCAGGCCAGGGCAAGGCGAGTAGGTGGCCTTCTCATCACCAACAATGCCGCAGAACGAGGGGTCTCTCTGGTGCAGGATTTCACTAAGAACCCTCACACAAAGTCAGAGGACCAGTTGCAATGCCTCCTGCACATTGTCAAAGAGCACCATAAAATTTATCCAACGCCCAAGGAAGGAAGCCTGACAAAGTCTAAGCACTGATTACTGATTTGTTTAACATGATGCAATTTCTCTCGTCCATGAAGAAAAGTATGGTGACTGCGACATGAAGATATCATCCAATCAAAAATAAATTTCTCATTTTGTTTCTGTTGGAAAAGGAAAAGAATAAAAGAGTTCCAAGTTAACATTTCATTTTGAAATTCCACCCCTATGACATGACGTACCCTAATAAATAGCTATATTTAATTTAAAACCTAATACTAGGCTGCATTAAAATTAAAATAAGTCAAAAACAAAAAGCAAAGAAAAGCAACCAAAACAAGAAGGAAGCACACTTGTGTAGGAGGCAGACATACCTCCCCTCATGCAGGAGCATGGCACTAATACGAGGGTCCAATGAAATGCAGTCCATCCTCATCCAAGAAAGCAAATAATGCCAAATATGTTACAAGTTTTCACAACTCCTAGAATGTTTGGTCTAAGCAAAAGGCCACCAGCAGGATTACTTCTGGAGCATAATACAAGGCATTCACTTTAACCAAAGATTGTTGTAACTTGTCAAACTAGCAGAGATCCTTCCAATTGCAACCAAATGCAAAGGAAAACAAGCTAAGTCACAACTCAGGTTTCCTAATATAGATTGTAATTCGAGGATATAGCAGACATATACATCAGGTGCGCTAATGACCATCATACACTACTAAAGAAGATAATTGACTTCCTTATGCTATTTCAAATAAGCTAGTTTTATTTTAATGAATACAAGATTTAATTAACCATCCTAAAAATATTATTTACTTACCTAAACTGAAGAAAAATCTGAAATTATGATTGTTTGACAAATATGGAGGCATGATTTAAAAGACTAATTTAAATACTAGTTCAAAATTAAACCAAAACTAGTGTTGGGTTTGCACTTTTCAAGTACAATTTGGTTGATAAATAGCTGAAAAAAAAAATTAATATGCAACCACATTTTCCTAGGAAGATTTAGAAAAATATATTAACTTAATACATTCCTATTTACTTTAAAAAACTATAACAGTCAGTCTATATAAATACGAAGAGTCGCTATTACATTGCAAATACACAAGAAAGATCACTTCTTCTAGAAATACTGACAAGTCATTAGCAATAGAAATGAAATGAAACAAACCACTACTCTGTCCATTTGGAATAAAAATAATAATGGGAGACAAGGAACGAAGATGATGAATAAGAACTTGCTCTTTGGTGCCTCTACCTCTCTTCTGGAAGTGCAGAAGGACCCCAAGTACACCACCATATCCCTTGGTGTGAATTTTATAGTAGCTCTTGCTCTTAATGAACATCAATTTAATACTCCAACCCTATTTGGATGGAGTATTTCATACTTGTGCAAAGTTAGGGCAGTTAAGGTGGTGTTTAGCATTGCTAGATCTTTGTTAGATCTGATGCCAGTCTGTTTATTCTGTGCTTGCCTTTTTAGAGGATAGTTGACTGGTTTCATGTTAGTTGAACCTAATTACTCTCATAAGTAGTCATTTCTCAGTCGTTTATTTAAGAGTTTGGTGAAGGGGTTTAATTTTTTATTTTTAAAAATTTTTAGAGCCATCAGGAGACTGCCTACTAGGGCAAAAGTCATACGACTCATACTACAGCCTAATTAATACTAGGCTAGGTTAAACAACTTTTAACAAAGATAAGAAAAAGGAACAAAGGCTAAGACAAGCTATCAAAAAACAACTACAAATAAAAAACAAATAGAAGCGCGCTCAGGCATTGGGGGTAGGCCTGCCTCTCCCGGGTGCAGGAACATGCGCCCTACAACAGTCCAATAAAGTGTAGAAGGAGGCCAGATTCCTCCAAAAAGTAATATGAAGGTTGTTTAAGTGTGTGGGGAAGGTACTAAGGCTGTTTTATCAGACTGTAGTGTGGATGCATCTTATCACGTTATGGCAGTGGGGTATTGTACTGGAATTAGTAGTTTTGGTTACTTTTTAAATCTTTTTTTTTTATTGAGGTGGTGATTAGGGTGGGAATAGCCTGGTGCTCTGGTGAAGTGGTGTGTTACTATCGTGTTTAGATGTATTCTAATTGGTAGGATTTTGCATTGAGTGTGTACAGCATGGAGGTGATTTGTACGCATCAAGTGATTTGTTTTGTACCGTTTGGAACTTGTCTGCATTGTTTATAGATCATGTTGGGTGTAAAGCTGGTACTGTGTAGTTAATGGAAGTGTGGATAAATGGTTTATATAGTGTGATTAGAGATTTCTTCCATTATCCAAAAGTGGTTTGCTGGTGCTTTTAGATTAGCATTTCTTTCTAACATTGTAATAGTTGTGTGAAGCAAAGGTGAGTGCAATTCCCAGAAAGATGCGGGTTTAGTTGATTTGTGAAAGGTGTGTGAATAGTGTAACTGATTGAGGGTGGAGAATGTCACTTGGTTTTGTATCGCCCATTGTTCTAGTGTGTTTTTGTCTTGTTGAAGTGTTCTGATTGTCGATCAGTGTAGACATTTGTTAGGATAGTTGGGGATTGTGATTGCAGAATGTTACAAGTGAAAAGTTTAAACAGACCAATGCCATTGTGAGGTGGTACTTCTTTTTTTTAGGAGCCCATCTGGTGGCTGCTTACTTGGGCATAAGTCACTATACTCACTATGACTGAAAAAAAAAGAAAAAGAAAAGCGAAGGTAAGAAGGAACCTTGCTCTAGCATTGGGGGTAGGCCACAACAAAGCCAAATAAAGTGGAGGAGGCAAAAAGTCATAAAGTTGACAAGTTAGTGTGCATGAATCTGACCGAGTACAAGGGACAAGCAGTAGTCACCCCTGTCATCCCAGTACAGGGACATGTAACAGGCATGAAGATTGCCCAGACTGGGACATTCAATAAGAATGTGCCGAAGTTATGGTGACAATGCTGTCTTCGCAATAAGGCGCAGGCAAGCACTTCATCAAATGGTGGTGAATCTGGCGAGTGTGTCCGATTCAGGGATGACAGAAAGCAATGGGAACAGTCTCAGCGCAATGGCATGCAACTTTAAGTTCGCTCCCCTTGACTGTCTCCCATCTTCTTTACCAAGCAGCCCAGAGAGCTGCCCATATTCCTGAAATGTAATCGTAGGAGGAAGAGCGAAACTGGTCTGGTCACCAGTCTTTGTAGACTCTTAGGCTCCCTCATTCCCTGCAATTCCTACATGTCCAGGAACCTAGCAGGAGGAAACCTCGACATCCGCCCAGGTTGCCAAAACTGTGGTGTCACGAATATCATGAAGCAAGGAATACGGAGATTCCAATGACCCAAGAGCACTCAGGGCACTTTGTAAGTCACTATAAATCACAATGCGGTCTCCGAACTGGGTACATCTCATTATCTCCTATAGCAAGCAGTGTATTGCAACCAGCTCAGCCGTGAAGAAAGGCAGAGCCACACTAGCTTCAAACAGAAGGGATATGGCATGGAAACAGACCCCAACCCCTCTTGGGACTTGGAGCCATCTGTATACATTGGAACAAATCCAATGCGATATGAAGTGTGCTCCAAAAAGGCTGAATGCAATACTCCCGGAACTGTAGAAGCTTTGGGAAGTTTCTGGACACGATCCCGCGAAAGGTGAGTGAATGGCTGAGTGGAAAGAGAAAGGAGAGAATGAGACTGACAGGTGAACGGTTGATGTGGGAGGATGTGTTGGTGCTGTTGGAAGATGGACGATTTGATGATGAAAGCGATCTAGAAGAGGATGGATGGTACAGTGTGAATGTTGGGGGTAAGAAGCCCAGGAGCTTTCATCCACCCGAGCAGTTTGTCAGCTACAGGGATGCCCTGAAGGCTGCACCAGCTGGAGTGATGTCAAACTTCCTGGGCCGGCAGAATGGATGGGTAAATGGAGGGTGGTCGAATGGAAGGGGACAGATGAATGTCAAGCGTGGGAACGGATATATGAGAGAGAAACCGAGGTATGTCCCAGCAAACAAGAGACCGAATGGTGTGAGAAAGATTGTGGAATGTTGTCAGTGTGGAAGGAAAGGTCATATGTTGGCAGAATGTAGGTGGACGTCTGGTGCATGTTTTGGGTGTGGTAAGAAAGGGCATATGATAAAGGATTGCCAGGAAAGTGTGGAAGAGTGCTTCGAGTGTAAAGAAATAAGCCATTTGAAGAAAGATTGTCCAAGGTTGAATGGTGGAGCAACTGCTGGGGAAAGTATGAAGTATGCTTGTGGTAATTGTGGAAAGGCTGGTCATTATGCGAGGATGTGTCCTGACCAGAGGAATGTATGTAGCTATTGTGCGATGGAAGGACATTCAAGTGAAAAGTGTTGGATTAGACTGAGAGTGCAAGGTGTGAATAAAAAGTCTGAAGAGGGAAACTGATTTGTAAGAGGGTACCTGGTGAAGTATCCTCTGGGTGCATGAGTGTGAGTAATGTGTTGGTAAGTCTGTCTAGTGTGAAAGTGCTTGTCTGGTAGGAAGTGTGAGTGTGAAGATTGAATTGAATGGAATGAGTGTTTGGCTTTAATAGATTCTGGATGCAAGACGAGCTTGGTGTATAAAGATGTATATGACAAGGTGAGCGAGAAAGCCCTCTTGTCTGAATGCAAGGGTAGTTTGGTAGGTATTGGTAATAGGAGAGTGCCTGTGATTGGAATGATAAGGTCACCTGTTCGAATGCATGGTATGTTGATGAATGAATGTGAATTCTCTGTGATTGATAAGGTGAGTAGAGAGTATGGTGTGATCTTGGGGTATGATTTTATGAAAATGAATCGTATGGTTGTGCATCCTGCGAGTGATCAGATTGAGAGAAAGATTGGTAAAAATGGGGTGTATAAGTTGTATGTAGGGAAAGATGGTAGCATTTTGAGGAGTGTGTTTACTGGTATTGAGGTGAGTGCTATGGGTGAAAGGGTGTCTGTTAGAGTGAGTTGGAGTAAGGATGTTAGTTTGAATGTGGGTGAGAACACTGTGATATTGGATGGAAAGGATGTGTGTTATAAGGTAAGGCGTGTTGCTTGTGTGTTTGATGGCTTGATGAGAATGAATGATCCATTTGTATGTGTGCAGGCGGACCCCAGGGTGAAAGGACAGGAGAGGGGTATCCAAGTCGGAGATGTACTGGGTCACCTCTCTACTGTCAATGAGGTAGGTATGGTCAATGAGGTGTGAATGGACGTATAATAAAGTGAAGAGCATGGTGGAATTGGCTGGATGTTTAACTGAGTATGAAGGGGAGGATGTGTATCGAATGATATTTGAACGAAAGGGAGCCCTCAGTAAGGGTGATCTGAATTTCGGGGTTGCAAAGCTCCCGGAATTCAAGATTGTCCTGAAGGAGGACTCCCAAATCTATCAGCGGCCGAGGCATTTCCCACGTCCGGTTGCTGATGAGATTGAGGAGCAGTGTGTAGAATTAGAGCAATTGGGGGTGATTGAAGAGAGCGAGAGTGCATGGAATGGTCCAATTGTGCCTGTGGTATCTGAGCGTGTGTATAGTATGCATGGGATGGAGTGGTTTACGAAGCTGGATCTGGTACAGGGGTATTACCAGATGCCTATTTGTGAGGAGAGCTGGCCGGTAACAGCCTTCTCTTCCACAAAGAGGCATTACCAGTTCCGGAACCTCAGCTTTGGGTTGGCTAATGCTCTCAGAGCCTTCCAGCGGGCAATGAATGTTGTGTTGAGTAAGTTTGCGAGTAAGAATGTGACTGCATTTATAGATGATATTTTGATTATGACAGACTTTTGAGGAGCATATGAGATTGGTGAATGATGTGTTGAGAACGTTGGAGAGTGTTGGTGTGAAAAGGAAAGTAGCGAAGTGTGAATGGTTTGCGAAAGAAGAGGAATTCATTGGGCATATGGTGAGTGAGAATGGGTTACGAAAGTCGCTGAAGTATGTTTGAGAAGGTGCGAATGTTTCCAAAACTGGTAACTGTGAAGCAACTGAAGTTGTTTTGGGGTTTGATTGAGTTCCAGCGAAAGTTTATACGTGATTGTTCTGTGTGAGTAAGCCTCTGACTGAGTGGATGGGCAAGAAAGGTAGTACAGTTGTCAGGTGGAATGATAAGATGAATGAGGCATATGAGGAACTGAAAGAGGCAGCGGCTGAAGATGTTGAATTGGTGTATCCAGATTGTAGTGTGAATGCTAAAATGCTTGAATTGTATACAGATGCGAGTAGGTATTGTATGGGAGGTTTTCTGATGCAAGAGCAGCGTTTGAATGGAAAGATTTTCAGGTGAATAATTGGGTATGTATCCAAGGCTATGAATGCGGCAGAACGAAAGTATTCAACTGTGGAGCGAGAGTTGTCTGCGATAAGGTATTGTTCGAAAGTGTTGCGTCCGTTTTTGTATGGTGTGAGGTTTGTGATAAAAACAGATCATCAACTTCTTGTGTATCTGCAGCGTATGAAGTGGGCTGATAGTAGGATTGCAAGGACTTTGGAAGATTTGAGTGACTTTGACTATGTGATTGAGTATGTGCCTGGTGAACGGAATGGAGTGGCTGATTTGTTGTCAAAGTACAAATGATGAAGATGTGTGTGGAGTGAGTGATCCTGAGTATTTGCCGAAAGGAATTATGAATGGAAAGGAGAGTGAGGGTGGTAGTGATTCCTTGTTTGAGAGTGTATGGAATGGTTTGCAAGATTTGAAGAGTGATGGAGTAGATGTGAGTGCCCGATTTTAGTTGGGTTTTTTTAATCTATAGAGCCCATCTGGCAACTGCCCACTTGGGCATAAGTCGCCGAAAAATACGACAGCCTAGAACTAGGCTACTTTAAAATAAAATTATGAAAAAATAACAATGATAAGTATTGGAAAAACTTAATCAGGAAGCAATCTCCGGCAGCGGGGGAAGGTCCCCCTCACCCCAGTGCAGGAGAGTGCAGCCTACAAACAAAACAATAAAAACGAAAAAAACAGAGAAGAACTTAAATAAAGGGAAGAAGCCCGGCCTCCCCCAAAAAGTCAACAAGTCAATGTGCACGAATCTGTCCCGAGTACAAGGGACAAGCGGTAGCGACCCCGCCCATCCCGGTACCGGGACAGGTATCGTGCACAAAGATCACCCAGACTGAGACATTCGACAAGAATGTGCCGAACAGTCCTGGGGACTACGCAGTCGTTGCAATAGGGCACAGGCGAGCGCTCCATCAAATAGCGATGCGTCACACGAGTGTGTCCGATTCGGAGACGACAGAAAGCAACCTGAAGCCGCCGCGGCATTGGGGGATAGGTCCATGGGAACAGTCGAGGCGCAATGGCACGCAACTTTAAGTTCCCTTCGACCGTCTCCCATCTTCTTTGCCAAGCAGTCCGAAGAGCTGCCCGTATTCCTGCCATGTAGTCGGTGTGAGGAAGAGCGAAACGTTGCATCGACAAACAGGCTCTCAATGGGGGAAGTGCGGAAGGCACCGGTCGCAAGGCGAAGGCCGGTGTGGTGGATCGAATCCACCTTCCGCAATAAACGCTCGGCTGCGGAGGCATAAAACTCGCATCCGTAGTCGAGCTTCGAACGAACAAAGGATCGATAAAAAAGTACGGCAGTAGCCCTATCAGCGCCCAAAGCGCTGAACATCACGGAACGGAGAATGTCCATGGCGCGGGTACAAGAGACCCTAAGGCTGTGAATATGAGCCTCCCAGGTGAGGCGTCGGTCGAATACAAGACCAAGGAAACGGTGCGACTCAACCACATCCAGGCGCACCGCATTAAGAAACAAATCGGGGTCGGGGTGAAGCCGTGGATGGCGGCAGAAGTGCACCACCTTAGTCTTGGCCAAAGAAAACCGAAACCTGTGCGCTTCGGCATAGCGAGAGACGCGGTTCAATGCCTGTTGGAGTCGACGCTCCAGAGTTGGCATCTGGGCCGCGCCAAAAGAGATCGAAAGGTCGTCCACGTAGAGCGTAGCGAGAACATCTTCCGGCAGCACCGAGGTGATGCCGTTGATGCTCAGGACAAAGAGTGTGATACTGAGGACACTTTCCTGCGGGACACCCTCTTCCTGCTCCTTTGGGCCGGAGAGGGCTCCCCCCACCCGTACGCGGAATCGACTATCTCGCAAAAATTCAGATATAAACATTGGGAGGCGTCCCCTCGCCCCCATCGTGTGGAGAGTCTCCATGATACCGTATCGCCATGCGGTATCATAGGCCTTCTCCAGATCGAAAAACACCGTGGCGTAGTGCTGTCTACGAAGGAAAGCCTCGCAGACGGCATTTTCCAGTCGGAGCAGAGCATCCGACGTGGAGTGGAACTTGCGGAAGCCGCACTGTGCGGAAGACAAATGGCCTCCGCTGTCCAGGAAAAAGGCTAATCTAACATTTACCAATTTCTCCATCAAATTACACACGCAAGAGGTTAGAGATTGGGCGGAAACCGGTCTGAGTAGAGTGATCTAATCCCCGGTTTGCGAAAGGCGAGCACAGTAGTGATTCGCCAGGAGTCTGGGAGAAGACCTTCCACCCAGATCCTGTTGGACAAATCTAACAGAAAGGCCATGCCTCGCTCACCCAAGTATCGAAGCATGGCGTACGGGACATCGTCCGGACCATGGGCGGTGTCCGCGCACGAAGCGAGAGCGGAACCCAACTCACTGACAGTAAACTTGTCGTTGAAGGGTTCTCCGCCTCTGGAGGTAAAGTCCAGCCGGCGGCCTTCCGCGACATCACGACGTGCAGTGAATGCTGGCGGAGCAGCATCACGGCTAGAGAATGCGGAAAAAGCGGTCGCAAAGGATTCCGCCACGGACGCGGGGTCCGAGATTGCGGTCCCATTCTCCTGGAGAACGGGAGGGGGGTCCTGCGAGAACTTGCCCCGAATCCTTTTGACTCGCTTCCACACCTCAGCTAAAGGAGTCTTCCCGTTAAGTGAAGACACGTATGCCCGCCAAGAAGAGCTGCGGGCGTGCTTCGAAATATACCGGAACCTAGCCCGACGAAATTCACGGACAGTGAAATCGTTCGGGCGGCGCTTATAGCGCATGTAGGCATAACGATTCTGTTTCAGGGCCATCTCACACTCGGCCGACCACCATGGGAGTGGTCGGCGTGCAAAACGGCCAGACGTCCTAGGAATAGTAGTCAGGCCCACGGCGATGAGGTGGCCGGAGAAGAACTCAACGGCCTCATCTACCGACCTAAACTCCTCGACTGAGAGAGAATTCAGTCATTTCCTGAAATGCAGGCCACCGCGCCAAGCACCACCTAGTTGGTTTCTCAGGCGGCAGTTGCCCTGAAAATGATATTTGAATGGGAAAGTGATCACTACCATGGAGGTCATTGACCACCCCCCAACCAAAATCAGGCTGTGCATCCGAAGAGCACCAAGATAGGTCAAGGCAAGAAAATGAAGGGGTTCTCGGACAGTGATGCGTAAACTCATCCACGTTTAGGACACCCATCTTAAGCTCTTCGATCAGATCGGCAAGGACTTGTCCCCTGGGATTTATGGAGTAATCTCCCCAGAGAGGATGCCTGCCCTTCAGATCTCCAAGCCAGAGATAGGGCCTCGGCAACCGTGCCACGACGCGGCGGAAGTCCCCCGCGTCGAAGTCAGCTGACGGTATAATGTACGCAGAAATGATAGTATACCTCCTATCCAGGTGCAGCTGCACAGCCACTGCCTGAAAGGAGGTATCTAAAGAGAAAGGAAGAACGGAGACATCCTGCCGGGTGTAAACCGCGCATCTCCCAGCCCGGCCATCCCGCGGTGGTGGGGTCGCAAGACCCTTATACCCCGGGAGGGCAGGCAGAGGGCACGCGCCTAGTAGCATGGTCTCCTATAAAAAGATAGCTAACGGGGAACGGGACGAGAAGAGCCTCCGCAGATCCTCCCAGTTGGCCCGGAGTCCACGGCAATTCCATTGAAGGAATATGCCCTCCAGGCCTAGCTCGGAGGAGACGAGGGGGGCCCTCCTCAAACTGAAGACCATCACGGGAATGGCCGTACGCTTCCCGGGGGCGGAAACCCGGGCGCTGTTGGCCGGACAAAGCGCTGTCGCATTCGAGGACTTATTGGGGGAGGTTGGGCTCGCCATGCGAGTCTTTTCCTCCCTCCGCCTCGAAACCTTAGGCAAGCGTTACGGCTTCGGAGGCGGGGGACAATCTTTTCGAGGAACCACCGTCTCCGAGCCACTCGCTCCACCTTTAGGAACCCCCGAAGATGGCCTAGCGACCATCTTCAGGGGTTTTGCCTCCTGTGAGTCTAACGACTCAGTGGAGGCGCGTGGCCGTTTCGCCTTACGAGAAACGGTCACGCTGGGGGAAGAGGGGGGAGCCCTGGTTTTAGCCAGGGCTGGGTATGAACCCTTTTTTCCGCCAGCTTTACCAGGGGAGCGCCCGGGTTGGGTAGAGCCCGCAGAAGGGCGCGGAAACAACCGTGCTCGTTGGCCTGGATGGGCCAGGAGCAGAGGGTGCCTTTCTAACTATTGAGGCATATGAAATCCCAGGCAGAGACGGGCGCGCCAGGACCAAGTCCTTAGCCTCGCGGAATGAGAGTCGATCCTGGGCCTGAACGGCCAGGATTTCTTTCTCAAGGAGATATGCACCACATTGCTTCGAAGAAGCCGGGTGCGGCTCTCCGCAATTGACACACTTGGCCACACACGATGGGGACTTATCGTGTGCGACCTTGGAGCAATTTACACATACTTCTGGTGACCCCGACTTTGCACATCTACACGAGCGATTCGTATGGCCGAAGCGGTGACAGTAATAGCACCACCGCAGAAGTGGCACGAATGCCTTCACGCGGTAGCGGTACCAACCGGCACACACCGACTCGGGAAGCTTGTCACAGTCGAACGTGATGAAGAGTGTAGGGGTGGGTCTCTAAGCCCCCTCCCCGTTTTCTCATCACACGTTTGACCTCGACTGCCCCATGGCCGGCCAGCTCTAAGGTGATGTCCTCTATGGAGTAGTCAACGAGTTCTCTCGCATAAACTACTTTCACAAAGTTCATGGTAGAGTGCGGCGTCACACCCACAGGGGTGCCATGAAGTGTCCGAAGAGCACTTATCTTGGCCGCCTCGACGGGATTCGCCAGAAGGCTCCCGTCCGAGAAGCGGGTCACCTTCGGCTCTCTACCAATTGCACTAGCTAATCCTCTCCTCTGATGGATCATGTTGCCCTTGGACAACATGGTGCCATCAGTGGAGCGAATAACGAGGAAGCGCTTGAAGCCAGCGGACTCGAAAACGCCAGGTAACCTCTGAATGAGGGGCCCCGATGTCATAGAGGCTCCGCCCTGTGCACTTTTGGTCTTAGTCAGGGGTTCCGCAACCCGGGGAGCAGAGGGGCCGGATGTGCTGGTCTTGGCTTGGTCGCTTGCCAAAGTGGCAGCAGAACCATCCTTCCCCACAGCCCCGGCGGATGGAGAGGAGCCCTGAGTCTTCTTAGTCTTTTTCGTCCTTTTCATTTTTGGAGAGGAGGGCGGGGAATGAACCCGCTTCTCACCTCCGCCGGTAAAAGCCCCTAGGCCAGATGGACTGGCCTCAGCCAGGTCCTGGTGGTCGCAGGGACATCATCCGGAGGAGATCCCTTCCCTCCTTGTACTGCCTCAGAATCCCCAGCATTTTGAAGAGGACCTTGCATAGGGGCGGATTCGGGTTCGGTGCTTGGCGCCGAGCCTGGATTCCCCCCCATGGAAGGCCCTACCATCTGAAGCTGAGTTTCATCAAGGACCATGTCTATCACAGGAGGGGCCTCCAGTTGGCCATCCCCTCCCAGGACATCGCAGGTCCCCTTGGCAGCGTCATGAGTCTTTTGTGGGGAGGCACAGGCCTTGACCTTGGCAAGGTTTAGTATTCTTGCCAGCAAGTCTTTTGAGGGAAGCGACTGAAGGGGCCTGGCTTCCCTCTCCCCCCTAAGGGGGTTTTCCCTACCGAGCCACTTACATGAGGGGCGGTGGGCAATGGGTTGCCTGCTGGCTTTCTTGGCAGTCCCCTTAGAAAGAAAAGGAGGGACTGCCGCTGGGAATTGGGAGGTGCCTGAAAGCACCTCCAGAGAACGGGGTGAGGGGGAGTCCCCTTCACCCATAGGCGTAGGAGAGGAGTAAGCCTCCTCTCCGGTTAAAGAAATATGGAGGGTCCCCTGCGCAAGCACAGTGGGGGGACCTCCATTTTTTTAGGGGAGCTGCACGAGGGCGGCTCCGTTGATGAGCCAGGGGGAATTATGGGGAGATTGTTTTTTTTTATCATCATTGGGCATGGTGACCCTATTTGTGCTACGGGACGCAATAGCTCATCACCTCTCGCAGTTGCCCGCACTGCAAGAGGTGCTTACAAGCCCGGCAGAGCCAGGCGCCATTTGGGACCACCCTCTCCCGCCTGGTGGCCTGGCAGTCCATCGGCATGGCCGCTCCACCTTGGACACGGCGTAAAAATATATAGATTGTGAAGAGGAGACGAAAAGGGATGTGAGGAAGGTATGGGTGGTGATGAAGCAGGTTGTTAAAAACCAACCACCCCAGACTGGAGCTCAGGGGTTGGGGAACATTGTCCCCTCCCCCTCAGCCCCGATCCGAGACAGGTGACTGAGAAGAAGGTCAGCATCTACCCTGTGAAATTAGAGGCTGACCAGAGAAAGTTGTGGGAGAGGTTGTATGAAAAGCAAGGAAACAAGTGTTTTGAAGGAAGGAGAAGAGGCTAAGCTGGGGTTGGACGGGGCGCTGAGTCCCGTCAGCACGGCGGCCAGGATGGCAAATCTCCGCGTAAGAGTGCCTGATAGTGTGGATGACTTAAGGAAGGAGGTAATGAGTGAAGTATGTAGGAAGCCTGAAAGCATTGGTATGGCAAGGGTGCGGAACTTCACGAAAGAATTGAGAGCGATGTGTAAGCAAGGAGGTCCAGCCATTTCAGGAAGTGTTGATTGTAGTGAGTCGTTTGTATGGAGTGATTGTTTTTGTGCACTTTGGTGGTGAGAGGCCAATTGCGTACAAAGATGAGAAGATGAAGGGTTTGAAAGCTAATGTGGTACATCAGCAATGTTTGAGCGGTGTGCACTACAATTGGGTGATTGAAAAGTGTTTATATATGAGACAGAAGAAGGATTGTCTGGATGAAGATGAGTGTGTGGTGAGTGATGATGTGGGAGTTGATGATGGTGCGGATGTCAGTTCTGATGTTGGTGTGCTTGTTCCTTCTGTGTATTGCAAACATGGTGGACCTGACATGATGGAAGCGAGAGTGAAAGTTGGTGAAAGGTTGTTCTGTGGTTTGATTGATACTGGAGCGCAAGTGTCTTTGGTGAATGAGAGGATTCTGAGTAAGTATGATGAGTTTAGATGTTGCGAGCATAAACCTGCGAAGTTACGGATAAGTGGATTGGGGAATGGCATGATAGGGGCATGGAAACAGGTAAGTCTGAAAGTGAGTTTGGGTATTGGTGTGAATGTGAAGCATGACTGGTTCTTAAAGATGAGCAAATGCCGTGTTGTTTCTTGCTTGGTGTAGACTTTATGAGATTGAATGATTTGTCTTTGGATGCTGATAAGGATTGTCTTATGAAAGGTGAATGTGAGGTGATGAAGTTGAATGAGTGCGAAGAATGTTGTCAAATTTTGTGGTATGATTGAGTTGGTCATGGATGATGAGAATGAGATTTTAAGTGATGATGATATTCTAGAGATGCAAGAGATGTGTCCTTTTGTTAGTGAGTTGAAGGTGTGTGTAATGACGCGTGTTGATTTGAATGAATGGCCAGAGTGTTTAAGTGATTTTAAAAGGTATGCCAAGGATTTTGTTGTTTGTATGGATGTTGTATATTTTGTGAAGCATGTGAAGGGTGGTGATGATATGTATGTACCTGTGATGTCCTTAGTTGGTATGATTGGTCTGGTGAAGGTTGTGCATGATAATTATGGGCATATGGGTAAGTTTGAAGCTGTGGGAGTGTATCAAGGAGCGTGTGTTCCATCTGTTTCTGAGAACTGTTATGAATGATGTTGCAACTACGTATGAAAGGTGCAAGGTGTGCAAGTGAAACCACCGATGTTGAAAGTTGATGCGAAAGAACCGTTTGAATTGGTAGTGATTGATTGTGTCTCTTTGCCGCGTACGAGTGCTGGGAATGTTGGTATGGTTGTGATGGTTGATCATAAAAGTAAGTTTGTGTATGCAGCGCCTGTGAGAGATAAAAGGAGTGTGACTGTTGCGCGTGTGGTTGAGCAGTTGTATGGAAGCCTAGAAGATGTCTGAGTGATAATGGGCCTGAATTTGTAGGAGAAGTGTTTGAACAAATGTTGAGAGAGAATGGTGTGGAGCATGTGAGAATGACTCTGTATGTACTGTCTTCAAATGGATTAGCGGAAGGTACGATAAGAACCTTGTGCGAGATGTTAGAATGATGAGTATGACAGTGAATGACTGGGATGTATGTCTGGGAAGAGTGTTGTGGGTGTATAATTTGACTGTGCATAGTGCAACTGGAATGTCCCCATGTCAGTTTGTGATGAATTTTGAAAGGCGAGTGAAAGATAGGTTTCGTTTGAGTGAAAGTGAGCAGAGTGTATGGCGTGAGGCACATGAAAAGTTCCATTCATTTGAATTAGGTGTGAAAGTATTAAAGGTGAAAGAAGTGAAGGGTAGGTTGAATGTGTCAAAGATGAGTGAGAAGTTTGATGGACCTTATAGAGTTGTGAGAGTTTGGGAAAATGGGGTGACATATGTTTTGGAGAGTTTGAATGACGGTATGACAGAGAGTGCGGGCTCATCAGAGTCAGTTATGGAGATGGAGAGAACCTCCTGACTACCTGCTGAGCGATCCGGTGTATGAATTGTGCAAAGAGAAGGGTAAAGTGCATGATGATGAGAAGGAATGTGGTAGTATGGATCTGTCTGGGAAGGAGCTTGTCTTGGTCTCGAGGAGTAGAAAGCGTACAAAGAAGAGTGTAAGGAAGAATGCAAGTATGAATGAAAGTAAGTCTGAGCAGTCTATCTGGTATGGGGGATCTTGAAAGGGAGATTGAGTTTTTGCAAAAACAGGTGAGTGATTTGGCTGGTATAAGTAGACGAGTGAGTGAGCTGCCTCTGTCTGATTTTTCTGGTTTTGGGAACAGTATGAATGATAGTGTGTTTGGGCAGAATGAACCTAGTGTGGCTGATTTTTCGGGTTTTATGAATGGTAACAGTAGGGGTGAGTTTGATGTAGTGAATGATGAAGTGGCTGATTTTTCAGGTTTCTGGTGGGAACCAGTCGAAAGGGTTTCTGGTATGCCTGTTGAGAATACAGGGAATGTGAGTGACCCGTCTGTTTCGCAAGAATGTACCTTGAGTTGGATGAGAGCTGTGAGTGAGGACTTGATGAATGGGAGTATCAAGAGTGAAGGTTCTGAACGGAATAGTATGAAAGAATTCTGTTGTGAGATGGGAGAACTGGTAATGAGGGCTAAGAGTGACAGGACGACTGATGAACAACCAAAACCAATTGCTACGTGTAGCTAGGGACCAGTAGAAGAGTGTGAATGGGTGCAGAAGGGTGCGATTGAGCACAAGTGGTACCATGAAGAGTGATTGAAAAGGTTTTGTGTGTGACTGTGGTCGAATGGCTTAAGGAAGGAGGGGTGTGGGGGAGCGGTGTGCGTGTCTGTAGGGCCATTCTCCCACCCCCCTTTACATATATCTTTCCCTACCCCTGTGTGAGTGTGTGGGTATAATTTGCCTTCCAATTTTTTTATTATGAATACAAATAATAACTGATTGTACTCTCTTTTCAGAGATATAATTTTTCTAAATATTTAGATAGTTAAAATATATCTATATAAATAATTGTTTGTCCAGCGAATTGGGATATTACCCTAGGATAAGGTTGGAACGCGGGTTTAGTGTTGCTTTCGGCCCGCTACAATGGAACCTGTTAGGCTAACTAACAGATTTGATGCCCTGAGAGAGGAAGAATTTGAAAGAGATTTGTCTGGTGTGGCCGTGCCTGAAAGTAGAATAGGAGGTCGAGTGAGTGAGAGCAGGAGGGAGGGTAATACTAGGCCTAGAGAGAATAGGAGAATGAATGAGATGATTGTGATGGGTGACTCTCAGATTAGGTATTTAGATAGGAAGTTGAGTGAAAGTAAATGGAAGGGAGTGAGAGTTTGTCTGCCGGGTGCTGGTGTAAATGATGTGTGTGAGAGGTATGATAGGTTGGTGTCTGGGTGTGAGAGGGAAGCAGTTGTGATTACACATGACGGAGTAAATGATGTAAAGAAGGTGGGTACTTGTGAGTTACAACAGCGGTATAAAAGGCTGATTGAAAGGATGTGTGAAAGTAGAGTAAAAGGCGTTGTTTCAGGTGTGCTTCCCAGAATGGATGTGGGGATGGAATGGTTGTCTCGGGCAATGGGGTTGAATGAATATGTGAAAGGTTTGTGCGAGGAGTCAGGATTGATGTTTGTAGATGTTTGGAGTCGGTTTTATGGGAATAAGGGTTTGTATGCGATGGATGGACTCCATCTGAGCCGAAATGGGGTCGAGGTTTTGTGGCGGGAATTAGATAGTGTTATTAGGTCTTTAGAGGCGGGAAACTAGGTTTTTATAGTGGTCAGGGAAATTTAATGGCTCAAAGTGAGGCAGGGAAAGGAAGCAAGCACAGATTTGTAGAAGGTTGGCAGGCTAATGGAAGTGCTTTAGGGTTAAATTACTTGAGTAGTGATAGTGGTCAGGGAAATACAAGAGTACAGGGTCAGGGAAGGAGAGAAAGGAGATAGGCCCTCAGGTGCTTCAGGGATAGGTGGGCTGAGTTGTCTTTACACAAATGCTCGTAGTCTTAGAAATAAGAGGGATGAATTATTTAGTTATATTATTCATGAAGATATAGATATAATATGTATAGTTGAATCATGGGTTAATGAAAATATATTTAATGATAATGTGAGTGAATTTCAACTAGAGGGTTATACTATGTACATTAGTCAGAGGAGAGATAGGACTGGTGGTGGGTTGATTATTTATATCAGAAATAGCATTTCTTCAAATCTAAATAACTCTATAAAGCAAAGAGAAGGTAAATCATTATGGATAGATATTAAGGTTGGTAAAAATAGGAAAATACACTTGGGAGCTTTTTATAGACCACCAGGACAGACGATTGTATTGATGAGTTAATGATTAGGGAAATAAGTAAAGGATGCAAAGAAGATACAGTTATTCTTGGTGACTTTAATTTAACTTCTGTAGACTGGGAAAATATGATAGGAAGAGATAGAGCAAGTTGTAAGTTTATGGAGTGTTTTGAGGATAACTTTTTGACCCAATTTGTTAATAAGCCAACAAGGGGTGCCAATATATTACATCTGATTCTTTCAAATGATGATCACTTAGTTCAAGGATTGAGTGTAGGGGAATCATTGGAAAACAGTGAACATCAGATGGTTTAGTTTAATTTGCAAATAATTAAGGGTAGAACAACGACAAACTCGACAAAAAATCCAAATTTTTATAGGGCAGATTACGATAAATTACGCAGCATGCTAAATCAGATTAGGTGGGATATAGAATTCCATGGAAAGAATACTTATGAGATGTGGGATATTTATAAGACTATATTAAACATGGTTCAGGAACAGTGTATTCCCATTAAGTCTATTAGGAAGAAATGTAGGAAACCATTATGGTGGAATCAAGAAATAGCTAATAAAGTTTCAGAGAAAAAAAGGGCATACCAGAGATTACAAAGTGAGAGTAGTTTAGATAATTTAAACCATTATAGGTCAACCAGAAATGAACTAAATAAGATTATTAAGAAGACCAAAAGGACAGCAGAAATTAATTTAGCTAAAAATAATAATAAAGATCCTAAAAAATTCTTTAGCTATTATAGAATCAATAATAAATCTAACAGTGGTAAAATAGGGCCTATTAAATATGAAGGGGTTTTGAAAGAATAAAATGAGGAAATAGTAGAGGTCCTTAATGATAATTTTGCTTCAGTATTCACAGAAGAGAAACCAGTTAGATTAATTGATGATAATTCTAGGTCAAGGGAAGTAGTGATAAATTCTATTAATATAGACAGAGAAGAAATTAAAGGGCTTATAATGCAGTTAAATACTAGTAAGGCATCTGGCCCTGACAACATTCATTCTAGGATACTCAAAGAAGGTGTAGAAAGTATTGCAGTAGCTCTTGAGAAGATATTTATTAGATCACTAGAGGCTGGAGAAATACCAAATGATTGGCCCATTTTTAAAAAGGGAAGCAAAGAGGACCCAAATAACTTTAGACCAGTAAGCTTAACTTCTATAGTCTGTAAAATTCTTGAAAAGATGGTTAAGAAGGGAATTTCTGATCATCTAGAGAGTAGCAGGTTAATTAATGATGCTCAGCATGGTTTTAGAAAAGGTAGATCGTGTTTAATAGGTTTGTTGGAATGAAAGAAATGTATGCGATAGAGGGACTGCATTTGAGTAGGAGGGGGATAGATGTGTTGTGGGAGGAGTATGATTGTGTTATTAGGTCTTTGCAGGCGAGAAACTAGATACTAATAGTGGTCAGGGACTTGGCAGATAACAGAAATAGGTTCCAAGGCAATAGAGGTAAGGTCATTCAGGTTGGAAGAGGTGCTTCTGGGATAGGGAGGTTAAATTGTTTCTATACAAATGCTCGTAGTCTTAGAAACAAGAAGGATGAGCTACTTAATATTAGCGATGAGGATATAGATATATTATGCGTTACTGAATCATGGATTAATGAAATAGAATTTAGTGACACTATAAGTGAATTTGATTTAAAGGGCTATAATATGTACATTAGTAAAAGGACAGGTAGGATTGGTGGAGGAATAATTATCTATATAAAAAACAACATTGTTTCAAGTTTAAATACTTCAATAAAGCAGGATGGAGTTGAGTCACTTAAGATTTATATTAGGTTCAGTAAAAATAGAATGGTGCATTTGGGAGCTTTTTACAGACCACCTGGGCAGACTGATGATATAGATGAACTAATGGTAAGGGAAATAAGTAAGGGATGTGAAACAGATGCAGTTATTATTGGGAACTTCAACTTAAACTCTGTGGACTGGGAAAATATGATAGGTAGGGATAGAACAAGTGGAAGGTTCATAGAATGCTTTGAGGATAATTTTTTGAATCAATTTGTTAATGAGCCAACGAGGGGGGACAATATATTAGATTTAGTACTTTCTAACAGTGATCATTTAGTTCAAGAATTGACTGTTGGGGAAGCATTAGGAAATAGTGACCATCAGATAGTTCATTTTAACTTGGGAATTAAGAAGGGTAAAATAACCAAGAATGCTGGAAAAGTTCCAAATTTTCATAAGGGAGATTATGTAAAACTTCGAAGCTTGCTAAATTTGGTAGACTGGGATGTAGAATTCAGAGGTAAAAATGCTTATGGGATATGGGCTACTTTCAAGCATATAATAAATGTAGTCCAAGAGCAATGTATTCCAAGGAAGGCTATTAGGAACAAAAGTATGAAACCATTATGGTGGAATCAGGAGATAGCTAGAAAAATTTCAGAAAGAAAAGGGCATACAAAAAATTACAGGTACAAAATAATATTCAAAATTTAAGTGATTATAGAATGGCTAGGAATGAGTTAAATAAGATTATAAAGAAGAACAAAAGGGTGTCAGAAATTAAATTAGCTCAGGATAGCAACAAAGATCCTAGAAAGTTCTTTAGTTACTATAAAATTAATAACAAGTCTGGCAGAGTTAAAATAGGACCTATCAAATATGAAGGGGTTGTGAGAGAAACTGATGAGGAAATAGTTGAGGTACTAAATGGTCATTTTGCATCAGTATTTACAAAGCAGAAACTAAATAGTCTTATGTATAGTACTCGTGGGTCAGGGAAAGAGGTGTTTACTACCATTAGTGTGGATAGGAGGACGATAAAAGGACTAATAGGTGAGTTGGATACTACCAAGGCCTCCGGCCCTGATAATATTCATTCTAGGATACTTAAAGAAGGGGTAGAAAGTATCTCAATAGCTCTGGAGAAGTTATATACTAGGTCACTGGAATATGGAGAAATACCCAATGATTGGAAGAGAGCGAATGTAGTCCCCATTTTCAAGAAGGGTAGTAAAGAGGATCCAAATAACTTTAGACCGGTTAGCCTAACTCCTGTAGTCTGTAAAATTCTTGAGAAAATAGTTAAAAAAGGGATTTGCCAACATCTAGACAAGGAGGGGTTAATCAGCAATGCTCAGCATGGGTTTAGATCAGGTAGATCATGTTTGACTAATTTACTAGACTTTCTAAAGTTTGTAACAAATCAAGTAGATAGGGGTTAGAATGTAGATGTAATTTACTTGGATTTTAGTAAAGCATTTGATAAGGTACCACATAGGAGACTAGTTCATAAATTAAAAATGATTGGGATATGTAGGGGTGTTTCAAATTGGATGGCTGAGTGACTGAACGACAGGAAGCAAAGGGTAGTGCTAAATGGTGTAAAGTCAGAGTGGAGGGATGTTATCAGTGGGGTTCCTCAGGGATCAGTTCTAGCTCCATTATTATTTGTCATCTATATAAACGATCTTGGGGAGGCAGTTAATAATAAAGTGTCAATTTTTGCGGATGATACCAAATTAGCAGCTGTAGTTAAAGATATTGATGATAATTTTAAAGTGCAGGGGGATTTAAATAAATTGTTATCCTAGGCACATAAGTGGCAAATGACTTTCAACCTTGATAAGTGCAAAGTTATTAACATGGGAAAAGATAATAGAGAATTTAACTATGAAATGGATGGGCATTGGCTGAGCTCAGTAGAGGATGAGAAAGATCTAGGAGTAGTAATAGATAAGTCATTAAGGTTTTCTAAGCAGTGTATTGAAGCAAGAAATAGGGCAAATAGAGTGCTGGGTTTCATTAAGAGAAATGTCAGTTACAAAAGTGAGGAGGTTATTCTTAAACTCTATAACTCTTATGTTAGGCCACATCTAGAGTACTGTATACAGGCATGGTCCCCACATTTTAGACACGATATTAACCTTCTTGAATCCGTGCAACGGAGGGCAACAAAGATTATTCCTTCCCTGAGGCACCTTGAATATATAGATAGACTGAGGGTATAAAATATGTTCTTGTTCGAAAGGAGGTGTGTGAGAGGGAATATGATTGAGCTCTTTAAAAAATTTCCGGGATAGATAAATTGGATGTTAGCAAGTTTTTTGAGTTAGATGATGGAAATTAAAAAGCAAGGGTGTAGGTTGGATTTAAGAAAATATTTTTTCACCAATAGAGTGGCAGACTTCTGGAACAAATTGCCGCGGAGGGTAGTAGGTAGTCCAAATTTAAATGTATTTAAGAGTAGGTTGGATGAGTTTATGGGGAGGGAAGGTTGTGATGGTTCCTAAGTTTGGTATATATTAAAATTGTTTGTATATATCTATAGCTGCATGATTTAGTTATTGACAAGCCTTGATTGGTGATACCCTTGTTTCTGGACGCAATACTCTGGATGTAGTTTTCCTGGGAGTTTGGGTGCCTTAAAAAAAAAGAGACCGTTTGACTTGGATGACCTATGATGGGCCCTTGTGGCTTTTGTCATCTGTTATATTATATTGTGGGGGATTTTGATGTTGTCTTCCCCTGGCGAAGATACTTTTTGTGGGTGGGTTTTGACGGATGCGGATGAGCTTTGATAGGCCCTTGTGGCTTTTGTCATCCGCAAAATTATGTTATGTTAACTTACTGGATTTTATGGATTATGTAACTAAAGAATTAGATAGGGGTGAGAAAGTTGATATGATCTACTTAGATTTCAGCAAAGCTTTTGATAAGGTTCCACATAGAAGACTAGTTCATAAATTAAAGCTGCATGGGATATGTGGGAAGGTTTTAAATTGGATAACTGAAGGGCTGAAAAATAGGAAACGGAGAGTTGTACTGAATGGAGTGAGGTCAGAGTGGAGGAATGTTATTAGTGGCGTATCTCAGGGATCAGTTTTAGGCCCTTTATTATTTATAATCTATGTAAATGATCTTGGGCAAGGTGTAAATAGCAAAGTGTCAATTTTTGCTGATGACACTAAATTGGCAGCTGTAGTCAAAGAGTTTGAGGGTAGCTTTAAAGTGCAGGGTGACTTAAATAAGTTGTTAGCTTGGGCTCAGAAGTGGCAGATGACTTTTAACCTTAATAAATGCAATGTTATTAACATGGGGAGAGATAATAGGGAATTTAGCTATGAGATGGATGGGTATTGGCTTAATTCAGTTGAAGATGAGAAGGACTTAGGAGTAGTAGTAGATAGGTCACTGAAATTTTCAAAGCAGTGTATTGAGGCAAAAAATAGAGCAAATAGAGTGCTAGGTTACATTAAAAGAAATGTTAGCTACAAGAGTAAGGAGGTCATCCTTAAACTATACAACTCTTATGTCAGGCCACATTTAGAGTACTGTATACAGGCATGGTCACCACATTTTAGACACGATATAAACTTATTAGTCAGTACAAAGGAGGGCAACAAAAATAATACCATCCCTGAAGCACCTTGAATATGAAGATAGACTAAGGGTATTAAATATGTTCTCATTTGAAAGAAGGTGTTAGCTTTTTAAAATCTTTTCTGGGATGGATAAATTGGATTTCAGCAAGTTATTTGAGTTAGAAGGTAGTAATAGAACTAGAGGTCACCACTTAAAGATTAAAAAACAGAGGTGCAGACTGGATGTTTGAAAATATTTTTTCACTAACAGAGTAGTGGATTATTGGAATAGTTTGCCACCCGAGACAGCAGACAGCCCAAACTTGAATGTGGGGATCGAACCTAATAAACATTTGTTAGAAAATTTTAAACAGTTCACACATTGAACCTTATAAATAGGAAGATAAACTTCCCTCTTTGTAGTATTTCTCCTTTGTTATTTGTTGTTTTTCTTGTTTGAATATTCTATATACAGTACATCTTGTTTTGTTTGAATATTGCTATATATTGTTTTTCAAATTTTTTAATTTTATTACTCAATTTAATTTAACTGAATCCATAGATGACTGGAAGCCTTGTGTGTTGACTGGAACAGGAGCTGCCAAGTGTAGACCATGAATTGTCTTTTGCAGTCTCTTTCTTTTCTTATGTTCTTATGTTTTTCTTTATCTATCTTTTCCCAATGTGTTCTTCTATCCCATAACATAACATAATTTCACGGATGACAAAAGCCACAAGGGCCTATCAAAGGTCATTGGCATCCGTAAAAACCCACCCACAAAAAGCACCATCACCAAAGTCCCCACAATATAATATAACAGATGACAAAAGCCACAAGGGCCCATCATACATCATCCGAGTCAAACGGCCTCTTTTTTAAGACACCCAAACTCCCAGGAAAACTACATCCAGAGGATTGCGTCCAGAAACAAGGGTATCACCAATCAAGTCTTGTCAAGAACTAAATCATGCAGCTATTGATATATACAAACAATATTAATATATACAAAACTTAAAAACCATCACAACCTTCTTTCCCCATAAACTCATCCAACCTACTCTTAAATACATTTAGATTTGGACTACCTACTACCCTCCGCGGCAATTTGTTCCAGAAGTCTACCACTGTATTGGTGAAAAAATATTTTACTAAATCCAACCTACACCTTTGCTTTTTAATTTTCAAGTGGTGACCTCTAGTCCGATTTCCATCATCTAACTCAAAAAACTTCCTAACATCCAATTTATCTATCCCAGAAAGAATTTTAGGTAACACTTCAGATTCGTGACGCATGGTAGATGGCGCTGTTAGTCGGCTACAATTTTGGGCTACAGCATATCTCTTATGACGTCAGACGGTAGCGTCAGATGTGAACAATATCGGCGTAATATTTTTTGGTATATGAGTATATACTGGGGGGCTGCGCCCCCCAGACCCCCCCAATTGATTGAAACTGCAGGGTGGTCTCCCTGCAGTGCTTACTCCCCCACGAGCAGCTTTTTACTGGCAGAAAAAACGTAACCTAAAGACAAACAATACTAGCTTTAAGCGGGCGGGTATAATTCTGCTATGGCTAGCAGAAATTTGTGGAATCGCTCTTTGATACTGGAAAATTTCTTCACGAAAAGAGCGGTTGCGAGATAGCCAGCAAAATGTTTACCGTTTTCGTTTAAATAGAACTTATCACAACGAAACAGTAAATTTTCCGAAAAATGTAAATTCGCACTGTATTTGGGGCATTTTATAGTTTTCTTAATTAATTTATGAGCCTCTAGATAATCTAAAAGTTTTTCGCGGTTATGCAAAATAAAGCAAAATTCGAATAATGACGAAGCACAAGTAGAGCACGCAGACGACATAACTACAAAAAGTTTTTGCAAAACGGGTCATAGTTATAAGCTACGACGTTGCCAGTAAGAAGCTGTTATCGTTCGTAACAATACAAAATATACGAAAACAAAAAAAAAACAATAAAAGACATCAAGAAACCTTACCTAACTTAGAAAAAACTATAAACAAGCAGAGGCACAGATATTTAGTAAATAATACAAACTAAAAGTTACAAATCCCCAAAACAACAAAACAATATAACGCCGTGATTGGTCATATCTGAAGCTACCGTCTGACGTCATAAGAGATATGCTGTAGCCCAAAATTGTAGCCGACTAACAGCGCCATCTACCGTGCGCCACGAATCTGAAGTATTACCGAATTTTAAAGAGCTCAATCATATCCCCTCTCACACACCTCCTTTCGAACGAGAACATATTTAATACCCTCAGTCTATCTATATATTCAAGGTGCCTCAGGGAAGGAATAATCTTTGTTGCCCTCCATTGCACTGACTCAAGAAGGTTAATATCGTGTCTAAAATGTCGGGACCATGCCTGTATACACTACTCTAGATGTGGCCAAACATAAGAGTTATACAGTTTAAGAATAACTTCCTTACTTTTGTAACTGACATTTCTCTTAATGAAACCCAGCACTCTATTTGCCCTATTTCTTGCTTCAATACACTGCTTAGAAAACCTTAATGACTTATCTATTACTACTCCTAGATCTTTCTCATCCTCTACTGAGCTCAGCCAATGCCCATCCATTTCATAGTTAAATTCTCTATTATCTTTTCCGATGTTAATAACTTTGCACTTATCTAGGTTGAAAGTCATTTGCCACTTATGTGCCCAGGATAAGAATTTATTTAAATCCCCCTGCACTTTAAAATTATCATCAATATCTTTAACTACAGCTGCTAATTTGGTATCATCCGCAAAAATTGACACTTTATTATTAACTTTCTCCTTACCATCATTCCCTCTTCAATATTGCAGGTATGCAGGGATTGCTAGTTGCAATCTATAGTGCTTGCACTCTTCCTGTTCTACCTGTCTCATCTTGTATAATAATAATAATACGATATCATGGGTTGGCTATATGTGGCTCCATACAAAATAGATCTTGTTCTCGAAGTGCCTGTGGGGAAAAGGAAAAATCGATGGAGTTTTCTTGAGGTGACTTGCCCTCCCTTTTTTTCCTCCTTTGCCGGCTGTGAACTTTCAAATGAGCTTAATTTTCTTGTAGATTTCTTCCAAGTCTAAAAATTTGGAAAATTGATTTCAGCCGTGTTTATGTGTATATGGTTGAAGCGTTAGTAACATTTTAAATCTATCATGGCGCTGATTAGACAATCATTATAGTGCTTATGTCTAAAAGCTGATTGGCCAATATGTCAATGCTAAGGCTGTATTCCAAAAATGAACGGAAGAATGACTATTAAATGTATATCAATCCTGATTGGTTGAATTGTTGTAGTGTTAAGTGTAGATGAAATAACTATTTATATAGGTATATTCTTGTGTAAAAGATAGTCAGGAGACAGAAAATTATTATTATTCAAGAGGAAAAAGTTATATTGGTAAATATGTAGATTATCTGGGTGAATGATGGGACGTACTATTTCATCCGTGTTCCAAAATGTTTCACGTTTTTGGAGTACATTTAAGTTGACGGCTCGTGTGGGGGTAAACACACTGGGGGGACTACACTACGATGATCCTGAGTTTCATTAAATGGGGGGGGGGCTGGGGGGCACAGCCCCCCCCCAGTATATAATCCTAATTGTTTATAAATAATTCGAAAAGGACTCAAACGCGCATGAATATTCCGACACGAGTGAACGATAATATTTACACACAAATTTTTTTTCGGCCGGGCCGCTAATCTACATATTTACCGTTATATTCCCTGTTCGCCATATTCGAAACTTATTCCAGCCATATACCCACGAATAAAGAATCCATAAAGCGGTTGGTCACTTAACCCAGCCTACAAAACTACAAGAGAGAAGACTTTACTCAGACCCTATAAGCGAAACAACCACAAACAGTGTCCAATGCTTCAATATTATAAAAGTGGATAATTGAACAAAGCTTACCTCTCCAAATCAAAGAACCAGACACTTAAGTAACCGTAAAGCTGTACTCTCCAGGATTAAGTTATATTAAGGTGAATGGCAAGCAGTCAGTAATTGGCACTAACATTTCTAGCATAACCCATGTAAAAAGAGGAATTTGACTTGGTTTTCATCGTGAAATGACGGGGGCGGTCTGAATCGCATTACGTGTCCTAACAACCAATTAGCAATAGTCCCTTTAGTATTTTTGAAGATTACTAAATGTAAGGTACCGTTAGTAAACAATAATTGTTAATCATCTAAATAAAGAAATAGTTTAATTAAGTTTATCGAAAATATTACTCGATAAATGCCGTAACTATGAAAGAAAAAGACATATATAGCATATTCTTCGTGGAGTCTAACGATTGGTTCATTCATTTCGAAATAGGGGCGGGAAATTCTCGGCATTTATTTTATTAATAACATAATTTCACGGATGACAAAAGCCACAAGGGCCTATCAAAGGTCTATGATTTCAAAATTGCCCCTTGAAAAATTATAATAATGTATGTAAATTTATTATCGTTGTTATAAATAATTAATTAGCGTTATAGTAATTTTGAATAGGACTGTGGCACGGATGAAAAAAGACACAAGGGCCTATCAAACTCATGCGCATCTGTCGAAACCCACCCATAAAATGCATCCATAGGATTGTGTCAGATCATGCATCTACAATATACAATTAGAACCATGCACATTAATGTGTCAAAAACAAAAGGCATCATCACCAAGATTCATCAAAATCAATCATAATATACAATAATAAAAGACTGAATCCACAGGAATTAGTCTAGAATACCCCCTCCCCCCAAAGTTAACCTTTCTACTATATAGTCATCTAATCTGCCTTTGAAAACATTTAAGTTTGGACTATCTACTGTCTCATGTCTTGATCTTGATTAAGGGGACCTGCAGAGGGCCGCTCACGGGCGGCATATTATGCGGGGGAAAGAATAAAGGATTAGGACTAGGGAGCAGGACGTGGGTCAGGAGTAATATAATGATTTGTGATCCTAATCCTAAATGTGTCAAGAGTGGGGCTATTAATTATATAAGATGGGAGATGATTCCACTCTTGGATGCTGCGGGGGAAGAATGAACACCTGAAAATGTCAGTACTTGTTTGGTATGTGTGGTATTTTAGATTGTGGCTGCCTCTGGTGGTACGTATATTTGTAGGGTGTAAGTATTTGTCCTTGTCTATGCCATCTAAATTGTTTGTGATTTTGTATAACATATGTTGTCTGTGTATTTGTCTTCTTGTTGCTAGTGGGTCCAATTTAATGTTTTGTTTGACCAACGTGACTGATGTAGTGCGTCTGTAATCACGTCTGATCCATCTTGTGGCTTTTTTATGTATGACCTCTAATTTATTAATGTTATTGTAAGTGTGTGGATCCCAAACGGTAGCACAGTATTCCAAGTGTGGCTGAACGTGTGTCTTATATGCGAGAATTTTGATGTCTGCCTTGCACCCACTGAGGTTTCTGCGCAAGAACCCCAAGGCCCTGTGTGACTTGGCTCTAATACTGATCAGGTGCAGTATCAGAGGTGGATGCCCAAATATTTGTGGGATGATACGGTTTCTGAGGTGGTGTTATGGAGTTTATAATTAAATAGAATGGGTTTGTTAGTACAGGTGAAACGGATGTGCTGACATTTGTCTGGTCTAAAGGTTATCTTCCACTTGGTTGCCCAGTCTCCAAGTGCAGTTAAATCATCTTGGAGCCGAAGGCAGTCATTCCTATCTACAATTGGTCTATATACTAAACTGTCGTCTGCAAATAGTCTAGTGGTAGAAGTAAGCGATAGTGGAAGGTCATTAATATAACAAAGGAATAGTAGTGGCCCTCAGACGGTACCCTGAGGTACCCCAGAAGTCACAGAAACAGAAGAGGATTAACTACCATCGAGCAAAACACGTTGTTCTCTAGTAGTCAAAAACGTTTAAATCCAGTGAAAAATTGGTCCTCGTATGCCACTAAAATCTAATTTTCCTAATAGTCGTTGGTGCGGGACTTTGTCGAAGGCTTTGGCAAAGTCTAAATCTATGGCGTCCATTAGTCTAATTTTGGCATCGTTCAGGGATTAGGAAATGGCATGGGTTGTCTCCAGTAGTTGAGTCTCGCAGGACCGGTTGGGCCTAAAACCGTGTTGGACGTCAGTCAGTATATTTAGCCTATCAAAATGGTCCATGATATGTCTGTGAATTATATGTTCAATAATTTTGCAGGGGATTAAGGTAAGCAAAACGGGTCTATAATTCAAGGGGAGGGTTCTGTCGCTTGATTTAAAAATAGGAGTCACGTTTGCCAAGAGACAGTCTCGGGGGAGGACTCCAGTTAATAGTGTCTGTGAAAATATAACCTGCAGGACAGGGGCCAGTACGCTAACACCAGCTTTAAGTATCCTGCAGGGTATATTGTCAGGTCCAGTCGCTTTGTTAATGTCTATCTCAGATAATAGTTTCTCACTTCCTTGGGTGTGTATAACAAGGAGAGGTATGGCTGCGTATGGTGATTGTGGCATGTCCGGTAAGTCTGCTTGTTCATTCGTAAATACGATTTGGAATTGTGTATTGAGTGCAGTAGCTTTGTCTTGTGGGCGTGTAACCAAGGAATTGTTATGTAGTAAAGTTGTTAGACCTGTAGAGTCTTGTTTGCGTGCTTTGAAGAAGATATAAAATTTTGGGGAGTTTTGTTTGTTGTCTATGAGGAAGGTCGCTGTGTAGTTGGTTTAGGCTTGTTTTATTTCTTTTTGGAATGTTTTCTGTACGTTTATGTAGTGTTTCTAGGGTTGTGTATCGCTAAACCGTTTTGCCCTCTTGTGTGCTTTTACCTTGTTTCTGTGTAGTTTCCTTAATTGTCTATTGAACCATATTTGTGACCGGTTCCGTATGAGAGTTTTCTTGGGTATGTGTTTGTCCATTGTGTCATGTAAGAAGTCTCGTAGTGTGGTCCAATTCGCTTCCGCGGAATTGGCTATAGGGTCACTGTAGAGGAAAGTGTCTTTAAAGTAAGCTAAGTCACGGGTAATTGCTTTGATGTCAGCTATGTTGTACAAATAGATGTTCTTGGGTATTTGTTTCTGTATCTGTGACTTAATGTTCGCGTCAATGAGTACTATCTCATGGTCACTGAGACCAGGATATACTTGTGTTTGTGTAATTAATGAAATTTTGTTTGTGAGGAACAGGTCTAGTATGTTGGATGTGACACTATGTCTGATGTTTGGGTTGTTTCTCCAAACACTAACTTGTGTGCGTGTTGGTTCGAGTACTGTTTGAGTAAGTCAGTGTGTGTTGATTATGTCAATAAAGTTTTCATCTAAAGTTTTCCTATCAGTGTCTGGTAGTATCATGTCGCTTTCATGAATGATGTTGTCCAATATGGTTTGCGCCGTCCAGTTGATATCTGGGAGGTTGAAGTCACCAACCAACCATATGTTTTGGGATGGGTCAATTTTGGAAAGAGATTCGTCTAGGGTCTGCAAGTATTCTATATTCGAACTAGGGGGACGATAAAAAGCACCTATAAAAAGGAACTTGCAGCTCTGTATCTGTATTTTTGTCCAAACTAATTCTGAATTTACGTAAGTTGGTTGGCTGGGGTCACAACTAGTCCCGGCTTCCTTGCTATCAGGACTCCGCCGTAGTTATCGTTCTGTCGGTTTTTCCTGTATAATGTCATGTTATAGGGGCTGTCTGTTGGGAAGACTTCACAGTCCTGAATGTCTGATGTGAGCCAAGTCTCTGTTTCTATAATAATGTCCGGGTCATAGGTCTTAAGGGTATGATGAAATGCCGCTCTTTAGTTAGTAATGTTACGGAAGTTGATGGTGATTAGGCGGAGGTTGGATGACTTTTAGGGCAAGAGAGTCATTATGAGTGGTGTCGGGATAGGTGGTAGATGATGTATGATCTGACTTTGTGAATGGTGATATTGATAATCACTGTAATGTATTACTATAAGCATAAATGGGTGTGGCATGGGTTGGGTATGTGGGGAGAGTGGGTGTTGTCAAACGGTCAAAGACTGCGCTGTCTCCTTCTCGGTTATGGGTAAGGAAGAAATTGTCTAAAATGTCTTGCCTAGCTATCCTATATAATGATTCTGAGGTTTGATTGAAGGGTCGTGGTGGTAGGGGGGATAGATCAAGATCAAGGGAACTGAATATATTGTAATTATGGATGGGGGAATGAAGAATGAAGGAGCTATAGTTGGGCGCTCCACAATCACAGTAGATCCATGATAGATTTCGGTCAACTAATCCATCGTACGCCACTGTGAAGCCCCAACACAGCTGACATGATACCAGCCATCGTGTATGGAAGCCCCACAGCAGCGATTGCACTGGATGGCCCGTTGCCCCCACCTGACTGCACGCTTGCAGAGCCGGCACGGATACTTGGGGGCACGCGGACCGGGGTTGACCAAAGCCCCTGTGTCACCACACAGCAGGAGGAGCACCATTAGACCTCTACAGCCTTCTGGCCTATTGTCCATGAAGCTACATTTAGGCCACTGCCTGCAGGGGTTACCGCTCTGGAAGCCCAGTAGATGTGTACATATGTTACTGTATATGTATATGTTGGGTAGTAATGAATGTGATATTTGTATGAATGTACATCCATAGTTTTTACTTATGTTTGTGTTGTGGAGTTGACTTAGGCATATAAAGTATAACATATATAACAGTGTTTGTGTCATTGTGAATGTCCTAGAAGTAACCTTTTGGTGGCGGAGAGGATGTATCACACCTTATAAAGTCAACGAAAGGTCAATATTTCAACTCGATATAAAGAACTATTATAGGATTTAGTAGTCTAAAACGCATGCGCCCGTCTTATTAACAAGGTCAAGAGACCCAAGTCCTGTGCTCACAATTATTCTGACATGACCTTACGACCTTCAAAACTTTCAATAATCCCAGGACTAACCTTGGGAGGTTCTTGGTAATCATATCATTCGAAAGAGAATGTAAATCAGCCGAATAATTAGGATGTTATTGCCAAAAAACTAATTGAAAAATAAAATGTTTACCATCCGACGAACCGACATAGTAACGTATAGAGTCGTGTTCACGCGACTAAAAATATCAGCGTTATTTTAACACATTCTTGAGTTAATTAATTATAATTTGTTTTCATTCCTTAGAGAAATAAATGTTTTACCTATTGGTTTGATTATTTTTGTATATATACATAGTAGAAGTATTAAATGACCTAGGCCCTAGATACACATGAATACCCGATTATAAACTTGAATGAATAAAAGGAACGAGGGAATATAAATAAACAAAAATAAATTATTTAATGTGTAGAAACAAACGATGGGATCACGTATATATGAACTAAGATAGATAAATGAACGAAGCCACAATAAAATAATAAACACGATTATAATCGATTTCACCTGTAAATATAGAAGTATATGAAAAGGGGCAATGAAAAAATATAGAACGAAGGAGGCGTGCGGCAAGTTTCGAGCGGCTTTCAACGTCGCTAGATCACCGTTGGCGTGCAGCGTATCGACTGCGCCATCCTGAGTCTAAAAAAAGGCCTCAATCAAATGATTTTTTTTTTAACTTCCAGCTTGCACTTTTCTGGGCGCTGCAAAGACCCCTCTTAAAAGTAGAGCGTATTTTGAAGAAATGATGAAGACGAACGCTACTTGGAAAGGTTATCCAAGGTGTAATACTCCACTCCTCGGTCTGACCAACACTGTACATATCATAGGTGGGCGTTATCACGATAACGATATCGGGTTATCAGTTATCCGATATATTTTTTCCGCGTTATCGATTCATCGGTATCGCCGATACTTTCGGTTCCAAACTAGCGATAATCGATAATTTCAGTTTTTGGTTCCAGTTTAGCACAGGGGCGAGCCACGCGTGCCTTGGAGGCAGAAATAGCTAGGTATGAGCTGGTAGGAGGATCCTCAAAACCTATGAGGAGATGAAGGAGAGTTTCAGCAGGTAAGAAACTAAGAAACAATATTCAAATATTCTTACTATTGTATTATTAAATAACGCTATATATAGTCAATATTGTATTATAATTTCGTATTTATCGATTTATCGGTTATCACCTTATCGGCGATAAATTTATCGCCAGTTATCGGTTATCGCCGATAAGGTTATTGCTATCGATTTATCGGTTATCGTGATAGAGAGTTTAGGAAAAGGGGTGATGCAAAAAAAAAAACAAAAAAAAACACGAAAGTAGCGTGAAGCGAGTTGCGAACGGTTTCCTGCGTCGTCATATCACTGTTGGCTAGCGGTGTATCGACTGCGCCATCTTGAGTATCAAGAAAGACTTATTCAAGCGTAGTTTTTAAGCCGTCCGCTTGCACTTCTCTGCACGTTACACACCTAAAAATAATAATAGAAATCGGGCGATAATTTGTAATGACTATACGCCTGTATAGTTTGGTAGTATAATGGCAATCATATAGTAATGAATGACTATCCAGAAGTATCTTCCAAAGAGCTAAGTTTATTTTCAGTTGCGTGCACTCAACTCTATAAGTTACTATGTCGGTTCGTAGGTCGGTCGGGGAAAACCGTTTTACTTTTCACTGAGTTTTTTTTGGGCAATAACATCGTAACTATTCGGCGGATTCTAACAAAATTTGAAACCCTTATGTTACTTTACGTTCTCTTTCGAATGATACAATTGCCAAGGTCCTTCCAAGGTTAATCCTGGATTTTCTTTGCAATAACATCGTAACTATTCGGCTGATTCTAAAGATATTTGAAACCCGTATGTTGTTTTACATTCTCTTTCGAATGGTATAATTGTCAAGGTCCTGCCATGGTTAGCCGGGGAATTATTTGACAATAACTTTATAACTATTCGGCCGATTCTAACGAAATTTGAAACCCTTATGTTATTTTACATTCTCTTTCAAATAGTATAATCGTCAAGGTCCTCCCAATGTAGTGCAGTAATTATTGAAAGTTTTGAAGGTCATAAGTTAGAAAAATTGAAAGCACGTAACTTAGGTCTGTTGATCTTGTTTATATTTCAAAACCTCGCGAATACAGTCACGATACGAGAAAGTGTTTGTGTGAACGCTTCCGACAAATATCTTTGTGCGTGTGCAAAAAGGTAGATAAACCACTTCCTATTGTTATCTCTTTTGGGAGCATCTCAAATGAAGTGGTTATGGTTTTGAATTAGGCACGCTTTGCAGAAGGAATCTTCCCGATGTTTTCTCGGGGAGCGAGAAGTTCCGATGATTGCTTAAGCATAGCGGAGCCGGAAAGTTGAATGCCAGAGGGTGCCACTCTTCCTATTAGGCGAAGATAATGTTACATAACCCCCCGCTTCTGATTGAGGGAAGATATGTAAGAAGAATGTGGAGATAATTATAGTTGTAGTGTTGTATGTGTGAAATGGATGAATTCATAAGTCACGTCCAATGCCCAACACTGAAACTTAATGAACATTTAAAACTAATCTCAATAGTGATTGAAACATAAATGATTGGCTATGTATAGATGAAGACAAATAATTTACTATATTGTTCCGATTTTGGATATAGCCTTAATGAGAGATCAAATATCGTACATCGAAGTTGCTATGTTGATAACTAAAATATTGGGGGAAAAAATCAAAGAAGTGGAAAATAATAATTAAATTTTAGTTATATGTTACAATTAATGGGATGAACAAAATAATAACCACCGAATGTATAGAATAATGATAATTAGGGAGGACATTGAACAAATAATAATTATGACATACACAACATGGTAATAATAATGATGAAATATAGAATACGTGCAAATTGATTGATATTAAAGTATCTTTCATATTTATCAGAGCAATGTATTTTAAGATAAAAATTCAGTTAAAACCAGCAGCAAAGATTTTCAAGCCAATTATGATGTAGATTTAAATAACATTGTTGAGATGTATTTTTTTCGTATTTGCTCTTAAGTTCCATCGGAGTGTCTTTATCGGCTGTGTATGAGGAATTTACATGTTGGGTGGTATGCGAGTATTATCTGTGTTAGATAGCGTGTTGTTTTCTATGTTTGATGGCTTTATATTTCGTATTGGAAAACTAATATTTCCTCGGCTTCTCTGAAGTATATAGGCATATTTGTGCCTATGTAGAACGTTGTATGTTCGAGAAGGTAGGATGTATCTGAGTATCTCTTACCCAAACGCGTGTACAGTCCCAGAATTTATGGAATGAAAGTTTTTTGTGAAGTCAAAGGGCGAGAAAGGAGTGGAACAAGATAATCCATGGCTGCTATCTTAGTTGACAAATAGATCACCTAGAATGCGTAATGGAGGGTCATAAACCAATGGAGTAGAGGAAATCCTGTTTCTTGGCTCACTGCGTTTCGCATGACAAGTAAAGTATGATAGAAGATTGTGTAGCCATTCTCTAGGAGGTTCTTTTGCCAGGAGAGATGATCGTATGATTCTGAGTTGTCTTTCAAGAACAGAATTTCCGGGCGCATTACCAGGAGATGGGAAAAATGTGTTATGCGACAGTGAGTTTTAATAACTCTTGAACCAGCCCAGAATGAAATTGCAATCCATTATCTGAGATTATGTTAACATGATCACCAGCTCGTTATATGTACTTTGCAAAGAATAATTCAACCACAGATTCTGATGTTATATCCTTAAGTGGATATGCCTACAACCAATTAGAATATGTGCATATTATGGTAATAAGGTATTTGTAACCCTCTTCTGTGGTTGGAAACCCACTTAATATGTCCACATAGATGGGGTAAAACCTTGAGGCAGATGGAGTAACTTGTGTAAAGGGTAGTTTTCATATGTATTTGTACTTTTGAAATTCAAGAACGTTTCTCGTCTTACACCAGACAAATCTGTCTGCGATTAATTTAAGGGTAGGGCGTGTTCTTAAATCACCCAAATTGTGGTAATAGTTAAAGATTAGCTTGCGGAAAACAAATGTAAGATAAAAACGAACACAGCCTTTCGATAGGCAACAAATGATAGAATGTCTTCCTGTGACGTACATAGAGTTCATGAAATGGGTTGCATGGATTGCGAGTTGCAATCGTTAATGTGTGCACTGGAGAGAGAATCACTGGGATCATCTCTTCCAGCCTTTTGACGAATATTATTAGGGCACTGAATAATGAATTCAAATACGAGGGCCTCTTTAGGAGAGTGCCTGGTTGTGAAAAACTTGGTGGCGCCATACTTCATAGATGGAACAATGGACTCTGAATTGTATCTCTCATTTGGTCTTCGTCTGACATACTGCCTTCTTTTTTAGCCCAAGGAAGGGGGATTGCAAGCACTTAATTATGTTTGGCTTACGTAGCCAAGGTTTCCTGACAGCGACTTTTCAATAAAGCCAATTTCACATAGTCTTCTCGAAACAGGGGTTCTTGAGACTTTTTGTCGTCAAGAAGTATTCTGTTGACCTCATATGTTAATTGATGGGCTGTTTTTCTTCTATTTCGAAGGCCATTTAATAAAGGATACTTAAGATCTTCCCTGAAATCTTTTTGGGACGTCCTTTCCCTCTTCTTCGTTTGAAAATGTTCAGTTTCTTTTTCTTATTGTTTATTTGATATATCCAGCAATTTTTAAATATGTTTACCTAGCATCTCTTATTGTCTTAATTCTAGTTTATTTGAACATTGGTAATTTCTGTCTCTTTGGCATTAAAGGTTCCGTTAAAAAAATTTAAATCACAAAATTTGAACATATATTTCCTCTTGTGAATTAGCTAAGGTCAGACAGTCATTTGATCGATAAATTATAAGTTAACTTGGCGTAAAATTCCTGAAGTAACTTTAAATAAATCAGTTTCATCGATGCTAAATAGAATAAGAACTTTTATTAAGAGAAAAGTTTCTCATAGAAAATATTGGGTATTTTTAGCTATTTTCCCACGATTAGTTAATAAAAATAATCCTTTGGTTGCTTAAATTAAATAAGTAAACATTTTCTTACCTTTGTCGTTTATTTCATTACTAAATCTTAGATTACACTTAAAATATTGCAGCTCGTCTTTCGTGTTGCAGATGGGTTTGTTGGTCTCTCGTTCCACCGCGCTCAACACAAAGAAGTCTAGGGGGCTGTAGTCAGGCGAGTTGGGGGGCCAAATGTCAGGTGCTGTGTGATCGAAGAAATTCTCCGACACTCAGGCTTGGGTCTTCCAGGTAATGTGGCAGGGTGCAGAGGCTTGCTGACACAAATAAGACCTCCATGCAGCTACCCGGTCGACCCAGGGCTTCACCAACTCGCTCAGAACACAAATGTAGCCGTCGGTATTCAATCTGAAGCCCTCAGGTAAGAAGTGGGGTAGCATGACGTTACCTTTACTGCTCACGACAACGAAGACCATGATTGTCGCTGGAAATTTCTTCTGAATGCTCTCTGCATGTCCTTGAGTGCGACAGCGAGCCTTCTATTGTTCTGGGAGTTGATCTTCTGGTCTTGGCAGAAAGTCTTCTCGTCGGAGAAGAACCACATCATGCCTGACTTTACCGTGTGTTTCAACTTGTTGATCAGCTTCTTAGTGTGCTTGAGTCGCTTTACCTGCATCGCATTTGACATAAATTGTTCCTTTCTCATCATGTATGAAATCTAGCGAAATTCCTTATGAACTACCAGCCTGATAAGCTTTTCATCCACACCTTTCTCCTTTGAAATGGCACGTATCGACTTTCTGGGATACTTGATGAAGATCTCCTAAATTTTAGCAACGAATTCCGGACTTCTGATGACATACTCGTAAGATCGTCCACTATGGGTTTTCCTCTCTGCTATTGCCTCTTAATCGACTCCTGAATCCTCTAGCTCCTTTCTAATCCTTGCCACCATTCTCCTACTGACATTGGGGAAGTCTGAATCACCTTGTTTGCCTTTCAGTCTGTATTCCAAGGAGGTCTCCATGCTTCTTCCATAAATTAGTCAGTTCCAAATTTTCCATAGTCAATAATTCTTTAAACAAATATATATATATATATATATATATATATATATATATATATATATATATATATATATATTGGAAGTAGGCCATTTTTTCTGCAGGATTCATTAAAGTCCACAGCGAGAGTTGCATTGTTTAATTTAAATTGCAGCTTCTTTATAGCTTTAACTATAATTTCAAGTGATGGCTCGGGGCGAGGAAAATTACTCGGAAGAGGCATGACTTTATTTTCCTAGTCGTCTTTCGACCTAGTAGTCGGTCATCTTCGGGGCAGAAGGGTGAACATAATATTAAAAGTAATAAATCTAAGTAATATTTTAAACATAATCGTGAGATAACCGACCAATCAGCTAACTAAAAAATGTAAGGCTAATTTCTAATGTAGAATTTAATATAGAATATAAGACTAGATTCTTATTTTTAAAAAAGTTAATAGTTTTGTAATTTTTGAGAATATACAAAAGAATTCAAATTAAAAAAAAAAATGAAATGAGTTCTGGTTACATTCGAAGGCGTTGCAGATTCTGGCGGTGAATCGTTGGGAGGATGGATTCTGGCTGAAGTGGTATGTTAATTGAAGGTCTGCTTTGGGTGACCTTCTGACCGCCTCAGCCTTCGGCGGTCAGAATCACGGACGAAATAATGAAGGTGCTCTGAAGTAGCATTTCTCTTGTAATTGATGTATTATGCGTTGTAATGTGGCGTTTAATAGGCCCCATCCCGGAGGTGCATTGTCAACCTGCGCGACAAGGTTGTGGAAATCATCCCTGTGAGAATAGAGTTGTAGTGAACGAAGTCACCGACATTGCAAGAGGTCCGTCGCAGGGAGACAACTGTTCTTCATGACGAGGGCTTTTGTTTTTTTGGTCTTGTAATATATGACCAAGTTTATTTTGTGGTCGGGGTTGACTGGGGAAACATTGTGGTGTATAATGGTTTTGAGAATCTTCTCGTCTTCTTTGTAGCCTGTGTTCATTGTTGTTTGATAAAATAGGTCTATCAATGTAGGGTTTTCTTGGTTGTCCTTCGGAACGATGACAGAGTTCATCTTACGTTTAATTGTTCAGTCAATGAGAGTTTGTGAGTAGCCATTGTTCACGAGGAGCTGGATTGCTCGCTTAAGCTTAGCATCTGTACCTATCGGTGCACTCATTCAAAAACCTAAATTTCTAGCCTTGATTTACCCTTCGGTCACGAAGCGTTCTTGAGAAGAACGAACGAGAACATCGAGGAAGGGGAGCGCAGACTGCGCTTCATAATCGTGTGTATGTGTGCGTAATATATATTAATGAGACTAGTTTCAGCATAGACTTTATCATGCCATTTTCGGTCGCACCCAACATAAAATATATATTGAAACAAGAGATCAGATTAAAATTTCTAATTGGGTGGGTGTGAATTTGAAGTCATTAGGGATATCTTTCGAGATTAAATTTTAGGTATAGGGGCAACATTTTAATTGACTATCCGAGAGGTTAAAATTCGGGATTTCGCCTATCAGTGTGGATTCGACCATTTTACTTTTGCGAAAATCCTTACACAGATTAACTATTTTGGCCTTGGGGAAATCTATTGGATGGTTAAAATTATTGTTGTGAAAATACTAGAAGCCGCGTTTACACGCCTGACATCGCCTCTGTGCTTGTAAATCCTCTTTCCGGTCTCACCTATGTAAAACCAGGAGCATTAAATGCTTTTACAAGGGATTAAATCAACACCTGCTTTATTAGATTCTGCTGCTTGGTTGTAATGAACGATTTTTTATGGTCGAAGGGTATTTAAAGGTGGTGCGGTTGGGGAAAAGGGTTCTATTTAATCATTTCAGTAATGGAGAAAATGGAAGGGATAAGTCATTTTCCTTAACATAAGGATATTTCAATTGAACGGGTCGTCCATTTAACTATTGTATGTAGCTCTCGTTAGTCTAGTGGATAAGTCGATGGCTTTAGATGCCTGGCTACCGGGTTCGATACCCAGCGAAAGCATAAAAATGTCGGTGCCTGTAAGAATTGCCGGCCTATGGATATGATTTGTGTCAGGTCTGACGCATGCACCCGGATAGGTTTGTTGGAATGAAAGAAATGTATGCGATGGACGGACTGCATTTGAGTAGGAGGGGGGTAGATGTGTTGTGGGGGGGGAGTATGATCGTGTTATTAGGTCTTTGCGGGCGGGAAACTAGATACTAATAGTGGTCAGGGAATTATGAGAGGACATTATAGTACTGAAAGTAGAATGCACTTGGCAGATAACAGAAATAGGTTCCCAGGCGATAGAGGTGAGGTCATTCAGGTTTCAAGAGGTGCTCCAGGGATAGGGGGGTTAAATTGTTTCTATACAAATGCTCGTAGTCTTAGAAACAAGAAGGATGAGCTATTTAGTTATATTAGCGATGAGGATATAGATATATTATGTGTTACTGAATCATGGATTAATGAAATAGAATTTAGTGACACTATAAGTGAATTTGATTTACAGGGCTATAATATGTACATTAGTCAAAGGACAGGTAGGATTGGTGGAGGAATAATTATCTATATAAAAAATAACATTGTTTCAAGTTTAAATACTTCAATAAAGCAGGATGGAGTTGAGTCACTTTGGATAGATATTAGGTTCAGTAAAAATAGAATGGTGCATTTGGGAGCTTTTTACAGGCCACCTGGGCAGACTGATGATATAGATGAACTAATGATAAGGGAAATAAGTAAGGGATGTGAAGCAGATGCAGTTATTATTGGGGACTTCCACTTAACCTCTGTGGACTGGGAAAATATCATAGGTAGGGATAGAACAAGTGGCAGGTTCATAGAATGCTTTGAGGATAATTTTTTGAATCAATTTGTTAATGAGCCAACGAGGGGGGACAATATATTAGATTTAGTACTTTCTAACAGTGATCATTTAGTTCAAGAATTGACTGTTGGGGAAGCATTGGGAAATAGTGACCATCAGATAGTTCGTTTTAACTTGGGAATTGAGAAGGGTAAATTAGCCGAGAATGCTGTAAAAGTTCCAAATTTTCATAAGGGAGATTATGTAAAACTTCGAAGCTTGCTAAATTTGGTAGACTGGGATGTAGAATTCAGAGGTAAAAATGCTTATGGGATGTGGGATACTTTCAAGCATATAATAAATGTAGTCCAAGAACAATGTATCCCAATGAAGGCCATTAGGAACAAAAGTAGGAAACCATTATGGTGGAATCAGGAGATAGCTAGAAAAATTTCAGAGAAGAAAAGGGCATACAAAAAATTACAGGTAGAAAATAATATTCAAAATTTAAGTGATTATAGAATGACTAGGAATGAGTTAAATAAGATTATAAAGAGGAACAAAAGGGGGTCAGAAATTAAATTAGCTCAGGATAGCAACAAAGATCCTAGAAAGTTCTTTAGTTACTATAAAATTAATAACAAGTCTGGCGGAGTTAAAATAGGACCTATCAAATATGAAGGGGTTGTGAGAGAAACTGATGAGGAAATAGTTGAGGTACTAAATAGTCATTTTGCATCAGTATTTACAAAGGAGAAACTAAATAGTCTTATGTATAGTACTCATGGGTCAGGGAAAGAGGTGTTTACTAACATTAGTGTGGATCGGAGGATGATAAAAGGACTAATAGGTGAGTTAGATACTACCAAGGCCTCCGGCCCTGATAATATTCATTCTAGGATACTTAAAGATAGGGTAGAAAGTATCTCAATAGCTCTGGAGAAGTTATATATTAGGTCACTGTAATATGAAAAAATACCCGATGATTGGAAGAGAGCGAATGTAGTCCCCATTTTCAAGAAGGGTAGTAAAGAGGATCCAAATAACTTTAGACCGGTTAGACTAACTCCTGTAGTTTGTAAAATTCTTGAGAAAATAGTTAAAAAAGGGATTTGCCAACATCTAGTGAGGGAGGGGTTAATCAGCGATGCTCAGCATGGGTTTAGATCAGGTAGATCATGTTTGACTAACATAGTAGACTTTCTGGAGTTTGTAACAGATCAAGTAGATGAGGGAGAGAATGTAGATATAATTTACTTAGATTTTAGTAAAGCATTTGATAAGGTACCACATAGGAGACTAGTTCATAAATTAAAAATGATTGGGATATGTGGGGGGGTTTCAAATTGGATAGCTGAGTGGCTGAAAGACAGGAAGCAAAGGGTAGTGCTAAATGGTGTAAAGTCAGAGTGGAGGGATGTTATCAGTGGGGTTCCTCAGGGATCAGTTCTAGCTCCATTATTATTTGTCATCTATATAAATGATCTTGGGGAGGCAGTTAATAATAAAGTGTCAATTTTTGCGGATGATACCAAATTAGCAGCTGTAGTTAAAGATATTGATGATAATTTTAAAGTGCAGGGGGATTTAAATAGATTGTTATCCTGGGCACATAAGTGTCAAATGACTTTCAACCTTGATAAGTGCAAAGTTATTAACATGGGAAAAGATAATAGAGAATTTAACTATGAAATGGATGGGCATTGGCTGAGCTCAGTAGAGGATGAGAAAGATCTAGGAGTAGTAATAGATAAGTCATTAAGGTTTTTCTAAGCAGTGTATTGAAGCAAGAAATAGGGCAAATAGAGTGCTGGGTTTTATTAAGAGAAATGTCAGTTACAAAAGTAAGGAGGTTATTCTTAAACTCTATAACTCTTATGTTAGGCCACATCTAGAGTACTGTATACAGGCATGGTCCCCACATTTTAGACATGATATTAACCTTCTCGAGTCAGTGCAACGGAGGGCAACAAAGATTATTCCTTCCCTGAGGCACCTTGAATATATAGATAGACTGAGGGTATTAAATATGTTCTCGTTCGAAAGGAGGTGTGTGAGAGGGGATATGATTGAGCTCTTTAAAATTCTTTCTGGGATAGATAAATTGGATGTTAGGAAGTTTTTTGAGTTAGATGATGGAAATCGGACTAGAGGTCACCACTTGAAAATTAAAAAGCAAGGGTGTAGGTTGGATTTAAGAAAATATTTTTTCACCAATAGAGTGGTAGACTTCTGGAACAAATTGCCGCAGAGGGTAGTAGGTAGTCCAAATCTAAATGTATTTAAGAGTAGGTTGGATGAGTTTATGGGAAGGGAAGGTTGTCATGGTTCCTAAGTTTTGTATATATTAATATTGTTTGTATATATCTATAGCTGAATGATTTAGTTCTTGACAAGCCTTGATTGGTGATACCCTTGTTTCTGGACGCAATCCTCTGGATGTAGTTTTCCTGGGAGTTTGGGTGCCTTAAAAAAGAGGCCGAATGACTCGGAAGACCTATGATGAGCCCTTGTGGCTTTTGTCATCTGCTATATTATATTGTGGGGGACTTTGATTTTGTCCTTCCCTGGTGATGGTGCTTTTTGTGGGTAAGTTTTGACGGAGGCGGATGAACTTTGATAGGTCCTTGTGGCTTTTGTCATCCGTGTAATTATGTTATGTTATGTTATGTTATGTTACCCCCTTTCCCACACACAACACACCCCTCTTCCTTGTACGGAGCTTGCCGAAGACGTTTCAAAACCACACTCCCTCTATGTGGTGTGGGTAACCTTCCCATGGGTCACGAATATTCCCCATGCTCGTTGGTTGGTGGTAGAACTCAGTACTACAGTCCCCCCTTCCTCCCCAGAAGAGTGATCTCGGTACTCATGGTCAAAATAAGGATTGCTATAGCGATCTTTAGGCCGCTATCATCCGATCGTGGTGTAAAATAAAGTGCCCTTAGAATAATTCGTTGCCTTATTTTACACACCAAGCGGACAATTTACAGTCCTGAAATTATTAGGAGGTAGCGATAGGAATTTGAAATTAAAGATTAATGATCACTACCTATTTACAATACTTACAGCCGAAAGAGCTTCGGTATATACACTTTCAATATTTGCAAGAAGGGGCAATCAATCGAGGGTAGAACAAGCGACAGTTAATAAACACAGGAAAGGATTATAAATTAAATCCTATAAGAAGCACAGCGTCTTTAGGGCAAGAACAGAAATATCGTAAAACACGGAGGGCGAGGCGAACCAAGAAGGGATGATATCTAGGGAAAGTTCCCCGACATAAACTATTGGGTTGAGGAATAAGTTCTTGCGGTTTTATCATATTTATTCATTACCATTAACACTTTTAGAAAAACTTCATTTTTAATTGATAACAATATGCAACTTAATCAATAATGTATTCTCCGTTGTTATTTACGACTTCTTCCCAACGTTCAACTAGTTTTTCGATGCCTCTGCAATAAAAATCTCTGGATTTTGCCTCGAAGAATTCGTCTAACCAGGTTCTTAATTCCACATCAGTATTGAAAGAAACCCCGCCCAAATTGTTGGAGAGCGATCGGAACAGATGGAAATTCAATGGAGCCAAGTCTGGCGAATATGGAGGATGCGGCAGGATTTCCCAATTAAGCGTTTGGGTGGCGTCTTTTGTCATATTGGCAATGTGAGGACGAGCATTGTCGTGTTGCAGAAGGACTCTATAACGTCGATGAGGTCGCTTTTCACGAATAGCTTCGGCGAGTCGATACATTTATTGAACGTAGAGTCCTGCATTGGCAATCTTGTTGTTCGCAAGGAGCTCATAAAGAATGATGCTTTCACAATCCCACCACACACACAGCATCGTCTTTCGTGGATGAAGTCCTTGCTTTAATCGCTGAATTAGATTTTTATTGGGGCTAAGCCATTGTTTTCGATGGTTCATGTTGACATAAACACACCCCTTTTCGTCGCCAGTGATGATGCGGTGAAGAAATCTGTCCTTATATCCACGAGTAGCCTTGTGACGAGCAAGTAAACCTGCGACCATCGTGGAGCGTTGAAGTTTGTTGCTTTTGCTCAAAGCGTGCAGAACTCATGCACCGAGTTTTTTAACTTCCCCCATCGAATGAAGATGATTCACTACAGTTTTCTGATCACACGCCAATTGTACAGCCAATTCTCTAGTCGATTGACGAGGATTTTCATTAAGAATGTCGTTCAATCGATCTTCATCCAACTTAATGGGGCGACCGGAACGTTCTTCGTCATTAAGATTGAAATGACAGCTTTTGAAACGTGAAAACCACCATTGAGCTGTCCTTTCTGATAAAGCATTTTCTCCGTACACAACACAAATATAGCGACGACCTTTGGCTGCGTTTGCATTCTTCCCGTCTCGATTGAAAATGAATAACAACAAGTGTCGAAAATGCGCCTTTCTTTCAACTTGACATTCCATTTTGAGGGTACAGAACAAAAATTAAATTAACACAACTTTTAAATAAACCGCAATGACTTATTACTCAACTTCAAGACGTAGCCTAAGCAAAAGCCTAATAGTCTACGCTGTTAAGAGACGTAGCCTAACCTTTACAAATTTTGCCTCATTATTTATTATTGTTTCTTAATATGTGCACAAATCACGTCAACAAAACTTAAATCAACACAACATTAAAAAAAAACGCAAGAACTTATTCCTCAACCTAATACATTTAGGATTGGCCAACCGTTACCGACGCAAAGAAGAAGAAAATACAATAATTAATTGTGAATGGGAAACAATATAATATACACGGCGAGGCTTAACACTAATTAGTTAAATTTATTATTATGTCGGACGATATATTTTCGACACGTGGGATCCTGCCAAAGGCCCCCCCCCCCTCCCCAAGGGACAAGTGGCGCAAATTCAAATTAATAATTTTTGTCTACGTCCAATCAAGCAAAATTTAATACAAATGGAAATACCAAATTTGAGATAGGTTTTGTATTATCTATTTTCTATATATTTTTGTTATGCTTAAATCATCCACTCCGCCCCCCCCCCCCCCAAAAAAAAGTCCCGTAGATGATTTCAAATCGTTGACAGAATTACGAAAGAAAATAAATAATATCAAACGTGAATATTTCTAACGGTTCATTCAATGCCTACGAACACTTTTGACCACTGCATCTATTAGAGATGTACCATTAAATGCGCTACATGATACAATTACGCGATGTCATACTCAATACAGTCACACTTTTTAACTTTATTTGAAAGAAAAAGTCCCCCTTTTTCGACTCACCAATCTGGTTTTATTTACGTAGAATTTCGATTTCGGCGATGACGTCACTTCATACCCTTAAAAAGAATAAGTTGGGCATAAAGAGAAACTTGCACAAAAGATGCTTAGAGTGGGAAGGCGTTGCACATTCCTAATCTTGGCACTCCAGAGTTGTGCTGGGGCAAGGTGGTCCAAGACGACCAGCCATTATGGAGTATTGCAGGAGAATGCAACATAAGAAAAGGAGTCCGCAGCAGGCTAATCAATAGCTTACACTAGGCAGCCTCCCCACTGTTCCCACCCCTAGTTCAGTACCTCTATCTAGGTAAGGTAGATAATTAATCTAATGCGGGTTGGTACCTTATTACACCTCTCGATAAAACCACACCACCACCTAGCATCCTCCTCCATAAATCTAGCCAATCTATTCTTACAACTCCGCAAAGGAGGACGCTTCTATCCAGTGAATTGTGAGCTTATTCCATTTTTAAACCAATTTCTACCAATCTCTAAACCTAAACTTGTCCAGTTTAAACCCATTGTTACCTAAAATAAGAACCTTCCCCATTTCCCCTATTATAAATTTCTACCCACTTGAAGACCTCAATCAAGTCCGCTCGAACTCTCCTCCTTTCCAATGTATCAAGATTTAGTCTCCTAAGCCTTTCACCAAAAGGTAAGGTCCTCAACCCATGAATCTTCTTAGTCATTAAAAGGTCAAACAATAACCTATAGGAGACATCTCCTGTTCCCATCGCCCAGTTCAGTCCCACTTATCCAATCTCTTCTTAAAACTCTGCAGGGAGGACGTTTCTATCATTTAGCCTATTCCATTCATCGATCACTCGATTTGTAAACCAATTTCTACCACTCTCTTTCCTAAACCTAAACATGTCTAACTTAAACCCATTGCTACGTGTCCGATCCTCTTCACTAAACATAAGAACCTTACCTATGTCTCACCCTATTATAACCTTTTGCTCACTTGAAGACCTCAATCAAGTCCTCTCGAATTCTGATCCTTTAGTTACTGTATTTCACCCATGAGGTATCTATCAGCCACATAACTACGCTCGTTTCGTTTTACAATCTTCCTTCTCTCTAAATAAAATCCTAAATTATATCCCTTCAGAGAAAATTTACACTCGATTAAAAGAGAAAGATATTCAAATATATATTATAAGGTTTGCTTTAGAACCCTAATTGCTAGGTTACATAAAACTAGGGGTTCTACCAGTTCCAGATATATGAGGTGGTTAAAATAAAAGTCCCCGTCGCTTACTCATGATATGTACTTGATCAATTAATTTCATTATAGAGATGATAAATGTGAATGAGGTTTCGGCAAAAATAAAACGAGACTAAAACTTATAACTATAATATATCACAATAGTACCACCTACTCTTTTATTTCAGGTCGACAGTGTTGACATGGGAATAAATATTCTTGGTTTCGGATAACTCTGCAATTGATGGCGAAATGTTATTTACGAGCTAATATCACTAACTCTTAGGCTGTGAATATTTGTTATTTTTTCCTTTGGTAACATATGAATACATCAATGGTCAAAGGCAATAAAGAATATCATACAAATACTAAAATACAATCGAGAAATGTACAAAAATATTAGTATTTTCTGCTATAATTATTGCTTATTTCATAGTTTAAAAAGAAAAAAAAAACAGGATTTACGTCTTTGAGAAACTTTTGGGGACCAGAGTTTGATATGTAATGTTAATTTATTATTAAGTTGTCAAATTTTCAGGTAATTTAACATATTATCAACATATTTATATTCATTTAGATTATATCTTCGTCCTCGCTCTCATCGGCAAATTGAAAGTCTTCTCCATCATGAATATTGAGAATTTTCTTTACTTCTTTTGATGGTTTCTCCTCACCTTGTAAGAAGTTGTCAGGGGCAAAATAACGACTCGATGTTGGTGTCTTGTCATCATTACTACCATCAAGTTCGTTGGATTCGTTAGAGGTAGATGACTGTTGCAGAATATCAGTCACCACCGGAGCGATATTCAGCTGTTGTAGAGGAATTTCCTCGGCTCTATTTCTTTGGCAAACTGGAGATGATGCTAAACACAAGAGTTCTGAGCATTCCTCAGCACGTGTTGGGGTTTCTCGATTAGACCCAGTCAATTCGTCGGCACTCTTGATATCAAGATCATCAATGTCAATCATCCAGGGCATGAGTGTTGGGTCTATACCAAAGAGTGATCCTGGTACTGCTGATGCATTACCGACATCATAATCATAATAATCATACTCTAGGTCCATTTCCGCCCCGGAAACGGAGATTTCTGAGGTGGAGGGGAATGTTTTGACGGCTTCTGCATCTCTCCGTGTCCTCTCCACACTTGCTCGTTCCCTGTTTAATCTCTCCTTGCTCATCTTACTGGGTTCGAGCTCATTTTGCCTTAAATTTTCGAGAGACGTGGTAGTGAGGAGCGATTTTCTATGCTCCTTGTATTTAGATGAGGTATCTTCCCCTCGCTCTAACTCTACCAGATCTACCTTTGTTTCTATCTCGATGTACGCCTCCTTTTCCGGGTTTATGCTGATATCTTCCATAGTCAAGCTATTTGTTATGGTTTTACCCTCGGTTGAAGAGAGACCCGAGGTCCTTAACTGATCAAAAGAAGATGAGCGTCTGTTGTTTTGCTTCTGGTACGCGTTATCTCGTCTAAGGACCTTCGCGAGATGTGAAGAAGACCTCCGCATTGTTAAGTACCTAAGTGAGGTTATTTGAGGGGAAGAATCTAATGACCTAAGGATTCCTTTCTTAAAATCCTCATTTTGTGCGAGGCGGCTATAAGAGAGGCCTTGATTGGGACATTTGCGGATTCCGAACTTAAGTGACTTGAGAGAAAGGACCTCAATGAGAGTGGAGGCAGATCCAGTTGACGTAATAAGAGGCATTTGCCTGTCGTGAAAGAGAGGTGACCCGTCCGGCGTGTCTAATGGCGAATTGGGTATGGCTGTGTGAGAAGCGGACAAAAGCCGATAGTGGTGGCAGTAATAAGCGCCGTATGCAGCAGTTGCAACTAAAATCATCAACGCCAAAGTTATGATTGTGATGTGAAATGCGGCAACTTTTCTCGTCGATGGGATTGCAAGAACGGCCAGGACCACCTCGGGAAGAGGCAGAGCTAGAATAGGAAAAGCGTCGATATAAATTTTAATCCCCGTAAGTTATTCAATCATTTGTAGTTTATGAATTGGGCATAATATTACTCAATCAATTCCCTATTTTTTAATCAAAACTCCAAATATAAGGCATGATAAATAATAATGTTGCCTTTTACCGACTATCGTGAATAAAGAGAAAGGAAGAAATTGGGATAAGAGAATCGGCATTCCAAAAAAAACAACTTTAACAGCTTAGAGAGGTCACAACCGACAGAGTGTTGGAGAGGTCACTACCGAGAGAGTATAGAAGAGGTCACTATTCGGAGAGGTTACTACCCAGAGAATAAGGAAGAGGTCACTAATGAGAGTATAGAAGAGGTCACTACCCAGAGAGTAAGGAAGAGGTCACTAATGAGAGTATAGAAGAGGTCAACTACCCATAGAGTTTGTTTTTTCTGTTTAATGCGTAGATGGAAGTGAGAAAAACGGTTGAAGGGAATCATGAAGTTTGGGAAGATATTACATGTTGCACATGCGATATGATGTTGGAAGGAATCAGCACATGAAGAAATATAAAATATGTTGAACAAAGGAAGTTACATAGAAGAGTTGTTCGTTATTGTCAAAAGGATGTAAGTGTATGTGTGTATTGGGGGAGGGATCAAAATGAAATTAGAAATCACAAAAGGCTTAGTAAGGCAATACTAAAATTAAAAAGTAAAATAAATAGTAAATATCAAGTTAAAAAGGTGTGAATCGTAGTGTGTTTATGAGTGAGGCCAGACGAAACTGAAGCGATTGTGAATGATTAATTTTGTTACCATGGGGAAAGGTGGTTTCGATAGTTGTGAAGTTGAAGAGCTGCAAAGTGAATGATATAGTGATAGTGAAATTAAGTAGTTATGTTGAGAATAAGTTGTAAAGTGAAGCTGTTTTGCTATAAAGGTAGATGCGTGGAGAAAAATGTTTGAAGAATAGATAAAACCAGTGATTGTACGTCTTAACAGGGTGAAAAAGGTATGTATGGAGGGACGTTCCTCACCCCCACCAAGTAAGTTGTTGTTATTGTGGTTTCCCGGGCTCTGTCCTTCAAGGAATCCCGCCCCACGCATATAGGACAACATACTAACTGGATCCGACCGTAACTGATGGACATGTGAAATGTTGTGGTGTTGGCTAAGAGCTGCCAAGTTAGGGCAATCTGCTATGAGATGCGTGACTGTGTGGGGACTAAATTGACAGAGTGGACAGATATCCGTATGGTGTTGTCTATGCGGTGTTTGTAGGTGTTTAGTGACTGGTGGTGTCCACAGCGGTCGTGTAAGATGTACTTTCTCCGACCATGAGAGCTGCGTTTCTGTGCTGCTTATGCCAGGTGTGGGGGGGGGGGGAGTATTTTGTTGTGAGGGAGATTGCTCAGTGCTTGCCTGGTGAGGTGTGTGTGTTTGTGTGTGTGTGTGAATATGTTTTTTTTTCTACTGTGTTACATTTGAAGGTTGTGGTATGGTATTTAGGATGTTTGTGTAATATCTATGTGGTGTGTTTACTATTTGTCTGTGTAGGGGTGGTTTCGTAGGTAGTGACGGGCTGGTTGCGTTGTTTACGACAAATGCTAGGAACTGTGTGCCTCTCATGTTCAGATGTTGTTTTATAGTTAGTACCTTGGTTTCAGCATGTAAGTTATAGTAACCGCATATCCTCGCTGTGTACATTGCAGTTTATCTGACAATTATGGGAGAGTATCAATAGGGAGAGTGCGCCGAATGAGTGATACATCTCGCCTTACCCACCTCACTTACAACGAGGTAGCTACTAACAAGCTATACTTGAGAGGAAAATATTAAAGATATTAAATTTCGCCAGTTAAGCGTGGCCGATTGACGCTTTCCTTCGTCTGAGGGTCTGAAGATGGATAAGCAACGAAATTTTATATAGACGTGAAAAAGACAGGAGTAGATTAGGTTTTCGCTCTCCCAAAGTTGTTTGAAAATACTTTTAAGAGGAAAAGTGTGGTGTATCACAATTGACTATCTGAAAGATGCATTGGATAGGATTAATAGGACTGTGCTCTTGCATGTTTCAAGAATATATGTATATGTTGTGAGTTGTTTATCGGAAAGAGTGAATAGTACAACATGTATTATAGTAGATGGGTTGTTTGATAAACCGTTGAGTAAAGATGGATGTGGCAGAGTGCAAAGCCACTATTGCCTTTTAATAAGGTTAGTATCGAAGGAGAGACATAACTGTGAGGAAATAGATACTCCCCCCCCCCCCCTCACAATTGAGCCGCTGGTCTTTAACCACAACGTCCTGGCATTTGGGGTTGGCGGCGTGGCCCGACCAATTAACCTCCCTTTTCGCCCCTCGTCTCGGAAAGAAACTGAGATCGTCCCCGACCACATAATGCACTTAATCAGCTCAGGTCGGACCCGAGACTCTAACATCGGTTAAAACAACAAGATTTTCCCTAAGAGCTCGTATTCAGTTTCAACGCATATGCGAAATTAGAGGAGCATCGCCCTAAAGCCAGAAGGTCCCTCAGGGCCAGCTGTATGACGAGCTGAGAAAAACCGTTGGAGGAGGAGACTTCATGCGATCTGTCCACGCATCCCCCTAATCCCTCCTGCCCCTACCCCCAGGGGGTGGCGACGTATAAAAGCAAATATCTTCGGAAAAACGAGGTAGATTACCTTAGTCATCAAGACGACGAAGACCCCGGCATGAGGCACGGCTACCAACAGAAGGGACTAAGAAGAAGTTCATCTTCGAGCCAGTTCTTGGCGGTCACACCGACCTTTAAGTTAACTTGGTTTAAGAAGCAAGTTTAACTAACTCTCGTCAGAGAAACCCCCTATCCTGGTGTATCCCAAAGCCCATAGATAGTCCTTGCCCTTGAGGAATACCGGGACTAAGAAGAAGCTCATCTTCGAGCCAGTTCCTGGTAGTCATACCGAACTTTAAGTTAACTTGATTTAAGAAGCAAGATCAACTTACTCTCGTCAGAGAAACCCCCTCCCCCTATCCTGGTGTATCCCAAAGCACAGAGATAATCCTCGCCCTTGAGAAATACCCCGAGTGAGCTTCATCCAGCACTCCCTTGGATTCAATGATTCAAGCATTGACTCATCGCTCGCCAGTGCGATGTATCCCGAAGAGAAAAATAACCATTCTTTCCCTGTCCCATGGCGAGATCATTTCCTTCAGAAGGCGTGCTTCTCTCCATCTGCCACAAGCTCCGAAGGCCTCTGTGGCTTCAAAGAATTTCCACCTTGAAAACACAGCTGTATCCGTCGATCCACGCGTCATCCTCGAAAACAACATTCTTGAGGTGACATAACAATTGAGTTCAAGGTCAGACTCAAATCTGATTCTCGAGGAATCGAGTAAGGTATTTAAACCCCTGTATCCGTTTTAGTGGAGGTCAGTTGCATTTAAGATTAAAGAGAGTTGTGGGTCAATCATTACCATAAATTCAATTATGTCATTTAGAAAGCCTCACTTAAATTTGTTAAATCCATTTATGTGTATATAGTGTGTTAAATTTCGTTGGCTCATGTTTTTTTAATTGAAGTTTTAGTTTTTTTAGAAACAACTTATTCAATCCTCAAAACGCTCAGCAAGGCATTAGGAATCCTCAAAGATTAAAGAAGTAATAATCAGATAATAAAACTTAACCAAGTAGTTTTGAAGTACGTAATCCGCCTATACGTACGAACTTCCATCACTCGGTCCTTCCTATACCATGGCATAAATATTTGGTGTCAGGTTTTATGGGTATTGGAAGAACTCAGTAGAAGTGTTTGTCTTGTGTTCCCTTCAGGAATAGTAAATGTGTGCTAAGCGTTCGAGGAAAGATTAATCATAATAAGATCGGTGTATAAATTTGTGGTGATTAGCCTGTTAAGGTTATTAATTAATTTGTTGGTGAAGTGGTATTCCAATTAGCAAAGTAGTGGGATTAAGGGTAAGTTAGGCAGCACGCTACCTGGTGAGTTGTCGCATAAGTACCTTTAGCATATCGGTGAGTTTTTGGACGAACCGACAGAGATAAAATGGAATCGTTTGACAGATTCACCAACAAGCCCAAGCGTTGGGACTAAGACGCAAGGAAATAGTTGCCTACGTCCAGGAAGAAAGAAGAGCACAAAGGGAAGCGGAAAAAGAAAAGGCGCAAGCCGAAAGAGAAGCGGAAAGAGAAAAGAGGGTAGCAGAAGAAAGAAAATTAGAAAGGGGTCAGAAGAGCAAGAACGAGTACGCGCTCATGAAAGAAAAATGAGCAAGGATCAGGCGGAAGCCCATTCCATAGGATCCCGAGCGGGGGCTACACAGTTAGCCGCAATGAAACACCCAGCTTATAAAGAAAATGAAGACCTGTGTTCGTACCTGACACACTTCGAGAAGATATTCGAGTTAAATCACTCGGACATAGAGATAGAGGGGATCGCCAGATTAGTGCCTCTGCTTAGTACTCGGCTGCGGGAGGTATTCATCTTATTACCTGCCGAGGCTTCCATGGATTACAACACGTGCAAGCACGAGCTACTGACCGCCGTCAACCTAAACACCGAAGAGTATCGGATCAAGTTTAGGCAGTCCAGAATTCAGCCAGGCCAAACCTACAGGCAGTTTGGATTTATCCTCAGAAGACAACTCCAATTCTGGCTAGAGTCGGAACAAGTGGGGAATGAATTTCGACTCCCTCGCCTATTTCACGCTGAGGGGTCAATTGTTGTGTACCCTACCCCCCAGAGATACGAGCCTTCGTCAAGGACAGGCGAGCCGCGTCCTTCAAGGACTGTGTGGAGAAAGCAGACCTGCACGCTTCCAACCATAAATTATACCCTCGAGAGGTCAGAAAGACCCAGCCCGTGTCTCCCAAGAAAGGTGGGTATCCTTAGAAACCTTTTTCCCCAAAGAAAGGAGGGTATCACCAGAAACCCCCGCAAAGTAACCCTCCTAATTTTGTCAGGAATTCCGTACACCCCCAGAAACCCCATAACCTGCTTTAGTTATGGCACCCAAGGCCACCTTAGTTATAATTGCCCCCAAAATTCAAGGCTTAAGTCTCCCTGAGCCAGCAGGTACCTAACCTTGCGGCAACGCTTGACCTAGAACAACCTCCTAATCCCGCGCCTCCTTTAACTACATCGAATTCCCCTGACCAGCAGGTGAACTTTGTGTACAATAAAAATTCTCCCGAAGGACTAAAATTCGAGAATGGGGCCGCAAATGGTCGCCGAGTCTCGACCTTGTTACGCGATGCGGGGTGCACCTGTATCGTGGTGTCAAACAAATTGCTCCCCCCTATCAACCCCCAGCACCAGAAGTTCGTGGTTATCCAGGAGTTCCTGGGTAGACCAACCAAGTTCCCTGTCGTCCGATGCCACATTCATTCGCAGTATTTTACTGGCTTGACCGAGGTAGTGGCAGCGCGTATTAGATTCTGTTCAGTATTAATAGGCCAGAGCGTGCAGCTCTCTCCAAATCCGGTGGCTCAACTCATAGTCACCCAGATGCCCGCGAATAAGAGGCCCACGGTCCCGACCCCTTTTGCTCCTCGCAAGAAACACGTAGACGAAGAGCTGAGTTCTCATGCATTGGATACGGCACCGGAAGTAGTTCCGACTATCCCACCCTCGGAGGGGAAGGCAGCGAAGAAGGAAAAAGAAAGCTAAGAAAGTAGAATACTGATGGACATAAAAATAGAAGAAAGAAGAATACCAATAAAAAGAGAAGACGAAGAAAGAAGAATTACGGACGAGAAGAGAAGAGGAAGAAAGAAGAATACAGATGGAAAGAGAACTAACACAAGTGGAAAGAGAAGTGAGAGAAGAAAAAGAAAGAAGGCTGTCCCATGAAAAGACATCGAGAAAGAGTCAGATGGTAGAAGCAAAGAAGGATTATCCCCTATCCCCAGTAATCTTCCCCCAGAACAAAACCTCCCCGGAGTTTCCATTAAAACCCCAAGTCGTCGTGAGCGGCACGCCCATTAACGATCCCGTAAGGAAAATGTTTCCCGACCCCGTTAGATCGAACCCAGACACGATTTTCTAGTGTACCTTGTTAAAGGAGGACTATAAGACTCACGCTCCCATCATTTATGCAACATTGCAACAGGCTGCTCTAGCCATAAGGGTAAGATTATAATTATTCAAGTACAATAAAAAGGGTAGTTCGAGTAGGTTGGAATACCATTACCATTTTGTAACATACTTGGGTAGACTCAATAACCCGAACGGCTGCCTCATGCGGTGTAAAGTATTGGTCATCGAGCACCACTTTAATATTAATTATATCAAAGGTGACGATAAGGTAAAGCCGCTGTATAACCTGAGTCGAAACCCAATCGAGGGTTATTTCAGCACCCTGTAATCGTAAAACCATGTGTTCATTTTTTGTGTGTGTACGTAGTTAGTGTTTGGATTTAAGTTCTTAAAAGTTTAGAAATGTAAGAAAGTAGCTGGTTAGATACCCCTTTCGAGCCAGGATCCTTTTTTTGTTTAATCGATGAATTATGTTTTGTTTTGTTTGTGTGTTAAATTCTGTTGTGAAACATATCCCCAGTAGGCTCGCGAGGCCTATTTCTATCCACTGCCCTTGTACGCGCGCGAGTGTGCGGCCAAGTTCAAAGAAACTTAAGATAAGAGTATGGTTGACCCCAGTTAGCTGTGCTAAGCAGTAGTAGGTTCAAAGACATGCAACTTTGATTTTTTAGACTAGATTTATTTAGTTGTTTTTGTTGTTCACTGGAGTCCCCTTCCCCATTAAGTTCTTCGAAGGGAGGTATATGAGGGAATAGACACTCCCCCCTCCCTCAAAGTTGAGCCGCTGGTCTTTAACCACAACGTCCTGGCATTTGGGGTAGGTGGCGTGGACTAACCAATTAACCTCCCTTCTCACCCTCGTCTCGGAGAGAAGCTGAGGTCTTCCCCGACCACATAATGCACGAATCAGCTCAGGTCAGACCCGAGACCCTAACATCGGTTAAAACAACAAGATTTCCCCTAAGAGCTGGTATTCAATTTCACCACATATGCGAAATTAGAGGAGCGTCTCCCTAAAGCAAGAAGGTCCCTCGAGCCAGCTGTATGACGAGCTGAGAAAAACCGTTGGAGGAGGAGACATCATGCGGCCTGTCCACGCATCCCCCTCCCCCTCCTGCCCCTACCCCAGGGGGTGGCGACGTATAAAAGCAAATATCTTCGGAAAAACGAGGTAGATTACTTTAGTCATCAAGACGACGAAAAGCCCGGCAAGAGGCCCCGCTACCAACAGAAGGGACAAAAAAGAAGCTCATCCTCGAGCCTGTTCCTGGTGGTCACGCTAAACTTTAAGTTAACTTGATTTAAGAAGCAAGTTCAACTTACTCTCGTCAAAGAAACACCCCACCCCCCCCTATCCTGGTGTATCCCAAAGCCCAGAGACAGTCCTCGCCCTTGAGGAATACCCCGAGTGAACTCCCTCCAGCACTCCCCTAAGTCAAAGGATTCAAGCATTGACTCATCGCTCGCCAGTGCGATGTATCCCGAAGAGAAAAATAACCATTCTTTCCTTGTCCCATGGCGAGATCATTTCCTCCAGAAGGCGTGCTTCTCTCCATCTGCCACACGCTCCAAAGGCCTCTGTGGCTTTAAAGAATTTCCACCTCGAAAACACAGCTGTATACGTCGATCCACACGTCATCCTCGAAAACAACATTCTTGAGGTGACATAACAATTGAGTTCAAGGTATCCGTTTTAGTGGAGGTCAGTTGAATTTATGATTAAAGGGAGCTATGGGTCAACCATTACCATAAATTCAAGTATATTATTTAGTAGGCCTCACTTAAATTTGTTAAATCCATTTCTGTGTACATAGTGTGTTAAATTTCGTTGGTTCATGTTTTTTTTAATTAAAGTTTTAGTTTTTTAGAAACAACTTCTTATTCAATCCTCGAAACTCTTAGCAAGGCACTAGGAACCCTCAAAGATTAAAGAAGTAATAATCAGATAATAATAATTATAATAATAATAATAATAATAATAATAATAATAATAATTATAATAATAATAATGATAATAATAATAATAATAATAAAAAGATATATAGCAGTCTTAGAGATAAAACTTAAGTAAGTAGTTTTGAAGTACGTAATCCGCCTATACGTACGAACTGCCATCACTTGGTCCTTCCTATACCACGTCATTAACAAATTAGTTAAAATCGGAGATAAAATTCAAAGCGGTTATATTATCACCATCATCACTAACTCTATAATTTAAGAAGGGGATTTTTTTTTAGTATTTGACTAATAATTTCATCAGAGTTTGGTTATGACTTATGATTTTTTATTAAAGTTATTTCTAATCATTTTTTTAGAATATCAAAAAACAAAATGGTGAAGTTCAGAAATAAATATAAGTATCGAAATTTTGTGATTTTTTTAAAAACCCAAAGAATTACAAATGGTGAAGTTCAGAAAATTTATTGTATATATCTTCTATAACTATATTTTAGTAACGTGATATTTTGAAAGGGGGGAAATTTAGTTCCTTTTTAAAATTATTATAATTGGCGAAGTTCAGAAAATTGATAAAAATTTAACCATGGCTGCTTTTTTTTAGATTTTAAATTTTAATCTTAGTAGCGAAGCGCAAGCTCCACCATTGTCTAAACCATTTCCTGGTATTATATATAATTTAATTACAAAACACAGATGCGGATGAAAAGCCAGAAATTTCTTTATAGTGGAAAAGGCTCTAGCCTTTTATGCCCTTGTTAGAGGTCCGACAGTAGTTGCGCCGCGGCCCATCGAGGGGGGGTAATTTTCATTACCTTTGGTGGCTCATTATCAGAGGCTAAAGAAAGCAATCATGCCCACTGTCAGATTAGGAATTGGGCAGACTTTTGAAGGGACCAAAATTAGAGGAAAAACTAACTAAACCAATTTTAATAATTAGACTTTTAACTACAACTCTCGCACCTGCCGGGGCGATTTCTCGGCGACTCACATACACTGTAAATACGTGTGGTTCGGAATCCGCGTTAATCAGTAGGTCCCCCCAATAGAGGCTTCTTAAATGAGTAAAGATCAGTGGTAAAAACCCCTACCATAAAAGATACGGTATTTATCTCACTCTTCTAAGCGGTATTTATGGTACTCCGAACTTTTAACGGTATTTGGGGAAGTGAAATCCTTTTTTTCGTATCTGAGAGTAAATTAAAGTCGATGATTGAAGGGTTTGCAAATGTGAGGTCTGATGAATGCGGAAAAGAATAAGGTAATCCGATGATGTGGGTGTTATAGCCCAATGGCATGGGGCTGGAATTTGAGAATAAATGTGTGGGAGAAAAGATAAGTTGGCTGGTGGCAAAAGCGTGTTTGGAAGGTTTGTGGCCTCAGGGCCCCTTTACACGATGCCACCAAGTATTTTTCTGGTGGCGCCACCACTGTAGTTTCATTTTTCACTCCCACCAGAATGAGAGCACCAACAGAGCCCATTCTCTTAATCAATGAATGCCCTAATAAATGACCTAATATAATACAGTAATAAAATGCCCCAATAAACTCTCCTAATAAATGACGTATAAATGAACTAATGGATGCTCTAATAAATGACACAATAAAGTTCTTTAATAAATGACCTAATATATGAGATAATAAATGACCTAATATATAAGATAATAAATGACCTATAAAGACATAATAAAGTCCCTTAATAAATGACCTAATATATGAGATAATAAATGACATAATAAAGTCCCTTAATAAATGACCTAATATATGAGATAATAAATTACATAATAAAGTCCCTTAATAAATGACCTAATATATAAGATAATAAATTACCTATAATGACATAATAAAGTCCCTTAATAAATGAAATAAGTGAAATAATAAATGACCTATTAAAACATCAGACTTTAACAGTAACCGCTTTCCCACAAAGTAGGGTCTCCTCTCCCACTTTTATGCCATGTGAACCACAATGCTACCTATCATATTTTTCTCCCCCACATTAGCCCCCTTTTGCGACGGGACGGGGGGCTATGAGCGGAAGCATCTCGTCCAGTCAGGAAGATTACCTGGCAGGAAGACCCCCCAAAATACAGCCACACACAAACACCCTTCATCCACACCGATTATAAACAGTTTCCCACACTCGCCACGCCATTTCTCTCTCACGTCCTCATTCACAAAATCAAATTACCTTTTACGTCCTCTTCCAAACATTCTTACATCCATACACTCCATTTTCGTATATTTTCTTCACAAGTCTATTTGCCAAACAATTCCCAAGTGGATATATCCCCCCGCCCTCTCCACCTTCCACATGGATGTAATCCTGGAGGGGGGCCCCTCCGCGCGGATGCAACCACGGTGGTGGTGGGCGCTGTACTTGAACTTTTCACTTCCTAGCTGTTGCATAAACCACTACCACGTGGGGTAATATTAAAATTCCCGTAGAGTGCAACAGCTTTCCTCCTCTCTAACCTGGCCTTTCAGGACAGTCTGAGGCGACCACACTACAACACAGACTGTAGGATTAAAGACTGTAGGTCGGAAGGAGCAGAGATGCTATTTGCTCTTGGGAACCTATAAACAACCATAACAACCACATCAGAGCTTTTTCAGTCTCACTCACACCATAAGCCTCTCTTATCCCGTCATTCTTCAGTCAATCCATCTTTCTTACCCCGCCCCCCTATCAAGTTGTCCATTGACGCTGCTAATGCGAGATCTTTCCTTCCCTACCATGGTCTCACTACCATACACCACCAACCTCTCACATTAGCATTAACTATTTTAATCAGTCTTCATTCTAAGCCTTGTGGTCGCAATATGCCTCATATGTGGTACTACCAATTTGTCTCATTTGTACCACTACAAATATGCCTCATTTGCAACAGTACCATTCGCGGTACATCTCAGATAGCCCAGACATTTTCAAGGGGGACACTCTAAGATCACGCCCTACCCACTCTCAGCTCCAAACACCATCACGGCAATCTTTTCCTCATTTAATTGAGGTCCTTCATCGCCATGACCCACCGCGTCAAACGTTTCGATCAACTTTTCCAAATCCTCATCACTCTCTGGGCTACGTCTCAAATCACACTGAAGTCTCCCGATTCAGGTCGACTTTCCTGCCGGTGCCAAGACTGCAGATTCCCGTGGTTCGGATCACACGTCAGGCAGTAGGTCCACTAAACAGAAATAAAGCCTTGAATTAGGGAAAATCGGGGATAAAACCTATCATTTTTCCCATCTCACAACCACTATCACGTCATAAGCACGTTCGTAAGAGAGAACCCATTCCTCATTAATTACTTATCGTTTTTAGTCGCATGCACGTGAGTTTATAAGTTACTGCGTCAGTACGTAGGTAGGGCGGTCGGTCGAGTGGTAACCACTTTACTATTTAATGAGTTTTGTGACAATGACATCGTAACTATTGGGCTGATTCTAATGAAATTTAAAGCCCTTATGTTGTTTTACATTCTCTTTCGAATGACACAATTGCCAAGGTCCCCCCAAAGTTAATCCGGGAATTATTAAAAGAAAACTAACTATGGGTCTGATTGCCCCACTTGCCTGAAAGTTTTGAAGGTGCTTTGGTCATAAGGTTATAAGGTCATAAGTCAGAATAATTGAGAGCACGCGACTTAGGTATGTTGACCTCTTTCGTTCACACTTACTTATGGCTCGAATCGTTATTCGAAAACCCCAAACAGATCCGACGAAGGATGAGTTGATCTCCGATCGAAAAGCGACGAGAAGCGAAGGAGTCGTCGAGGTTAACCTCACAGGTACCCTGTCCGGGTGTCCCGTGGGTCCTCCTTTCGAAGAAGGCAGCGCCAGAAGCAGAGGGGCGGAAGATGAATTGCCGTCTCTGATCTTCAGCCACTGGAAACCCGGAAGAATGGCTGCTCGAGATAGTTCAGCGGCTATTCTGGTTCCGGGGGATCCCTGACGCAAAAGAAAGGAAGTTATTCTTCAGAAATCGAGAGTGTCGTCCAAATAGCCTGCAGATAATAGGACGCTACAGTTTCCATCGTTATAAAGATACTAGGATGCTTGTGTCGTCCAAATAAAGCAAACAGAAACTAGTTAATTATATCATTCATCCATATAATTGTAATAACCACTCACTAGCTATTTCCGAATTCAATTCTCTCATTGCGCATTCGTTTCTTACAAACCTAGTTCAGAAGTTTTCTAAATTCATTGCACGTCAGTCGTTAGGCTTAAATATTAGCAGACGACTATTCCATCCAAATTCAACAAATTTATGGTAATGGCTTTTAATTGGCTATCTAGTCTGATTTATTAACTAAAATCAATCCCACTAATAACCAAAATACCATACTAGAAAGCTACAGTTTTGATGGTTATAAAGATACTAGGATACCTAGGGCGTCCAAATACTATGCAGAAAGTAGGACGTTACAGTTCCGATGGTTATAAGGACAATAAGATGCCTGGGTCGTCTCAATAAATCAAACAGTAACTAGGAGGCTACAATTTCGATGATTATAAAATTACTAGGATAGCTGTGTCATCCAAATAGTCTGAAGAATATAGAACGCTAAAGTTTCGATGGTTATAAGGATACTAGGATACCTGTATCGTACAAATATAGCCTGCAGCTACTAGGAGGCTAGAGTTTCAAGGGTTATAAATATCCCGCGATTGTTAGGAGTGCAGGGGCTATTGCACAGTCTTACACGTGTGTCTGTGTGAGCGTGCATTAAACGCATGTATGTCAAAAGAGAATAGTTTGGATTTCTTCCCGTATTGGGTTCTCCTCACCCCCCCCCCCTCCTCTCTCTGGCTCATTCTAGGCTATTGAAGACACAGTGAGTAGTTTATGGTTTATGAGTATTTATCGTTGGTGAGGGTGTTGTGAGCTTAGGACCGTCCTGGACAGATGGACGAATATTGCCCTTCTCCACCCTCTCAGCGATCGGCACAGTGGACACGCTGGTTTATGGACTTACTATGGGTAGATGGTGTTTGGGCTCGGACACCTTCCTTCTAATAATCTCCTAACTCCCCTTTTCCCATTCCTTGAAAACCCCCTTGCAGGAGGGACAAAGAGCCACTATTCCTCACAAGCTGGAGAAAGAAACAACTCGCTGAAACCCGTATCTACCCAAGCTTCTGGTCTCTGGGCAAAACCGTTGCGAAGCTTGGAAGAAGAAGGAACCGTCTACACTCAAAACTCTCTTCAAACGCTGAGACTCGGCCGGACGGAAACCTTCTGAAGTGTGAGGCACCGCGAACGACTCCTCCTTGCAAGTAAGGTCCTTGCCCGGGTTCTCCGGCCAAGTTAAGTCTTTATACCCTTTTTCTAGCATTGGTTCTGCGAGTTCCCTCGAATTCCCATCAAACTATCTCTCCCCTTTGCCACCCTCTCTCGCATAAATTCATTTCATCTTTGGTCCTTTAAACTCTTAACTTTCTATCCATTTCGGAACCACCAAACATCTCTCAACCTCTCAAAGTACCCTTAAACTAAACTCTAGCTATCGAGGGCATTCAGAACTAAACATCGTTTCGAATAAGTTCTCTGGAGAGATCACTATACTTTCCAAATCAATTGGACACTAATGTATCTCACTTAAGCGCTACCATCTTGCTTAGCCCAGTCCTGCTTTCAGGATAATAATTGCAATACGGTTGGATAATGAAATACACATAAATATCAGAATGACAATCATTAGGAGGGTCTCTGAAGAGAAGAGAGAGTGGTTATATTTCGGTGTGAATCTTGGGAGGGAAATGAAAGCGGTGTTATTGTTGGTGAGTATCAGCATATCCGCCCAATGGGAGCTTAACTCGTGACCCCGGTGTGATAGAGCCCATGCCTCGACGACAGAAATCCAACGCTATATCAAATAGGCCAGCGAGAGCTCCTGGTATATAGGAGTAAATTTCACTATGGAGAGCTCCTGGCATATACTAATAATTTCAATATTTTAGGAAGTTTAATTCAATGAAGACGAAAATCAACGACGTTATTTTCTCTAATTATTTACTCCCCACTTACGTGTATCGATAAATAGAGTACATCCCAAAGCAGGGGGTAAATGGTACCTCGAAAACCCATGTAGCTACTCCATAGCAGTCCTCAGCAGTTGTAGAGACGAACAAATTGAAATCCCTCTCTAGCTGGGTGTAGCATCCACATTGGCAGAGCCCACTCTCTCCCAGGGGAGGAATCATCGATGATTTAGGGATTTGGAGAGGCCAAGAGCAGTTCAAATCTCCGCAGGAGCTTGTCTCCAACAGAGGACCCTGTGAGAAAAGCAAACGTTATTTAGATAATTGAATATGTTGATGATACTCTCATGTTGTTGTTTTTTCTACGAGCGAGTGTAAGAAATAGAGCCAAACGGTCGAGGTGCGACCGCAAGTCGCTTGAGGAGATTACTGAAATCTTAGCACACGCCCCAAACCGACGACAATTGCTTATATTAGAGGCCATATACAACAAAGAAAAGCGCCGAAATTAAATATCCAAACAAATCCGCAATTCATCTTACCATCCTCCCGTCCACCAGCCGCTAATAGTAATCCCTCCCCATCTTAATCCTGTGACCGTTATTAAGTCTCAATCATTTGCATGTATATCTTGTGTTTAGAGAAATCCCAATTCCTATAAATGTGTTCGTAAAAATGTTAATGTAGCTTACCACACACACATATATATATATATATATATATATATATATATATATATATATATATATATATATATATATATATATATAACTCTGTATCTTATTCCCTAGCCACAACTGTGTAGCCTTTAAAAATGATATGTGTATATATCAAAAGGCGTCAGGGCGACAAAAGAATTTCGTTTTGCTTAGTGAACCAGTTTTCTGCCCTCGTGCGTCACGACTTTCTTATGAATTTTGATGAACTAATCCATGGGTTAACCCAAGATAAAAAGCGGAACATAAGGTAAATCGAGAGAATCGAAATAAAATAATTAACAATAGGTTAGCAGTCGCCTTCAATAATATATATATATATATATATATATATATATATATATATATATATATATATATATATATATATATATATATATATATGTACAAATAATGTGCTTTGAGAGATAAATCAATAAGTGAATCTGGGATATCTCACTTGGCTCGTAAATAACTATTCACTATGTAAATCCCTATACACTTGAAATGTTGGTATGCTTCGCGGTGAAGTTGGGGAATGTGAAAAGGAAGGGTTACCTTGGAACCTGATGTTTGGGTGGCGCTGGTGAGTGAAGGTGGTAAGATAAGGGGTGGAGACGATGGGGTAGGTTGTCCAGGGACCGACCTGATCCCACAATTCCGTCACGATTCTGCCGGGAAGTAGTTTTCTCGCTTAGCGAACGAGAGTGAGGTCGTTTGTAGCTTCGGCTCTTACATGTGAGTACGAGCTTAGGGCCGCACTGACTTGCAGACCACCGGGGTAAGGAGCCTCCCTAACTGGGACCTATCTCCTCTCTGAAGATTTGGTGCTTCGACGAATTACCACTGCACCGATAGATGGCAATTCTTGCCCCGCTAGACACTGTGCAAGCTCTATTCCTGATGGTTAAAAGAATTCATCTTTTATACTCGAAACTCGGGAGAGGTTCCCATGGTTCCGGGAGTAGATTTGATATCAAGCGTCCTCCTTCGGGTGAGATAGGCTCAATTATCGACTCAATTTCGTCCTTTGCAAACTTTCGGGAACCACTGGAAGCCAAGATCGACGCCTATCTATCGATAACCAGTCGAGAAATGAACTCGGTGGTTAGCTGAAATGGCCGGCGGTTTCTTCTGGCGGGAGGGGGGACGGGCAGAAATCGGGCCAGAAGGGGAAGGTTGGATAACGCGGCCCGCCCGGAAGGGAGGTGGGAAAAACTTTGGAGCATTATGTTATTATCTTACAATATATATATATATATATATATATATATATATATATATATATATATATATATATATATATATATATATACAAACCGCTGTTCAGTTCCTTAACAGGAAGAGCTTGGTTACACAGGCACCCCCCTGCGTGGCCTATGGCCTTATTTGCTAATCTTAACCGCTTTTTTTAATCCCCTTTATAGACTTTATTTTAACACCCTGAACACCCTTTTCTTCTTCTTCTAATTCTTCTTCATCTTCTTCATCTTCATCTTCTTCTTCTTCTTCTTCTTGTTATTGTTGTTGTTGTTGTTCTCCTTCTTCTTCTTTCTAACTATTTCAATCTTTTGAATTTCCAAAACACCCGAAGTCACTTGTCAACTAATAAAAAAAAACAGTTCTAAATTTTCAAAAAATCCCTATCTTAAATTATATATATATATATATATATATATATATATATATATATATATATATATATATATATATATATATATATATATATATATATATGCGCTTAAAGAAAGATCAAAATGGAACTAATGAATGCACAGTCTGGAAACTCAATTAAAGCGCGAATGTGGCTTAATTGAGTAGCCTGATAGTGTCAAAGTTGCAGAGAAATTGAGCATTTCAAGAGAAGAGCCCTCGTCAGATAAACGATGATTCTTGTCAATTGAAAATTCGTAGATTTAGTACCTGCTTTGTCGGACGTGATATCTGAGTGGGAGGATTCGTTCAAATTATGAGTTACTCGTACATAAACATAGCGATAATGTAATCTTCTTCCTCATGACGATTCTGAGTTATTCCGAAACAAAGCTTTGGTTTAACACAAACTTAAGCAGCCAATTTAGTGGAAGGGGGTAATTTTGAAAACTTAAAATTTATTGGGATAGTTATAAATGATCCATTTTTTTCAGGTTCGAATTAGGCTTACCTGACAAAACAAACCGCCATTTCTTGGAGGGGGATTATCACACAGCCGATGTCTCGCCATTATCCCCATTCCACAAGATGAAGAACATGGAGTCCAACTACTCCATTCGCCCCAACCTCCATCCTTACGCAGGACTAAAAGGGAGAAAAAGAAAGAGAAAAATAAAACGAATATATGCGAAGGGAAAAGATGAAAATACGGGGAAAATTGCTTCGGTGAGTCTCATCGGTTTATAGAAGGAAGATTCATGACCCTATTCAAAAAATTGAATTATTTCCCATACGAGGGGTGGTCAATAAGTTTAGCAATTCGGATATAAAGAAACGAGATATGAGGGAAAGTGTTTTATTATTTTTCAATATAACTACCCTCGACTTCAATGCACTTGCGCCACTTGTCCCTGAGGCTTCGAATTTCCGACCACCAGAAGTCTCCCGACTGCTGTTCAATCCACTCCTCGACGGCGAGCTGGACATCTTCATCGTCCCCAAACCGGCGTCCTCGCAGTGCAGGCTTGAGCTAGCGGAATAAAAAGTAGTCGCTGGGGGCCAGATCTGGACTATAGGGGGGATGATTGAGCTCCTCGAATCCGCACTCGCGCAGGGCAGCTTGTGCAACTCTGGCCTTGTGAACTTTGATGACGTTGAAGTCAATCATGGGGCGTGAGGTTTCCAGGGACCCAACGGGCAGAGACCTTGGTCATGGCCAAATTGTCGTGGATAATGTTGATAATACTTCCATGTGATATTCCAAGTTCTCGCTCGATTTCTTTGACCTTCACCCGTCGATTTTCGAGGATCATCCTCTCCACACGGGCCACATTGTCCTCGTTGGACACGTCTGACGGGTGTCCTGGACGGGGATCATCTTCAAGGGACTCACGACCATGGCGGAACTCCATATTCCAGCGAGCAATGGTTGCATAGGAAGGGGCGATGTTGGTGTATACTGCAACCATGCGTTCATGGATCTCTTTTGCATTCTTGCCTTCCTTAGTCAAAAATTTGATCACTGCGCGGTACTCAACCTTCTCCATTGTTGAAAAATTTGTGACTGACGATCTGCGATCAACTACTGCTTCTTAAATAGACGAGGCAGGAGCGTGCGGCTGCTGGTCCTGACTTGTCATAACTTGTCCTAACACCCCTACAAAAGCCATCCCCCTTCCTCTGTTTTGCCTTAGCGATTCGCAAAACTTATTGACCACCCCTCGTATATCCCGGATTTAGGACTTCTCTTCGACAGAAAATGATACACATCTGAAATAGGGGATGGCGCACGGAAGAGGTACCTGAACAGCTCGTATTTCCCCCTACCCTGGGTCAGTCTGAGTCCAGTAATAAGTTATCCATTATCTTCTTGGATACGCAGTGTAAACTGTTACATCTGCCACGTCGACTCTCAAAAAAGAAGAGGTTTTAAACCGCTTGTTTGCACTTCTCGGCACGCTACACAGAGCCTTCCTAGAAATGAGGCCGTATTTTGAAATGAAGGAGCCGCTTGGAAATGTTATCCAAGGGGTAACGCTCCAATTACGAGTAAGGGCACCATTGTAGATAGAAGAGACTAGGAAAAAGGGAATTAAAAAATTAAAAAAAAAAAGAGCGTGCGGTTAGTAACAAACACCTTCTTGCGACGCCGGAGAACCGTTGGGAGCAGCATATCGACTACGCCATCTTGAGGCTTAAAAAAAAAATCATTCAAACAGAGCATTTAAACCGCCTGCTTGCACTTTTAGTCACACTACAGTATAACACACATGAACGTCTACGTTTTTCGTGTGTGCACACATATTTTGGTTTACTTGCATGTTCGGGACAGGTACAAGGAACACTAACATTCAAGATAAGCTTATCAGAGATTAGACATAATTAAGGATTAAGAGAATTAAAATTAGGCCTACTGATAAGGTCAAAGGTCAGCCGTTGGGATCACTTTCGGTGCACACTTGCCCAGCTGTGCCCCCCTCCACCCATTTCCTTATTGTGGTCTATTTGTTTAATTTTTCATTATTTTCCTAACATTCTTTCTTCCGTTACCATAGACACCACGAGTGGGGATAGAGGGGAACGCGCAGTTGTAGCACTACCCTCTTTCCTCTCAATTCCTTCCCTTTCATAGTTCTTTCATCTAGTCTGCCTCATCTCTTCTATTTTTGTTTCATAGAGTAAAGAGAGAGAGGTAGGTAAAGACAGTGTATATATATATATATATATATATATATATATATATATATATATATATATATATATATATATATATATATATATATATATATATATATGGAGAAAAGAGAGAGAGTAATGAGTTTAAAAGAGATAATACAGAGAGTAAAGAGAGAGTATGTTGATTTCCCCGTCAAATTATTTGAGCAACTACTTATTTAATAATATTATTATATTATTGATCCCTAAGCAATATATCAATATATATATATATATATATATATATATATATATATATATATATATATATATATATATGGATAAAACCCCAGTAATAGGACTAATTTTATATGCGAAACCAGGTTTCGACGGAAACATCCGTCATCGTCAGTCGCTGGTGGACAAGTGAAATAGAGAAGTTGCTTAACGTACAAACACACAAATCAGTGGGGCTAAGGTGGATGATGCGGGAATGTAGCGGCATTTTTGAGAAGCGGAAGTATGAATTTCTTGCTTATTAAGCTATTAGTATTAAATTGGCCGCCGGAAGTATTAAAGCTGGGAATTTCTTTTATAAGTGCCGATTCAATTAGGCGTTGATGTATATAATTGTGACACTTATAAACTATTTTAGCATTATCAATATTAATTTGATGATTCAAAACTATGCTACCCGGCTCCTCCTTCCTCGCCCCCGGTTCTCTCCTTCGATGCCTCTGTTTCAGGAGCTACACTGGTTACCTATTCGCTTCCGTACCCACTATAAAATTCTCCTCATCACCTACAAGGCCCTAAACCTCGAGGCCCCAACTTATCTCTCGGCTGCCCTCTCCCGTCGTCAAACTCCTCGGGCACTCCGGTCTAACCTCACTCCCATCCTGAACACTCCTCCGTCTGTCCTCTGCTCGATGGGTGACCGTTCCTTCTCAGTTTGTGCTCCTAGACTCTGGAATGTTCTTCGTGCCGAATCCGATCCTCTCCTTCCCTTGCTACTTTTAGACGTCTCCTGAAGACTCATCTCTTCATAATTGCCTTCTCTCCCCTGTAAACTTTCTCTACACTCACTACACATCCTACGTTCTGTGACGGCTAACAGCCCTGAAGGGCGCATTATAAATACTTATTATTATTATAATATATTATATTATTGGAACCGTCAAAATTGGCCGTGGATGAAATGATAGCCGTTGGCGACTGCAGAAGAAGAGGGTCTTGCGCATACAACCACACATGTATGGTTTAGAGCAATCTTCATCTTCCCCAGCAGCAACAAAGAGGCTCTCGAGAGGCAATGTGCCGAAAATACCAATCGCCAATCGGGGACTTTGTTTGGTGGATCGAGTCCACCTTCCATAATTCGTGCTTTTCCGCCCAAAAGCTCCTAGTTCTTTCAAAACTAAGGTCACACTCGCTTTGATCTACAATTCAACTACAGTTAAATTGAAGAAAACAATGAGTACTTAGCGATTTCCAAGGTAGTTTCACTCTTACAATTCGGTTTGTTATGTTTTCGATGAAACTGCATTCGTGATTTTTCCGTAAACAGCGCTGAAGTTTTGAGGTAAACATTTTATTGATGATACCATTATACCACAACGGGAAATAATATTAATAGATATTCACTAAATGAAAGAACAGCAAATTAACCCGGAGCGAAATTAGAAACTTCTTTACTGGCTAGAAGACTCGAACTGAAGTGATTGAACGGTTTAAGAAACGTAGCTTATGTACGAGGGGCGGTCAATAAGTTGTGCGAATCGGTAGGGCAAAACAAAGGAAGAGGGGTGGCTGTTTGTGGGGGTGTTAGGACAAGTTATGACAAGTCAGGACCAGCAGCTGAACGCTCCTGCTTCGTCTATTTAAGAAGCAGTAGCTGATCGCAGATCGTCAGTCACAAATTTTTCAACAATGGAGAAGGTTGAGCACCGCGCAGTGATCAAACTTTTGACCAAGGAAGGCAAGAATGCAAAAGAGATCCATGAACGCATAGTTGCAGTGTACACCGACACCACCCCTTCCTATACAACCATTGCTCGCTGGAATAGGAGGTTCCGCCATGGTCGTGAGTCCCTTGAAGATGACCCCCGTCCAGGACGCCCGTCAGACGTGACCAACGAGGACAATGTGGCCCGTGTGGAGAGGATGATCCTCGAAAATCGACGGGTGAAGGACGAAGAAATCGAGCGAGAACTTGGAATATCACATGGAAGTGTTATGAACATCATCCACGACAATTTGGCCATGACCAAGGTCTCTGCCCGTTGGGTCCCTAGAAACCTCACGCCCCATGATCGACTTCAACGTCGTCAAAGTCCACAAGGCCAGAGTTGCACAAGCTGCCCTGCGCGAGTGCGGATTCGAGGATCTCAACCATCTCCCCTACAGTCTAGATCTGGCCCCTAGCGACCACTTTTTACTCCACCAGCTCAAGGCTGCACTGCGTGGACGCCGGTTTGGGGACGATGAAGATGTCCAGCTCGCCGTCCAGGAGTGGATTGAACAGCAGTCGGGAGATTTCTAGTTGTCGGGAATTCGAAGCCTCAGGGACAAGTGGCGCAAGTGCATTGAAGTCGAGGGTAGTTATATTGAAAAATAATAAAACACTTTTCCTCATATCTCGTTTCCTTATATCCAAAATGCAAAACTTATTGACCGCCCCTCGTACATAGGCTGCAAGCACAGAACTTTCTAAAACCTTCCAGAGCGTTTTTTACGCATTTATAAGACTTTTCAATTTTCGTGAATATCTCGTCCAATTTTGGTTTTAAATAAATAATGGTTACAACTAAATTAATTGTAAATTAAATTCTCTTTTGATCTTATTCTATATATTTTTTCAAATAAAACACTCTAAAGAAGATAACGCTTTTTCCTTGAAAAAATATAAATATTGTTAAAACGGGAAACTTTATGGCCTTTGGGGATCTTAAAATTGGCTGATTGAGCTGAAATTTTCCACTGCATTTCGATATGGATGAGAATAACTTCATAGGTTAGGAGATGAAAAATACAGGGTCCGGCATGAGGTTGCTCCGATTTCAAAGATTAATAAAAAACAAACACACGAAGATACAAGAAAAATCTTTTTATTTGTATGAAGTACAATTAAATGCCATTTATTTTGTATTTCAGTTAGAAACCTGCCATGGCCTTGAGTGGAGAGCATCGTGTATTTGTTGTGGAAGAGTTTGTTAAGAACGGTGAATCCGTCGAAACGACGCAACGTTCCTTCCGAGGGCACTTTGCGCTTCGTCATCACGATCCCGTCCCGGATGGAAAAACAATTCGTCGGTCGGTTTCCAACTTTAGACCAACATTATGACGACGAAGCGCAAAGTGCCCTCGGAATGAACGTTGCGTCGTTTCGACGGATTCACCGTTCTTAACAAACTCTTCCACAACAAATACACGATGCTCTCCACTCAAGGCCATTACAGGTTTCTAACTGAAACACAAAATAAATGGCATTTAATTGTAGTTCCTACATATAATTTTTTTTTTCTTGTATCCTCGTGTGTTTGTTTTTTATTAACCTTTGAAATCAGAGCAACCTTTATGCCGCACTCTGTATTTCCACAAATCACACACAACAAAGCGCCTTCCCTAGGCCCATCGTCATGCACGGAATCTAGCACCGCTGTCATCCCTACGCATCCATGGCTAGGTCGTCTCCCGCATTTGTCTAATATTGAGGACACGTTTCGTCATCACCCGGGATAAAAAAAGCTTGCTCCTGGAGTTGGATCTCAGGCCAAAGTTATTCCAATTGTTCCATCGATTTTATGACTCCTGTTAAGCACTTCTCTTTTACTAGGCGCTATTTTTAGTCAGTCGCGTGCACGAGACTCTATACTTTACTATGTCGGTCCGTAGGTCTTCGGTCGGATGGTAACCACTTTACTTTGCACTGAGCTTTTTGGCAATAACATCGTGGCAATTATATCATTCGAAAGAGAATGTAAAACAACATAAAAGTTTCCGATTTTGTTAGAATCGGTCGAATAGCTACGATGTTATTGTCAAATAATTCCCGAACTAACTTTTGGAGGAACTTGGTAATTATATCACTCGGAAGAGAATGTAAAACAACAGAAGGGTTTCAAATTTCGTTAGAATCGGCCAAATAGTTACGATGTTATTACCAAATAATTCCCGGAAAAACCTTATTCACTCCTGTTGACGAAAAAACAATGCTTTGAGAGAAAACTTTATTGATTCACAACTAGAGGATGAGTTTCTCAGCATCACACTCCACCCTAGTGGCGGATCCAGGATAAAAATGGTGGGGGGAGCTAACCAAAATTCCTAACTATGAGTAATCTGAGAAAAGGGCATTGAAGAATAACAATGGTTATCTTGCACATCATTGATACTAAATAACAGCATCTCATAAAGGAGTGAGCACTAACTCTCTCAAATCCGAATTTTTGACCACATATCAGAAAATTATGAGTTGTGGTTTATTGTAGTTCTGGGCCGTCAACTAAGGTATAATTCTGAATCTAATAATATTTTTTAGATTTGCCTGTATTTTAGAGATGTATCATATATGATACATTCGATACATTCGGTTTAAAAAAACTATTTAGTTATATTCTATATTATTACATAACTCTTTCTGAATAGCAGAATACAAGTATAGCTTAAAAAAATATATATATAAACAAGTCTGAAATCGAGGGGGAGGGGGGGGCTCCTCAGCCCCACCACCCACACTGGATCCGCGCTTGTTTCCTCCTTCAGCTTTACAAAGACTGAGATGCTCATACATGAGCCAAATGGATCTATTGAATGCCCCTGTAAGATGTTCATATAGGAGCCAAATAGATCTATTGAATGCCCCTTGTAGGAGAGAAGCCTACCCCCCTCCCCCTTCCAGGTGGGCCAGGTTAGCAAACCTTCCCCTTCCGGCCCGATATCTGATGGCCTCCCGCCGGAAGAATCCGCCGGCCATTTCAGCTGACCACTGAGTCCCTTCCTCCACTGATTATCGATAGATGGGAGCCCATCTTCGCTTCCGATGGTTGCCGGAAGTTTATAAAGGACGAAATGGAGTAGCTTGACATCTAATCTACTTCTGGCGCCCTGAGAACCTCTCCCGAGATTCGAGTATAAAAGACGAATTCTTTTAACCCTCACTAGTAGAGCTTGCACAGCGTCTGGCGGGGCAGGAATTGTCATCTATCGGTGTAGTGGTAATTCGTCGAAGCACCAAGTCTTCGCAGAGGAAATCGGTCGTAGTTAGGGAGGCTCCTTACCCCGTTGGTCTGCAAGTCAGTGCGGACCCAAGCTCGTACTCACATGTAGGAGCCGAAGCCACAAACAGGCTCACTCTGGTTCCCTAAGAGAGAAAACTACTTCCCTGCTTATCTTCGTGAACCTACGCGTCGATAGGTCACTTCACCCCCCCATCCCTTCCTAACTGAGGCACCCAAGATTCCTCAGAGTTCACGAGCGTGGGGCCCTCTTTAACAAGAAGCTCCCGTCACCGCCTTCTTCCAGCAGAATCGTGACGGAATTGTAGGATCAGGTCAGTCCCTGGAGAACCTACCCCATCGTCTCCACCCCTTATCTTACCACCTTCACTCACCAGCGCCACCCAAACATCAGGTTCCAAGGTAACCCTTCCCTTTCACATTCCCCAACTTCACCGCGAAGCTTACCAACATTTCAAGTGTATAGGGATTAACATAGTGAATAGTTATTTACGAGCCAAGTGAGATATCCGAGATTCACTTATTGATTTATCTCTCAAAGCACATTATTTGTACATATATATATATATATATATATATATATATATATATATATATATATATATATATTCTTGTTTAGTGTTCATTAAAACTTTATTTTCATATTGTTGTGTATCTAACTTCCTTTTGGTCGCTTGCTGGCAAAGTTCATTCCAATCCCTCCGGCACGGGCCGAACGAAGTAAGACGACCCCTCGGGATAATAGGATATATATATATATATATATATATATATATATATATATATATATATATATATATATATATATATATATATATAAGAATCGGGGAAATCTCGAACCACCCCTCGGCCTATTCCTTGACACCCCTGTAAGATGTTCATATAGGAGCCAAATAGATCTATTGAATGCCCCTGTAAGATGTTCATATATGAGCCAAATAGATCTATTGAATGCTCCTGTATTAATTGCGTACTACAATGACTTAAACTATTAATCAGAGAATGTATTTACCAACCACCTGATATTTCAGCCCCTTCCCCGCCACGACTGGCCTATCAAATGGCGGCAAATATTCGCTCGAGGAAGGATCTCAGCGCCTCGACACAGCAGACATTTGCGGTCTTCCAAACAAGAGCACCGCACAAAGGTGGGGACATTTAGTATGGCCATAAAGACTAAATAAATGGTGTTACTCACTTCCCTCCCACACTTAGGCCTAACTCCACCCTGCACACAATAAACATCAGAGGTCGTTTAGGGGTTGGAACAGAAGGGAAGGATTTTTAATATGTGTGGAAGGTCTAGTGATCAGGATTACTTCGTCGTGTTTAAATGCAAAGTAATCCTAAATAGGAGAGAAGGATTTATTGGATTTTAATAAAATAGCTTCGGAAGGTACCTTGTTGAATTATGAGGAGGAGGAATTCTTTTAAAAAAAAAATCAGGATTTGTATATTAGTATTTTAACCAAAAATTATTATTATTATTTATATGGTGAAAGATGGTGAGGGTGTCAGGTTTTTGTTTTTATTATGATGTCTGTTTTTTAGTCGTGTGCACGCGACTCTATATCACTCGAAAGAGAATGTAAAACAACATAAGGGTTTCAAATTTCGTTAGAATCGGCCGAATAATTACGATATTATTGGCAAATAATTCCAGCACTAACCTTGGGATGACCTTGGCAATTATATCATTCGAAAGAGAATGTAAAGCAACATAAGGGTTTCAAATTTCGTTAGAATCGACGAATAGTTACGATGTTATTGCCAAAAAAACTCATTGAAAAGTAAAATGGCTAGCATCCAACCGACCTACCTACCCACCGACATAGTAACTTATAGAGTCGCGTCCAAGGAACTAGAAATTAAAAGAGTGAACAATTGAATGAGTGCCCGAAAATACAGCTAAATAGACTGCGAATTGTTTTTATACCTTTTGGATACATCTTATTGGGAATGGTTATATTTATTGGAACTTCAATGGTCTTCCTTTATACCCATTATTATGGATCCCACCTATATTCCTTTCTTTTTCCTTTATACTAATTATTTCATCCTTCTCATCCCCGGCTCCGCCATCAATCAGTAACGCCTGATGCTATACAGCGTATAACTCCAAAAATACGCACAAATTCTATTTTCGAAACATGCAAACATTTTGATGGGGCTTTTTATCTATTTCTAATTTGTTTCATACTTTCTGGTGATTCCCTTATTGTTCCAAATGACTACAGATTCATTTTCACCCTATATTAATTATTTACAAACGTGTAAATGATTTCGGTAACACAAATTCAGGCAGGGCGAGTTCCCCTGATTTCGCTTCTAGATATGTTATTATAATTTGACTCTGGCCGGCATCCCTTGAAGTTCACGTGGATAAATTGTCCCATTCCAATTAGGCAAACGTTCTATCCTTACAAACCGCACCCATCCGCAATTCTTTTCCCCTAGGTATCATTTTGGATGTCGGTCTGAGTCAGGGCGTAGGGTTATCTTCCCGTCACGAAATAGGCTCGATCGAAATAACATAACTAATCTCATTTCTCCTCAGGTTTTAGATTTGGCTCTCTCCACTCTTTCATATTCCGTAAATACACAACCCATTACTCCACTCATTTCAACGCAATGCTAGAATTTCTAGCTTATTGTGCTTTCGTGAGATGAATAGATGCCAGTGAAATATTCACACTCCCTTGGAAGTCAATTAGGAGAGTTTAGCGCGCCTTCGCCATTCGAGTCGTATTTTCAGTTGAGAAATTTATTGGCTCTTTGAGACCAATTCCCACCTCGACCCCAAGTAAATGTTGTAAAGGCTCCTCGATAATCTAAATTAGTGGTTTGAAATTAGAATAAAGAGGCTAGAATCCGATCTATTGAATTAAATCCGACCTAAATAAAGCATGAAGCTTTATCCTCCTCCGATAACCGACGTAAGATTTTCTAAGGAATCTTCCCATCACATTTATTTGTTTATAAGAATATTCTTTATAATTAACGAAATATATTCATGTATTCTTAATTTCTTTCCTCGTTCCTATAGTGGGCCATAGTTTTTTCCTGTTAAAGTTTTTGAGATAGGTGAAACTAAAGCCCAGCAAATTAAATTAATTATCTCATTGTTTATTGTATAATAACGCGCTCTGCCCGTTCCGATCAAGAGAGAAGAAAGTAGTAGCTTATCCTATCCAAATATTAATGAATTTTAGTCTAAAGGTGAAACACATATAACCGGTACCTATCTAGCTATTAATTTAATATATTTTGGGTTTTTTTTATATAAATGAACAATAACGTTCTAGTCAATGCAGTTTCTTCTTCTTCTTTCCGACGTGCCATATCCACCTGGACTTCGGCAACCACGGAGCGCCACCTATTTCTCTGGCTTTCTTCCATGGTTATGTTTGGATAGTACGTAGTAAGGGCTCGAATCCTTTTCTGCGGTGACTGGCCGATTACCTTCTATGTGCCAGGCTCGCCCGAGATGTCTCACACATCTTCTCTCATACCAAACTCACCAAAGGCCCCAAATTTATGCCCATAGGCTCAGCTCGCTGCTTGAGCAATAGCCCCTATGGCTCCCCCACTTGGTTCAGCCCATCAGCCAAGATGGTTGCCCGTGGTGTGTCCGCTGCCCTAGACTAGCAGCTACTTGGAACCACAAGTGAGAGTTGGGTGAATGGTGCTGCACAGGAGCATGAAGCCACCCCGTAGTATGCGGCTGCCCCATGATCAAGATACTACAGCTCCCATTAATTGAGATTCGTGGCTGCATTTAGTTATGTAACGGTGATAAGAAGAATTCCTAAATCTGCTAGAGAAATTTCCTGGAGTTCCTCCACCCTCTTCAGGAGCGTTGAGGAACTACAGGAGACTTCTCTAGCGGATTAAGGAATTCTTATTATTACCCTTACCTAACCACATTGACTAGAAAAATTCTTGTTCATTTATCATATATATATATATATATATATATATATATATATATATATATATATATATATATATATATATATATATATATATATATATATATATATATATAATCAACAGCCACGAAGGAAAATGAAACACGGGAGATCTGCGAGGCCTTTGGACTAATCGTCCTTTACAAAGCAGACTGAAGCAGACTGATTGCAAGTTTATATTCAATGATGAATTTTACCAACAAATATTTGGTATGGCAATGGGCAGCCCATTATCCCCACTAGTCTCACACTTGTATATGGAATTTTGTGAAAAACAATATTTACCTAATATCATTTATATTCCCTTAAAGTGGTATAGATATGTTGATGATATTTTAGTTACTTTGCCTTCTGGTATTGATGTAAACAATTTACTCTCTAATTTGAATAACCAGATTCCATCCAATGAATTTACTTTAGCATTAGAAAAAAAAACAATTGCCTCCCTTTCCTAGATGTCTTAATACATAGAGAACCATTTCAATGTAATTTCAGTATTTATAGGAAACCAACCAATAACTTAATTTATGTCCATTTTTATTCAGGCCATCGCCTTAAAAACAAAATATCTATTTTTTTTCCTCTATGTTTTTACGTGCATTACGCATTGTCAGTCCCCTGTATTTGGATCACGAAATTGAATACATAATAAAAATTGGTACAGATTTATGTCATCCTTCACATATACTTGATATTTGCTATAATAAATCCCGCAAAAAGTTTTATAATGAAAGTACCAGTGGGAAAGAAACCCATAAGAACATCCTCAGTTTGCCTTATTTTAGCGGTTTTGAAACCATAAAATCATTGTTGAAATCCCTTAATGTAAACCTTGTTTTTTCCTATAATAATACACTAAAAGGAATGTTAATAAAAAATATCCCTAATGAAAGCAACAACATAATATATAAAATTCCATGTTTGGATTGTCCCTCTTTTTATATCGGCCAAAGATTTGGAAGTACGTATTAAACAGCATAAGTATTGTGTAACTATTGGGCAAAGATCAAATGCAAAATATATTCATTTGAGTGAAAACTCTCATCGGACAAATTGGACCGAGAGTTCTGTGATCGCCAGATCGAAAGATTTCTTTTCACCAAATCTTTTAGAATCTATGATTATACAGCTTAATTCTAATTGTAATTTTAACCTCAGCCCCGGCATGTATTTTTTGGACCCTTGTATTACAAAAATGTTCAAGAATAATTAATAATTAGCTTTTCTAGTTATTCCTATAGTTAATATATTTTCTGTTTATTCATGATACTGTTCACCTCTTAGAAATTGTTTTTGTTTCGGCAGGCTTATTTCTCCCTATATTATTCATTTTTCATATATGCGCGTTATATACTTTTCTAGTTATTCCTATGTTTAAAATATTTTTGGTTTTATTCTTGATAATTTTCATCTCTTATAAATTGTTATTGCTTCTCAAATATAAGAATTATGAAATTGTAATCTTATAATTTAGTTTTGACGGTTTGAGTCCCCCTCCTCTTTTTTGTAAAGCTCTTTTTCAATGGTCACTTTCTGTTGAGTATTTCAATAATAATTTCATCTTAGTTTGGTTATGACTTATTTTTTTAACAAAGTTATTTCTAATAATTCTTTTATAATATCAAAAAACAAAATGGTGAAGTTCAGAAATAAATATAAGTATCGAAATTTTGTGAATTTTTTAAAACCCAAAGAATTACAAATAGTGAAGTTCAGAAAATTTATTTTTATATATCTTCTATAACTATATTTTAGCAACGTGGTATTTTGAAATGGGGGAAATTTAGTTTAGAGTTCCTTTTTAAAATTATTATAATTGGCGAAGTTCAGAAAGAAATTTGCTAAAAATTTAACCATGGCTGCTTTTTTTCAGATTCTAAGATTTTAATCTTAGTAGCAAAGCGCAAGCTCCCCCCTCCTTCTGTAGGGGGAGTGGCGAAGCCATTGCCTGATATATATATATATATATATATATATATATATATATATATATATATATATATATATATATATATATATATATATATATATATATGATGGCCCCGCCGAAAAGAAAAAAGGACCGTTTTTGACAAGCAATATCTCGATAACCATTGCAGCTCGGGACATGAAAAAAAGATGAATCATTTATCTATAAATACTTATTCGTTGTAAAAAAAAACGTCTTAAAGTCATTTAATGACTTAATTAGACTTTAAAAAATAATGCAAAAAACATATTTTTTTTTAATTTTCTAAATTGCAACCTTTAAATTTTTTAAAAATTTTTAAACTAAATTTTAATGAATGGTTTAAGATTACAACAGGCTGCGGTTGACCATAAAAGAGGGAATATTGAACCATTCATTAAAATTTTGAACTTTTTTTAAAGGTTGCAATTTAGAAAATAAAAAACAACATATAGATATGAAATGACGCGAGTGATAAATTTGGGTATAAAATAAAAAGAGATGCTATATACCGAACTTGTTCACCCCTCGAGACATCCACAAACAAATTTAGAATATCACTTGATAACTCTCACGTAGAGGCTTCGTCCCTTTTTTGGAATTTCAGTAAACGGCGTAGTTTTGCACTGCAGAGACTCCTTTGTGTATTCACCATATGGCGCCGGAATTATTGCAATACACAGAGAACTTCCCTTTTATTTGCCTCAAGGGGTCAACTAGCACATATTTATTTCGGAGAGGAACCGCACTTTTTATGTAAGGGAGGGGAGGGGGGGAGGTTAGAATGGTCATGTGCATAAAATGCTTTCCCTCTCATAGCGAAACTCAGTAACTCTTCATAGGGTTCTTCGATACCGATGGCGGCATCCGCAGACGAGCTTGGTCAGATATTTTCTTCGGAGCTTAGTAGTATTGTAACACGAATGCAGAGTCCACCATTTTTGTGACGTCATGGAACTTTTTAGAGGGAAGTCGTTGTTTGGTTTGACGTCATAAGGGATCTACCCACCAACCCACCTCAGTTGTACCCGTATAATAAAAAGTAAATGACCGCAGTAGAAGATGTTAATTTAGTAATCAGGTTCAATCATATTTAACTAGCCATAACCATAGAACGAATATTAGAGGTTTTGCTGGGCTTGATTTTATAATTCTACAGGCAATGGCTTCGCCACTTCCCCCGAGCTTGCGCTTCGCTACTAAGATTGAAATTTAAAATCTAAAAAAAAGCAGCCATGGTTAAATTTTTATAAATTTTCTGAACTTCGCCAATTATAATAATTTTAAAAAGGAACTCTAAACTAAATTTCCCCCCTTTCAAAATATCACGTTGCTAAAATATAGAGTTATAGAAGAACAAGATATATAAAAGTAAATTTTATGAACTTCACCATTTGTAATTCTTTGAGTTTTAAAAAATTCACAAAATTTCGATACTTATATTTATTTTTGAACTTCACCATTTTTTTTTTTGATATTATATAAGAATTATTAAAAATAACTTTGATAAAAAACATAAGTCATAACCAAACTAAGATGAAATTATTATTCAAATACTAAAAAAAAATCCTCTTTTTAATTTATAGAGTTAGTGATGATGATGATGATAATGATGAAGTGATGATAAATACTATTACATATATAAAATTAACGAATTCAGATTATAGTCATGGTGATCTTAACATAAGTCAGCAAGAGTCCATTGCTTCTAAATACTTATTTTTCATAACAGAATAATTCGATTATCTTCGCTTTAATGGGAAACATGATTTATGTGATTTGGATTCCATTTATCAAATCTTTTCTTCACTTAAATCATGGTGAGTGTTATTAGTGACTTCTCGTCCCTAATGCCTTCAAGAAATCACTATTTTTGGCTTGTGTTTAGCATTTCTAAGCAATAATATTTCGATTTGGCGCAAGCGGCGACATTTGGCAACCTCTCGCTATTCGAGCTTATTTAGTAGCACTGAGAAGAGTTCACGCGAGCTGCAACAGCTTGACTTGAGAAATCAAAAAGAATTCCTGCCTGCCATTGTAAATAACGATAATGTATAATGGCACCGTGCTTACATAACCAACCGCTGCAGGTTTTGACTCGACTAAAACCTAGAATTCACTTGAAATTAGATGAAACAAGAAGACATTACCTATACGAAATGACATTGTAATATTAATACCTGAACTTAGAAATAGATCACACGAAGAGAGGGGGAAGCACCTCAGTTTACTTTTACTGGAAGATCGACATCTCACGGTTCACTTATTGAAGTATTTAATGAAGTATTTTTTGTGTATTTAATGAAATATTTATTAAAGTATTTATTGAAGCATTTACTTAAGTATTTAATGGTGTATTTATTGACAATATTTATTGAAATATTTAATGAAAAATTGATTGAAGTATTTAATGAGGTATTTATTGAAGTATTTAATTAGTATTCATTGAAGTATTTATTAAAGTATTTCATGAAGTATTTATTAAAGTATTTATTAAATTATTTAATGAAGTATTTATTGAAGTATTTTTTAAAAATATTTAATAAAGTATTTATTGAAACATTCAATCAAGTATTTAGAAAATTATAAAGTTAAATAGTATAAAGAAAATGGTGAAGTTAGTTGAAGTGATGATGTTTGTAAGATATACCGGGTGTCCCAGAAGAAAGTTAACCGTACTTTGAATTAACATAACTCAAAAACTATTGGAGAATTTTTGGTCTTGCCGAAAGGTGTTTTATTTATCAACTATTTATCTGTCGATTCTGGAAATTTCATTAAATTCCCTCTTACGATATTGATACACTAATGGGTTTAGTGGAGGTTATCAAAATTATGTTTGCGCAAGGGAGTAAAATAATGAAACGAAGCCTACGAAGGCTAGGCCACCGTGCACTTTCAAAAGAAGCCTAGGTATCCTAGGACACTGTGCGATTTTCCAAGCATAGCTTAGGTCATTTTACAGTGTTTTTTCAGCCACGCTGTTGTATGGTCTCTTCATTATGGCTTACTAAGCAAATCAAAGCGTTTCTGTGTAAAAGTTTACTTCCATAGAACCTTTTTAATCATGCAAAAGATCAACGCGCATTTGTAGTCACAAACTTTAGTAAGACTGGCAAGATTAAACATGTACAAGATTCATTTGAACAACGTTTTCCAGGTAGGCACCCACCAAGCAAGCCCACAATTTGGAAAAATGTTCGCAAATACCAACATGAAGGAATATGCTTAAATCTAAATAAAGGTGTTTCGGGTCGTACGAGTATGAGAACCATAAGAACAACAGAAAATATCGAAAATGTTCAGATGACACTTCTTCAAAATCCAGATGTATCAGTCAGAAAGAATGGGTTACAATTGTCAAAGTCATCATTTAACCGCATTATTAAACATGACTTAAAATGGCATCCCGATAAGATGCATGCAAGACACCAGCTTCTTGAAACTGATTTTCCTCGTCGTAGACAATTTATCGAAGGGCTTCTCCATAAACCTGCTCGTTTCTTGGAAAACATTGTGATTGGTGACGAGGCAGCCTTTTCATGAATGGAAAGGTAAATAGCCATAACATTCGGCCATATGCGCCGCTGAACCACCCCTCAGCATTCAACTTTGACACACGTATTTGTCAGCACAAAGTGTCTCTGTGGACCGGAATATGCGGGAATGGCTATCATGTCAGCCCATGGTTTCACGAGAACAACTTGAATGGTGCTGCCTACCTGAGCATGATCAACGAAAGGATCTTCCCGGAACTCTGCCAGATTTACGGCAATTAATTCAATAGACTTTGGTGGATTCAGGACGGCGCACCAGCTCATAGACAGCTTGCTGTAAGAACAAAACTAAGAGAAACGTTTGACAACCGCATTGTCACGCTAAATCATGCAATTGAATGGCCCTCAAGATCCCCTGACCTAACTCCGTGTGATTATTTCTTATGGGGATATCTAAAGAATAAAGTGTATTCTACTCTACCACAAAGCATCAACCAGTTAAGAGATAGTATCACACGTGAAGTCAATAGACTTAAGGAAAATCACAAGTTAATCAAAAAAGTTGTTCACTAAATGCGATCAAAGGCGCAACTGTGCTTGGAAAGAAATGGAAGACATGTGGAAGGAAATGATACTTAGAAAATTAAAAAATGAATTTGTATTACCCATATGAAGAAGTGTTTTTGTTAAAAATGGATTTAAATATATTTGTTGATTTTAAACTTCGAAGTTTCATTATTTTACTTCCTTGAGCAAACATAATTTTGATCGCCTCCACTAAACCCATTAGAGTATAAATACCAGAATCAACAGATAAATAGTTGCTAAATTTGTTTTGTTTTACAGGACTCAAAAATCTCCAATAGGTTTTGAGTTATACTAATTCAAAGTACGGTTAACTTTTTTCTGGGACACCTTGTATAGCTGCAAATTCTCCCGAATGGGGGCACGCAACCGCGGGCATTGGGGCCGGTAGAGCTTGGAATTCTCCAAATGTCAGCTGCACTACAGTTGACCGTACTATGCCTGGCGCCCCCTTGCGGTAAGCTAGTATACAAAAGATTACCTTTACCAGCCTAACCTAACTTAACCATGGTAAAGATAAACAATATCTGACTGGTAAAGAAGGATCCATGACTCATCATTATTCGATTAAAGCAGTGGGTTTCAACTGGGCTGCCACGAGAGCCATAATAAGGGTGCAACGAGAGCAAACTAAGGGTCCCATGAGAGCCAACTGAGGGTGCCACGAGAGCGAACTAAGGGTAACACGAGAACCAACTAAGGCCGCCATGAGGGTTAATTAAGGGTGCCACGAGAGCGAACTAGGTGTGTCACAATAGTCAACTAAGGGTGTCACAAGAGCCAAATAAGGGTGCCACGAGAGCCAACTAAGGGTGCCACGAGAGCCAACTAAGGGTGTCAAAGAGCCAAATAAGGGTGCAACGAGAGCCAACTAAGGGTACCACGAAAGCCAACTAAGGGTCCACGAGAGCCAATTAAGGGTGCCACGAGAGCCAACTAGGAGGGCCACGAGAGCCAACTAAGAGTGTCACGAGAGCCAAGTAAGGGTGCCACAAAAAAACTAACTAAGGGTGCACGATAGCCAACTAAGGATGCCACGAGAGCCAACTAAGGGTGTCATGAGAGCCAACTAAGGGTGCCACAGGAGCGACCAAGAAAATAATTTTTAAAATACCTAAATTTTAATAATTATGCATTTCAAACATTTATAAAAACAAGGTCAACAGACCTAGTCGCGTGCTCTTAATTATTCTGACTTATGACCTTATGACCATATGACCTTACGACCTTCAATACTTTCAACAGGTGGGGCAATCCGACCATAGTTAGTTTTATTTTAATAAACCTCGGACTAACCTTGGGAAGACCTTGGTAATTATATCATTCGAAAGAGAATGTAGAACAACATAAGGGTTTCAAATTTCGTTAAAATCGGCAGAATAGTTACGATGTTATTGCCAAAAGACACATTACAAAGTAAAATGGTTACCATCCGACTGACCGACCGACTACGGATCTACATAGTAATATATAAGAGTCGCGTCCAAGCGACTAAAAATCCACCAACACTTGAAAGTATCAAACTCAAATTTACCATTAAACTTTTAAAGGTAAAATTGATTTATTTTCACATTTTTATGTCTTATTTCGATTAAATTATGTTAAATGTCAATCATGCTTAATTTTGAAGTTTATTTCGACTTAATTATGTATTAATATCTAAATTATTTTATATTGGGGTGCCGCGGCTGCTTCTAGATAGCAATTAGGGGGCCACTATCATAAAAAGGTTGAAAACCAATGACTTAAGAATAGAATCGATAAATATTAAAGAAATAAGAGTCGGGGAAACTCTGGTCCCTTCACTAAAGTTCGTCTGTTTTTTAACAGATCAATGAAAACACAATCGAATTTATTCTTCAAAATAGTTGGTGCTACTTTTGCCTGCGACCTACCGCAGTCTACGCTGCGAAATGACCCTTAGCCTACAGTCTACCCTTCATGGTATAATTTTATTACCTATGCTTAGTCTTTTTATTTAACATAATGAACACATAATAATAATAATAATAAGAAGAAGAAGAAGAAGAAGAAGAAGAAGAAGAAGAAGAAGAAGAAGAAGAAGAAGAAGAAGAAGAAGAAGAAGAAGAAGAAGAAGAAGAAGAAGAAGAAGAAGAAGAAGAAGAAGAAGAAGAAGAAGAAGAAGAAGAAGAAGAAGAAGAAGAAGAAGAAGAAGAAGAAGAAGAAGAAGAAGAAGAAGAAATAATAATAATAAGTACTCAGCTTGTCTTTACCCTTTTAACCCAACCTAACCAATGAATTCCATCATAATGATCACCATTGATGAACTATTTAGCCTTTTTTATCATTTAGATTCTGAATAATTATGATTTGTATGATCAAGGGAAAGTCATTAATAATCTATTAATTATTATTCAATTTGTTTTTATCATCCTGTAGTATAAAGTTATAATAGCGGAGGTAGACGGAGGTGTAAAAAGGCTTAGTAGATCGCACGCTAAACTGTAAATGAGGTGGTAGACCGCGTGCTAAAGGGTAAAAGTGCAGGTAGACCACACGGTCAAGTGTGTATGAGGTGGTAGACCGCGTGTTAGAGTGTACAAGAGCAGGTAGACCACACGGTCAAGTGTAAATGAGGTGGTAGACCGTGTGCTAAAGTGTAAAAGTGCAGGTAGACCACGCGTTCAAGTGTAAATGAGGTGGTAGACCGCGTGCTAAAGTGTAAAAGTGCAGGTAGACCACACGGTCAAGTGTAAATGAGGTGGTAGACCGCGTGCTAAAGTGTAAAAGTGCAGGTAGACCACGCGGTCAAGTGTAAATGAGGTGGTAGACCGCAAGTTAACGTAGCGACAAATAGTTTCCCAACATAATAAAAAGTTTCTCCCACTTCGCTTAATTAAACTCCTTTTGGATTGGAAGCAAAAAAAACCCCTGTTGATCCGTGGTCGAGTGCGTCTTTATCTAAGAATATTTCCTTTTGCAAATCCTACTGACTAAAGATATCACAGGTGACTTATCGTCGCACAACTGCGCAAGAAGAGTTCAAGGTGAACTTATTCGTGAACATCTCGAGCTGGTCAACCGCAAAGATGTGTTTCTGCCAGACAATACACAACTATACATTACACATTTAGTGGAGATACACTCATCAGTCTAGTTTTTTAGCTACTGCCTCATCCTCTATACTCAGTGGCGGTTTTTGACCTTGGCCACATGGGCAATTGCCCAAGGGGGCATTCTCTAGGGATTCCACGAGAAGGAGAAAAAATAATTTCTATTTATTTGTGCTCAGCGCTCATTTGTGCGTCAGATCATGTTATGTGTGGCAATGGGCGCCCTCTACAGGCGGGACGCCAGCGCCCTCACTGCTCACATCAAATGGATGGGGAGAAAGAGGGGGTGAGTTCACCACTGGGCCTAACCCTCAGGTTAATTAGGTTAAAATTCAATTTCAACGAAAATTGCTTACAAATAACGCATATTTCATCCAAAATATTGTACATCACACAGATCAAGAGTCTTTCTTACATACATGTTATTTCACGGTGAAAATGTTAAATAATAAAAACTAGCAAATCTGCCAATAAAGATGAATTGGTTTAGTCCTGACTGCTAGTTAAGGTATCGGGATATGTTGGTAGTGTTGATTGTCAAGTACCAAACATGGATAAGAAAAGATCAAAACAAAGAGGTGCACAATTTCGAAAGAAAAGAAAAAAAGATGAGAAATGAGCAAAAAAAAAAAGATGACATGTAACTATATCATCTCCTTATGTAAACTATATTATGGAGTGGATGTGCTGAAATAAGCTAACGTGAATGGATAAAACTCAGCTGTTCATTTGTTTTCGCTACTGAAAGTTTTGATTGTGAAATTAATATGTTGTATTTCAATACAATTTAAGGAGACTTCTGAAATATTTTGGATTATTATCTGTGGCTCGTCAGGACGAGGGTCCATCTAAGTCCACCTCAGTCACACAGGCCACGACAGAAATTATTTTGCAACCGCATGATGAGGGTCCATCTAAGTCCTCCTCAGTCACACAGGCCACCACAGAAATTATTTTGGAACCGCAGGATGAGGGTCCATCCAACTCCTCCTCAGTCACACAGGCCACCACATAAATTATTTTGCAACCGCAGGATGAGGGCCATCTAAGTCCTCCTCAGTCACATAGGCCACCACAGAAATTATTTTTCAACCGCAGGATGAGGGCCTATCTAAGTCCTCCTCAGTCACACAGGCCACCACAGAAATTATTTTGCAACCGCAGGATGAGGGCCTATCTAAGTCCTCCTCAGTCACACAGGCCACCACAGAAATTATTTTGGAACCGCAGGATGAGGGTACATCTAAGTCCTCCTCAGTCACACAGGCCACCACCGAAATTATTTTGGAACCGCAGGATGACGGTCCATCTAAGTCCTCCTCAGTCACACAGGCCACCACAGAAATTATTTTGGAACCGCAGGATGAGGGTCCATCTAAGTCCTCCTCAGTCACACAGGCCACCACAGAAATTATTTTGCAACCGCAGGATGAGGGGCCATCTAAGTCCTCCTCAGTCATACAGGCCACCACAGAAATGATTTTGCAACCGCAGGATGAGGGCCTATCTAAGTCCTCCTCAGTCACACACGCCACCACAGAAATTATTTTGCAACCGCAGGATGAGGGCCTATCTAAGTCCTCCTCAGTCACACAGGCCACCACAGAAATTATTTTGCAACCGCAGGATGAGGGCCTATCTAATTCCTCCTCAGTCACACAGGCCACCACAGAAATTATTTTAGAACCGCAGGATGAGGGTCCATCTAAGTCCTCCTCAGTCACACAGGCCACCACAGAAATTATTTTGCAACCGCAGGATGAGGGCCTATCTAAGTCATCCTCAGTCACACAGGCCACCACAGAAATTATTTTGCAACCGCAGGATGAGGGCCTATCTAAGTCCTCCTCAGTCACACAGGCCACCACAGAAATTATTTTGGAACCGCAGGATGAGGGTACATCTAAGTCCTCCTCAGTCACACAGGCCACCACAGAAATTATTTTGGAACCGCAGGATGACGGTCCATCTAAGTCCTCCTCAGTCACACAGGCCACCATAGAAATTATTTTGCAACCGCAGGATGAGGGTCCATCTAAGTCCTCCTCAGTCACACAGGTCACCACAGAAATTATTTTGCAACCGCAGGATGAGGGTCCATCTAAGTCCTCCTCAGTCACACAGGCCACCACAGAAATTATTTTGGAACCGCAGGATGAGGGTCCATCTAAGTCCTCCTCAGTCACACAGGCCACCACAGAAATTATTTTGCAACCGCAGGATGAGGGTCCATCTAAGTCCTCCTCAGTCACACAGGCCACCACAGAAAGTATTTTGCAACCGCAGGATGAGGGGCCATCTAAGTCCTCCTCAGTCACACAGGCCACCACAGAAATTATTTTGGAACCGCAGGATGAGGGTCCATCTAAGTCCTCCTCAGTCACACAGGCCACCACAGAAATTATTTTGCAACCGCAGGATGAGGGTCCATCTAAGTCCACCTCAGTCACTCAGGCCACCACAGAAATTATTTTGCAACCGCAGGATGATGAGCCGTCCACCTACGCAGAGACTCTCTCTCCAGAGCAGGACACGTTAGACGTGTGTGTGGCCTGTATGGAAAGTAATTTAATTTTTCAATGTAATTTCATTATTTATGTGAATGTGTGATGTTGTAAAAATACTGTGAATAATAATTATGGCCTTTTTTTCCTCTCTATTAAAAATGCCAGAAGCAGAATGCCTACCAAATCCTCGTGCGGAGAATGAACCACTACTTACTGACCCTGTTAGCAGGTCTTCAGTTCTGACTGACAGAATTAGAATGCATTTGGTTACAGTTGACCAAATAAGGTACCACCTAACTACGTTTTTCCAAGGAATGAGGGTGATGGAAGAAGTTGCCACCACTAATATTTCAGGAAGACATTAGTTAGTGGTGAAAATATCCTAAAAAGGGAGATTAATTTACCAAGCTCTGGACTGAACGACTGGAAACATGCAAGTTCTTTGCTTTCCTCACATGGAAATAATCGAGAACATATCCATTGCATGAAAATGTGGAAAGAACTGGGCAAACAATTGACAAGCAGGAGATGGAACTTCTTCTGAAGGCTAAGAGGCTAAGATAAGGAGATGTGTAGATAGAGAGAAGTAGAAAGAGGGGCAAAGAAAAAATAATAGCGTAGGCGAGTTGCGAACAGCTTCCCGCGTCGCTGGACCACTGTTATCCAGCGTGGAATTAACTCAGTATGATTTGTTTGGAGGTAAATGAATAATTGTAGAAGGAATGGTTATAGACCTTTATACGAAGAAAGCAGCGAGTGCAGTGGGAGGATAAATGATGATATATATATATATATATATATATATATATATATATATATATATATATGTGGGCGAAATTCCAGGTAGAATTTCTTTTCCAGCACGGAAGTTCCATGTGCTGGAGAAGATTCTGTTAGGCTTAAATTGGTAAGCCTGCCCCCCCCCCTCCCCTTCCACAAGCGGTAGCCTCGAACCGCGTCCACCACGATTCACCTTTACACGGGCTAGAGTAGCCTCGGCAAGAAGATTCGAGGCCATTCGAAAGTAGAGCTGTTTCCCACTAACCCCCCCCCCCTAACCTTGCGGGGAGAGCCTCAGACATATATATTGCCCGTTTCCCATGAAACCGACACAGAGTTGAGAAGTCTCGCCTGGACCCCAAGAAAATTCCCCTAGTTCCAAGTCAGGTGCTAACAACAAAGCAAAGTGACAGCTGAACTATTTTTTGTGTATTGGAATTAGCCCCAGCCAGTGAGGTAATTCCATTTAACGATCGCTACCGAGGGATTTTTCCGACTTCTCTCGTCAACTATTGTCAAAGCCCTCCTCGTTCGCCCCTCGTTTTCGGGTGGCTGAAATACTCTTCCCTGGACCGGACGTTACCCCCCCCTCCTTTTTGAGAACCGTCATCACTTTAACCTCCCGCTCAGAAGCTTCGAGCAGCCTCACCTCACGTGCAGAAGACATCCGTGAAGCCTTACCCTGACGTCTCACCTGGAATCCTCCGTAAGCCAACCCCTCTCCCCCTTCAGTAACCCATTTGCGTTAATTCCCCCCATTTGAATAGTCTCCTCCCGTAACACATTAATTTTAACTTCATAGTCTGATTCATAACAACAATCACCCCCCCCTCCCCCCTCGTTCATCTGATGTAATTTTGCCCGTCAATGATCTCATTATTTTTATGAAAATAAAATTATATTTTTGGTCATGCCTCTTTAAATAACCTTGAGCTTTGCCATTGCCCATAATTTACCTGACCTCGTTGCATTCTTTCTCGCTACTCAGCCCGTCTAAACTAGTGGTGTTCCGTCCCTTTTCGGTTCGCCTCTAAGTTATTGGTCCCTACCCATAGATATAATATGGTATTGATGTAATATAATGTCATACCACGACAATATATTTAAGTTTCCCAGGAGGTTTTTATTATAGGAATGCCCATAAGCATTGCTATAGATGTACTGAAACGTTTCCCTTTTATTGTGAAGTCTCTAGCAGTTAGGAACTTGGAACTATGGGGACATATAGAGACATTGTTCTCACCATCAAATGGGAATGTTCTTTAAAGAAGCTGAACTAATGCCACAGTTTGACTCCATAATGAAAGAACATCTTACCCGAGTCCAACAAGGAATCTCCAGCCACATCAGTTACACATACAAAATGAAGTCATAAAATTAATGAGTAGAAAGATAGTGGCCTTATCTTCACCTTTAACTTGTCTTATTAAAGTGCACTGCCTGGCTTTTAAGTCACCAGAACTTCTTTTCTATGTGAATGACCTTGATTCATTTGACGGATGTAATCCTTTGGGTTTTTTGACCATTTTTTATCAAAAAATTGCTTCATCATTGGCCCCAAATTTGGCTGTTATTTTGAGATTACTTATTCGTCAGTGTTCTTTTCCTTAATGCTGCATTCTGCAAATGTCAGTCCGATCCCCAAAGGCTCTTCACCATCAATTCATCCGGAGGAATATAGGCTCATTTCCATTAGACCGGTTCTGTCTAAAATTTTGAGCGTTTGCTGGTCAAATGCATGATTCTTTTATCTGAATAATAATAAATTGCTGCCGGTAAAACAGTTTGGTTTTCGGAAGGGTCTTAGTACTTCTGACGCTCTTCTTTATAGTACCAAATAACCTTCAAAGTTCTCTTGATGCTGGTCATGAATCTCGTCTTGTCTCTCTTGATTTTAGCTCAGGCTCTGATCGTGTTAATCATAAGGATCTTTTATTTAAAATTAGATCAAATAAATCCCTTAGCCTTGGTATTGGTCGATCAAGGATCTTACACTCGCATCACCTTAACATCATTGTTAACTGCGTTGCGCTCCCTAATTGTTCTTCTCTAAAATTGCTTGGTGTTACTTTTGATCCCAAGGTGACTTTTGAGCTGCACTTGCGCACTGTTGCGTCCTCAATTTCTAAAAAGTTGGATTGTTGCGTAAGTGCCGCCAGATCTACTCTACATACAGAGTAGTTAGGAATTATATTTATTCCTTCCTTCTGCCTCATTTTGAATATTGTCATTCTGTCTTCCTTTCTGCATCGGATACCAATTTGAAGCCTCTTGGCAGAGCTTTCAACCTCATTAGTTTTCTGCTACCCGATGTACAGTTGAACCTTAGGCATCGTCGACTCATTGGAGTCTTCTCTCTTGATTTTTATGTTTTCTACTTTTATCGATGTTGCACCGCTCGTTGGTCCCTGTAGGGTTTTTAGGTTCTGCCGTTTTGGCTGTTGCCTTCCAACGGGTCACCTTCATTGACTTTGATAATAATAATAATAATTTCAGTGATGGTGAAAGTCATTTTTTTTTCAATCATTATCGATTGCACTCCAGATATCAGCCTTAATGAGCAGTTTTTAGTAGTGATTCGAGGGGTCTCGCTGGAGGACAAGTCCCATAGAAAAGAACAAATTATGGGTTTTATGAAGGCAGATTGGCCACAGGCAAGCATTCGGCATCTCTGATTCTGAGAAGACGTGAGCTAAAAGGCACCTTTGCAGACTGCAGAGGACAGGCATATGATAATGTAGACAACATGCATGAAAAAAATAAGGGAGTTTAGGCTAGGATCCTAGAAATCAATCTCAGTTATGTCTGTGCTATGTGGGGCTCATACATTGAATTTGGTTGTGGCTGATGTTGCTAAAGAATCTACTGATAACACAAATTACTTTGCCATTTTAAAGAAACTGTACACCTTGTTTTCGACCTCCATAGAAAGATGGACCATCTTGAAAAAACACACACATGTAAACATCACTTTGAAGATGTGGACCGAAACAAAATGGGAAAGCAGACTGAAGACTGTTGAGCCCCTAAGATAGGGGAAGCTCCAGTGACAGATGCACGAATTAAGATCAGAGACCGCGCATAAAACCCTGTCATAAAGATTGAGGCGCAGTACTTCTCAGAGGAGGTAGAATCATACCGCTTCAGCATTAGCACAGTGGTGTGGTATGACATCTTGAGCCAGATCCAACATTTAAGTAAGCTAATACAGTCTCCTTGCATGCATGTTGACATAGCAGTTGGTCTTGAATTACAGGGCAACAGGTTTTGTGACTGTACAAATATCTGCCAAAGTCATGTGTGACGAAATGAATGTAGAGATTGTCCTACAACAGAAAAGGCTAGGGTCCACAAATGTGTATTTATTCACGACTGTACGACCATCAACAAATAACGAGGGGGCCGCCTATAAAGATGAGGTGGAAACACTGGCCAGCTGGTGCCAGGAAAATAACCTCTCCATGAACGTCAACAAAACTAAATAGATGATTGTGGACTTCGGGAGACAGCAGGGAGACATATATCGCCCCATCCACATCGACAGCGCTGACGTAGAAAGAGTCAGCGGTTTCAAGTTCCTTGGCGTCCACATCACGGAGGATTTGTCCTGGTCACTACACAAAGACACTGTGGCCAGGACAGCTCGACAGCGGCTATTATTTCCTGAAAAGATTGAGGAAGGTTGGCATGAACACCAGCTTTTACAGGTGTATCATCGAGAGCCTGATGACAGACTGCATCACAGTGTGGTATGGGAACTGCTCCTTCAGCACAGCCGGAAAACACTACAGAGACGGCAAAGCACCTTACTGGAAGCAGCCTTCCATCCATCCAGGACATTTACCGTAGCCGGTGCCTCCGGAAGAAACGCAGCATCATTAAAGATCACAGCCATCCAGCACATACACCTTTCTGCCTGCTACCATCTGGCAAAAGTTATAGGAGCCTGATTGCGCGCACCAAAAGACTGAAAGACAGCTTTACCATTAGGCCGCCAGGCTCCTTACCTCAATATCAGCTGTTTGAGACATTTTACTACCTCAGATTTGACACACAAAAATTCATGCACACATATTTTAGACTGCTAGTGTTACAATGGATACTGCACATGTATATAGACAAATTTGTTATTTTATCGTTTATGTTTCTTCTACAGTTTGATACTTCTGTTTACATTTATATTCTTTGTTTATTCAGTGTTGTAAATAGTGAGTTGATTGGTTCTTCTTGTCCAAAGCATCTTTTCATTGTGTTGTTGACCTGTGTTGACAAATAAACGAATCTGAATCGAATAGTTGTGTGTATGTGTGTGTGTGTGTGTAAGTATTAGGCGAAAATACGCTGTGGAGGGCGAGGGGGCGCCAGGAAGGCGGTCTTCCCAGGGCGTCATACAACTCAGGACCGCCACTGGCCCCAATACTCGCCTGACATCTCTGTCTTTAGACAATCAGAATAGCAATGAAAGATGCCTTGATAAGGCCTCTGCAAAAGGGCTACACTGTGTAGACTGTTGCGCCTTGAGGAGCAGCAGACCTTTCCGGCTCAAGTGCACTGGATTGCGGTCAAGGGCAACGACCAGTTTTCGTCCACTCATTCCTGGTGGGGACATGAAGACGATTGGGTTAGCCCCTTCCTCTTGGCTCTGGTAGGGGGGGGGGGTTCTTTTACATGCCTGTTTTCTCACCCCTCTTTCCTTCCTACTGCCTTTACCACTTATATTACTATTTCTCGCAAAGGAATCATGCTGCAGCTAGGCATCACCAGAAAATTCCTCCTCAACGATGAATCAAAAGGGGCGAAAATCTCTTAATCCACTCAATTAGACAAGAGTTAGGTATCCCTGGCGAAAATTGAGACTCAGGCCATGCCCTCGTTGGTCGGACAAAAGCTCCTTCCTTAAAATCACCCGTAACTAAAAAAAAACAACAACTTCAAAATCGGAATGGAAGTAACTGAAGATTACTCCAACCACGTGATAGCGACCTAAACGCTAAGTGGAGTTCTCACATGATCGATCTAGAGTCGTCCGATTGGTGGTAAGACCCAACTTTCAACTCTATTGTATTCTGTACCGAGAGTCAATTTAGGTTTGAAAATGTCCTTTACGACCTTATTGATATCCTAGCTTGATATCCTGCCTTGGTGCAGTGAGCCCCAACTTTCAGCTTTGTTGTATTCCGTTTTAAGAGTCAGTTTAAGTGTAGAAATTTCATTTAAGTCATTATTAATATCCTATCTCGTGCCTTCGTGCAGTGCAAGGAAGGAGAGTAATTAAGGCACTTGATGATTACAAACGAGGCTTAAGCCTTTTATCCCTTCCTACAATGGCATTCTGGGAGACGCGCGAACAATTCGAATTAAAACGAAAAAAAACGACCATTGGTGAGATCAGGCAGGATTTGAGTGGCTCTGATGAGGTGATTATTTTGGTTAATGTTAACCAAAGAAGAACGTTAATAGGGGGTTGTATGGCGGCCTTTAAGACCTGGAAGCCGTCGCAGAAGTGGGTCTTAATTAAAAACGCCTTTCAAGACCTCATCCCACCTTGGTAAAACCTTGTTTCGTAGTAGAGATCGTGCAGTCAACTTTTCCTGAAGCAGAAACTTCTAATTCTCTGAGACTCCTCTTTTTGCCTCAGTATACCCCCCCATCCCCATCGCACTTCTCTCTTTCCCTAAAGTTTCTTTATCTGTGCTTGTAATTCAAACGAAGTCACGATAAGGTATTACTAAACATCGCCCTACAGGTAAACGAATTCCTGTTTCTGTTACTATTTATAAGTATCTTAGATTCAAACGTTAAAACACAATTAAAACTAATTCAAGCGCGCGACCTCAGCGAAAGAGATACCAAACAAAAACTCATTTTTTTTAAATCAAACTATTTGTACAAACATGGTAATGAAATATTAGTAGAAAGATGGAGACTAATGGAAATGATCATCATCATCACTAATTCTATAACTTAAGAAGGGGATTTTTTTGAGTATTTGAATAATAATTTCATCTTAGTTTTGTTATGACTTATGTTTTCTTAATCAAAGTTATTTCTAATAATTCTTTTATAATATCAAAAAACAAAATGGTTAAGTTCAGAAATAAATATAAGTATCGAAATTTTTTAAATTTTTTAAAACCCAAAGAATTACAAATGGTGAAGTTCAGAAAATTTATTTTTATATATCTTCTTCTATAACTATATTTTAGCAACGTGATATTTTGAAAGGGGGGAAATTTAGTTTAGAGTTGCTTTTTAAAATGATTATAATTGGCGAAGATCAGAAAATTTATAAAAATTTAACCATGGCTGCTTTTTTTTAGATTTTAATTTTTAATTTATAGTACATATAAAAACCTTCAAAGAATCAATGTGGATCTTTGACCTAAAGAAACAAAAAAAAAGAAGTAAGGACAATCAAATGGATTAAATTATATTTTTTAAAAAGCTGAGGAGTAAATCTTAGGAACTTTACCGTCCGGTTTGAATGTCGGGACGCACTGTTGCTGCGCATTCGAGACTGCTCCATTCTTCGCCCGGTTGACGTAGATGAAGCAGAACTCGGACGGTTCATCGGTGAAATAAGTACAGTCGAAAGAAGTGGTCTTGTTCGAAGCCCTCTTTTCCATCACATATCTGTGAATTTCGAGAGGCGTTTGTGGATTAATTCGAATAACTCTTGAAACCCGGGCCTCTTAACAGCTCACCTTAGCAAAATCCAAGACCGACTTTAAAGTATCCATAAAAATAATAATAATATTTAAAATAGGCAAGTAGATTTATAAAAAGAACAAGGTCAACAGAACTAAGTCATGACTTATGAACTTACAACCTCCAAAACTTTCAATAATTCCTGGGCTAACCTTGGGAGGACCTTAGCAATTATGTCATTCAAAAGAGAATGTAAAACAACATAAGGGTTTCAAATATCGTTAGAATTGGCCGAATAGTTACGATGTTATAGCAAAGAAACTCATTGAAAAGTAAAACGGTTACCATCCGACCGACCGAGCTACAAACCGACATAGTAACATAGACAGTCGTGTGCACGCGACTAAAAAGGAGCCAAAATGAGACTAATGCGGCATACCAATTTAAATGTAATGGAGAATTTAGCCCAATTTAAAACCAATTTAATTGACGGAGAAAAGAGCTCACCCAGGCAGTTGGGTCTTACCGCAAATAGGTCGGAGGATTGGCAGAAGAGACATCAGCGGGTACACGGGCATAGAGGCGGATTTTATCCTGCGATCCAACGCACATAGGGTGTGTGTAAGTGACCGGGATTGGAGATACACATGGGATGATATTGGTCCTTGCTACCGACAGAGTAAACTCTTCAGCCCACTCCACCTGGAAGGTGCGGAAAGGGGTTAAGTGCTATCCTATCTCCCTCATGACGGTTGAGTGCTATCCTATCTCCCTCATGACGGTTGAGTGCTATCCTATCTCCCTCATGACGGTTGAGTGCAATCCTATCTCCCTCATGACGGTTGAGTGCTATCCTATCTCCCTCATGACGGTTGAGTGTTATCCTATCTCCCTCATGACGGTTGAGTGTTATCCTATCTCCCTCATGACGGTTGAGTGTTATCCTATCTCTCTCATGACGGTTGAATGTTATCCTATCTCCCTCATGACGGTTGAGTGCTATCCTATCTTCCTCATGACGAGGAAGAAAATCTTCGATCCTATAGCAATGGGGCATTTTTCAAGCCATTATTAACCGGCAAAACGCGTAAAAAGTACTTGACAACATACCACCCTAGTCAATTGTGCTCTCTAAATGGTTATTCTAGGGACTCGATCTGGTATTTTAGACTGAACAGTTATTGGTCTACTTTTTCCCTCTAAATGATCGATGTTTGCATAATAAAACTGAAAATTGGAAGTAAATGTACAAGAAACACCATCGAGAGCAGCGCCAATCAACACCGCTTTAAACCGAGCCAAATTCGAGACCATCTTGAAAATATCCATAAAACGAAAGCAGAAAAAGAACATGAAAATTTTGACGCTACTTTACTCTAAAATGTCAAAATTAGAAACTCGCAGAAGTTATTCTAATAAAACAAAATAAACCAAATTTGAGCATAAAATAAATGAATTTTTGCTCAATTAATACATGGAATAATTTACAAATTATGTACTTTATATTTTAGGCCTGACCCCCTAATGTGAGGGGGTCCCCTCACATTACCCCATTTTTATCCTGGCTATATAAAACGGGTGGGTACCTATCAATTCCAGTTTCTTTGAAGTTGTCAAATAGAGTTTGATGAAACGCCAGAATAAAATGCATTATACATTAAAAGCAGCATGCCTTTTCCCCCTCAAAAAGAAACATTAAGAAATTGAACTTTAATGCGTAAGATTTTTCTTAAAGTTGAACTGAAATCTAAAAGTAATAATAATAAAATAAATACTATCACTAATAATAAAAGTAAAAATAACAATAATAAAATGCATTCAGCTCTCGCCCTTCTGGGCCATGGAGTCTCGCAGACAGTCTGTTCATCTGGGGTGAAGGTTAAACGGAATCGGTGGGTCTTCGAGGGGTTCTTGAAGTCCCCAAGAGTGGAACGTATAGTGACTGGCAGTGCATCCCACGTCTTAGAGGCACAGATCAAGAGATTTAGCCATGCCCCAAAGGGGCATAAAAACCGTACTGCTCTCCGATAAACTCCAGCAAACCTCACAACAAATGAAATTATGGTTGGCATCGCCCTGGAATTGACCTTATTTGACCTATCCCTATCTCCAACGGAAGCAGTTGAGTTGGGAAGATGAAAACTACCCATAATGCTCCCAATATTCAAATAATTCCCTTCCTTTTCTCCTTCGTGGCCAAGGAATTTATTTATTTATTTTAGGGCCAATCTGCGGATTTCTTGGCCAAGGAATAGGAACGGACATACGTCAAAGGCATAGAATGGTAAAGAAGAGGAAAAGGCAAAATATGGAGCAACGAGGAGGTAAACAACGTCTGCTGAGCAAAAGGTCGCGTGCTCTCACTTATTCTGATTTATGACCTTACGACATTCAAAACTTTCAATAATTCCCGGACTAACCTTGGGAGGATCTTAACAATTATACCATTCGAAAGAGAATGTAAAGCAACATAAGGGTTTCAAATTCCGGTAGAATTGGCCGAATAGTTACGATGTTATCGCCAAATAATTCTCGGACTAACTTTGAGAGGACGTTAGCAATTATGTCATTCGAAAGAGAACGTAAAACAACATAAGAGTTTCAAATTTCTTTAGAACCAGCCGAATAGTTACAATGTTATTACCCCCCTAAATAAGTAAAACGGGGTCCGACTGACATAGTGAGATATAGAGTCGCCCGCAACTAAGCGCACACGACTAAAAGAAAATGAGCATCTTTGTTATGCGTGTACCGATCCAAGGTCATTTAACGTGTTCACGGGATTATTACACTGAGGTGGACCCTAGCGACGCATGGGCGCGATCAGATTTAGTCTACCATGGCGTACAGCCACCACGACAGTGATGGCTCCCGCAAGCTGGGTGGTATAACAGAGGGAAATGCCCTGGTTACTGAAACCTTAAGTAGGATTACGTCTTCCGGACTTCAATGCCGCGAGAGAAACTGGTCACCTCTCTCGCGTGCACCTCTTTGAAATCTCCCACTATTCCGCGCCTGCTAAAACCCAACAAAGGATTAAAGAACTACAGAACCGGGACCAGCGAAGACCAGTCCGACACCGTTAAACTTTCTTTAATAACAATCCTGCTGGGCAAATAAAGGGGGGGGGGGCTAATGAACCTACGGGAAACTTAGCTGATTTTGCGATTATTGGGTTGCTGGGAATATCGCTGACGACTCGAACGCTGTACAACCCCGCGGGTCCGACGACTTCGCAACTGAACCGTATGTCATGCACCGCCCGGGAGTAGAGACTGCCCTCGACCGGCACCCTCTGGGCGATATGTTGTCCTCGAGGGCCGTCCTCCCACGACCACTTGTGGAGGGCCGCCGGTCGGATGTTGGTGTTAGATTTGGAGGGTATGGTCGACCCTTCCAGGGAGGTTAGGGTAAACATTCGCTTAGGGCGGGATGTGGAGAGCCTGGTGTAGTTGAGTTTGGCAGAAAAGGGGGGTCGATTTAGGGGCGGTACATCTATCGTAAATGGGCTATTCGTGTTGTGTTTGAGAGGGCCAACTTCCCCCCTGCTTGTCTTGCGCTTGTTGAGTGATGGCATTTGGACGGAATTCCACTGGGTGTGGAATTTCCGTTCCGGTGGAGGGGTCCCTGGATACCCTGGGTTGTCGGTATTCACGGGAGAGGTTCTGTGGTGTCCAGGTTCCCCCAGGGATTCCAAAGACTCCGGTATCACTGCGTCCTGACGTGGTCTGGATAAATCGGGGCCGTGGTACATCAGTTCAGCCCAAGTCCGAAATCGAGGACGAAGCGGTAAACATTTGGACTGAATGAACCTGAAAAGAGAGGGGGGGAGGGGGGATTAAACTTCTGCGTTTTAATAATAATAAAAGAGGCTTTATATAAGGCCTCCTTCAAGACCATGAAGCCTTCGCAGAAGAGTGGGGGAGGTGTTAACGCCCTCCCCTGTTTTGTTGTAGTAGGCTCCTTTTAAAGAATGTGGAAATATCAAGTAAATTTTTGGGGGCGTTAGGGACCGTGGGGTACGTAACTCTCCTGGCGATTCCCTCCTCCTCGCCCACCAGATGAAGACATCTAAAGGAATGCGTTCTCTCCTGACCCCACCCCCATCTGTCACGAATCCAGCAAACCGCAAGAAACAGAAAAACAAGATAATTTTTCTTCGGAAATGTTATTTCCTAATTCACAAAAATTACGTACAGGGATTCAAACCGTGCACACTAAGGCAGCGAGCAACCGAGTGGTCTAAGGGACGGTTTAATTGAGATCAAAGCGGTTGCTCGCTTCCTCAGTTTCCACGGTTTGAATCCCTGCACGGAATTTTTGTGAATTAGGAAATAACATTTCCGAAGAAAAATTATCCTGTTTTTCTGTTTCTTGCGGTTTGCTGGATTCATTTCATCATTCTTTCGCGTTCATGAAAGATTTATACATATATATTGCCACACATTTTTTAAACGTTTCTTCACCCCTTGCTTTAGTTCTCTCTACTTCTCTTGTGCGGTAAATGCCCTTGTTGATTTTCGCCTAAAAATAAGATGGTTTCCGTAAAAGGAAATAAATGAGGCCTCCATGAGGCTAGACTGGAGCCCCGACCCAAAATAGCCGTTATCCTTTAGTTTCCGAGTTATGGACTCGAGTTTCAGCAAATGTTAATTTAATGTGTTGAAAACTTGAAATTGAGAGAATTGCATTAAATATTATGGAAAATGTGGCGGTGGCCGATGAGAATCCTGCTTAATATCCCCTCAGAGACAAGTGAGGCCTCCCTGCTAGCCTTGTGTATTCCCCGTATTCGCGGGCCAATAAAAATTGTATTTTCTTCTCTCTCCCTAACTTTTTTTAGGGGTAGCATTTTTAAATTAGTCGGTATTTTCGTATTTTGGCGTTTCACTTATTTATTGTATTTAGCTTCATGCAATAGCTTCCCTTCACTCTTACTAAGTCTCCCCTTAAAGCGGGTGTAGTGGTTTAACCCCTACAAAATGTAATAAATTTCCCCCAAACAATATATATATATATATATATATATATATATATATATATATATATATATATATATATATATATATATATATATATATATATATATATATATATATAGTTATAGCTATATCAGGAAATGTATCAAATGGCTACATTTTCTTTTCGCGATGTGAACGTAAATTCAGCAAATGCTCTATTTCAATCGTGCTCCGCTATTAACAGGTTGGTCAAAAATTTACGTACAATTCTTAGTTTGTTTTCCCCCTTTGTATCAAACTCAAATTCATTATAGCGGGGTTTTTTTTCATTTCCAGACCCATTAATCACGTTAACCATAAGTATAGATTTTCCCTTCACTCCAAATCATTAGCACATATTTATCCTTCATCCCAAGTCATTATCATATAACTTCCTACACTCCCAAACCTAATTATCATATAACCTTCGTTACGCTAGAATTATTCATCCCCAAATTATTTACATGTCTCATAGTTCTAATTAATCAATAGCCCACTGTACTATTTAATAATTGTCCACAATCATTCATAGCCATTTTTTTTTTTAGTCTCTTTTATTAAGTTTTCTATTGATTGATCAGACGTTGCCTGTTTACATAAACCATATTATTGTACTGTACAATTCTTAATTTTGTAATTTAAAGGACATAACTTACGCTCTCCCCATATTATATTCCCTCAACTTATATATATATATATATATATATATATATATATATATATATATATATATATATATATATATATATATATATATATATATATATTGAAATTATTTCTCGAATAAATATATTGCTAAAGCTTATAATTAATATCCCTCCTGAAGAATTGCATTTAACTCATCCATTCACTTTCAACCTCAAATTCATTGCCAAAGTAATTTCTTGGTTTGGTTGGTGCCCCCTTAAATTGTCTAGGCTAATTATCATTAAAAACGTTGTCCACATTATAAGCCACACACCCTTACGGCTTTACGGGCAACTAATTTGCTCGAAATCGCCTTGGGCGAAATTAGAGAAAAAATAAAATAAAATATTTAAATCCTTTATTATGAGTCAAATAATATACCATTTTAATTGCAAAGAATTATTCTATTAATCTAACTTAAAAAATATAAATGGCCTTCTAGATATTTAGAATTATGATTGAAAATATTTGATTGTTGCTCAAAATTATTTCTTGTTAACTGATGGAATTAAAGACTATATTTTTGTTACCGCTTTAAAGTCCTAGTATTTTATAGAAAACGTTGCTTCTATTTTATGCATAACATTTTGATATCTTACAGAATTGTCAATTTCAATGAAAAAAATAAAAATATATATTTTTCACCTAGCACGCTTTATTTGGGGTGTCTGAATAGGCTTTCTTGTCCGTACGCTTTGAATAACATGCTAACTTAAGGCATATCCTCATTTTAATTGGATGAAAAACGAAAAACATAAGTGTATTGAACCACAATAAAGGTCTGTTGACCAAAAGTCACGTGCTCTCACTTCTTCTGATTTGTGAACTTACGACCTTCAAAACTTTCTATAATTCCCGGAGTAACCTTGGGAGGACCTTGGCAGTTAGATAATTCGAAAGAGAATGTAAAACAAAATAAGAGTTATTGCAGAAACAAAGAATATAACAAAACGGGGACCTACCAACCGACATAGTGAGATATATAGAGTCGCCCGAGACTAAAAAGGACGCTTCAAGAACTATATCAACCCGGCAAATGAGGCAAAGTCAAGCGCAAGTGGCATTCAAAACCATGAAGAGGACTTTTCAAACCACAACACAAAAGTGCCCTAACACGTTAGACAGCACATCCACGTCATCAGGTACCTCCTAAACGGTCCCCCACCCCCCTACCCTCCTCGACTGAACCAAGACTGCTCATAGAAGAATCACCGTGACTCAACTCTACTTTTTGCCGATAGCTGCTGAACTAGTCCGGGAAGGCTTTGGAGCTGCGTCTGCCACCAACCCTGCTCTAGAGCGGTGGACTGATTGGAAATACCCCCTGTTTCTGCTGTTCCTAGCTGGGGTGCCAACAGGCTCGGGTGGACTGATTGGAGATCTCTCCTGTTTCCACCTGGCCTGGGGAGGAGGAGGTTGCCCCCAGGCAGCGAAGACTCAGTCAGCCCTCCCCATCAGGGCCTGATCAAAAGGTCGTCGGTCTGACTGGATATACCTCCTGTTTCTGACGATCCTGACAGGCATCAAACAGGATGAGATAGACTGATTGGAGATTCCTCCTGTTTCTATCTGCCTGTGGGGAAGGATAGAGCTACTCGACGGAGACTAAGTGAGCCATCCTGCTCCTTCTAATGATACGGAGTCCCAACCATGAACGGAGCGGGGAAGGCTGTGGAGTTTCGAGTCCCACTGAGGCTCATTTGGAATGAAAAACCCGACAAATTCAAGGTCTTTGAAACGATCTTCGGGAAACTGGGGATTTGTCTCAAAAGACTAATTGAAGTCAGCAGAGGGTGCATCGCTATTTGCCACACTCAGGCGGACCTGGTTAAACTGACCTCGACAACTAGCAACAGAGACCTAAGTGCCATAGGACTAGAGCCCAAACCTTCTCCAGCCATAGCGGCAAGGAAGGCTATCGTATGCAAGCGAGTCAACTCATGGGTAGACGAAAGATCAGCCAAAGACATCAAACAAGAAATAGAGAGAAATCAAGAATGGGCAGAGGTGACCGAAGTGGTTAAATTTCGGAACCTCACACACGTGTTTAAAATCGTGTTCAGAAAAATGGAGATCGCGGCCAAGGCGAAGGAAGTAGGACTGGAGCTATTCTTCATGATAATCTTCCCAAGGTAGATTAAAAGGAAGAGGTTCTTCGAACTGCTAACCTGTTCTCCTGCTACAAGGTCGAAGAACACCCTACTAGTGCCTGCCCAGAAAAGGAGAACGCTAAGATCTGCTCTGAGTGCGCACAAACCGGCCACGACTGGATGCACTGCGTTAACGACACGAAAATGAGAATTAATTGCGCTGGTCCCCACCGTACCTTGAGTCAGAAAGGAACATCTAAGAAAGAAGAGAGTAGCGGTTGACAGGCCGAACATCTCTTACGCAACAGCCACCAAGACCCCACCACAAACAAACACAACGCCAGCACAACCCCAAATAGTCCTACAACTTACCGATGCGACCCCTCCTAAAATGCTAGCATGCATTTTTCACGCGCATGTTATGAACCTAGCCTGCCCCGGTTCATTTAATACCGAGATGAACAAGATGCTGGCTGCAAATGGCCTGGAATCTATCACCTTCTCGGACAGCCCACAGTCAGACAAAGTTCTCTCGGCAACATGCAACAAGGGGGCACAAGCAGAACTAGTCAAGCCAACAAAAGAAGCAAAAACCCAAGAGGATGTACCTACAGCGACTGGACATGAGCCTGCAGGCAACCAAACACAGCTGCTTGCCTTGGCCAGACAGAAAGGGAACAAAAAGAGAAACAAAGAAGAACCCAGAAAACAAGAGAAGGACACAGAACGACTACCACAACAGGAAGAACACGAGCTCGACGGAAGGGATAACAAATTCACCATCACCCCTAACAAAAAACAACACTCAACAAAGAGAGATATTCATCGAGAAGGTAGCCTCAGGAGTCTAAAGAAGCCACATCAAGTGGTCCTATGAGTCACCCGAAGAAGAAGAATCGGTCAAGATAGCCCTAATGAAATGCAGAGTAAGGCTTTGCGACGACAACTTCAAACTCTACGAGTCATCCTTCTTCACAAAGCTACGCTGGGGCAGACCCAACAACTAAAAGCCCTCAAGCAGCTCAAACACACACGATATCAACTAGAAATAGGCTAACTATTCTACCACACAACGTGCATGGGTGGCAGATGAATAAACACCAGCTGTACAAAGTCTACCAAGAACTGGATCCGGACATTCTTCTGTTGTCAGAAACTGGAATCAGGGAGAACGACAAGCACAAGATTTTCAGATACAACGTTCTCCAAAGGAACGTCACAGGAGAGAGGTTCGACGGAACTATAATAGCGGCCAAGAAAGATCTGCAGGAAATCCAAAGAACGAATTGTTTCTATCTGTCATACTGAGGTGCTCTCTGGGTAGAATTGAATTCAGCGTGGGCTACCAACCTCACTGTCGTTCATATTTGCCCTACCACGACATGTATATCCTTTTCAGGAAAGAACACCCAGTGTTGTTCGTCGGGGACCTGAACACCAGGAACAGAGCAGCGGGGTATGCAAGGACAAACGCAAGAGGTAGGAATTTTGACCTCTTGTTAAGAAGGGATATCGCTGAAAGCATCAGACCGGACTTCCCTACATTTTTGTATCTAGGGTCGGCCACCAAGCCTGATGTAGTTCTCACGAATCTCGGCTTTCCCTTCCACTAGATCGTCAGTCCAGGACCGCTGACACCTAGCGATCACATTCCCATATTAATCACCAGAGCAGCTGCTCCTATTTTAGTTCCTGTTGCTCCAAGGAAAGACTTCTCGAAGACCAACTGGGAAGCATACAAGAGGGCGTTCTCATTGGACCTCCCTGGTCTGGACGGTGCATCCGGGGTAGACCTCGACGATGAGCTTACTGCTATTAATGCCTGCATTTCAAACGCAGACGTGATAGCTATCCCGACAACCTCTCACAAAATCACATTGCCAACTGTAGGGGAATCGTCACTCCCCCGTGGGTCAAACTCGTAACCACAGCCCCTCGCCACTCGTCTCTATGAAAAGCCGAACGGTTTTAAACTGCAAGATATCCCCTACGAGAGTATATTCAATTTCACCTCAAGTAAGAAATTGGAAACGCGTTTCTCTCAAGCTCGAAGGCCAGCGGGCGCTGAGGTAAGACTTGCTGAGAAAAACGGTTGGAATAAGAACCCTCTTGCGGCCCGTCCACAACCCTGCCCTATCCTCTCCTACCCCTACCAAAGTCGGCTGACGAGGTATAAATAACAAACACTTGGGAAAAACGTGGTAGAATACGTGAGTCGCCAGGCTACGAAGTCCCCGCAAGAAAGACAGGGCTACCAAGGGGGCTAAGAAGCAGCTCATCCTCGAGCTAGTCCCTGGTTATCAAACCGAACGTTAAGTTAACTTGTTCAAGTTCAACTTACTCTCGTCAGAGAGACTCCTCATACCCTGGTGCATCCTAAAGCCCAGGGATATTCCTCGCCCTTGAGGAATTACGAAAAGAAGAAAAAGGCTCCCCCTCGAGCCCGTTACCCGGTTGTCACACCGCACTCTAAGTAAACTTGGTTTAAGAACCAAGTTCAACTTAATCTCGCCAGAGAGACCCCGCCTACCCTGGTGCCTCCTAAAGCACCGTGGTTGTTCTCGCCCTTGAAGACCCCCCATTGAATACCGTGTGGACCCACATCTGCTGCACTCGCCAAAGTACCTTGTGACTGCCAAGTCATCCAGTCCACCTCCAACAATCTGGTCGAAGCACGCGTCAAATGACCAATCAGATTCCTGTGGTGTCTGGGCTCATTGAGTTCAAGGTCAAACTCAAACATACCGCCAGAGCAACCAAGGTATTTAAACTCCAGTAGAGACAATTAGCCTATTTCTTGTATATTGAAGTGAGCATCGAATTAGCCAATATTAGAGGGTCAAGTTAATTGAAGTCATTTTTTGTGTATTTTAAAATTTGTATTATTCTGTGGTTCATGTTTTGTTTTTATGTAGTAAATTGTTAAATTTAAAATATAAGTTTATTTTGGGATAATTGCTGTGTGTTTCCTTATATCCTTACGTGTTGAAGCGGCTCTTTCTTAAAACAAAAAAATTCGCACTCTTAGATCAAAGCAGACTTCAACAAAGAAGTACATCACGTTCCACAAGGTATTCTACGACACCAACAACCCCTACACAAGAGAGAGTGGTGATCCAACAGCGCTTCGCTGATGTCTACAACCGCATCCTCGACATGGGTTACTCGTTCAACATCTCAGGAAACAACTGGACACCACGCTGGCGCACGAACTGAGGGAGAAGTGGAACCGTCTAATTAAAAATTTAGACACTGACAGGAATTCAAAATCTTTTTGTGAAACAGTCAACAGACTAAAGGGAAACTCCCGTTCCCATGGCCCAACTACAATTTTGCACGAATGTAACACGGCGACCACTCCCAGAGATAAGGAGAGGCTGTTCCGTGGAGTCTGGAAATTTTTTTTCAAAATCTCCGATGAAGAGGAGGAAAACTTTGGCCTAGGCTTCGAAGATCAGGTTCTCGAGTACATGGAAATGAGGGAGGGCAGATTAAACCTTTATGGAACCTCGTACCTCCACCGTCTACATGGCAGCTCTCAAGAGGAAAACCCCATCACCAGTGCTGAATTGTGGGAAGCAATCGCTTTATTTAAGCCTAAAGCCCCAGGCCTCAGCCAAATCACCATCAGGTACCTGAAGGAGGCATCCGAAAGATTTCGGACTAGGCTGTTGAAGCTGCTCAATTCGTCCCTAGCAATGGCATATTTCCCAGATGGCCTGAAAATCTCGAAAATGATTTTCATCCCTAAGCCTGGGAAGCCAGCAAACCAGGTCATGGATTTCAGACCTATCTCTTTGCTGGAGACCGTTGGGAAGGTTTTTGAGAAAATTCTCAACAGCAGACTATCACAAAACCTGCAAGAGCACTCTCTGTTGAACGAGGAACAACACTGGTTAAGAAGACACCGAAGCACGGAAACAGCCATAGCCCACATGTTTCAACACGCAGCGGCAGGGCGGGACAGTGGGTACTGGATCGACGTCGTTTGCAGAGACCTAAAGAAGGCCTTCGACGAAGTTTGGATCGACGGCCTGAAGTACAAAATCTCGCGACTAAGATTCACCCTCCACTTTGAAAAGATCCTCTGTAGCTACTTGACCAACAGGCAAGCTGTCATTGCCTTCGAGAAGTATACAGGGGAAACCTTCATCTCCTGTCCGGCGTCCATCAGGAAGGATGCTTCAGCCCCACTCTCTCCACCGTCTTTACGAGAGACGTCTCCAAATCAACTGGTGGAAGAACTCTCAACATCCAATATGCGGACGATATTACCCAAGTTGTAGTTCGGAGAACAAATTCTGCGAGGATGATGGCCAGAGCCACGACAGCAGAAGCTGAAAGAATCTCCAGGTTCGAGAAACGCTGGAAAATACAGACCAACGTATTCAAATTCTCAACAACCGCAATAGGGAGACGTCGTTCCGTCCCTCTCAATCTAGAAATCTCCGAAATTGACTACTCATCGCACGTGTCAGTCCTCGGCTACAAGCTTGCCAGTACTGGCATGAACAGACACGTCAGCTCCAGGATTGGATACGCCAACACTGAACTAGATAAACTCCCCTGATTCTGAAACCTCAGTGCAACCAATAAAAAGAAGTTGTACACCAGTCTAGTCAGATCGAAGCTGGTGTACCCTGCTATTCCGCTCAACGCGGTGTTGAGGAAAAATTTGACAAGACTCCAGAGAGTGCAAAATAGAGGCCTCCGGTTTACTACTAACGCTAAGTGGTATGGGTGTCGAACCTCGAGAAGCCTCCATGAAGAAACAAGTCTTGAACCACTAAACACATACCTTTATAAAAAAGGTCGAGACATCTGGGCAAGACTAGAGGCTATCCTCCCTATGGAGACTGTAGCGGCTCTAGACCCAGAGGCAGAGTGAGGTGTATACAAAAGATACATCCCCAGCGCCAGAATAACGGAACCTGTACCAAAGTACAACTAAAAGGAAAGAAAAAATTGCGAATTTATAATAGTTAAAAAAATATCGAAAAATGGGACAAATTAGTATGTCAATAACAAACACAAAATAATAAAAAGATCCTCACTGGGACAACATTAATAAATACGAAAAAATAAACAAAATAACAAATGGAGATGGCCCGTTCACCGGGCACCCACATACATACATATCTGACTACTACTTCCTTCCTTTTATCACTATTACCCTCCACCCATTCTTCCAAACTCCCCCCTCCCTCTTATTCTATCTGTCTCTTTCAAGATTCAAGAAAAGGAAGAGTCGTCAAAAAAACGTGTTTACACTCGTGTTAACCATAAATCAGACCCTCTTTTGCGGTCGCTTTGTGGTGCGGCCTAGAACCGAATCATGTTTGTCGTGGTATTGAAAGGACCGAGTGGTGGTGTACGTACGTATAGGTTTGTAACGTGCTTCAAAAACTCCTTGATTACGTTTTCTCTACGAGTGCTATATTATAATTATTATTATTTTTAATCTTTGAGGATTTCTAGTGAAATGCTCAGCGTTTCGAGGATTGAATTAAATACTTCGAAGAAAATAGATCCCTCTTTACCACGTAAAAAACAAACAAAAGTGAAATCTAACAAAAAAACTATACAGCTATGAATTAAATGAGTTTAAGTGAGACTTACTAAATTAAACAAATGAATATAAAGTAATGGTTGACCCAAAGCTCACTTTAATATTGGACGCTAATTGACCTTCAAAAAAATACTGGAATTTCTTTACCTTTAAAACAACCATACTTGAATCTGTCTGGAGACTGACCTTGGCCTCAATTTTTATGTAGACGCAAGAATGTTTTTTTTGCGGCCAGGCGCGTGGACGCATTCACGGACATTCCAGGTGTTTGGCTGGATCGGGGACCGGCTTGAAGCCACAGGTGATTTTGGTGTGGACGACGGATAGCGTTAAGCACGTTGTCTTAGTCAGATGATTTCAACAACGGGATCGTGAAAGTATGATTCTTCCAATCTTCTGGTTAATCTTGGAATGATTCGCACTGACGAGCGATGAGCAAACGAGTGAATCCTTTGACGAATGGGGAGTGTTTGAGGGAGTTACCTTTGGGGTATTCCTCAATGGCGAGGACTATCTCTGGGTTTTGTTGTAAACTGAGATAGGGGGTTTTCTCTGACGAGAGATGATTGAGCTTGTTTTTAAATAGCAGCTAAACTAAATTTCGGTGTGACCACCAGGAACTGGCTCAGCACGAGCTTCTTCTGTGTTCCTTTCGTTGGGTTGCCAGGCACTCTAGCCAGACTTCTTGTCTCGATCGCTTACTCAATCTTTCCTTGTTTTTGTATAGTTATCCGCCTATATACTTCACCAACCCACTGGGGGTAGGGGAAGGAGGAGAGATGGGCGCTTAGGAATTAAGCCTCCCCCTCTAACGGCGTTTCTCTGAGCGTCTTTCACTTAGCCCTAAAGGCATCTTCTGGCTTTCGGTCGACGCTCCTCTAATTTCGTCTATGCAGTGAAATTAAATCCCAACTCTTAGGGAAAAAATAGTGCCGGTTTAACCAATATTAGGCTCGCCGGAGCCGAAATCTGATAATTAGTGCATGTCGTGGTTGTGCGAATGCCTTTCAGGTGGTCCTCGAGGCGAGGAGAGAGAGGGGGGAGGGGTTAAGTAATCTGGTTCCTCTGCCAAATGCCAGGACGTTGTGGTGAAGGAACAGGGCCTCAGTTTTTAGGGTGAGATATCAATTTCCCTACATTTTCCTCCCTTCGAAGAGGTTAATGGGGGGGGGGAAGTATTCCAAGGAAAAACAAACAAACAAACCAACATCATCGACAAAAGCAAACTTACATGTCCTAGACCATAATACTGATTCTTACGGTAAGCTGGGTCAACCATCCTATTAACTTAAGTTTCTTTGAACTCGGGCGCACACGCGCGCCGCCCCTTCCTATGAAACCATTGCTCGCTGGAATAGGGAGTTCCGCCATGGTCGTGAATCCCTTGAAGATGACCCCCGTCCAGGACGACCGTCAGACGTGACCAACAAGGACAATGTGGCCCGTGTGGAGAGGATGATCCTCGAAAATTGACGGGTGAAGGTCGAAGAACTCGAGCGAGAACTTGGAATATCACATGGAAGTGTTATCAACATCATCCTCGATAATTTGGCCATGATCAAGGTCTCTGCCCGTTGAGTCCCTAGAAACCTCCCGCCCCATGATTGACTTCAATGTCATCAAAGTCCACAAGGCCAGAGTTGCACAAGCTGCCCTGCGCGAGTGCGGATTCGAGGAACTCAACCATCCCCCCTACAGTCCACATCTAGCCCCTAGCGACTACTTTTTATTCCGTCAGCTCAAGGCTGCACTGCATGGACGCCGGTTTATGGACGATGAAGATGTCCAGCTCGCCATCTAGGAGTGGATTGAACAGCAGTCGGGAGATTTCTGGTTGTCGGGAATTCGAAGCCTCAGGGACAAGTGGCGCAAGTGCATTGAAGTCGAGGGTAGTTATATTGAAAAATAATAAAACACTTTTCCTCATATCTCGTTTCCTTATATCCGAATTGCAAAACTTATTGACCGCCCCTCGTATATATATTTTGTACTCTTGGTGTGACTGCATGTATTCTTAGTGTTCGACTGAGGCTGGCATGACAAAAAACTCCATGCCGAAACTGGTCTCGAGATAATAAACTACTACGCTCCTTCACAGTGGTTATATATATATATATATATATATATATATATATATATATATATATATATATATATATATATATATATATATATATATATATATATATATAAGAGAACCAGGGCAACAGAAAAGAAATGCATTTTTCTTTCTTCATTTAATTTCAACCAACGTTTCGAGGGCCAGCCTCATCTTCTGGGTACTGGAATTATATTTAGTATAAATACAAAGTAATTCTAATTGACATTGGATAGCTAACATAAGGGGAATGGTCTTACAAGTCACTTTTTGTATAAGTCATGATACCACAACTATAATTGATGGAAATGCATTGGTAACAGCAACAATACACAAATTAACATGGAAGTGGCAAAGTAAGGGAAACATTAATTTAAACTAAGAAGGTGGTAAAGGAAGGGAACCATCTAACGTGTAATATGTAATGGAAAAGACGAAGTTTGGTCGTTAAGTGTGGGTTTACAATCTAAAATATATATGGATTCAATGATTCGTAAATCAGAGAGGGTATTAGCTGTAGAGATTATTGAAAAGTCTTCGAGTTTTACCTGTAAATTGCAAGAATTGGCGTGGAGTCGGATGATAGAATAGTCAGGTTTGGCTAGGGGCAACCCCGTACGGCAAGACCTGCCGGCGTGCTGTTCAACTCTTGAATGGAGAGTTCGGCTGGTAGAGCGAATATAGGTCGCATCGCACGATGGACATAAGTAATTATATATGAACAGCACGCCGGAGGTCCTGCCGTACGGGGTTGCCCCTAGCCAAACCTGACTATTCTATCATCCGACTCCACGCCAATTCTTGCAATTTACAGGTAAAACTCGAAGACTTTTCAATAATCTCTACAGCTAATACCCTCTCTGATTTACGAATCATTGAATCCATATATATTTTAGATTGTAAACCCACACTTAACGACCAAACTTCGTCTTTTCCATTACATATTACACGTTAGATGGTTCCCTTCCTTTACCACCTTCTTAGTTTAAATTAATGTTTCCCTTACTTTGCCACTTCCATGTTAATTTGTGTATTGTTGCTATTACCAATGCATTTCCATCAATTATAGTTGTGGTATCATGACTTATACAAAAAGTGACTTGTAAGACCATTCCCCTTATGTTAGCTATCCAATGTCAATTAGAATTACTTTGTATTACTTTTTATTAGAATTACTTTGTATTTATACTAAATATAATTCCAGTACCCAGAAGATGAGGCTGGCCCTCGAAACGTTGGTTGAAATTAAATGAAGAAAGAAAAATGCATTTCTTTTCTGCTGCCCTCGTTCTCTTATATATATTGAAACTCCGGACTATAAAGAACGGATCACTTGAATCTCTCTCTCTCTCTCTCTCTCTCTCTCTCTCTCTCTCTCTCTCTCTCTCTCTCTATATATATATATATATATATATATATATATATATATATATATATATATATATATATATAATTTGAGGGATGAACGAAAGGACGTATAAAGGGAAATTGATTTAATTTTCTTGATACAACGTTTCGGGTGAACTTTTCACCCATCTTCGGGTACTGGAAAATACAATTCGTGGAAAACAATTTAAGTTATAGTTAAACAGATAATCAAAATGATGAATTTATGGAAAGTATTTAATATTTATTAAGGGGGGAATTGCGAAAATTTACTGGTAATTGACATTTTTGGAATATTTTGTTGTGAGTTAAAAATTAACGATTGACGAAACACTAGAAACACATCGAGATAAACTAACTTTAAACAATCAGCCGTTAGAGGATAACTGGGGATAAAGGGCGAGGAGCGTAAGAAAAAAGAGAAGGTTAGGAGGGTGGTAATATTTTTGATTAGAGTAGAAGTAGTGGGTGAGAAGAAAAATCGGAATTTAAGGAAGGAGAAAGGTATTTAATATACATGGATTCAAGAATCCTTAGTGATATGGGATCAGGGGTGGTTTTTAAGATTTTAAAATTGTCGGTTGTGATTTTGGTTTTTCAATTAATAGAGTGAAGCCTAACAGGTGAGAATTCTTTAGTAGAGAGAACCTTTCCTGTCCTGTGGCTAACACCCAAATGGGAACAGAACCTCGCCCTCAGCGAGAGCACCGTACTACCTATGTATCTCCCCAGTTTACAATTGGGGCAAGTAAACTCGAAAATAACAGAGCACTTCACTGTAGGCAGGATTCTGAAGATATATATATATATATATATATATATATATATATATATATATATATATATATATATATATATATATATATATATATATATATATATATATATATATATATATCGTTTATGCATATTTTTAGATTCTCTTTCACGAGATATACTAATTCAATAAGGATAGATATTAATAAAAAACAGCATTTGTTTCGTTTTTCAAAAAAATTACTGCAAGTCAGTTCAATATTTAGTTTGCCTTATATAGTGGCTTCATTTAGCCATCCGGCCTCTTTTCCTTGGCCACACATTGTTGATAATGGAAAATGTCCTCTCAACTGGAATCGATGTACCTGGGAGACAAAATATACCCCACAATACCGCTGGGGATGGACAGCAAAATACTCTGGTTCTTCAAATTATTAAACATTTGAACTCATTTTTCTTCGTAAGTGAAGTTTTCAGTTTTCCAAAATTCACACACTTTGATGACCAAAATTCCTTAGCAACCATCACTTCATCAAAAGGTCGTCTAAATACATTACTTTACTTCCGATTGTTTCATTAATTTTAATAACAGTTGTTTCGATTTCATGCCAGGTGATGTATGTATTATTTATCCAAACAAATGATTCAGTGTTCCAATGTAAGCAAGGCAGCGATCATATAAATTCGTAAATTCTTGCAGCATTGCTATCAACATTCCCCTAGTGTCCTAAACTGTTTTATTGGCTCTTTGGGTAGATATTAAATATCTCTCCTTTCTTCTAAATTTATTTTCAATCTTTTTAAATCTGCCAGAATGTTACAGGCACTTGCTTTGTTGTCTCCATAGGCAAAATTCTATTTAACAGATTTAGCTGTCCATGAATGAACACCAAATGCATTTACACACAGTCATCGTCAAATAATCTTTTCTTTTATCGCAGGACAACATTCTTGAGAGGAAAAGTAAGACTTCAGTCCTTCATAAATTTGCAAGATTCATTCAATACCTGGAGGTAGTGAAAAAAATCTGGTAGTGCCATATTATAGAACCCTCTTATACTTAAGATTCACAAACTCAGAACTATTTTAGCCAAGTAACAAACACGCACAACATAAATGTTGAAATGTTTGTAAATTTTCACCAAAGAGCTTATACTTCAATAGGTAGTACGTCAACAGGAGTTTGAAGATAGCTGCGAACGATATAAGTACTCCAGCTAACACTTACAATATCTCTTCCCATATCTTTCTTTAGCCGGCTGTAAACGTTATTTACACATTTCCGTTTTACACCTCCAAAATTTGTGTTACACTTATCGCAATAAAATTCCACAACATTTTTTAAATAAGTTATGATCTTTAATAACTGACAACAAAGAGTGTCAATATTCCAGATGTTTCACCAGGAACCGATTGAAACTTCACAAGTTTAACTTTTTCAGTTTCCTCTGGTACAAAATAGCGGACAACGAAAACAATCATTTTAATATCTTTTCTATGGTCACAAACTTTTCCATTCAAATCTTCCTGAAGCTTCTGAATTACCATTGGTGTAATTATATTTAGAATAAAAGCTACAGTCTTAGTTCTAGCAAGACTAAACTCTGATTCAAAGAGCTTAGAGATCAGTTTAGATGGACAATCACCCGTTTTGAAGCTTAACTCATGAACAGTGGGACGGAAAGTCAAAGTTGCCTCTTTAGCATCTATTAACAGTTTTTTGTTAAACGGATCAACACTTTTAAAAACGATTTTAATGTGGAAGAACTTTCAGATGATGCCAAACTGTGCTTTGAAGATTTCTCATGATCTTTAATGTCGGAACGACCGCAATGAGCAACTGAAAATTCAGATGAATAATACACACTTAACTCCATCATCAAGGTCACAAACTTCTTTCAGAAATTTATATTCTTTCTGAAAGTCATCAGTAAATTTACCCTTTTGTTTGGGCATTTTAGCTGGCTAACAGCGAAAAAAAATATCTATTATAAAATAAATAAATTCACAAAATCGATTTACTGCGATTCTGACGTCAGCCCCAACGGTGATGACGTCACAACCTATTCAACGGGCCTTTTCATAGCGGTGGTCTTGACTTAGCTCAGGCGCGGATCTAGCTGGGGCTAGGGGCTGAAGCGCTACCCCCCCATTTCAGACTCGTTTGTTCATATTTCTTTTTTAAGCCATACTTGTATTCTGATATTGAGAAAGACTTATGTAATAATGTAGAATATATCTAAATAGTTTTTTTAAACCGTTGCGTTCGAATGTATCTTATATGATACATGGCTAAAATAAGGTAAATCTTAAAAATATTATTAAATTTAGTATTATACCTTAGCCGACGTCCCAAAACTACAAATCATAATTTTCTAATGTATGGAAAAAAATATTAATCTGAGAGAGTTAGTGAGATACTGTTATTTATTATCAATGCTGTGTAAGATAACCATTATTAGTGATCAATGCTCTTTTCTCGGACTCATCAGAGGGAGGAATTCAGGTTAGCTCCCCTTAATTTTTATCTGGACCCGCCACTAACTCAGCTGTCTCTGAAGAAGTGAGCATTGAAGCGTTATCACTCGCTTCACTTAGTGGACCCAAATACGAGTGTGAAAACCCAAGCCATAAAGTTTTATTGAAACAAAAATTTACATTAAAACAACGGAGTGAATGCGATTTCCTCGAAAATCCCTTCCGAATTTTGTCGCGGCGGGAATCTAACGCTTCCTAAATAAGACATTTGATAAGCAATGAATTCTTGAGGCTGCCTCACTTTAATTTCCTTATTTTCACCATTAATGTGTCAGATTCTTCAATTCTATATTGTATTGTTTACTTTGTTATTTAATAATACATTCCCTTAACTGCCTAGAGTAATGATAACTCACGTAATTTAAAATTTCGACTGAAAATTATTAAAAGAATATACCGACTGGAATAATGAAATACATATAAGTAAAAAGGACCATCATATACCATTTTAACATAGTTTGCTTTGCGGGCATCAACGTTAAAAGGACCCAAACGTACCCTCCTCACAAACCACATAGGGAACTCACCTGAACTTGATATCCGCCGGGCTCCGGTACGTTTCTAATCGAGATGGGACGTCGACCACGACCTTGGGCCAAGAGACATTGAAACTAGGGCTTTCTGCAACGAGTTCCTCGTTCATTTTAAGCCTGGAAGGGAAGAGCGACTCATCAGGGGCAAATCCAACTCCACCCTGGAGATCCTAAGGCACACCAAGCGGGCAAGGCTGTCTATTTTAAACTCTATCCGCCTTGTGGGGCAAAGGAAATAGAGTTGGAGAGTGGTAGCCATCTTCGAGTGGATATGGCACGACCACCCCCATCTGGATGTAATCCTGAAGGGGTAACACCCCGTGCGGATGCAACCACAGTGGGGGTGGGCGCTGTACTTGAACTTTCCACTTCCTAGCTGCTGCATAGACCACTACCACAAGGAAGTGCTATAAAATTTCCACAGCATGCAACAGCCTCTCTCTACTTTAACTTGGTCCCCTCAGGACAGTCTGATGTGGCTCCACTTAAGTGTAGTAACATTGACGGGGCCTATAGCACACACTGTAGAATCAAAGTTTTCTCCCTTAACCTCCCAAGCGGTCGGAGGGAGCAGAGGTCACCTCCTGGGGAGGTATTAGCAACATCCTAAAGCCTACTTTTTGTTATAAACTCGAAGTAATTTTGATTTAAGACAAAGGTACAGGTGTAACCACCCCCATTATTTTCATTCAATGTAGCAAGAGAGGGGATATATGAGATATATGAAAGAAAAGGATGGATAAAAAAAGTGAATGATGAAAACAATAACAAAGATCCTTTGCGTTACTCTCAATTTAGAATTTTAGTCATTTTCAATTCCTTTCCATTACTTTTTCCATCTCTATTCACTCCTTTACCCCTCCAGTGTCCATCCATGCGATCGTTAGCTCCAGTTCCCCTTTACCGTGGTGTCATCTAGAGGCCAAGAACCAAATGAGCGTTTCGTACCTGACAACATGAAGACCCCCGTGAACAACGACTCCACAGGGAAATAGGAACGTGTCCCGGGATCCATCGCCAGGTACTTGGATCCCTTTCAAAGGCGTTTCCGCGTCGGCGGCAAAGAGGGAGAGGAAATAGGAAGGTAACACGTTCGGGTCGGCTGCTTTCGCCTCGTCATTTTGGTGGATGGTTTCTCGCTCTGGGTCCGGAGAAGTCTCAGTGTCATTGCCACTTACCCAACTGCCTCTTGAGTACTCGTCAATAAGTTTAGTCTCATTCGGTTGGAGATAAAATCTAAAAGAAATGAATAGTGGAAATTGTTAAATTCTTCGTAAATCAAGATGCGAGGCAAGGAAGGGTTTATCGTCTAGAATTATTCTCTGAGATTCAAATGACAAGATTTAATCTCGGTTTGTTCTAATTTTATCTTAGAGCCTTTAGATGTACCCTCTTAAAAGGAGTTATAGCAATCATGTAAAATATATATATATATATATATATATATATATATATATATATATATATATATATATATATATATATATATATATATTTATTTATTTATTTATTTATTTACACAAACATGCACACATTCTCGTATAAGGTCTTTTCCCAAGCTCAAATATTTCGACCGACCATTAAATTTGCTTAATTCTCTTTTGATCAAACATCTTTCTTTCAAATCAGTTTGGCTCACAGGATACTGCTATGTATCTTATTATTTTAGCGCCAAACAGTTAAACATGTATCTCATAAAAATATTTCCTAAACTTTCTCCCAACTTCATTATCAATCTTTTTCTCACCAATTATCTCTACTCCCATAAATAATTTGATTAAGAATTTCTGCTCTGCTCTCTTAATCTCTCTCTCGAACACACATCAACGAACATTCACTTCAGACAAAGCTCCTCGCCCAGAAACGCCCACTTTATTCTCACATAAATAATCGGACACTATATGACATTACTACAGTATAACACAGTCAGGCACATCAGTTCAGGAGTACGTCTCTTCACATTGTGTTCCATCCACCGAAGAAGGACTTTTAACTTACCTAAATTCTACCTATTCACTTCCACTAGCAGTCCTAGGTGGATAGGATTCAAAAGTCTTTACATCCACATTCACATTTACTCCTTCCACCGAACAAGGGATTTAAACTCACCGACTCCAGTCATTCATCCTGATAAACATCAAGTTCAAAATAAACTTATTTTTATCAATTTGTTATTAAATCCAAATACGAATCTATTTGGTGAACACCCTCATAAACGAACTCGAATCCCGAACCTAACCTGGATTCATAAGCAGAAAGAAATATTTCTTCTAATAAAGAACTGGTGACCTCCGCCACAATCATTCCCTCATATATATATATATATATATATATATATATATATATATATATATATATATATATATATATATATATATATATATATATATATATATGGGTAAAAATCACGAGAGGTAACACGTGAATAAGTATAAATATTTGGTTATACCACATACGGAAAAAAGAATGATTGATTGGAACTAGTACTTTCGTTATCTTAACACATTTACTTAAAATATTTACATTTCTCTCCTTTGTGCCGGAGATTAGGCACGATTCAAAGATATTTCTGCTAATAAAATCATTTATATGCATTATGGTATCTGCTTTTGACCAGTTAATCTGGTGACCCATCTTAAGCCTGTGGACGGTCAAAACACTATTGGGATATCCCTTAGATACTGCACTTTGATGTTGCTTAATTCTTACAGAGATATTTTCAGAAGTTTGACCTACATCAAATAAATTACACTTCAAAAAGGTATACTATATATTACATTATTATCTTTCCTTGGGCTGTGTTTATTAACATATTTTTTAATGTATAATTGTATTTAAAAGTTACACTTATATTAAGTTGTTTTAACATTGGTAATGCAAGGAATTATCATGGTGAGGTAAAATTAATGTTGTGTAAAGGTTCTGTTTTCCCTAGCTTGCGGTTATAGAATGTTTTTTAGCTTTTATACGTTCAGTTTTCCCCAAAATATTTCGGGTAAGATAGATTGAAGGCAATCTCTTCAATTTTTGTAAATTCTTGGTTTATATAGTAAAGACTACATATTCTGAGCGCCCGAAGATACATGGAAGAAAATATTGATGTTTTAATATTTTTAGAATGACCTGAATAAAAATGGACATAGGTTAAATTATTTGTCGGTTTCCTGAAAATAGAAAACTTAAACCTGTCTGGTTGTTTGATTATTAGAACATCTAGGAAAGGAAGGCTGTTATTTTCTTCTTTTTCTAAAGTAAATTTAATTGACGGAACCAATGAATTAATAAATAAAAGCAAAACATCGAGGTCAAAATCTTCCTTTAGAATTCCCAGGTCATCGTCGAGATAACGGTACCAAACAATTTGAGTGGACCAAACCGGTGGAATCAGCCTCGTTTCAAAATTGTCCATATATATGTAGATATTTGACAATAAGGAAGAATGTTTTTTTTTTCATAGCCATACCAAACACTTGTTCGTAGAACTTGCCATTGAAACTAAATCACAGTTTTTAATGCATAAAAAAATAAATTGAATGATCGAGTTGGACGGTAAAGGCAAATCCTAAGAGTTTAGAATACTGGCTTGAAAATCCACTAAGGCATCAACGGGCACTTTAGGGAATAATGAGGTAACATCATAATTGACTAATCTCAGGTCTGATGTTACATTCATATTCTCTAACTTATTGCAAAGATCAACTGAATTTTTTATATGTGAAGGTGATATGGATCCGAAGATGGGAGAAAGTAAATTTACTAAATATTCTGAGTTTATATTGGATTGACCCAGTTGCACTGATGATTGATCTTATTGGATTGCTTGGTTTATGGGTTTTCATTAGGCCATACAAATCAGGTAATAATAGATTTGTGTGTTTTTATAAATATGTTTTATGTCTCTATTAAAATTCTTAATTACATCATCTAAGGGATTGCTTCTTAACAGTATGTATGTAGTTATATCAGATAACAAAGAGGCCATTTTTTCTAAATACAATGTTTAATTCATTATTACACACATGTTGGATTTATCAGCTTTTCTAATATGCAAATCCTTGACCATTTTTAATGATTTAAGGACTATTTTAAATCGGTTTGGAAAATTATGTAAATCTTAATCATATTATTCACTACTGAATAAACAATTCCTTTTGCTATGTCTATATGGTTTTATGATAGGTTCTTATTTCTTTCTAATCTAGCAAAGGCAGCGGCAATGTCCACATTATCAGTTTTTTTTGTTTATTGAGAACGAGAGTCCATATCTTAAGGCACGTTTCACATCGGTCGATATTTGCTTAGCCGATAAGTTCACAGGGCAGTTTTCTTGATATTTTTGGTTCCAATTATTATCACTTATAAGGTGGTTTAATTTTTCCGTTAGGTGTATGTTTAGATTATGTGGTTTCCTTCTGAGCTTGTTGTTTCACACTACGCAACTTTTTAAACTGTAAGGTCTAAACTACATATGGGCAAAGGTTGTGGATGAATAAAATAAAAGTTATCAGCAGATAATCAATTTACTAGAAAAAGTGGTGTCCAACATGATCCGAAGGCTTAGGTTTCCTGTAGAGAGAACTGGCATAGTTTGCATAGCAACTAGCTTGAGTTTAATCTCGTATAGTTACCAACTATCATCCAGGTAACATGCCTAAGAAATGTGCCATGTCTATCTCTGTCCACGAGCAGAACATAAAGCTGCGCAACCAAGATGACCGGTCTTTCAATTGGAGCCATTGTAGAGACTGTCAAGCTCTCCAAAGTTTAAACCATAATCTGTCCACCTAAGACAAAAAGGTTTATGCAAGGCTGGTAAATCAACTGGTAGACCAAAGAAGACTTCAAAAGGGAAAGGCCAAGCCTTTACTCAAATTGTAAAAAGAGTCCGTTTCAAAACGGCAGCAACAGTTTCTCGAAAGTTAAGTGAGATTTTGGCTATTAATATCTCTAGTCATACTGTGTAATACCGGCTGGGAGAGGACAAGCTTCACGCTCGCCCCCAGTGGATAGGCCATTGATCAATCCGAAGACCAAGAAAGCTCGTCTTGCTTTCGCCACTGAGTACGTTACATGGACGATTGATCAATGCAGCCAAGTCCACTTCAGTAATAAATCTAAGTTCAATTTGTTTGAATCCGATGGCAGGAGGTTCGTTGGTCGTAGAGCAGGCGCAAGATTTTCTGCCAATTGCACCAAAAATAGCCTGATGTTGGTCGTGATTCGGCAAAAGGCAAATGGGCCACTTGTGCGTTTACGGGACAAAGTGAATGTACAAGTGTAAAAGAAACTTCTATAACAGCATGGTTTGCCCCATCTGTGAGACTAGGAAGCCCAACCTACAATTTTTAGGCAGGATAATAAATCTTTACACCTATTTTTTTGTTTACTAATGCTTTATTTATCTGTATTATTTGGCCAATCTCTCTGTAGAGTCCAGCAAAGATCAGGTAACATCCCAGGGTTCCATTTCTGCCTGTATCCGTTTTCACTAATAGCGATGTCTTGGTGAAATCTTTCACCATGTTCATCGCTGACTTCAGCTGTCTCTGGAAAGGACATATGTGGATGAAGGATATGCAATTTCAAGGGAATCTTGCAACCTAAATTCTTATATGAATCAATCATTTTTTTAACAAGTTTTGTAGTTGGCAGCCATGTGTTTTCCGACCAGCCCATTCATTATACACACCCTTAACCCTTTGTATCCTATGGGGACATTTTCGTCCCCTTATGTTTACATACAATTCTATGGAGAACGGTAACATGTTTCATCTTTTGTGCCGGTGAGGACATATTTGGCACTTTCTGACATCCAATCACTACCAGTATCTGGCAACTTCAGCAACTCTCCCGCCATCATCAACATTATTCTGAAAATAAGACATGCACCACCTTGTGTAGTTTTTTTTTTATTTTCAAGTGACTATGGATGCCTGAATGGACAAATTTGTCCCCTTAAAAAAATACTCTATACTGTAAAACATTGCCAGGTTTCCGATTCTAACTCATTCATACTAGTTTCTAATTCCTTGTTTACCATGAGTTGACGAATTTGAGGGTCGACAAAGATCCATTCCTTAACCTTCACTTCACCAAGCTTTGGAAGTTTGCTTTTGTTTTTGATATATGCGAACTATGGTTAATCATATCTCAAGGCTTTGTAATATTGTTGAATATCTACACCATTAAGGTTAACTACAACATCAAATAGTCCGGATCTCCACTAAACAGAAATATCAGTCAGTGATATATATGATCTTGTGGTTCAGACCCAAACCATCAACGCTTCAAATTTTAAATTCTTCAATTTTCTTTTAGACCATTTGGACAAAGAATTACAACATGTAGTACAACATATATGCGGTGCCCATTCTACATCTTAATTGCCAATTTTGCAGCCAAAATAGAAATCATAAAGTTCTTGATCAAAGGACTGATTTTTCGTTTATTCTTCTTATAAATATTAAAAAACCGCAAATGCAAAAAAGAGAAAATAATCTGAATGATTCTTACATCGTCTTCTTGATATATTAGATTATATCATGATTAAATTTATAAATATTAAGTAAAATAGTTAAAAACTCTTAAATAATATTCACAGTAAATTACAGTTATTTTCATGATTTGCGCACAAAAATACCTTAGACTTTAGGGAAGAACTTTCACGTCGCTGAAAGTTAGACTGTAATCTAATCGTTTACTAGAAATTTGTTTCTGCCGTCGTTCCTATCATGTTGGACGATTCAATTTTACTAATAAATTGTTGATCTGTTAATAACTTAAATTTTCTCTTAATGTCCATGGTTACATGCACATCCCGTATGACTTTCTCTCAAGGTCTTGGTTACATGCACATCCCGTATGAATTTCTCTCAAGGTCTTGGTTACATGCACATCCCGTATGACTTTCTCTCAAGGTCTTGGTTACATGCACATCCCGTATGAATTTCTCTCAAGGTCTTGGTTACATGCACATCCCGTATGACTTTCTCTCAAGGTCTTGGTTACATGCACATCCCGTATGAATTTCTCTCAAGGTCTTGGTTACATGCACATCCCGTATGACTTTCTCTCAAGGTCTTGGTTACATGCACATCCCGTATGACTTTCTCTCAAGGTCTTGGTTACATGCACATCCCGTATGAATTTCTCTCAAGGTCTTGGTTACATGCACATCCCGTATGACTTTCTCTCAAGGTCTTGGTTACATGCACATCCCATATGAATTTCTCTCAAGGTCTTGGTTACATGCACATCCCGTATGACTTTCTCTCAAGGTCTTGGTTACATGCACATCCCGTATGACTTTCTCTCAAGGTCTTGGTTACATGCACATCCCGTATGACTTTCTCTCAAGGTATTGGTTACATGCACATCCCGTATGACTTTCTCTCAAGGTCTTGGTTACATGCACATCCCGTATGACTTTCTCTCAAGGTCTTGGTTACATGCACATCCCGTATGACTTTCTCTCAAGGTCTTGGTTACATGCACATCCCGTATAACTTTCTCTCAAGGTCTTGGTTACATGCACATCCCGTATGAATTTCTCTCAAGGTCTTGGTTACATGCACATCCCGTATGACTTTCTCTCAAGGTCCCTGGTTACATGCACATCCCGTATGACTTTCTCTCAAGGTCCCTGGTTACATGCACATCCCGTATGACTTTCTCTTAAGGTCTTGGTTACATGCACATCCCGTATGACTTTCTCTCAAGGTCTTGGTTACATGCACATCCCGTATGAGTTTCTCTCAAGGTCTTGGTTACATGCACATCCCGTATGACTTTCTCTCAAGGTCTTGGTTACATGCACATCCCGTATGACTTTCTCTCAAGGTCTTGGTTACATGCACATCCCGTATGACTTTCTCTCAAGGTCTTGGTTACATGCACATCCCGTATGACTTTCTCTCAAGGTCTTGGTTACATGCACATCCCGTATGAATTTCTCTCAAGGTCTTGGTTACATGCACATCCCGTATGACTTTCTCTCAAGGTCTTGGTTACATGCACATCCCGTATGACTTTCTCTCAAGGTCTTGGTTACATGCACATCCCGTATGACTTTCTCTCAAGGTCCCTGGTTACATGCACATCCCGTATGACTTTCTCTCAAGGTCTTGGTTACATGCACATCCCGTATGACTTTCTCTCAAGGTCTTGGTTACATGCACATCCCGTATGAATTTCTCTCAAGGTCTTGGTTACATGCACATCCCGTATGACTTTCTCTCAAGGTCTTGGTTACATGCACATCCCGTATGAATTTCTCTCAAGGTCTTGGTTACATGCACATCCCGTATGACTTTCTCTCAAGGTCTTGGTTACATGCACATCCCGTATGACTTTCTCTCAAGGTCTTGGTTACATGCACATCCCGTATGACTTTCTCTCAAGGTCCCTGGTTACATGCACATCCCGTATGACTTTCTCTCAAGGTCTTGGTTACATGCACATCCCGTATGACTTTCTCTCAAGGTCTTGGTTACATGCACATCCCGTATGAATTTCTCTCAAGGTCTTGGTTACATGCACATCCCGTATGACTTTCTCTCAAGGTCTTGGTTACATGCACATCCCGTATGAATTTCTCTCAAGGTCCCTGGTTACATGCACATCCCGTATGACTTTCTCTCAAGGTCTTGGTTACATGCACATCCCGTATGACTTTCTCTCAAGGTCTTGGTTACATGCACATCCCGTATGAATTTCTCTCAAGGTCTTGGTTACATGCACATCCCGTATGACTTTCTCTCAAGGTCTTGGTTACATGCACATCCCGTATGACTTTCTCTCAAGGTCCCTGGTTACATGCACATCCCGTATGACTTTCTCTCAAGGTCTTGGTTACATGCACATCCCGTATGACTTTCTCTCAAGGTCTTGGTTACATGCACATCCCGTATGAATTTCTCTCAAGGTCTTGGTTACATGCACATCCCGTATGAATTTCTCTCAAGGTCTTGGTTACATGCACATCCCGTATGAATTTCTCTCAAGGTCCCTGGTTACATCCACACACTGTATGACTTTCTCTCAAGGTCCCTGGTTACATCCACACACTGTATGACTTTCTCTCAAGGTCCCTGGTTACATCCACACACTTTATGACCAAAGAGCCTCTGGCTTCAAAACGCACCTCGCTTTTGCCTCCTCCGGCCAGGTAATGCGTACCACCAGGTGACTCTTCAGCGCTATATAATTGGACGGGACGGAAATGGCAAACTGATGCGACTCTGCAAAGAAAAGATTAATTAAACTACTGATGCAACAAACGAGGGCATTTTTAATCACTGTAGTGTCAGTAAGGTAAAGAAAAGACGATACAAATAAAAATACAAGTAGTGAACTTTCTTGAAAATAATCTCAAAAATAAATGCGCCCTCTAGAAAAAAGAGCGTCCCGTAATTGGAGGAAGAGGACATGCCAAAAGAACAGTCGCTAGAAGTTTGATCTACCAAAGGATTACTTCTGTCCAACCATCTCTATCTATTTACCACATTCTACAGGTTGTTCATAAAGTATGGATACATGAATATAAATAATTATTATATAATACATAGTTAATTAACTAGTAATATTAACATTTAATTTACAGTTAATAATATAAGCTTGATTAATAAATATTTTATATGGTGCTCTTGGAGAGCTTGAAGCCTTCGCAGGCCGTCCGACCATCGACTAGGAGAAGGTCTGGCAGAAGAGCTGGGTTTTCAGGCCCCTTTTATATGGCGCCCTTCAAGACCTTGTTTTTATTATTATTCGCCCATCTGGCCACTGCCTTCAAGAGAATAAATCGACGTAATTAAAATTCTAGCTTAGTACTTGGCTATTCTATAATTCGCAAAATCATCCCCCCACCCCCCCACAAAAACATTGAAGCACGTTCCAGATTCGGGAGAGGCCCGCCTCCCCACTGGGCAGGGAAAGGCGACCTACTACAAAGAGAGTAAAATAAAATGAAGTAGGCCAGCCTCCTCCAAAAAGTCAGAGAGTCCACAAGTCTGTTGCACAAACTCGTCCTGAGTACAAGAGATAATCAGTAGCGACCCCGCTCGTCCCAGTACCGGTACAGGTAACGTGCACGAAGATCATCCAGACTGGGACATTCGACAAGAATGTGCCGAACAGTCTGGGAAACATCATCACAATATGGCGCAGTCGAGCGCTCCATCAAATGGTGGTGCGTCCCGCGAGGGTGTCCGATTCGGAGACGACAGAAAGAAACCTGAAGCCGTCGTGGCATTGGGTGGTAGGTCCATGGAAAGAGTAGCAGCGCAATGGCACGTAAGTTTAAGTTCTCCTCGACCGTCTCCCATCTTCTTTGCCAAGCAGCCCGGAGAGCTGCGCGTATTCCTCCCTTGTAATCGGTGTAAGGAAGAGCGAAACGCCGGTCAGGTCGCCCAGTCCTCGTGGATTCCTTGGCGCCCTCATTCCCCGCAACTCCTACATGTCCAGGAACTCAGCAGAAGATAATCTCGATATCCACCCGGCTCGGCGAAACCGTGGCGTCACGGATATCGCGAACCAGGGGATGCGGAGATTCCAATGCACCGAGAGCACTCAGGGCGCTTTGTGAGTCGCTATAAATCACAATCCGGTCTCCGAACCGGGCACGTCGCGTTATCTCCTGTATTGCAACCAGATCGGCCGTGAAGACAGACGCAGTGCCTGGCAGAGCCCCGCTGACTTCAAACAGAGGGGATACGGCGTGGAAACCGATCTTAGAGCCATCCGTATACACGGGCACGGTTCCACAGTGAGACACGAACTTTGCTCCAAAAAGGCAGAACGCAATACTCCCGGCGCTGTAGAAGCTTTAGGAGCAGAGGCGTGTCCACAAATAGTCAAAAGTGATACCCTCCAGGGTGGCGACCTGGGTAGAACAAAAGGTGCCACCAGCCCTAGAGCTACACCGAGCTCTCAAAGGAGTTTCCTAGCCATAAACCCAAAGGGCTTAGGGTATGACTGGCGTCTCTCGGCGGCATAGGCACCGTTGAAATCAGCTGCGGATGCAGTGAGATCTGTTAGCAAATGAGGGAGGCGCCAGGCTTCCGTGTACAGGCGAATAATGCACTGTACACGGTGCAGAGTATGTGGCATCTTTTTAGCATCAAAGATTACACACTGAACCACGCTAAAAGCTTGGTAGGGAAGTTAGGATTCTCGGTTCTCTGTGAATTAATTTTGATTAAACATTTCTCAGCTGGTGTGCACAATATGGCAACACTAATGGTATGTTTTCACTTTACGTCTCCTTCAATTTTTATTTCAGATTCATCGATTTTGGATGAACTATGCTAATAGCTTTTGAATGGAAGTAGCCCATCTAGACATATTTTGGAGAAAACGAAGGATAATTATGCACATTAAGCATGCATAAACTAGAGTCCTTAGAAGTCACAACGGTATATCATCTTCAAGAGATTGCAGTGGGTGGCTGCGGTCACTTTAACTCCACCAGGCACCCTGACTGGGCCAATATCTTATCTACATTTTGGTGCTGGGAGAACGTGTTGGCCATACATACGTTTCTTTCAGCACAAAACCCCACCACTCCCTCTATTTTCATTCTCTCCGAGTGTACCAAAATCTACGTTCATTCTACATCTCGCCCTAACAGCTTCTCTTATTCATATCTCATACAGTGGTCATCTATAACCCTATTTCACCCACCACTCACCCCAGACCTTCTCTTTCTCAATTTTCTATCATTTTGATGCCCATACACTACAATTTAATCCTTGCAAATCTCAACTTCTACCCCATAATTCTCAAGTTCACACATTCTTAACATTGCATCATGTCTCTCACTCGAAACACGGTGAAAACCTCTTTACCCCCCGCTAACATGATTCACACTCACCGCCCTCCATTCACTCACACAAAAACTTTTCTTGAAAAACATAGAAATCAGTGAGACGGCTGGTGCTGCTTGCCATGAAGAAGTGGCTCAATGTCCAGCTCGATGGATGAGGTAGACAACAGAAGAATGTCACTGAGGTGGCGGTCCGAGAGTTGGGAGCGAAGGTGAGACTTCGTGTACTTCATTTTGGAGAAGAGCTGTTCGCAAGAGTAGGTGCTGCTAAACATGGTCACGATGCGTTGAACATGCGCAATGTATTTTGGAAAATTGCTAGAAGGGAGGACGAGGTCGCGGAAGAAGGATTCATCGCAGCGGAAAAGGTCTGAAGCAATTTTTTGTTTAGAATTGCCTCCTCTACAACTTTGGTCTCCATGAAATCTTTCATATATATGAGGGAAGTGCATTTTTGTATAATTTTTTACTCAGTTTGACTGCCAGACGTAAGACTCATTCCCCTCTCCCTCTACGAGTCTACTGAGGCTGATGTTGTTTGGCAGATTTTATTTTGATTTTTTTTTTTTTGGGGGGGGGGGGGGCTGGGGTTTCGCGGGCCGGATTGCAATATTAATGCCGAACAAGTTGGCTGGCAGGACGCTAGGCCTTCGCGGGCCGGATCTGGCGCAAGGGCCGAAAGTTACCCTCCCCTTTCCTAGCCTAACCTTAACCTCGCGGAAGCATCGAACGCTTTAGACTATCTTTAACCTCGCGGTAGTCTCGAACGCCATAGCTTAAATATAACCTCGCGGTAGCCTCGAATGCCATAGCCTAAATATAACCTATCGGTAGCCTAGAACGCCATAGCCTAACCTGAACCTCGAGGTGGCATCGAACGCCTTAGCCTAACTTTAACCTCGCGGTAGCCTCGAACGCCTAATTCGCTGCCGGGCCTGTTCCGAAAAATACCCAAATACTGTACTAGTAGAGAGCTACGTCAAGACAGACTCATAAAATGTGTCGAGGTGCTTTATATAAACCTATTAATTTAGGATAAATCCTCAGTAAATGAATTTTAGGTTTAATAGGATATAAATAATCAGAAATGAAAGTGGAATATATTTGGTCGACGCCAATGAAATCGCAGTAGGCCTTCTTACATACCTAAGTTTTCTGTAAACAAAAGATATGAAACTTTATTTTGTAGGCCATTTCCATGTATAGACTCAATTTCTCCATAGAAAACCCCACACGTTTTTCCTCCGTCCAATTACCACCAATTTTCGCCACTCTAGGCCAAAGTCCCCAGGAAGACAAAGTGTATGAAAAAGGCTCTAAACAAATTTATTCGCCGTTATGCGACGCTCTCCCCTTCGAACATTTATTAGAGACACGCCTAATTCGACTTTATAGGTGCAAGCGGTGTAATGAAATTAATGAAAATCAGACCTTAAACAATGGTACAGTACAGTCGATTTTACCTGGCTTAATTTGATAAGAAGCGGCATTGTGCCAGGCAGGGCCCAAAATGAATTCACTCCTATTTTCATTATTATTACACGAAATTTTTCGCATGTCGTTTAGAATCTAGATCCCAAATGATCAAGGTTTGGATTTTAATTGCGGCTGTTTTGATTCGATAAATTTTGTGGATTTATTTTGCTTGGAAACAGGCAGATTAACAAAATGTAAATAGGAATATAAAAAAACCGCTTTATTTTGCTGGGTATGTATGTAAATGATTACTAAGCTCTGATTAGATGGTAAAATACATGAAGGAAAATGATATTAAAAAATACGCGAATCCCGGAATCCCGCAAGAAGCAAAGTTCCAGGGAAATGAGAAACCTTAGTTGAAAAGAAAGTGCACAAAATCAACGATGGAACTTTAGTCTAAAGACGAACTTTCTCACAGCGAACTTAATTTTTCCATCGCAGCTAACATTTTTTTTTTTTAATTTTGGTTGAAAAAATAAATTAGCCAAGAAATGAGGAATTTTAAGAATTCCTCATTTTTTCGAAACCTTAAATAGAAGAGAATTTGTGGAAATCCAACGAGTGAATCCCGGAGAGACAAACTTTCCTGAATTTCCCAAATAAAAAATAAACCGTCCATTAAACGTTTTCAAGTGTTGTTAGTGCGATCTTTGAGAACGGACTCTGGAGGAGGCAGGAGGCGGATCGATTCTTTTTTTTTTGAGGGGGGAAGAGGAGTTAAATGCATTCTCCAGAGATGCCTTGAGGCGACTTGAGTCTCAAATTATATCTTTAGTTAGAAAGTAGTTATAGAAGTTAATTAAATTCATTAAACGTTTGAAATAAAGGAATCGAATATTTAGTTAAACGATGAGAGAACATTGTCAATGTTGATGGAAACTACTTTATATAATCGGTTTTGCGCAAGTTCTGTTACACTCGTTTGTTTTATTTATCTTTCTAGAGTTTTGCGTGTATAATAGAAAATATTCCGTCCCCCAAATTAAATTCTATTTGTCCAGCGTGTGTCATTAAAACGTCTTTTCCATTGTGTGGAAATGGAAGTGAAAAGAATCGAGATCTCTGCTCTCCCGCGCGCGGGCCACAACAGGTCCGACATCGCCAAGCGGCTCAACGTCGGACGGATGACCGTCCACAAAGTGGTGGAGAAGCTCAAGAACGGGGAAGACCTCAAAGATCGACATCACTCAGGCAGACCTCAAATTGTCAACTGTTTGGCAGTGAGAAAGGCCTGCGAGAGTACTCCGAAACTCAAATAACTGCACTCGCGAAGAAGAAGAACATCTTGATGACCACAGTTCACAAGGCCGTCAAGGAGGATGGCAGCAAGAGCTTTAGGTGCGTGGAAAGGCCTCTGCTCACCGACCGTAGGAGAGAACAACGTCGGGAGTGCTGCCATCGCTTTCTCATCGACTTGAAGAGTCACGGGAATCGAATTTTCACTTTTTCTGATGAAAAAACCTTCAAGGTCGAGCTTCGGCCAGGACGTCTTCGAGGTCCACTACGTCTCCGCGACCAGGCACACGGCCTCCTTGAGGATGCTCAGCGTCGTGGCTTCGAATGACGAGAAGATGCCGCCGGTGTGATTCGAAGCCGGTTACGGGGACATCCTGGCCACGAAAGACCTGCCCTGGGTGAGAAAGATTACGGAGGCAGCGGACCACGAGTACGTCGTTCAGCAGGACGAGCCTCGGCCCACACGGCCGAACATGGACTTCCGGTCGAAGAACTTTTGGCCGCCGCAGTTGCCCGACTTCAATCCCCTTGACTAGAACTTGTGGGCGCATGTCGAGGGCGAGGCCAACAAGGTCCGCCACAGCAACGTCGACGAGCTCAAGTCCTCCGTCAAACGCGTGTGGCCAAGCATGAGGAAAGACTTTGCCCTCAACGTGAGCGCGGCCTTCAAGTCTTTCCTGGAGCGTGTGTTCACCGCCGAGGGCGACCACATTGATTCATATACAACTTAAACACATTTTAGATGTGAAAACAATAAAACCGTGTCTAAGTGCATCAAAACTACCAGTGTGTCCTTTGTTGAGAGCGTCGTAACGAGTTTAGTAGGACTTATGCAATACCTGGTATTAATGCTGATTTTACTTTCATTTTACGAAATTACTTTAAGTTATTGACATCTAATATAAATGTTTAAACTGAAGAGTTCTCAAAAAGATGAGTCAAGGTGGAGTGGTCTTTTTCAGAACATGCCCGGCAGCGGATTAGGCCTTTGAGGCTATCGCGAATTTAAAGTTAGCCTAAGGTTAGGTTAGGTTAGGACAGCGACTTTGCAAAAATGGACATATTATGAAACTTTCATTGGCTTCACGTTACTTTTGGCAGTGTAATAAACGTGAATACAATTTCACAGTTGGATTGTGAAAAGAAACTTGATTAGAAGCATCAAAATTATCTTTTGATACAATCGGGATGCAAAGGGTTGAGAGCTACTGTATATTTTCTATTAAATATCTTAAAATGTCAACAAAAGCCATAACTGCTTGAAAATTTTGCTGCAACAAGTTTGCGCCCGTTCCTAGCTCCAAACCTAACCTAACATAACCTATAGGCTGTTTTCACCTCGCGTTAGCCTCGAACGCCATAGCCTAACCTTAACCTCGCGGTAGCCCCGAACGCTATAGCCTAACCTTAACCTCGCGGTAGCCTCGAACGCCATAGCCTAACCTTAACCACGCGGTAGCCTCCTACGTTTTATTAACTGCCAGGTCTGTTCCGAAAAAAACCCAGGTGCCGAAAAAACTTGCCAAACACTTGTAAATAGCTCACACTGAAAGGCGCAAGCTGGGATCAGGCCATTCCACTGAGCTGTTCAACTGGAAAGATGACAGAAGCCTCGACCGCTTGACGCAGCCACCGACCGATCCCGACATCTGGCAATCTCACACCATCCGTGGCTGATTAATTTTTGCATTCAAGGAAGAGGCGGATTATTGTCATTCGCACAACGCTCTCGCTCGGCTGCCACCATTGCTCCACGCCAAGTGCTAGCCTTCACATCAACCTACAAGAAAGCTCTCCATCCACTCGAGCTTCAAGGCCCTTCCAGCTGTAAACCTTGTTAATAAAGACAAATTGTGAGGGTGTTTACTTAACCAACCACTCCACGTTGAAGCTTTGTTTACTGTAAATTAAAAAGGGGCAATTCCATCTTTGGGAGAGAGGGGAGCGCAAGAGAGAGAGAGAGAGAGAGAGAGAGAGAAGGGAGAGGGGGATGGGGTGGAGAGAGAGAGGTGGGAAGAGGGAGGGATATAAAGGGAGATGGCAGAGAGAGGGAGAGGGGTAGGATGGGGTGGAGAGAGAGACAAGGGAGAGGGATGGAAGGAGGGGGGGATAAAGGGAGGGGGGAGAGAGATAGGAAGATAGGGGAGAGGGGGCGAGAGATGGCGAGGAGAGAGAGGGGGGAAGCTGAGATGATAGAGGTGGGAGAAATAAAGAGACAGAGGGGGGAGAGAAAGCGGATGATAGAGAAGGGGGGGGATGATAGAGAGGAGGGAGAGAGAGAAGGGAGATAGAGAGAAGGGAGAGGGGGATGGGGTGGAGAGAGAGAGGTGGGAAGAGGGAGGGATATAAAGGGAGATGGCAGAGAGAGGGAGAGGGGTAGGATCGGGTGGAGAGAGAGACAAGGGAGAGGGGGGTGGGGTGGGGTGGAGAGAGAGAGAGAGAGAGAGATGGAAGGAGGGGGGGGAGATAAAGGGAGGGGGAGAGAGATAGGAAGATAGGGGAGAGGGGGCGAGAGATGGCGAGGAGAGAGAGGGGGGAAGCTGGGATGATAGAGGTGGGAGAAATAAAGAGACAGAGGGGGGAGAGAAAGCGGATGATAGAGAGGGGGGGATGATAGAGAGGGGGAGAGGGGATGATAGAGAGGGGGGAGAGAGGGAAGAGGGGGGGGGGTGATAGAGAGAGGGAGGGGGGAATATTTACCTGATCTCATAGAGCGCGGAATATCGGGGCTTCATTCGGGTCGTTCCAGGAATCCAATTAAGTTTGATGAAGCCCAAACATCGTAAACTTCTGCGATTTTGATTAAATAAAAACATTTTAACTCATGTACGAAAAATAGCCCCCTTTTTTCAAATATTCGTCCAGAAAACAACACTTAGGTAGTCGAGAAAGTAAAGGCGTTTTTTATCGTGCGAGGTTTAAAAAAAAAACAAACAGGTAGATAATAATATTTTTTTTAATTAAAGTAGGTTCCATGTGATTGCAGGCACTTGCTGCCAACGTATTACAATGCCATATACATATATCACAAATCAACCAACTTAACCAAGTTGTAGTAAGGTTTAATATAAAATTCTCGGGAGTACTTAAGTTAAACACAAATTTATGTGTTGTCCAACTCTTAAATCTGGTCATTTTGAATTTAGTGTTTGTTAAAGCAACATAAATACAAAGGACTTCCGCATAATTTATCTTTATGAGTCCAGACTTGAAAAAAAGCTACTGAAATTGCAAACAACATCGACGAAGCATTTGGCACCTGGGTCTCTTTCGGAACAGACCTGGCAGCAAATAAGGAGTAGGAGGCTACCGCGAGGTTAAGGTTAGGCTATGGCGTTCGAGGCTACCGCGAGGTTAAGGTTAGGCTATGGCGTTCGAGGCTACCGCGAAGTTAAGGTTAGGCTATTATGGCGTTCGAGGCTACCGCAAGGTTAAGGTTAGGTTAATTAAGGCGTTTAGGGCTCGTATATCAGTACGTAAGCTCACTGGAACAATGGGAGCGAGCAAATCAGACATTTCCACCCGCATGTTAAAAATGTGCAAAGAAAAAGGATGGATAAGTTTGTACCGCAAGTACTGACACATGACCAACAAAATTGTCGCCACCAGATTTGTTTTTCATAACACCACGAAAAGCTTTGCTCGGTCGCTTGACCGACAAGAGACACCGAAACATATCCCAAAGCTCGCGTTCCATTGAATATAGTTGACTGCATCTGGGAGTATCCACTATAACTTCATGAACCAAGGATATATATATATATATATATATATATATATATATATATATATATATATATATATATATATATATATATATATATATATATATGTGAAAAGAAACTCAACTTGCACGTGAGTCAAAATTTTGATAAATAACACCCACAAGGAAAATGGAAAAACGATTCCGAGCGCTTTCGTTTCTATTCTAAAAGACCTCTTCATGGGATAACATAGGTCAGGACACACAATGTCTTAAATATATATATATATATATATATATATATATATATATATATATATATATATATATATATATATATATATATATATAGAGAGAGAGAGAGAGAGAGAGAGAGAGAGAGAGAGAGAGAGAGAGAGAGAGAGAGAGAGAGAGAGAGAGATTTGTTCCTTGCGAATCTGATACGTAGTAAACCCAGGAAATTACACTAATCATTTATTGGCCGGACGTTTCGGCCCTTCACTAGGACCATCTTCAGCGACTGTGTCGACTAATGAGAAGGGAAAGGAATATTAACGATAACATTTAAACAGTTAAAAGCATGCATTATATAATGGCTAAAAAATCGTGTAAAGACAAGTTAAAATAATAAATTGATAATTATTGAGATTAAAGTTAAACACAAATAACAATATATAGAATTAATTGATACTATACAGTGTAATTTTTAAAAATAATAGAAAGAAGTGAAATTTTAACATAAACTGACTTGAATATATGAAATTAAAGGTAACCTATTATATTAAATTATAAACCTAAAAACAAAACAAATGTGAATGAATTATCGTAGGAGTTATGAAATCAACTAACTAAAGATATAAAAAATACTAACGAGATTTGTTCGGTTGGCTAGTTAATGTATTGAAGTGTTGGTTGGTTATAATTTAAGAACGGGATATTTTTTAATATTTGAATAATAATTTCATCTTAATTTGGTTATAACTTATGTTCTTTTTTATCAAAGTTATTTCTAATAATTACTTTATAATATCAAGAAACAAAATGGTGAAGTTCAAAAATAAATATAAGTATCGAAATTTGTGAATTTTTTAAAACCCAAAGAATTCCAAATGGTGAAGTTCCGAAAATGTATTTTTATATATCTTCTTCTATAACTATATTTTAGCAACGTGATATTTTGAAAGGGGGGAAATTTAGTTTAGAGTTCCTTTATAAAATTATTATAATTGGCGAAGTTCAGAAAATTTATAAAAATTTAACCGTGGCTGCTTTTTTTTAGATTTTAAATTTTAATCTTAGCAGCGAAGCTCAATCTTTCCCTGTAGGAGAGAATGGCGAAGCCATTGCCTGGTATATATAATAATCGAAAAGCACATGACACTGTGATATATAATAGATGTATTTAAAGGTCCAAAGAAATTAAAACTAGTAACACAACCCGGAAAAACGCTAAGGAAATTAATTGCGTGGTCCATTAAAGCTTAAGAAAGAAAATGTGAGAATTATAGAAACGGACAATAGGGAAACTATTTTAACCGTTATATGAAAATGAATAAAGGAGTTTCCCTATTGTTCGAATACTGGTTCTGGCTTTAATTTACACATATACGCACATACACACACACACATATATATATATATATATATATATATATATATATATATATATATATATATATATATATATATATATATATATATATGGGAATCGATATCCCACCCTCACAACTGATGCCCTGTTCCTTAACCACAACGTCCTGGCATTTTTTGGCGGCGTAGCCCGACCACTTAACCTCCCCCCTTCTTTCCCCTCGCCTCGAGGAGAACCAGAAAGGCCGCCCAAAACCACATAATGCTCTAATCATCACATCTCGACCCTGGTGAGCCTAACATTGGTTAAAACAGCAAGATTTCCTTTAAGAGTACGTATTTAATTTCACCTCATATGCGAAATTAGAGGAGCATCGGCCTAAAGCCAGAAGGTCCCCTTTAGGGCTAGCTGAAAGACGCTCTGAGAAAAACCGTTAGGCGAGGAGACTTAGTGCCACCCCCCTCCCTCCCCTACCCCCAGTGGAGTGGCGAAGTATATAATCAAATAATTGCAGAAGAACGGGGCAGATGGTGTTAGTCCTCGAGACAACCAACGAAAGGGACACAGAAGAAGCTCATTCTGAACCAGTTCCTGGTGGTCACACCAATATTAGCATCCTGTCACCGGTAGATCGTGAGAGAGATCTAGACAGCGAAGTCCGGCATAAGTGCCCGGCAAACCAACGTGAGGGGCTTAGAATAAGCTCATCCAGAGCCAGTTCCTGCTGGTCACACCGAACTTTAGTTAACTTAATTTGAGAAACAAGCTTAACTATCTCTCGTCAGAGAAACCCCCTATCCCGGTGTACCCATAAAACGAGGTAGATCGTGAGAGTCATCGAGACAGCCTAGTCCGGCGAGTGCCTAGCAACCCTACGAAAGGAACTTAGAAGAAACCCACCCTCGAGACAGTTCCTGGTGGTCACACCGAACTTTAATTTAACTTGATTTGAGAAACAAGTTTAACTATCTCTCGTCAGAGAAGCCCCTATCCTGGTATATTCCAAAACCCAGAGATACTCCTCATTTAAGCGAAGCTTTTAAAACTGCTCGATGCAATTCTTGACAGGAGAAAACAACAACCTAACTGGCTAAATACTGTGAGGGAGGCCTGCCACGTCCAGACACACCATCAGTCCACAGACCGGAGTGCACGAACTCGTTGGCAGTAAAAGGGACAAACGGGAGCGATCCTGCTCGTCCCAGTACCCAGACAGATAGAAGGCGCGAAGGTCCCCCCAGACTAGGGCACTTAGCGAGAATATCTCGAATATCTGGGTGAGTAAGTCGTTGTCAGGGGAGTACCAAGACTGCGCCCGATTCGGATGAGACAAAAAGCGTCATGAAGCCATCGAGAAAAGTCGCGGCCCCATAATACATAATTTTAGATTTCTGTCAATACTCTCCCATCTTCTTTGCCACGCAGCCCGAAGGAATGACCTGATTCTTGCTATGTAAAGTGGAAAAGAGCGAAATTCTGGTCCAGTTACAAGTCCTTGTAGGGTGCTTGTCATCCTCATCAACGCGCTCATTTCCACAATCCTGACATATCCAGGAACTCAGTAAAATCAATCGCGATATCCTTAGGCCTCGCAGCAGCCTTGGTGTTATGAATACTGCGAATCGGGGAGTGCGTAGATTCCATTGTCACAATGAGCCACGGCGCCCTCTGTGAGTCGTTATAAATCAAAATTCGTTCCCTAAACCGGGTGCAGCGAGTAATCTCCCATACCGAGCGGTGTATTTCAGCCAACTCGGAAGTGAAATCCGATGCAACGTCAAGAAGAGCCCCACCGGCCTCAAGCAGACATTAGGGAGAAGGCATGGAAATCAACACCCCAGCTTCGAATTTGTAGGCATCCATATACAATGGCGTGGTTCCCGCGTAACACGACTTGTGCTCTATGAAAGGACCAGCGAATCAACGAAGAAAACGGATCCCCTCGAAAAAAACACTCCCAAGGAAGATTGAAAGATGCAACGGATGTCGATGACTGATTTAAGACAGCAGCAGGTATTTCCCTTAAGGTTACAGAGAACCTGAACTTGAATGGATCTCGCCAGACTGTTTCAAGTCTCTTGAGAGAGGAGGGATTCATATGACACTCTCTTGCTAAGAAAACATTATAAAAAGAATAAAACGGCTAGATTGGCCTTTGCTACTGAGCATGTCGTGTAAAGTACTGAAAAGTGAACGAGTGCTTTTCTGCTAAGAAAGCTAATTTAATTTGTTCGGATCGGAGGATAAGCAGCATGTAAGGCGTCGTACAGGTAAAGGGTTGAATCCCCTATCGTGAAAAAGATGGTTAAATTTGGAGCTTACACCGTGATGGTGTAGGGTATGATTTCAAGCGCTGTTTACGCAGCAAAGAAAACGTTGCGGTATACATTTTTTTAGAGTCCATCGAGGGACTGCATAAGTCGTCGTAGCTGAAATATACAAGAGGTTGCCTCAGGAATACCGATCCCCTCTCAACCGAAGGTCGGGAGTACGAGAACCTGATTTCATGTAGAACAATGCACTGGGCCAAACAACAAAGACGATGAAACAAGAGCTCAATAGGGAAAGCTGTTTTTTTTTTAACTGTAGCTACCCTGTAGGGCAAGAGAAAGAGTTGTACAGTGGCCAGTCATTCCCAAGTAGGCATGACAAGACCCACCCCACCTGGATAGTCCTGTAGTGGGACCACCCCACTTGTATGAGGTTAAGTTGCAATAGAACTCCCAATTACTAGCTGCTCCATGGACCACTACAACATAGGAGTGTTATAAAATTTCCACAGCATGCAACAGCCTCCCTCCGTTCTAGCCTGGTCCCTCGGGACAGTCTGATGCGGCCCCACTAAATTGTGGTAACGTTGGCGGGGCTGCGCCTACAACGCAGGCTGTAGACTCAAAGGCTTACCCCTTAATCTCCCAGCGGAGGTCATCTGCTCCTGGGGAGACATTAACAACAAGAACGGTAAAGCAGTTCATCGATGCTGAAAATATAGAATTAATGAACTTGTTGGAACAGGGTCCTGATTTAAACCCGAAAGAAAACCTATGAGAGACACTCGTTAAGAAGACCGTAGCTCAAATATCGACGAATGTTGAAGATCTCTGGCAAAGAATGGAATTGAAATACGCCCGAAGAATGCGACAAATTGGAGAAATCGTGCGGCCGAAGAACTGCTCGAGTCATTCAGAACAAGAGCCTCCATTCTTCTCATTAATATTTTGTTCAATTGTCTTTGAGATAATTATGTTATTTTCTGGTTGTTATAGTTTCATTGATACTTATCATTCCTTTCTTCAAATACACATTACTTTCTTCAACCTTTTTTTTCTATCTGCTATTTTATGTAATGAAACGGACTCCATCACAGGCAAATTTCAAATAATTATATGTGCTATTTTTAGGGTAATTAAATGAGTATTTTAAAGAAAATGAAGATTTTGGTATTTTGTTATCTACTTTTGCACCGTACTCTACACCAAAAGATAGAACCCACCCCTTAGCATTCCTCATCGATCTCACCACCATTTCTCACATTCACATTTGTATTCTCCTCGTACTCCATCCAAAATGGTATTAAACAACCATGACTACTTCACACATCCTTTTCTTGCTCTGCTCATTCCGGCCATCTTTCACACAAACGCATGCCCTACTTGCAACATAAATACTTTCCACACAATGTAACAGTTTACCAGATTCCATACATTTATAGAACCTGCCAGAATGCTTCCATAACACAAGGATAAAACGCTTTCTTCATATCTATAAACTCACCAACCACTAGATCTTTTTCCCTTGTTTTTCCACCTCGCTGTTTCACTTCAAGTACTTAATACACACACCCTCTAAACCAACCTTGCTCAGCCCCCACCAACCCCTCTGTTATCCTTCTTACATGCCCAATCAGAATTCTTTCGTACACCTTACCTACAACATTCAAACACTCCTCTGCACTTCTTTAATTCACCTTTACCCCGTATACACCAGTACTATCACAGTAGTCTTTGAGTTATCTGCCACTCTTTCATTAGATCCATTCCATAACGCAATCACTACACACTACCATCATTTATTATTCCAACGACTATATCATCTTACCCAGTAGCTGTTCCCATTTTCCAGACCTCTCACATCACTAACAACCTCTTACATACTTAATTGCTTCCATACTTCATTTTCATACCCGCATTATACAATTCATCAAAGTAGTCTCGACATCTCTTGGACCTCATTGGCCACAACTAGACTACCATTCACATCTTTGATGTCCAAACTTCTATTCTTCTCTTGGTTTCTCATTTCCTTCCATAAAACTTCTTATTACTATCCGGATAATTATTCATCTTCCGCCCAAATGCTTCATTTGCTGCTTTCTTACCCTGATTAAGCAATTTTATTTTTCTCTTAATGTCGCCGGATAATAATCATTCTTCTTACATTTTTACATTAAATACACCCAGCAGCATATTGTCTATCACTAGGAATAGATCATACATACTCTTACATTTCCCCTCTCATACTTGCTCAACCAATGAGCATGGTGCGATTGATTAAGTCAACACGCTCACAATTTATTGAGGTCTACAGCTAGAATTTTTCTTGGTTGCCTCAATTCAGCGGGCTCGCAGCTCGCATGGATGGAGACCCTTCTTGTAGGTTATTGCGAAGTCTGGCACTTCGTGTGGATCGATCGCGCGAGTGTGTGAATGGCAATAATCTGCCTCTCCGGAGTGCGAAAATAAATAGGCCATGAATGGCGCGAGTTTGTCAGCCAAGAATTTATGCTATTGGTATTTATAGAAACTTGACCTCGTCACTGGTACCCATTTTGCCCGTGACTTGTAACACCCGGATCCATTAAATGAAATTGATAATTATTAAATATTATTGGGCGGGGTGGGGAGGGGCAACGGAAGAGGAGATTATTTTGAGATGAAACTTTCAACTTTTAGGTCGTCAGGCAATTCTGCCCTGCCTGATTTGGGCCAATTCAGTTGCGAGTCATTTCATGACAAAGTCAATGCGAGGATACCTATACATTCCCGTTCTCTTTGGAACACCTCTGTTTTTAATGCTTCCCTGTTCTTTTGCGTTCACTGTATGGAGGCGTGAAACCGGTGTAGCCATACCAATTCTTTTTAGTCGCGTGCAGGCGGTTTTATAAGTTACTATGTTGGTCCGAAGTTCTGTCGGTCGGTTGGTAACCATTTTACTTTTCAATGAGTTTTGGAGGCAATAACATCGTAACTATTCGGCCGATTCTAACGAAATTTGAAATCCTTACGTTTTTTTACATTCTCTTTCGAATGATATAATTACCAGGGTCCTCCCAAGGTTAGCCCGGAGATTATTGAATTTTTTACGGTAATATGGTCATAAGTCAGAATAATTGATAGCACGCGACTTAGGTATGTTGACCTTGTTTAATTTCAAGACCAATAACCTTGGTGCTGTTCATTTTCTTCTAGTCATTACCCCATTGCTTCGAATTATTTTGCTATAAGGTAATTTGTATCTAGATGAAAAGAAATCATCCCCATCCGCCCTAATATTTCCTCACCGCTGCAATTACGTCGACCATAAAAAGCGGATCTCTCATTCCTTATTAACCTCGAAAATATTCGGAATTTTAGCTAATATCTAGGCCTAGCGTTTGCCAGTATTAGTGTAAAATGAAGATTAAATATTTTAATTAACACATTTCATATGGGTTGATTTTTTAAAGAAAAATAATAGCCTGTTTTACTTTTAAGAACGAAAACATCCTATTAGATTATAGGATTCGCTTCATTATTTTTAATTGATCATGTTAGCCTCTGTTGCTGGAATAACAGCCGTGTTCTTGCTGCGGTTACGCCCCTAATCGCCCATTTTAGGAAAGCAACGAATATGCAAGTAATGCTACAAAAAAAACCCCCTCAATAGGCTTCATATTTTAATTCGACAAAACGTTACGAAATGAAGCCTATCGCAAGTTGGTGCTCGTTTTTTTTGGATCACCCTGTACTAGTAAACAAACATATATACAACAATATATGAAGACATAAGTATAAAATAAACAACAATATAAGAACACACAAGTAAAGGCAATATAAACCAAGGGTACGTAAATACAACAAAATACGAACACAATTAAATCAACATCTAAAAACCCCCAGAAAAGACAACACAAACAATGCAAAAGAATAAAGTAAAACAAAAAGAATTTGACAAGCAACACAAATAAAATAACATGCACGCAAGTCAAAGTCTTGAACGCTTAAAAGAAATTAAAACCACAAAAATTACTAAAAGACAGACAGAGAACGCGATTAGGCCTGACTTCCAGCCGCCTCGCATCTCTTTGCAACTTCGCTTTTTCTCGCTTTATCATCTCTCTTTCACTATTATACATTTTTCCCCTATACACAAACCTCCTTTCACTAATTGAATTAAATTGCCCCATTTTATGGACTTGCTTATTTGAGAGTTCCAAAACCAAACCTCTTTCGTATGCGGATATTTCTGTATATATTCGTGACTTCCAAATAACCTAAGATTAATAATCTGTATCCTAAAAAATCATGTAAATTCTAAACGTGGAAGATTTACCTGTTTTCATGTGTATGTGTGTATGTATGGATGAATCACCAATAGAGGGAAAATGGAGGGAAATGGGAGCCAGATTTAGAGCACTGTAATTCGTGACTACCGACTCACCCGGGGCGATCGGAGACCGGTAATAAAGATGGATCACCTTGAAGTTAATCACTTCTATAAACGAGTGTGTGAAATAATTTACTACCTACAATGATGCCACCATTATAAACCATAATTATGATATAAAGTCACTTAACTGCCCATACATAAGTAAATAAAACCCCCGAGACAAAATTAATGAAAATCTAAGGGGTTAACAAAACATTAGAGGCTTCCTAACATGTTTTCTCTACGAATCTGGTGTTTCTACGTGCACTTTCTAGTCTGCTCCTAGTTTTTCCTCCTCATTTTATTCGCACACTAAATCACCCCATTTATCCACACGAATCACCCATTAGTACACGTTCACACTTAATAAATAAAAGAATTATACAGAACTGCGCTGATTGAATGCTTTGGGAATAAATTTAGTTCCCCCAAAACAATTCTAAATTTATTGGCTTTAACCGGCTTGAATTTTCCTTATTTTTCAATGAAAATTACCCTACGCAACAGTGGCCTTAATTCCACAGCGCCTCTACTGATTTTAGACATTCACTGTACACCAACAATATCCGAATGGAAGACCAAGGTCTACACATTACTACAAAGCTTCTTCGATACACACATGATTTATGGAATTCCGATTCCGAGGTCGCTCATTCTTTCGGTGTTTCGTTTCACCTTGCCTTTGCACATCCACTCATTCCTCAGGGGTGTAGTTTCTCTGAGGGGAGCCTCGTTTATGGCCTCTCCCTCAGACACTGGAAGACGGAGAGGGAAATTTGTCCGTCCCCGACCCTTCTGCTCAGTTGTTTAGCCTGTAGTTCTACTGTATGAGCTCTTCCTCTGTTCAGAGGGCGATTTAGTTGTTTAGATTAAGCGAGAAAGGTGTGGCTGATGTATTTGCTAATGTAAGAGGAGAGAGAACAGTTCCCAAATAATCTGTATGGTGGCTGAAGTATTTGCTGATGTAAGAAGAGAGAGCAATTCCCAAATAACTTGTATGGTGGCTAGATTGGGTACTCCTTTAGTAATGAAACTAAGAAGGAAGCTCTGCTTGAATGATACTGCTAGATTGGGCATTCGCTTAGTGCCAAAAATAAGACCAAGGTCTCTTTGAATGATACTGTTCGATTGGGTATTCGCCTAGTACTGAAACTAAGACGAAGCTCTTTTTGAATAATACTGTTAGATTGGGGACTCGTTTGAATGATACTGCTAGATTGGGAATTTGCCTAATTCTGAAACTAAAACCGAAGCTGAATATTGGCAGCGAATAACAAGACAGAGGCGAAAGGATGAAAAGAAAAACCTACAAGTGAATGATGATTTGAGGAGAAGAACCGAGTGGGAAATCGATGTTTGGACCTCGTTCCCATTTACCCGCGCATGGAATGCCTCCAAGATCGATACGAAGCGAAAATCCCCGACCTATAGATTAGGAATAGCGCTAAATGTCACGGAAAATCGAACTAATCCAACAATGGATAATTCGAGTGATAATTCAACTCAACAACCTCAGTTACCTACCACTTAAGATAGTCATCAACAAGTTTTAAAATAATTACAAGACTACCAAGATATATCGGGCTTAGGCTGCCTTCCGTTTGTTGACGTTTTGAAATAACTTCCTATTTACTGTTAGTATTTTAAGCGGGTGGTCAATACAAAAAATAAATAGGTTACGTACGGCCTTAAAAAGGTGTAAACGCCTTTATGGAACATATAATACCCCCATGGCGTGTCATAATACTGTAGCAAAAAAATATTTCAATAGTGGTAGTTATAAACTATTATTATTAAAATTGGTTAGGTTAGTTTTTTTACTCTGTGATTACAACCTGTTTAACTTCCACACCGAGACACCTAAGGTATTGAAAAATGTCCTACCACGACTATCGGACCTGTGGCGAGTGTATAAAAGGCTAGAGCCCTTCTAGCCATGAACAAATTGACGGTTTTTCATCCGCTTTTATCATCATCATCACTAACTCTATAATTTAAGAAGGGGATTTTTTGAGTATGTGAAATATAATTTCATCTTAGTTTGGTTATGACTTATGTTTTTTTATAAAAGTTATTTCTAATAATTTTTTTATAATATCAAAAAACAAAATGATGAGGTTTAAAAATAAATATAAGTATCGAAATTGTGAATTTTTTAAAACCCAAAGAATTACAAATGGTGAAATTCAGAAAATATCTTCTATAACTCTATATTTTAGCAATGTGATATTTTGAAAGGGGGAAAATTTAGTGTAGAGTTCATTTTTAAAATTATTATAATTGGCGAAGTTCAGAAAATTTATAAAAATTTAACCATGGCTGCTTTTTTTTAGATTGAAAATTTCAATCTTAGAAGCGAAGCGCAAGCTCGGCGAAGCCATTGCCTGGTTTCACTATATTTTAGGAAAGCAATTTTTGTTAACAATTAGAATTAAAATATAAATCTCTAAATTTAAGTGTGACTTGTAATTTTATTAAAAATTCTTGACATAATGAAACTTTTTGAAATTAAAGGCTATTATTCATCATTTGGAGGGTTTTTTTTAAAGAAAAAGGATTGGAAAAGAGTGATTCGGAGAGATTTTCGAAAACTATTAAAATTAAGGCTTTTTTTTGGGTATCTTTGAAGTTTTTATCAAAGTTCTTATTAATAGTTCAGAAAAAATATATATGATTTTCGAATGTTTTGGATTAAAAAAATAATAAATAATTACAAATCGTCAATTTCAGGAAATGTATTAAAAGTAAGGCATGGCTTTGTTTTTTTAGATGGAGGGGGGGGGGATATTTTTTCGTATATGAAAGCAAATTTAGATGATTAAAAATAGAGATCTGAGGATGATTTTTTTCTGTTTATCAAAAGAATTCCGATACAAGTTTTTTCTTTCTTTTAGGCCTAGAAAATAAGCATGGATCTGAAAAAAAAACCTAGACAAAGAGTAAATAATTAGGAGATATGTACTGAAAACATGGAAAAATCTTTTAAACCCAAACCCCTTTGCTATAGCCAGATAGGCCATATGCCATAGACAGAAGGTCTGCCTGCGAAGCGCAAGCTCCTACTCTAAGAAGTTGCGAAGCCGCTCTTCTTCTATCTCTGAATAATTTATTCTTGGTCTATTTTTTCACATCCATGCTTATTTTTTAGGCCTAAAATTAAGAAAAAACATTTATCGGAATTCTTTTGAAATACGGAAAAAACAATTCTCAGGGCCCTCCCCCTTCCCCTATCTAAATTTGATGTAATAATTTAATTTTGGTTTACTGGGTTGTAGAGGGTAATAGCTATTTCCTGGGGCTAAGGATTAAACTGGAAAAAACTTTGATAAAACCTTTGAGGCATCTGGAGGCATTCCCCCCCCATCCCCTGGCCCCAGTGACGATAGATGGGCTCCTAAAATAATAATTAAAAAAATGTCCCCAGTGACCCAGTCTTGAACTAAGTTTCGGGAACATGAGCTCTACTCGGACACCTCTCTACTTTACCCTCTAGTTACCACTTTGGTCCCAGCCGCTTCTCAACTCGCTCTTTGGCGGTCTCTTGCGCATTTTGGGCAACTGTACTGTGGCTGTAGTTTGAGGCTTTACTGTTCTCTTTATAAGGTAGTGGTGGAAACTGCCACACTACAGTCACTGCCAAGAAAGATTGGTGCCAGCTCTCGTCTTAAACCTAAGTATCCTTTTCTCCTTCCTTATTTCTTCCCCTATTTAGCTTTAAGGGCCCCGTAAGGGTGAGTGTGTAAAAGACAAGCATGCCTTCTCAGGTCGAGTCTCTCTGAAGTTAGGTAATAGGCGATCACCCACCCTACAGCTTAGTGGACCCGCTTATCCCTATTCTTCCTTATTACCTACACTACTCTACACCTCCAAAATTCTCCTCTCGCTTCTGTTGGGGGCAGTTGCAGCCTCGTATTTGAAGGTAGTCGAGTGGTAGGATAAGTCCCGACTAACTGCGAGGACCAAAATCCTGAGGACATGTATAAAGTAAGGAGAGTGTCAAAGATATGACACGATTGGTTCCCTCTTCCTTATAATTTCTGCTCAATCATAACCACGACTAACCAATCGGCTCGTCCTCAAGCTGAGCTTGTTCGTCCAAACTCATAGTGCAATGCGCACGGCACAAAGCGAGTGGCATTTCTCCAGCATAGACAAGTAGGCTCTCAAAGCACCGGTCGCCAGGCGGAGGACGGTGTGGTGGATCGAGCCCACCTTTCGCAATCCACGCTCGGCTGAGGATGCATACTTGGGCATAACTCGCCGTACTCACCACGACAGCCTAGTACTAGGCTACTTTAGAATGACAAAAAAAAACACAACAACAACAATGGAAAAGAAAAAAAGGCAACAAGCATGTTCCAGCGTCGGGGGGACGTGCGACCTACAGAGAAAACAACAACTACAAAAACCCCACCTAGTTAAATAAACGGGAGAAGGTCGGCCTCCCCCAAAAGTCGCTAAGTCCACCAGTCAATGTGCACGAACTCGTCGGGAGTACAAGGGACTGGCGGTAGCGACCCAGCCCATCACGGTACCGGGACAGGTAACGTGCAAGAAGATCGCCCAGACTGGGACATTAGACAAGAATTTTCCGAATAGTCTGGGGGACAACGCAGTCTTCACAGTAGGGCGTTGTCGAGCGCTCCATCAAATGGCGGTGCGTCCCGCGAGTGCGTCCAATTCGGAGACGACAGAAAGCAATCTGAAACCCTCGCGGCCTTTGGGGATATGTCCATGGGAACAGTCGCGGCGCAATAGCACGCAACTTTAAGTTCCCTTCGACCGTCTCCCATCTTCTTTGCCAAGCAGCCCGGAAAGCTGCCCGTATTCCTGCCATGTAGTCGGTGTGAGGAAGAGGAAAACGCTGGTCCGGTCGCCCAAGTCTCGCGGCCTCTTTGGCGTCCTCATCGGCGCGCTCATTACCCACAATTCCTACCTGTCCAGGAACCCAGCAGAAGATAATCTCGACATCCGCCCGGCTTGGCTAAGGCTGAATATTCGCCTACCATGTGAGGCATCGGTCAAAAACATTCCCATGGAAACGGCGACACTTGACCACATAAAGCGATCTAGGTCAGCCCTATTTAGGAACAAGTTTGGGTCGAGTGGAGCCTTGGATGGCGGCAGAAGTGAACCACCCTAGTCTTGGCGAAGGAAAACCGAAACCTGTGCGCTTCGGCATTGCGAGAAACGCAGTTGGAGTCGACTCTCCAGAGTTGGCATCTGTGCCCCGTCAAAAGAGAGCGAAAGGTCATCCACGTAGGAAAATATAACTGTGGGACGCCCTTTTCCTGTCCTAGTGGCGGAGAGAGCCTCTCACCCACTCCTAGACGGAATTGACGATCTCGTAGTAACTTAGAAACAAAGCAAAGTGCCGCCACCTCTCCTTATAGTGTCCATGACACCGTATCGCATTCTTCTGTATTGTAGGCCTAATCCAGATAAAAGATCGCATTTTTCAGCCTGAGGAGAGCATCTGACGCGGAAAAGTTACGAAAGCCAGGAGTTTGAATAAAATCAAACCCTAGTAAATTGAATCAAAATCTTACTATGAATAAAATCAAACCCTAGTAAATTGAATCAAAATCTTACTATGAATAAAATCAAACCCTAGTAAATTGAATCAAAATCTTACTATGAATAAAATCAAACCCTAGTAAATTGAATCAAAATCTTACTATGAATAAAATCAAACCCAGGTAAATTGAATCAAAATCTTACTATGAATAAAATCAAACCCTAGTAAATTGAATCAAAATCTTACTATGAATAAAATCAAACCCAGGTAAATTGAATCAAAATCTTACTATGAATAAAATCAAACCCTAGTAAATTAATCAAAATCTTACTATGAATAAAATCAAACCCTAGTAAATTGAATCAAAATCTTACTATGAATAAAACTAAACCCTAGTAAATTGAAACAAAATCTTACTATGAATCAAATCAAACCCTAGTAAATTGAAACAAAATCTTACTATGAATAAAATCAAACCCTAGTAAATTGAATCAAAATCTTACTAGGAATAAAATCAAACCCAGGTAAATTGAATCAAAATCTTACTATGAATAAAATCAAACCCTAGTAAATTGAATCAAAATCTTACTATGAATAAAATCAAACCCTAGTAAATTGAATCAAAATCTTACTAGGAATAAAACCAAACCCTAGTAAATTGAAACAAAATCTTACTATGAATAAAATCAAACCCTAGTAAATTGAATCAAAATCTTACTATGAATAAAATCAAACCCTAGTAAATTGAATCAAAATCTTACTAGGAATAAAACCAAACCCTAGTAAATTGAATCAAAAATCTTACTAGGAATAAAATCAAACCCTAGTAAATTGAATCAAAATCTTACTATGAATAAAATCAAACCCTAGTAAATTGAATCAAAATCTTACTATGAATAAAATCAAACCCAGGTAAATTAAATCAAAATCTTACTATGAATAAAACTAAACCCTAGTAAATTGAAACAAAATCTTATTATGAATCAAATCAAACCCTAGTAAATTGAAACAAAATCTTACTATGAATAAAATCAAACCCTAGTAAATTGAATCAAAATCTTACTATGAATAAAATCAAACCCTAGTAAATTGAATCAAAATCTTACTCTGAATAAAACTAAACCCTAGTAAATTGAATCAAAATCTTACTATGAATAAAATCAAACCCTAGTAAATTGAATCAAAATCTTACTATGAATAAAATCAAACCCTAGTAAATTGAATCAAAATCTTACTATGAATAAAATCAAACCCAGGTAAATTGAATCAAAATCTTACTATCAATAAAATCAAACCCTAGTAAATTGAATCAAAATCTTACTATGAATAAAACTAAACCCTAGTAAATTGAAACAAAATCTTACTATGAATCAAATCAAACCCTAGTAAATTGAAACAAAATCTTACTATGAATAAAATCAAACCCTAGTAAATTGAATCAAAATCTTACTAGGAATAAAATCAAACCCAGGTAAATTGAATCAAAATCTTACTATGAATAAAATCAAACCCTAGTAAATTGAATCAAAATCTTACTATGAATAAAATCAAACCCTAGTAAATTGAATCAAAATCTTACTAGGAATAAAACCAAACCCTAGTAAATTGAAACAAAATCTTACTATGAATAAAATCAAACCCTAGTAAATTGAATCAAAATCTTACTATGAATAAAATCAAACCCTAGTAAATTGAATCAAAATCTTACTAGGAATAAAACCAAACCCTAGTAAATTGAATCAAAAATCTTACTAGGAATAAAATCAAACCCTAGTAAATTGAATCAAAATCTTACTAGGAATAAAATCAAACCCAGGTAAATTGAATCAAAATCTTACTATAAATAATATCAAACCCAGGTAAATTGAATCAAAATCTTACTATGAATAAAATCAAACCCTAGTAAGTTGAATCAAAATCTTACCAAGAATAAAATCAAACCCTATTAAATTGAATTCAAATCTTACTATGAATAAAATCAAACCCTAGTAAACTGAATCTAAATATTCTTTTAATTTATAGGATTAACCAAATGTTTTATATTTGAAAAGATCTTATATGTTGTCTGGTTAGAACTTAACGAGACTTGAATAATAAAATCAGATTTTTTCTTTAATTTTTAGTCATAGTTATTTTAAATTATTGATTGTTACAGTCTTTTCAGACTGACGGATTAAACTTTATATTTGAGAACGACTTTTAATTGTCTGCTACAGACCCTAAACAGTTCAAATGCGTAAATTGTTTTATTAGCTCGAAATGATCTAACTTGATTCCGGCCGGCGGATGGTGGCTTAATAGATAGAATCAGAGGATTATCACATTTAACTACCAGAGACAACGTTTCGAGCTGGCGCGTCCCGTTCAGCAAAAACAGGTGCAAACAGAAAGATAGATAAACAAGAGTAAAATTTAGGGAAAAATCCCAAGTTGAAAAAGAAAATATCATCAGATCAGTCATTAGATTCGAAACACCGACTCCGCGGAGCGGAGCTTAGTACAATCGACGATCCTTTAGCCTAAAAAGAATCGGTTCATAATGAGCTAACAAACTCTCCACTCGTTCAATATAATTGCATAGAATGGGAAGAACCTTTGACTTTAGATTGGCCCTTTATTCGAGGCCTTTTCTCATGGGAATCCAAACCCGCAACTAATCACAGCAGTTGTAGCTGAACTTCACTAAAGCTAGAAGCGGTGTTCCTATTCAACTCAGCTGTAGCCCGAATCTGAAGAATGAAATTGATGGACAAAAAATATTGCCCAACCACACATCCTACTGCGTTCTGAAGAGCAACCTTACAGAAGGTTAGTACAGAGCAAAAAATAACGACCGCCCCTTTTTCAAGCGCCCTAGGGGGCGGGTATCGTCATTGCCAGGGAATCTATGTTCAGAGTATCTTTCTAACACCCCTAAAAAAGAACGTATCAAGTAATCTTTATATAATCTACCTTCTCCCCTCGTAGAAAATGGAAATCGTTCTAATTATTTCCACCCTTTTCTTCGCTAAATACTTTTCAACAGAGAGGGTAAAATTCGAGGAACTCGAGACAAGTGGTGCGGTTAGTATAAAGCAAACATTGACAATCGACACCATTCCAAGCGGCCTAGGAAACGGGTATCTTCCTCACCAGGGAAGGGATGCTCAAAGTACCCCTGCCAAGGACGATGCCCGCCCCCAGGTCGCAGTGTTGGTTATTTTTTGCAATATACTAACCGCACCACTTGTCTCGAGTTTCTCAAATTTGACGCAACTTTACGAGTCACCAAACAGTGCAGCGTTATCAAATGCCAACACAATTATAATCACATTTAGGAAATATATTTACAAGTTAAATGGAATCGCTACACAAAATTCAAAATTAGCACACGAATTATTCAAACAACTCTACGATGGCTATCTCTATCCACATACCTCTGATGCGGAACTGGTCCCTCTGCCCGGGGCTGACGAAGGTTCCCCCTGAACGCTGTTTGGTGTCAAAACTTCCTGGCACCTCTCCTCAAAGAGGACCAGCCCCTAGTGCCAGCGACTATCATACTGACCTTTATTATTTATTTCATTAACAGGTTAGGATCCGTCTGGATAAAGATAAGTTTGCAAACTACTACTATTACTACTAAAAATACTACTACTACTATTAGTAATACTATTCTACAATACTACTACTAATACTGCTACTACCACCAATACTGCTACTAGCATTTCGTTTGTATCGTGAAGGTGTTTGGTTGGAACCACTAAACTGTGGGGCGAAGGGAGCGAGCGGCCGCCCCCCCCCTTCTCTCACTCACCTTTGGGTTCGGTGAGCAGAAGCAGGAAACAAAGGCCGAGGAGGGTCGCGGCCGGAGACGCCCCCACCATAGCGAGACAGGGTGGGATTCGGGCGAGGGGGGCGGCGACAACAATACGGCCGCTTCACCCTCCTCTCCAAAGGGACCACCTGAAAACGGAAGAGGGGCAAGTGAGGCACGAGAATAAAGTTCTCCTATGACTTCATTAAGTTTCCCCCGTTTATTCCACGAGCGCATTTTGCCCATTTAAATAGGCAAAATATCTGCATTTTTCGTTTTGTTGTAAATTTTATAGTTTCCCTTTAATTAATTTTTTCTAGGACTACAAAAGTTCATAGAAAACTATCGAATTCATATGTAAACATACTATTTATCGTGAAGTAAAGTTACAAGTGAACACTTAGAAAATGTCTACCAGAAAGTAAGTTCCATGTTATAACTATTACTATGACGAATAATTTAATGATAGAGACATTTAAACACTGCCTGTAGTTTTAATAATATAATTTTGTGGTTGATTGAATGTAGCTGCCCATTTAAATGGGCACCATAGGGGACAATATTTTAGTTTATACCAGGTAGTCTCATTTTCAAAGTACCTTTGGTTGCATTGCATGTGTTACTTAGGCCTAATACTCAGAAATGTTATCCTAGTGTAAATATATAGTTTTATTTTATATATAAACTTTCTTTATTTTTAAATTATCAATACAATATTTTTCGGTAGGCTTATTGTGAATGTAGAAGATGTTGTTGCCTATCTGCACACATTGTCTGATCATGATGATAAGTCGACAGGCATTGATGTAGCCTTGGAACCTCCTGATGATGGCATGGACTCCGATGTAGATGACCCAGCCGAAGAGCTTGTCGATATTGGGCAAGAAAATATAGAGTATTTGGGAGCCAATGTTTTGGCAAAGCCTCCGCATAATGAATTTAACAATCGAAATACTCGTGGAGAGCCATCTTCATCATGGATCTCTCCAATAATTTTGGGTGAGTGAATTTCAGGCAGTTAGAAGTTAAACTTTGTACTGTAGTACAACTGTAATTAATGTACAATTGTATTTTGTGGTTAATAATTGTATGCATAATAATATTTAGGCCCCTATATACTGCATAATTAGAGAGTAAATACTGATGATTTTGTTTTGTTTTTGAATTGGGGAAACGTTGGAAGACATGCAAGGTAGAGAAAGCGAAAGAGAGATGCAACCTCCAAACAAAAAAATGAAGTCTAAAAAGCCTACTTACACATGGATCACCTCCAATTTTGGAAAAAATATATGCAAGTCCGGTATCGAAACCAGTGCCACATAATCCAGTTATTTCGAAGAAATGGTCTAATGAAGGACTCCTACCTAATGATGTCTTCAAAGTGTTTTGGAAGAATGAGCTAATGTATCTTATTAAATCAGAGACAAACGTATATCACCAACAAATTTGGAAAAGATTTGTCAGTTTCTGTTCCGGAACTTTATAAAGTCTTGGGTATTCTACTGTTATCTGGATATAATATGGTCAGCGCATTTTCCAATGCATAATAATGACTTAGCTGTTTAACAATTATTTTTTTATATTGCAATATTGCTTATAGCCATTTGTATTTACAGGTGCCAAACCGCCGGCTCTTCTGGTCGAGACAAGTAGATACTCGAAACCTTGCTCTCATTCAATGTGGAATGAGTGTGAATAGATTTGAGGAAATTATTCGAAGCCTACATTTTGTGGATAATACTAAACAACCAGTAGGAGATAAATTTTTTAAAATTAGGCCACTATTTGAGCACTTCAACAAAGATTTTTTAGAGGTTTGTCACCCTCTTGCGATGTCATGGGCTTATTATGGACGACACGGGCTAAAAGAGTTTATCCGAGGAAAGCCTGTAAGATTTGGGTATAAGATATGGTGCCTCTGTTCTCATGAGGGATTTCTTGTAAAATTTAAGCTATATGAAGCAAAAAGATACTGGTTGCGAAACAGGTACGAGCGAATGTTGGTGAATCTGTAGCAAAAACATTGGCATTGTAACTAGTTCCAAAAGGGAGTCATGGGTACATTTATAAATTTTTTACCACCTTGCCTCTGCTTGAATTATTCCGGGTAGAAGATATAAATCTCACAGGTATGATTTGTGGACATAGGTTTATAGGTGTCCCTCTTTCTGATATGAAAAAAAAGAGAGGTGAAGCAGAAGTGGTAATTGATCAAAAGAAAAACATTGTAGTTTGCCATTGGCAAGACAATAGGGATGTAACTGTTGCTACAAATAAAAAGGATGACATTTCTCTTAGTATGGGTAAATGCGAGCGATGGTCCAAAAAATCAAGTGAATTAGTAGTTCTACCGCAACCAATGATAATACAACAGTACAATCAAGGTATGGGAGGAGTGAACCTGTTTGATCAATTTCGAGCAAAGTATAGAGTGACATTCCGTAAACGAGTCTGGTACTATCCACTGATTAGATTTGTTCTAAATGCTTCTATTGTCAATGGATGGATTCTTTATCGAAAGATCCATCATAACATCACTGAACTAGACTTCCTAAGAGAGGATGTACAGGTTCTTTTAAAACCTGCTGATGTGCCTGGTAAATTTGTACCACTCAAAACTCCTGATGCAATAAGGTACGACAGAATCGATCATAACATTGTGATGGGTGAAACACAGCGGAGGTGTGGTGTTTGCAAAAATAAGGTCAGACCAAAATGTACAAAGTGCGTTGTGGCATTGCATGTTCAATGTTGGGCCCAATATTATTCTAAGCCAAAATAATAAAATAATTCTGTCAATCTAATAAATGATAATAAAAATCTTTGTAATATTATTTACTTACAACTCAGGATTTAGGAAATGTTCAATACCTCCCTTCCTTCTCTCTCTCTCTCTCTCTCTATCATTTTTTTATTTAATAGTTTTTACGCACAGTCCTTATTTAGGCTCAGTGTGCTGAAAGAATGAAGGAGAAGGGGTTAAATTGGGGCCGGACGGGGCGCTGAGTCCCGTCAGCACAGCGGCCAGGAAGGCAAATCGTCGCGCCCCTTATAGGGTTTATATATACCAGGCAATGGCTTCACTCCTAAGATTAAAACTTAAAATCTAAAAAGAAGCAGCCATGGTTAAATTTTTATAAATTTTCTGAACTTCGCCAATTATAATAATTTTAAAAAGGAACTCTAAACTTAATTTCCATAACTCGGGTGACATTTCGAATATTTAATAAATTTCAGCAGCAGTCATCATATTGAGTCATTAGATGTTATCATCATCATCACCATCATCATCATCACTGACTCTATAATTTAAGAAGAGGATTTTTTTGAGTATTTGAATAATAATTTCATCTTAGTTTGGTTATGACTTATGTTTTTTATCAAAGTTATACCTAATAATTCTTTTATAATATCAAAAAACAAAATGGTGAAGTTCAGAAATAAATATAAGTATCTTTAGGGAAATCGATATCCCACCCTAAAAACAGAGACCTTGGTTCGGTAACCACAACGTCCTGGCATTTGGCAGCGTAACCCGATTACTTAACCTCCCCCCCTCTCTCCCCTTGCCTCGTGGACCACCAGAAAAGGCCTCACACAACTGAGCCATGTACGAATCATCAGATTTCGGGTCCGGCGAGCCTAACATTGGTTAAACCGGCAATATTTCCCTTAAGAGTTGGGATCTAATTTCACTTCATATACGAAATTAGAGGAACGGCGACCAAAAGCCAGAAAGTGCCTTTAGGGCTAAGTGAAAGACGCTCGGCGAAGAGCCGTTAGAGGAGGAGGCTTAATTCCTAAGACCTCACCCCCCTTCCTTCCCCTACCCCAGTGGGGTGGTAAAGTATATAAGCGGATAAATGTAGAAGAAAGGAGAGAGATGGAGTTAGCGATCGAGACGACGAAGTCCGGCTAGAGTGCCCGGCAACCCAAAGAAAGAGGCAGAGAAGAAGCTCACCCTGAGCCAGTTACTGGTGGTCACATCGAAAATTAGCATCTTGTCTCAGGAAGATCGAGTTAGTGATCGAGACGACGAAGCTCGGCTAGAGTGCCCGGCAGCCCAACGAAAGGAACACAGAAGAAGCTCATGCTGAGCCAGTTCCTGGTGGTCACAGCGAAATTTATTTAGCTTGTATTGAGAAATAAGCTCAATCATCTCTCGTCAGAGAAACCCCTATCCTGGTTTACAACAAAACCAGAGATAGTCCTCGCCATTGAGGAATACCACGAAGCGAACTCCCTCAAACACTCCCCATTCGTCAAAGGATTCACTCGTTTGCTCATTGCTCGTCAGTGCGAATCATTTCAAGATTAGCCAGAAGATTGGAAGAAGCATACTTTCACGGTCCCGTTATCGAAATTATCTGACTAAGACAACGTGCTTAACGCCATCTGTCACCCGCACCGTAATCACCTGTTGCTTCAAGCCTGTCACCGCGCCAGCCAAACAGCTGGAGTGTCTGTGAACGCGTCCCCGCGTCTGGCCGCAAAAAACATTTTTGCGCCCACATAAAAATTGAGGCCAAGGTCAGTCCCTAGCTGGATTTACGTGTGGTTGTTTATAGGTAAATAAATTCCTTTTTCTTTGAAGATCAATTAGCGTCCAATATTAAAGTGAGCTTTGGGTCAACCATTACTTTATATTCATTTGTTTAAATTAGTAAGTCTCCCTTAAACTCGTTTAATTCATAGCTGTATAGTTTGTTGTGGTAAATTTCATTTTTTTTATGTTGTAATTAAAGATCTATTTTCTTCGAAGTATTTAATTCAATCTTCGAAACGCTGAGCATGGCACTAAAAATCCTCAAAGATTAAAATAACGTAATAATAATAAAATATAGCACTCTTAGAGAAAACGCAATCAAGGAGTTTTTGAAGTACGTAACAAACCTATACGTACGTACACCACCACTAGGTCCTTGCAATACCACGACAGTATCGAAATTTTGTGAATTTTTTAAAACCCAAAGAATTACAAATGGTGAAGTTCAGAAAATTTATTTTTATATATCTTCTTCTATAACTATATTTAAGCAACGCGATATTTTGAAGTGAGGGGGGGGGGGGCGAATTTAGTTTAGAGTTCCTTTTTAAAATTATAATAATTGGCAAAGTTGAGAAAATTTATAAAAATTTAACCATGGCTGCTTTTTTTAGATTTTAAGTTTTAATCTTAGTAGCGAAGCGCAAGCGGAAAGTGGCGAAGCCATTGTTTGGTATATGTAAAAATTAGCTAGTTCGAAAAGGTACAAAGGGTATCTATCATGCAGTAGTGGGTATTAACGTCCGTCTCTTATCGCTTTCAGGACCAATTTTATTTTTCTAGGTATTTTAGGTATTATGGGGGATGGGGTGCTTAAATTAAGGACCAATGGGGTACAATTTAGTTAAAAATAAATTCTCTTTTTGCAACGTCTTTTTTTAAAGAAAGTTTAACGCCCTCTTTCAACCTTTGTTGGGTCTAAGCAGGCTTGGGATATTGGGAGGTTTCAGAGCTGCGAAAACGACCAGAGAAAGGGCACCACTTTCTCTTGGGGGTCCACTAGGGTTAATAGGGGGGAAAGCTCCAAAGTTTGGGGGGTATTGATTGCCCCCGCTACCCCCTTGCGGGGGGCCGCTATCCCACAGATCCAGCGCAGCGTGGAATCTGAAGCTTTTTTTTTCATTTGTCAGGTATGTTGTAACTATGTTTTGAGCTGTATGGTTCCTGGTAACAGGAGGTACAGGTGTCTATGTCCGTCAAGCCGGTGAAGTGTGTGTAAATTGAATTTTGAAGAGTGACCGCATCGGAGCATTGCCAGGGTGACCCACGTATGACGTTTTAGGGATGCTTCTTCTTGGTCGATATCTGGGAGATGGCATTGAGATGGTGTGGGGGAAGCGAGCAGAGGGGGTGGGAAATCGTACTTTTTGTTCACTTTTTGATGGATTCGTTCAGTTTCCCCCCCCCCCCCTCCGGTCTCGGGTATTTGAGGGCGGAGGCTCTTTGAGGTAGCAACGCTCTTTACTAATCCTCTCTCTTTATTGCCCCTTTTCTTTATCCTTTTGTTCCACCCTGTATTTTCCTTTAGCGAAGTATCAAAATCTTCCTCTCATGAGAAGGTAATTTATTAGCTGTACTGCTTATGGCAGGCAGCACAGCCATAAGCAGCACACCCTGTATGGAAAGATAAAAAGTGGCAGAGTGGTCAGATCATACCCAAGTGTATCTATGACATGACCACCCCACTTGGGTGCAATCTTGGAGTGGTACCACCCCCGCACGGATGAAACCACGGTGGGGGTAGGCGCTGTACTTGAACTTTCCACTTCCTAGCTGTTGCATAAACCACTACCACAGAGGGGTGATATTAAATTCCCATAGACTGCAACAGCCTCCCTCCTCTAACCTGATCCCTCAGGACAGTCTGATACGGCCTCACTTAATTGTAGTAATGTTGAGGGGCGTACAGGTAACAGCACAGGCTGTAGGATCAAGAGTCTTCTCCCTTAATGTCCCAAGCGGTCGGAGAGCGTAAAGGTAATTTGCCCATAGGATGCTATTAACAACAACATTGCTTGAAATCAAGACAAAATAATTAGAGGACATCGTAATATTTATGACTATTTATGGCGGGGGTTTATTGACTCACCCTTGATGAGCAAAGCTACAAAACATTGGAGTACAAAATCTCTCTCCTTTTGACTCGGCAGAAATGGAAGCTGAGCTCAACATGAGCATCACCAGACAAATGGCCAGCCGTTAGACAATTTATCTCTTGTTTATAAACTAAAGGGACATGAGCTAGTGGATCTGCGGCGAAAATCAATCAGATTTGGACTCAGAAAGCTCAATTACCCCTTGTGACATTGGTTTGACCTTCATATCTCTAAAAAATGGCCGATTTTACAATTCTAGCCACAAGGTGGCGCCACCTGGTGGTCAACTTATATCATAATTGAACTCAGTCAACTCAATTACCTTTGGTAGCATTGGTTTTAGTTAGCTACATTGAGTCAGCGCCACCTGGAGGTCAACTTATATCATATTTGAACTCAGTCAACTCAATTACCTTTGGTAGTATTGGGTTTAGCTGGCTACATTGAGCCAGCGACTCGTTGCGGACAGAAGATGGACACAACATGAGATTCGCATCACCCATAGACCTGCTTGCTTCGCCGCAGTTAATAAACACTAGGTTTATCATAAACTCTTTATTGTTGATATCAAATATTCATTACCGATCAAATTATCCACTTACCATTAATCACTGAATTTTAATGTTTAGCACATATAAAAAGTAATCTGAATCTATTCCATTTAGGGTATTCTAATTTCTATTGTAGAGGGCAATAGAAATATTTCAGAGTCTTTGACTACACCTTCTCAACCCTCAAATTTAAGGCTAGCATGTTCGGTATTAGAGTTCTTTACAGCTTTACCAGTTTTTACTCGTTCATCTACGAGTATATGTCCCTCTCCTTAATTTCTCTCATTGAGGAGTATTTATGGTACATTAAACAAGTTTTTATCCATAATAATAAGAAAAATACCGAATGTTATAAAGTGCAGCTTCGAGTATTAGGTTCGAGAACCACTTTAACATATAATAAGGTTGGCCGTTAATTAAATGAAATTGGCTTTGAACAGTTAATTTTGTATTTTGAATCATAGCTCAATATAGCTAATAATTTAATTTTGCTTTACTCGTCTTTAGGGGCCAGTAGCTATTTCCCCCTGATAAAGATTAAAAGTGAAAATCTATTTTATAAATAACTTCGATAAAACATTCGAATATACGAAAAACAAAACAAAACTTCACCATTTGTTATTCTTTCCGTTTTAAAAAATCCCAAACATTCAATACTCATATTTATTTCTGAACTTCACCGTTTTGGTTATTCAAACTATAAAGCAACTCTTAGAATGAACTTGGATATAAACTTAAAATATACCTAGGTTACAACCTTACTAAGAGAAAATAATCTATTATTATTAAGAAAAAAATCTATTATTATTCAACGCCTCCCCAAAAATCCCGTTCTTAAAATATAGTGTTATGGATAATTAATTTTGGAGTATTGTATTTTATTACTCGATGCCTGACTATGGCGGTATATTGGGCCGTTTGGATGGCCTGCAGATCCAAAAGGACCGGGATTCTCGGACAAATGGAAAGCGAGAGATCCCGACCTGGAGATAATCTTTCGGGATTTCCTTCCCCATAACGGGAATTAACACCAACTCCTCAGCATTTTGTGGTCAAACATCCAATTTCAGCAAATTGGTCCCTCGTGCACAAAAACGAGAAAAAAAGAGATTACTGAGACAGGCAAAAATGAGATAACAGAGACAGAAAAAAAGAGATTACATTCACAGAGATAAATGAGATTACATAGCCAGAGGCGCTTTAAAGGAGTAGAAAACGATCATTTATTTGCGATTCAATATAGAAAAATAAGAGACGATAAAACGACAGAAAAAAATTGGGTCTAATATTTTCGGTTTTAGTATTATTCTCCTAAGTCAAATGCCGCAATGAACATTCATTCTTTGCAACTAATTTCTCTAAATGAATGAACTTACACTCGTACCTCTAGATTAATAAAATACAGAACTGGGCGCGACTTTAATTTTTTCAGGTGCGACTTGGCCGCCGGATCTGGTGCGAGTGCCACCTTGCGACTCTATTGGCCCCCCACCCATCCCCAGTGCAACTTTGTGACTGCGACTTTTTTTTCCGGCACGACTCCGTTAAATTACAAAGTAAACTTTAGCGCGATAACAGAAACAGGCTTTTATGAGGCAGAAAAAACATATATTTATTATTTTTTAGTTAAATAACAAAGATGAAAGAAGAACAAATAAGACTAGCGAAAAGAGACAGACAGAGACACCTTTTCCCCAGGGATCTAACTATGTTCTCTATCCCTTATTCCCAAATCTTTCACCACTAAACCCTTCTACTAACTAACTCTTTTTCTATCTATCTTGTTTCGCCACTTTTTATGTCCAATAGTTAAAACACAGACTAAGCTAATATCTACAGGTCCTCCTCCTCCTCCTCCATGTCCTCCTGGCCCATCTTCTCCTCCGGGAGGTCAATGTTCCCTTTGAGGAACACAAGCTTCTCGAAGTTGACCTCATCCAGGGAGGACCTCTTGGCCCCGAGGACGTCCCGGCCGTGCTGAATAGCCTCTCCACTCCTCCATGAACTTCCTCAGGACCTCCTGCTGCTGGTTGGCCGGGCCTCTAGCAAACAACTTGTTGAAGAGGCGGGCGTCCCTGTCCTGGGGTTCCTACACTTCAGGCTGGCCAGGCTGACGCTACTACTGCTCCTCCTCCCTGGGTTTGATGACGGCCCTTAGCTCCCTGGTGATCGTGTTCCCAGGGCCTTGGGGGTGAGGTTAGGGTGGACGGCTGTAGCCATAAGGAGGTCGCCATCCTCAAAGAAGTGGCCAAACCTCTTTTCATAGCCCCTGAGGAGGGCCTGCACCAGGCTAGCATTCATCAATTAAGAGTGACAAACTTTTGGGGGTACGTTTCGGTCGTTTCATGTAAAGTCAGTCTCATAAAATGTGAAGAATTTAATTTATCGTAAAAAGAAAGTTAAAAATCAGAACAAAATAAAGTTACAAACTCAAATTTGACATTTTTAGCCAAATCGGGCTTTAAAACAACAGGCTTTAAACAGCAGCGACAATTTCTTTCCAAAAAAGTAGTCTTTGTTCTTGTTCAAAGTCGGGAAAATTGGCGGTGCGACGATGATTAGTCCAACTTTTTCAAAACGTTTGCGACTTTGCGACATCGAAATTCATAGTGCGGCCAAGTCACAACTCGTTGCCGCAACGCCCAGCTCGGATAAAATGGATATTGCCCTTTTGGCCATGCTTTCCTGAACCCATCCATGGGTATCGGTAATCGTGTAATCACCTCAATAGTGACGTCAGAGAACTAATGTCTGCGCGCGAGGACCCAGCGCCATATAAATCCATTATTATCATGATCATCATTATTATCATTAACATCATTAGTATTATCATCACCATCATTATCATTATAAAATATTATCATTATTACCATCACTATTATCGTGATTATTATCAGTATTATCATCATCACAATTACCATCATTACCTTCGACGTCATCATTATCCTCACTATCATCATCCCAATTATCATCCTCATTATTATTAAAAATATAGTAGTCTCAAAACTTTTGGCCATGCTGTAGATGAATGACACATAAGTAATCCCCGAGTCGAATTTCAGAGGGAGCACGGTTGTCCATGCAACAGCTGACAGGTAGGCCCTGGCCGGTTAATGGTAGGGAAAATGATGGTCTCGTGGTCGCTCAATTACGGAAAATTGCAACCCAGAATTCAAAATAAACCAACCAACCAACCATCGCTTTTGGTATCAGAAAACAATTCATTCTGGCCCAAATCTATTTAATTATTCTCTAAATCTCCTCAATATACTTGATTAATAATTAAAAATAGTGGACAAAATATTTTTACCGCATACAAGGCGAAATTGCCCCCTCCCCCTAAAGAATGAATTAAATTCCACTGAAATACTTTAAGGCAAATAGCAAAGCCCCAACCCCTTCGAAATTACAGGCCTAATAGCCGTATAACACGCGAGGTCACGGACTGTAGCCACCAAGCGCTGTTAAGCTGGTGAATGGATCACTGCAGACTGGATCGTAAGCATTAAGATCATTAACTAAGATTGCAATGTATCATATACTAAAGCTCAAAAGGTTTCGTAGATCAATTCGAAAATCGGTCAATTGTTCAGTCGGGAAAAGGAAAATACCAGACTTAACATTGATTTTATTCTCATCCTACAAGTTGTCCCTCTATAGCCTAAGTCTTTTGAGCTCAGCCGGAGCAAATACACTTATACACGTAGAAAATAGGACAAATACGTTGCTGGTAGGGAGCGCCCCTCCCCCCCCCCCAATAAAACCTATTAAATGAGCAGCGCCTTTAAATACCTCCAGAAGTTTTAAATATCAGGGTTATATTTTCTGAGGCGTTTGTTTTGGAAGTTTCTTTTGTTTTGTTTCGGAGAATATTAAAGGAACGTTGCAACCATCAGAAACGACATTTTTAATCTTTCCTTTGTTAATATATTTTTTTTACGTTGCGTGACGAGGACAATTTCCAGCGGCTTCATTCGTTTGAATAAGAAATATAACTCACCAAGCGCCTCTTTTCCTTCACCATTCATGATGAAAGCGAAAGTTCAGTATTGATTTTCAGAGCGTGTATAAAGTACATAACGCTGCATGGCTGTCCATAGTCATACTTTTTAAGAGGCTTCGTTCGTTGTAGGAAGTTGTTTTTAAAAGACTCGAATTCTTATGTCCCAAGAAGCAATATAATATAGATATATTCTATATTATTACATAAATCTTTCTTCAATAGCAGAATACAAGTAGGGCTTAAAAATTAAATATAAACATAAACGGGTCTGAAATTCGGGTTGAGGCTTCACCCCGCCCCCCCCTCATACACACCTGATCCGCAACTGGTACAAAATTTCACTGTAGAAGAATAAAAACATGCCCTCGAGCGAGCTCGTCTCTTGTTTCTCTTTGGGTATACATTTTTTCATTTAATTATATTTCCCCCTATATTTAGACGAGCTCTACCAACCCATTCACAACAGAACTTTTATTCTTTTTACTTTATCCGTCACTATTGTTGGTGTTCTTGTGTAAATGCTTTTTCTCTGCTATTTAAGTGTTATTACAAACATCTAGGCTTTAGAATTATGAGTTTTTAACCAGCTTTTAAATCCGTTTTGTATTAGGTATCCATATGTTAAAACAGGTCAAAACGTATTGATTAAATAATTGACGTTTTGACCCAACAAGTACATAAGGCTTGAATGCAATACCTGTTTTGCCTACCTCACTTCAAAATCAGTTTACTTTTCGGCTAAGAACATTGTGTGGTCGTGTAAACAGATTCTTCCACCGATTCTAAAATTTTACCTTGAATATAAATTTATCCCATTCCTTAAAAAGCAGACCGAATGCGGGGCTGACTTGAGATCCTATCATTAACAGTAACTCATAATGAATCGAAATATCCTTTTTGGCCAAAAAGGCTGGACTCACTTAGGAAGCGGAAAGAAAACAACATAATTTTATGGAGTAGCACCAACATTAGGTTAGGTTAACATCACTCAATCGACTACAAGCCGCCTTTATATGCTGCTGTTTTTTGTTGCTCCTGCCCAGTTTATTTCTCTTTGTCTAAACCCCAACTGACAGGAATGAGTTTAGAAGAAAGTGGAATTAGAGTTTTGATTTGCTACCGTTACAAGAGAAAATTTTCTCCAAGAGTCGCTGTAAAGGAAATTTGCGATACTAAAGGAGAAGGCGCAGTCAATCAGGCGAAGGTCTCCACGTGGTACATACATTTCAACTCCGGGGATTTTATCCTTGATGATTAACCACGTTATTCCGGCCGACCATCAACATGGTATCTGCAACAGATTCGGATGCTGGCTGATCGCTGGAAGAAGATCGTAGAGAATGATGGACTCGTTCCATAAAATTTTGTTGTTTTCTTTCTGCTTCCTAAGTGAGTCAGGACTTTTGGGCCAACCTAATTTGCGATGTTAACAAAATAAATGGCGCTAGAAATGACTTACGTTCTTTTAAAAATTCTTTTTATTCCCAAATCATCTCATCAAGCAATATCAATAAAGCGATCAGGGGCTCGCAGTGGTGGCCAGTCCGTCAGTCCGTCACTGACGGACAGAATACAAGTAGAGAGCTCAACCCGGCTAAATTCTGGCGTCAAGTCAAGAACCTAAAAGAACTAACTGGAAGAACTAAGGCTCGAATAAAAGAGAACGTATATTATATAGAGGACCCGGCGGTTCTAGAAGACAGATTCAGGGATTTTTGGAAAAAAGTCTTCAGTATCACCCAGAAGACAATGAAGAGTTCGACCAGGAATTCGAAGGCCAACTGATAGAAGATCTGAATCAGATTATGCACCGCACGCACCCACAACATCAAGTAGACGAAGGCGGAGTGATGGCAGACCATGGCCGTCCCATAACACCAGAGGAGGTCATGGTCACTGTAAGAACCTTCGAACAAAGGGCACCAGGCTGGACGGGCATCACCAGAAACAACTTGGTAAATGCCCCACAACAGATCATTCAGGGAATTACAAACATTTACAACGCTTCCCTGAATACGGGTTACTTCCCTGGGGGTTTTAAGATTGCTAAAATAATCTTCATACCCAAGGAAAGTAAACCCCCTAATCAACTGGTCAATTACAGGCCAATCGCCTTGCTGGAATTCGTTGCGAAAGTCTATGAGAAGCTCCTGGCTGACAGGCTTCAAGAACAACTAGCCGAGCTAGTAGCTCACAATCCTCAGCAGCACGGGTTCCTCAGAGGACGTGGAACTGAAACCGCCCTCGCCCTCCTAACGAAAAACTCGCATGCAGCAAAGCTGAGAGAAAATATGTAGAAGTAGTGATGTGGGATGTAAAGAAGGCCTTCAATAAGGTCTGGCTGAGATCGCTACAATTCAAGATCCTCAACCACTAGCTAAACCCAATCCTGGAAAGGGTCCTTTGTAACTATGTCACGGATAGGAGAGCCCAAATCGCGATCGAGGGCTGCAAAGGACCCGAATTCGAACTCGAGGCGGGAGTTCCACAAGGCTGCTGTCTGAGTCCTTTGTTTTACCTCGTGTACACAATTGAGCTCCCTGCTACAGTGAGGTACGATTCGATGTATCTACAATTCGCGGACGACATCACATAAATCGTACCAAGTCCATTTAGGAACGCTGGAAGTCAAGCAAGGGCGACAGCTGCCGAGATTGATAACATGAATCGTTATGAAAAAAAGTGGAAAATAAAGACCAACCACCAGAAGCTCACTATAATTCCAATGAACCGCCGGAAATTAAACGACGTCCTCGTTGACAATGAAATATATCCGTACTCTAACGAGGGAAAGGTCCTGGGCTTACGGCTTTATAAATCAGGATACAAAGCCCACGTGAAAAACAGAGCAAAAAGAGAGCTGAAGAAACTGAACCGTTTCCGAGGCCTCAACGTGCCAAACAAGAAAAAACTATACATGGCCCTGGTATGCTCCGTGCTGGTGTACCCGGCTCTGATCACGCAGATGGCAAGCTGTACCTCTCTCAGGACGATGCAAATCAAAATTTAACTAACGCAAAAGAAGAGAAGAAGTATAAAAGTCAATAAACTTTACTAAAAAGAGGCGAAGTGCCTAAATTCAAATTTAACTGAAACAAAATGAAGTGAACAAGAAGAAATAATCAACTAAATTAACCAAATAATAATAAGAAAAGGAAGATAGATTTACGCAAACAAAAAGATGCGAAGTGCTCAAACTAAGACTTAAACTGAAAATAATAAATGAATAACTAAATACAATAACAACAAGGTAACTATAATTTAAATAAAAATAAACAACCAAGTAATAAATAACCAAGTACGAATAAAAGAGGCAAAAATGCCCATATGAAACAAGAGATAATTAGCAAAACAAAAACCAATTGAAAGGCTTGAAAGCCACGACGCAGGAACTTATTAATGGAATCAAATATATATATATATATATATATATATATATATATATATATATATATATATATATATATATATATATATATATATATATATATATATATAACAATGGAAGAACCTGACCGTCATTGACGGAGGAAAAATAATTCTTAGACGAACAAAAAGAAATCATGTTAGTGATGCCCTAACACCAGGGCAAACTAGTAAACATTTTCACACCTATGAAAATCTACCACACATTTCATCATTTTCATTAACTTTGAGCTTTATGGAAAGCACCAGAATTTTAGACTATGCTCCCAACAGGCGCCAACCTGCCTATACGTGTATAGCTTCGTTCGTAATTTTTTTAACACATTTTGTAACATATATAAACTGAATATTTTGTAATAATTCTCCATTGTAACTCTGAAGATGGAACTCGATATATCGAAACGCGTCAGTTAAATTAAAGAAAGTGCAAAAATACATTAATTTACTTCTACCTTTGGCAAAATAACAAACATCAGTCTCCGATGAACTTCGGTACGCTTATCCACAAGTTAAACAATGAAGAAAAGGCGAATATAAAACAAATCGAGAAGATTGAAAAAAGAATTATTAATTCGAAATTAGCGGTCGCTTTTAACAAAACATGCTATAATATATATATATATATATATATATATATATATATATATATATATATATATATATATATATATATATATATATATATATATATATATTCTTTGCAAGAAATAATAAACCACAATATTTGAATCCGATTTATTTACGAACAGAACTATTTTCGGCTTTCGCCATTATCAACTGTATATTGAAAAGTATGATTTGCGACTCCAGTATATAAAGGCGAAAAATAAGACTAAACAAAATGAAACAAAAGAAATTAATGAAAAATATATATATGTTTATTGATGGGGAAGCAACTGTTAATCCCGAGGATTGAGCGATTCTGGCGGTATATAAATGGATTGGGCAACAGTATTCGAGGTATATTTGTTAAATTTATATTGCCCTTCAGAAATATTAAAGTTATCGACCTTGCTAATAATGATTGATTCAGCAATCCTCCTTTTTATATAATTGTTGGATTTATAAATAAATTACTTTCTATGGCCATAATTTTGCCTATGAGCGGAGACTGGAGGAAAGTGAGCCTCTCTTGATATCTGCGCAGTGTTCGTTGATCCTCTTATTAAACTGACCCGATTCACCAATGTAGGATGTCACAATCTTTACAGGGGATTAAATATACACTTGCGTTTTGGTTAGTGGGACGCAGTTTGTTCAAAGACCTTTGGATGGTATGTGTGTATTTGAATGTTATATTTGTTATTTTTGTTATCATACGATTTTAAGGGGGCTAGAGCTGGAGCATAGGAGAAGATTATAGATCTTTTAAAGTTCTCCTTATAGGATGTGGAAATGGAATAAAAGTTTGGGGGGGGGGGCTTTAGAATGACTTGTTTATGAAATAAATGGGATATTTTAGCTTAATGAAATTGTAAATGAGGTGGTTGATTTCATCCTGAAGGAAAATTCGGTCACATGTTCTATAGGTTCGGAGGAAAAGAGAAGAAAGAACGGATATCTTAACAGATTTGTCATGCAATGAGAAGAAATGTATGTAAGCATTTCAATTGCTAGGTTTTCGATAGACAGAGTATTGTATCCGATTATTTAAACGGTCGATTTTTACATCCAGAAACGGGAAAGAATTGTTCTGTTCCCATTCTACGTTGAATTTAATTGATGGGTGTAATGAATTGAGGTTGTAGAAAAATTCGTTGAAATTGTTGTTATCTAAGGGCCGTGCCGATTGGATATCGTCTACATATCGAATCCATTCCCAACCTCTTATCTGTTTTTTTTTAATTGACAAAGGAGATTAAGTTTTAAATTTGTTTAAAATACTAAAATTAATACATAAAAAGAGATTACGAAAAGGCAGTGGTCAAAAAGACTAAATAAAAAACTCATTAAGATAAAACTTTAGCAGAATAAACAACTGTTTTTTTTAATTGGCAAAAACGAATAGATTTCAAATTTGTTTAGAATTAAAAAATATTAAAAATTGTTAGAGCAAAAAGGTTTAACGGAATAAAAGTAATTATAAAACATTAAAAAACGGGATGCTTTTAGTATTTACTGGAAAGGATCCATCCTAGAGAGAGAATGAGGGATTTAGATTGATAGCTTTTATTTATAGGTTTCAAGTTCGAATTGTGGCGCTTGAGAGAGAGAGAAAGGAAGTGATACAACTAACTAACCAACGGTAGTTAAAATTTATGCAATTAATAACTATACGGCACTAAAATCTTCATTGAGGGTAGGTTTGTAGTTTAATAGAAATATCGGTCTTACAATTGATGGCGTGTTCCCTAATAGAAGACTTTTCCTTTCTACTCAATATTTTGCCCGTGCGCCAACTAATCCCCATATGAGCAGATAACCTAGATCCACGAGACCTGACAGTGCTGCCAATGTAAGAAGCTCCAATACAACTGGAACATTTAAATAAATACACAGCATCATTGCGGAACACCAAAGAGATAGGATCTTTCGCCACTATCCATTACGGGGGAAGCTTGCACTCTGTATCAAGATTAAAATTTAAAATCTCAGAAAAAGCAGCCATGGTTAAATTTTTATAAATTTTCTGAACTTCGCCAATTATAATAATTTTAAAAAGGAACTAACTTTCTCCTCTTTCAAAATATTACGTTGCTAAAATATAGAGTTATAGAAGAAGAAGATATATAAAAATAATTTTTCTGAACTTCACCATTTGTGTTTTAAAAAATTCACAAAATTTCGATACCTATATTTATTTCTGAACTTCACCATTTTGTTTTTTGTTATTATAAAAGAATTATTAGAAATAACTTTGATAAAAATTATTATTCAAATACTCAGAAAAATCCCCTTCTTAAATTATAGAGTTAGTGATGATCATTTAAAAAGTCCATCTCTGAAATGACCAGATATATGAGGAGCATTTTGGGAACTTTTATGGAGAATTGATGGGTCAGTCAATGAGTTTTCCAAGCAACCTTTTTAAAACTCTCTAATACAAGTCCAAAGGAAATAACTTTTTAGAAAATAATTTTTGAGAAAAGTAAATTTATTATGAATTGAATGGTAGGTGGAATTTTTCTCTGCTCGTTATCACGGGTAACTAGAAGATCAAGCAAAGGCATCTTATCATTCGACTCTACTTCCATGGTGAATTTGAGGTTGGGGTGTAAAGTGTTAAAAAAATGTAAGAAAAGTTGGCTCTGTGCAGGGTTATTGAAAATTGCGAAGGAATCAGCAACAAAATGGCGATAGAAGGAGGGTTTGTAATTTAAATTTGCGGAAAACATTTCATCTTCGAGATGTGGCATAAAAAAGTCAGCTGCAAGTGGTCCCATTGGAGAGCCCATTGCCCATTGTTAAAGGTGAACCAAGATTCAGACAGAATTAATTCCAGAGACTTTTTTAATTAAATCCATGAAAAGAAGGTGGGAATGGAACACATTATGTAAAATTGATTGTATAATTGAGAGGAATGTGGAAAATAAAGATTAAACCTCATAACTCACAGTTGTTTATTCTGCTTTTATAGTTTTTACATTAATATAAATTTCATTATTTTTTTCTATAATTAGTCATTTTAAAAGGAATTCAATGTCCTTTTGAACACTGCTTGTTCGTATTTTCTTTCTATCTATTAATTTTAGTCATCTTCTATTTTAGCCGGAAGAGGAAAACTTGTAGTTTTCGAAACGTTGTGTGGATAATTAAATAATGTTGCATCCGTTTCTGGTGGCTCTGGGATTTCTCCTATATATATATATATATATATATATATATATATATATATATGTATATGATAAATAACACCCACAAGGAAAATGGAAAAACGATTCCGAGCGCTTTCGTCTTTATTCTAAAAAACGTCTTCATGGAATAACGTAGGTCAGGACAGACAATATATATATTCTGATTGATAAGGAAGAACTAAGTTGTTTTTGTCTCGCGTTCTCAAGGGGCATGATAGCCTCGCGCTGCGATCCTGTTTCATTGGATCAATCTCCAACTATCACATTTCCGTCCGGATGGACTCCTCCTCACCGGCCCATATCCCACCCCAACTAAATCGATAATACGATAATCATTGCTTTAGAATCAATAATTTCAATATCGCGTCCAGACAGCGACTCAGTCCCAAAACTTTATTAGAGAATTATGCCGCTAATACCCAGACGTCACGGAGATTAAAGGAATCATGGCATATATTTATTTCCCCTGCCCACATAGCCTTTTCTGGACATAAGATTCGAACTAGTATTCACGCTACGACCGAGGCGAGTAAGGGTACGCGGCCAGCAGGGAGGGTTGTGTTTTTTTTTAACTCTAGCCACCCTGTAGGACAGGAGAAATAGAGTTGTAGAGTGGTCAGGTCATATCCAAATGGATATGGCACAACCTGGTGCCAATCCTGGAGTGGCACCACCCCGCACGGATTAAACGACGGTGGGCGTGGGATCTATACTTGAACTTTCCACTTCTTAGCTTTTGCATAAACCACTACCACAGAAGGCTGATATAAAAAAAATCCCACAGCATGCAACAGCCTCTCATAACTCTAACCTGGTCCCTTCAGGACAGTGTGAGGCGCCCCGCCCCCTCCCCTTGATTGTGGTAACGTTGGCGGAGTCTACAGCACAGATTGTAGGATCCAAAGCTTTCTCGCTTAATCTCTCAAGCGGTCGGAGAGAGCAGAGACGCCATCTGCTCCCCGAGAGATATAAACAACAACATCTACCCTTGTGAAGCTATAAACAAAATCTACTCCTTTGTAGTTATAATCAACAACATCTACTCATGCAGAGCTATAAACAGCATCTACTCCTTTGGAGTTATAATCAACAACATCTACTCATGCAGAGCTATAAACAAAATCTACTCCTTTGGAGTTATAATCAACAACATCTACTCCTTTGGAGTTATAAACAACAACATCTACTCATGTAGAGCTATAAACAACATCATTTCCTCATGCGTAGCTCTAAACAACACCAATAGATGTCTCTATTCCGAAAGTTGCGGGGGGCCAAAATCCTGCTGAAAGTGAGACAATAATCGAGTTAAGGCTATGGGAATGGCATTTATCGAACGAATGACAAATGTAGAGGACAAAAGAAGTAGACAGTTTAAACCAGAGTAAATGGAGGGAATGGGTAGGAAAACAAACTTCCTGAACCCAAGCAGGGAACTGTAAAGAACTAACCTCGACTCACTGGCCTGTTCTGTCCCATCAAAATGGAATATTTTTAAATGCCACTTGCACGAAACTCACCTTCCATTTCAGTTTCCATTCAATTCCTTTTTTTAAGTCAGTTTAATTTACTTTAAATTAACATTTCAGTCCATTACACTCATAGATTGTATTAAAATCCTTCGAATCGAGCCAAAATATCGATTAAGCTCGCGTGCGAGTCCAAAAAGTGCTCCTCGGGTCCGATCAATAAAGTCTCATTATTAATTGAGAAGGTAAGCAGAGAACCTCCTCATTCGACTTTTGAATCACTCAATCTATTTCCTTCCCGTAAATCAGCCCGAATTCGGTTCGAATTACACAGAATTTCACATGTTTATCAGCCCTCGAAAATTATTCCTTTATCTGATTAATAGATCAATTGGAATTAAAGCGAGTATTTATCAAAGGTTTCATGTACCCTGCACTCAAGTTTTAAGCTCTGGTACTTATTTGAAGGGGGAGGGTTGATGTACCAGTCATTCCATGGAAATTGTATTGAAGGCATGCGGGCCTATTTTTTGGTCACCAATGGTAGCTTATGATGAGAGATAACTTTCAGGTTCATTTTATCATATAAATAGGTTTATCTCATCAAGGGGGAGGTCATTATCAAGGGGTAGGAGGTATTTCTGCTAGTAGAGCATGCTAGTACCTTCTTCGAGATTAGTCAACGGGAGGGGGGGTTATAAGAAATACACTAATTTATTATCTCGTCAAGGTTGGCTATTCTGAGAGTAGTTGTGACGTATTGCTCATCGTTATGGTTACAGCGCGTTGCCGTGCTTTCAATTTCGACGGAAGGGGAATACTGGGATGTGTCTGATTATCTCCCCTCAATTTAAAAAAGAAAAATATAGAGGGAATCTCTCGCAGAAAGTTGGTAAGGAGAGAATTGTAAAATTGTGAGTAAGATGAAGTGAAAATGTGCGGAAGACATTCGCTAAATCTTTCTGCAGCCATAGGAACACACAAACTCCAACCCCTGGGGCCAGGAGGGACAGGAATCCTCTAGATGTCAGCTGCAGCATGGTGTCCATGTCACACATACCACCTAGGAGCGGATATAGTAATAAAAGAGGAAGATGATGGAGGTAGAAAGGGAAAAACGGTTGGAAAGAAAGCAATCATGCTAATCCCCCTCACACAGAGAGGCCGAAAGAGAGTGGACGAAGGTTGGTCGGCGATTATAGTGATATTCTTACATGAAGTCATCCTGCGATCACCAGATTCACCCTTCCCGATCCCCATTTATACCCACTCCCTTTTAAGTATTTCCCACCTCCTTCCTGTCTTTTTACGTTCCTGTTTCCCCTCCATTCATCTCTTCTTACGAATAATAATAATTGGAGTCGAACCAGCAACCATAGGCGTGGGAAGCGAGTGTTAATCGACTGCAATTACGGTGATTAATGGGAAATCATGTTTTAATTTTCGTTTAAGATCCAGAGTGGGCTAGCTCACAGTATCTCGATTCCATTGAGTATAATTATAGTCTTAATACAATGGGGAAATTTTACACAAACACATACATATATACATAGGCACTTATAACCATTTAAATAAATATGTACACGCGCTTAGCCACAACATACACGGGTGTTCAATAATATTAATAACACACTCTTATACCCTTCACATCTTTTCTTTTTACATTCCACTTTCTCACCATTTCTCTCACCTTAATAATAATAATAATAAAGATAATTCTCTTTCCTTCCTACTCATTCTCCTGCGCCTTATACACCCCATTTCTTTCTTAATTTATTGGTTTGTTTCACTCTGAATTTGTTTTTGTTTGAATATCTTAATTTGCTTGTTACTTTAGTCAATCTCTTAATTTGTTTGCTTTTCTATATCTTTATTTGTTTTGTTTTTGTTTTCTGTCGCTATTTGTTTGTTTATTTCTCTCTTTTTTCTTTCATTCTCGCTCTTCATTCTTTCTTCCTTTCTTCGGTGGCAACCTCGCCTGTCCCGGGACAGGTAACATGCGGGAAGACCACCCAGACTGAGGCATTCAACAAGAATGTGCCAAACAGTCTGGGGAACAACGCAGTCGTCGCAATAAGGCGCAGGCGAGCGCTCCATCAAATGGCGGTGCGTCCCGCGAGTGCACCCGATTTTTTCTTTCTTCTTGTATTTCTTTCGTCCTTTCTCGGTTGCGCGCAGAGGTCGCTGAAGGTGCTGTCCCCTTCGAAGACATATCGGAGGAGGTTGGGCTCGCCATGCGAGTCTTTTCCTCCCTCCTTCTCGAAACCTTTTGTGAGCAGATTGGCTTCACGCTTTTCCGAGTCGCCCGGTGAGGGCGTGGGATACGAAGCTCTTTTGGTGCTGTCCTCCTTCCGGGGGACAGCTTTCACTTTACTAGAAATGATCACACGCAGGGAGGGGGGGGGGGGGTTATGGCCGAGGCTGGTTGTACAACCTTTGTGACGCCAGTTATACCTCGTCAACGCCCGTGGGATGGGGGTTATTAAAACCCGCATAAGGGGTAGGAATAAGCGCGGAAGCGACCGTGGTCGTATGCTTTGATCAGATGGTGACTTTTTATAAGTGGGAGACATAGGGTGTCGCAGGTCGCACAGAGCGCTTCAGGACAAATTCTTTAGCCTTCCCAAAGAGTTGGTTCGCAGCTTGAACACCCATGACCTCCTTCTTCCGCACATACAAGCCACATTGCTTCGACTAAGCAGTGTGTGGCTCTCCGCAACTAACAAACAACCGTACGCGATAATGACGTGTCATGTGGGGCCTTGGAGCAACTTACACAGACTTTGGGTAACCCTGACTTTGCACGTCTAGAGGAGCGATTCGTATGGCCGACGGTGGCAGCAGTAGCACCTCCGGCAATGGAACGAATGCCTTCACGCGGTAGCGATGAAGGCACGCGGCGACCCAGGGACGTTGTCACAGTCGAACGTGAGGAAGAGTGTAGGGTGGGCTTCGAGGCCCCTCCCTTTTTTCTCATCACACGTTCGACCTTGACCGCTCCTTGGTCGGCCAGCTCTAAGGTGATGTCATCTATTGAGTAGTCCACGAGTTCCCTCGCATAAACTACTCCTTTCACGAAGTTCGTGGTAGAGTGCGCTGTGACACTGACAGGCGTACCATTAAGTGTCCGAAAGGGACTAACCATGGGATCCGACGCATTCGCTAGAAGGCTCCTGTCCGAGAAACGGGTCACATTCAGCTCTCTACCAATCACATTATCTAGAGCTCTTCTCTGATGGATCATGTTGCCCTTGGCAAACATGCTGCCATTAGTGGAACGAATAATAAGGAGGCATTTGAAGCCAGTGGGCGCGAATACGCAAAGTAGTCTCTCAATGAGGGGGCCCGATGTTATCCAGGCTTCACTTACCACACTAGCAACTTTGGTCTTTGTCGTATTCTGCGCCCACCCCCCCGTGCCCAAGGGGGCCTCGGGGCCGGACTTACGGGTTTTGGCCTGATCGCTTTAAGAAACGACAGAGGGCCCGTCCATCATCGGAGCCCCCGTAGTTCTTCTTTTTAGGAAGGGCGGGGAGTGAACCCACTTCTATTCACCCTCGGAAGAGTTTCCAAGGCAGGAAGAACCAGCCTCAGCGATTTCCTTCTCCGAGAGGAAAAAGTCTTTGGCAGACAAAGGGGTAACAAACGGAGGAGAAGTTCCCTCCTCTCCCTGTGAGTCCTCGAAGGCCCGTGCTGCCACAAGAGAATCTTGCACATGGGCGGATTCAGGTTCGGTGTTATCTTCCACCAAATCCATGATCGTCTCCACTTGCGGAGAAAAATGGTTGATGAGGAGCCACTGGTCAAAGTGGTGCTGTAGTGGTTTACCTCACCCCCCTCCCCCATCGAGGTAAGGCGAGGACTTGCGATATCGTCCGAACTGTTGATAACTCAAGCCGATACGAGATTGTAAATTTGTGAGGGATTGGTGGACTATATCGCGTCCAGCCCATAACATATATAGCATGTCGGATTTTCAGGCTTTTCAGGGCTCCACCATGGTTGCATTAATGGTTGGCGTTTGCACCTGTGAAGCGACGCACACCGACCAGAAGTAGCCCAGTCACACAGCAGCAGCCAGAGGTAGGGCGACAAGATGGATTTCCGTACTAGGTCGTACTAACCGTCGAAAAGATGACCAGGATCTGACTGTTGTTACAGACCTAGAGACAAGACCAGAGAATTTTAGTTGGCTTGGCAATCAATACGACAGTAGGGCCGGGCCACCAGGAGCAGTACAGTATTAAGCAGTACCTGAGAACGGTTGCGGGGAGGTGGTTCAGCCCATTACACACAGGGAAAGGGTTATTAGGGCGTAATCTGCCCTACCCATTAATAGTGCCTCAACGCCCAGGACCCCTCAAGTTCTGACCTCTCCTCTGATAAGAGATAAGATAGCTGACCAAGTTCTTAGGTCTAGATAAAGTGTTGAGGGGACAATCGCAGAAAAGGAATAGTTAGAGGGAACGAGATGGAAGCAGAACTTGCCACAGCCTCGTCAGTAAGTTCAAGTCAATCCAGTGACGGGTCTATCCTAAGTTATCTATCTATCTATTTATCTATCTATGTATCTATCTCTCTCTTTATAACTCCCTATATATATATATATATATATATATATCAGAGGCGACTCTAGGTCATCAGTGTCACTCGGGCTCATCATAGATTTCGCATAAGACATGTATAAAAGAAGGTAAGAGAAGTAATGCACACTGCAGACTTATACAGGGTCACCCCCTCCCCCCCAAAAAAAAACCCCCGGGCCTGCACACACTTTTTGTGATATATTCTTCATTCTTTCATTCACTAATCACCCTTACTTTGTACGACATGACAGAAGCAACTCCTGTGAACAAAATTAGATCTCAATGGGAGCTCTAGCAAATAATATACTGCGCCAAACATTACTACAAGAAAGGCTCGTTCAAGAAAGTGCAGGACACTTTCGCGCATCAGTTCGAATGTAAAAAGCCCCCTCCAAGAGCAGAATTCAGGACTGGGTGGACCACTTCGAGAACTATGAGACAGTGGAGAACCTTAATGCAACCAGTGACAACCGTCCAAGCCATTCAGGACACCCCAGGAAGCATACAGCTGACCTAGTCGAGAGCGTGAGAGAGTCAGTTCAGCAGAGTCCAAAACGCTCTGTGCGCAAGCGAAGTCAGTCCCTCGGTATATCCCGTGAGACTTGCAGGAGAGTGCTAGTAATGGATGTAAAACTCTACTCATGCAGAATACAGACGAAACAGATCCTTACAGCCTCAGACAAGGAGCAGAGAAAGGCTATGGCAGTCAAGATACTGGAGAAGATTCAGGAGACCCCAACTTTCCTTAACTTCCTTTGGACCTTAGATAAAGCTCACTTCCATCTTGAAGAAAGGTAAACTCGAAGACAAATGTCTTCTCGGGGGACCTCCAGAGTAAATGAGGTAGCCACCAAGACCCTAAACTCCCATAAGTGCACGGTATGGACTGCAATCTCATCCAGAGGGATCATCGGACTATTCTTCTTCTAAGAATCTGGCGCGACAGTGACTTTCACCAAGGAGTAGTATGTTGTTGTCCTCAAAACCTTCAAGAGGAAGCTGCAGACCCTGTTCCCGTCGCTTATGGGAAAGTTCTGGTTTCAGCAAGATGGAGCAAGCTCTCACACCTCAAACCTGTCCCGAGATTGGCTGAAAGAGAACTTTGGTGGCTGTGTGATCAGTCTCAAGACTGATTTTGAGTGGGCATCTCACAGCCCAGACATTAGCCCTGCAAATTTCTTTCTCTGAGGCTACTTTTAAGACTGAGTGTACGCAGGGAGACCCGCGAACATCACGGAACCCAAGGACGCCATCAGGAAGGAGATCAGAGCCATTAGTCTATCGGTTTGTAAGGACGTCATGGACAACTTTGTGCTGCGCCTCAAGAAATGCACAGAGCTAAATGGAGGTCATCTCGAACACGTGCTCTAGAATAAAGAAGAAAAGTCCAAAGACTCTCATGTTTTCATATACTGTTTTTAAACACAATAAACTAGTTATCACCAAAGTTTAATTCAATCCTTTAGAAAAATTAGGAATGAGGCCTATCGAAAGTTGGGGCCCGTTTTTTCGGGGTCACCCTGTATGTGCACTGATAATTTAACAATAATACAGAAATATAGTTTTAATATAAAAATTACTCACTTCATTTATACATGAACTCCAGTCATGAAGGAGTCGGCCTGCCTGCTCAAGGAATTTCACGTTTTTCCGCAATATTTCTAGCCGCAAATGGCTTATTTTTTAAATCTAGCACTATGTCTTTCTCCATTTCTAAGTTAAGGGTAAAAATAAACCAACCCAGCAAAACCCAACTGATCTTTACACATGAACGCGCAGAATAACAGCAATCAAATAACGACAGCGGTGTGCACAACGAACATTAGCCAGAGACTGTTCTGACTGTCACCTGTACTGGGCTCTTGACAAGAGATGCCAGTTAGTCTTTTACACGTACCAGGCTCGTTCGTATTAGCCCGAGTTGCTGGACAATTTTTCGTTCGTTTAAGAATATTGTAGAACGGAAACTTTTCATAGATTGGAATTTAAATCCTAATCTCTATAGACATCTATTGTCTCAAGAAAAGATTGAATTTTAATTAATTTGAATTTTTACGATTATAGATAACAACGATCTGTAACTTCTGAGCCCGAGTCAAGCGCGTGTGGATGATGTTGAGAAAACGTCTGCTACGAATGATATTATTTGACACAGGATACCTATAAGACGACCGCCGGACGTTGAACGAAAATACACTAACTGCGACCAGTCTCAATAAAAGGAGCCCGAATTATTAGCTACAATTACTTACTTGACGTCATTGTTGACAAAAATTAAATCAGCTTGCAAATACACGTTCACTTTAAAAAAATTATACTCGTACTAAGCACGAACAGCTCGAGTGTCGGAGTTACCACTGATATATATATATATATATATATATATATATATATATATATATATATATATATATATATATATATATATATATATATATATATAAGAACGGTTTTGCCACTCATTACAGGAGGATCTTCGGCTTCGCATGCAGACTTTCGGGCAATCCGGCCCTGGTAACGGGCTTTTGGACTAATTGTTTTTTGGAAAGTTTCGAGTACATATCTTCTAATAATTTATTCTTTCTCACATCGATGCCTATTTTCTAGGTCTTAAAGCAAGAACAAAACTTTTATCGGAATTCTTTTGAAATACGAAAAAAAACAATCCTCAGGAGTCTCCTTTTTTTCGAACTAAATTTGCTCTAATAATTTCACTCGTTTTTAGTGGCTAGTAACTATATCTTCCTGCTAAAGATTAAAATGGAAAATCTATTTTAGAAAGAACTTCGATAACACCTTCAAATATGCGAAAAGAAAATTCACAATTTGTTAGCGTACTTGTTTTTTGTTTTTTTAAATCCAGAGTTAAAAGATACTGTGACCATCAACTAATGCACAACTTTTGGCCATGACTAAATCTGTATCTCGAATCTCAAAATTTGCTCTAGATCCATTTGTACTTACCTTTTATTAAAACGAAAAAAATAAAGTCAAAAAAATCTCTGAGTTAAAATATAGTGTCATGAATATATATATATATATATATATATATATATATATATATATATATATATATATATATATATATTAATTAGTGTAGTTGGGTAGCAGTCTTTCTTGAATGCAAATTTTGTTGAAGACCATTGTTGTGTATTTTGCCTTAATTAATTTCCTTTGGCAACTTTTTCTTCTTCTAACTATCTTTTTTATTCCATCTTGTTGATGGTGGATCACTTGTCCTGTATTTATCTCTTGGTTTTTACCAAACCCATTCATTTAAAAAAGAGATAAATACAGGACAAGTGATCTACCATCAACAAGATGGAATAAAAAAGATAGTTAGAAGAAGAAAAAGTTGCCAAAGGAAATTAATTAAGGCAAAATACACAACAATGGTCTTCAACAAAATTTGCATTCAAGAAAGACTGCTACCCAACTACACTAATTAATATATATATATATATATATATATATATATATATATATATATATATATATATATATATATATATATATATATATATATTTATTTATGTAGTGATCATGTTACTGCATTTATGCATCGCCTAACGACGATGTGAGACTTCATTCATCTCCCCTTGAAGCTCTGTCAGTGCAGGCACTGTAACCAGTATTCATTGGCCCTTGAACTCTAACACCAATAATTCTGTTTTTCAATTCCCCTTGAGTCTGTGTTAGGTTCACACGACCTCGCCTCCCGCCCCCCATGGTTGCCCTCACCTTGTATAAAACAAGAGAGATTATGCTCAGGAACCCAGATCCGCCTTAGAAACAATCGAGGATACTTCTTCATCGTTGTGATCCGTACCACTTCGGTGGATCGATTCACCAAGCTGCAGCACATTTACTAACGACCAAAAAATGGAATCGTGTAGGCGAACTAATTCCAATTAGAGCAGGGTGGGCACAGGTCAAATTTGAGGAACTTCCGGCCGACAGGTTAAGCTCCTTTTCCATGCTAATTAAAAACTAGCTATAAATGATAAAATGGATGCGTTTCTATTTTTCTTTATTACTGGTATTTCCTTCACTACAGGTATTTTTCTTTATTATTCGTATTTCCGGAATTTTTCCTAATTACTCGTATTTCCGGTATTTTTTTTAATTACCGAAGTCTTTATTACCGGCATTTCTCTTTAGTATCGATATTTGTGGTATTTCTATTCATTGGCGCTATTCTCTTCATTACTGATATTACCAGTATTTTCTTTATTACCGTTATTAAAGGGATTTTCATATATTACGGGAATTGCCGATATTTTACCAATTACCGATATTATATGTATTTTACTTTAATACCGGTATTGTCGTAATCTTCTTTATTACCAGTATTGCCGGTATTTTATCCATTACCGGTATTTTTATTTATTAGCTGTATTGCCAGTAGGTTCTTTATTACCGCTTTCACCGGTATTTGTAGTTATTACCGCTGTTTCCAGTATTATTCTTTATTCCCGTGGTTTTCTTCATTACCTATATTACCGGCATTTCTATTTATTACCGGAATTGCCAGTATTTTTCCATTACCGTTATTATTCTTCATCACCGATATAGTTAGTATTTTCTTTATTACCGATATTGCAGGTATTTTCTGTATTACCTTTTTATTACCGGTATTTTCTTCATTAACGCTTTTACCGGTATTTTCCGTTATTACCGGTATTGCCAGTATTTTTCTATATTACCAGTATTACAGAAAAAGTGACGTGTCGTGTGTGCAAAGAAAAAGGAGATGGTAGAGACACCCATGATAGGAGTAGACATGTGTGTGGTGACATAAGTGACCGTAACTGTCTCCACACGTGTCTCAGATTAGACGCACCGCCTGAGTGATGGTAGCTCTCTGCAAGCGGCGATTTTTTGTGGCTTTGTGGGTTCGAAAAATAGTTGGTGGCAACGAAAAATGATCTTATTCAACGTGCTAATTGCCTAGTGGTAATAACAACGAGGCTATATCAGACCGAAAGTTCCTAAGGTGAAATATGCAATAAAAAAAAAAGTAAAATGGAGTAAGTTAAAATGAGTGCAAGATATATAGCTGTACAACCTCAATCTACAGGCATTCTACAAGCCAGGAGGCCGTACCGCGAGTGTTGAGGCCAGGAAGGCACACAAACCTTAGATGACACCTGCCACAACCTTCTGGGTATATATGGCAGGTGCTAAGAATGTAAGGAATGAGTGGTAAGCCGTCGAATGGTGTGAAAGGATTTATGCTGGAGGTAAGACGTTTGTTAGAGTGAAATATAGTGGGGAAGAAGGATTTGCTAGATGTTGTAGTGTAAAGCAAGGGCGCCGCGAGATGGCGCTGTGGCTGTTTAATATATTTATATCGATGGATTTTACTGAGTGAAGCAAGAATTGGAATAAGGCAAAGGATGGGTGACAGGGGATCGATGATGATAAATACTGATGACTTCGCTGTTAGCGAAGTTAAGACTCATCGGAGTGTGGTTAGTCCCTGGATCGAGTGCCGAGTTAGGTTGCCTTCCCGGTCGATGCCACACCCTGTAGATACAAGTGATTCGGAATCAACGCTAATCAGTAGGTCACCTAAAATAAGGGAAGCGGAGATACAAAAGGACTTATCTGGGAAGATTTTCTGCTCTCAAATCATTAGTTTGCCATTCGATAATCAGAAACTATCCTGAAATTAGAAACTATTCACCAATTAAAAGCTATTCACCAATTAGAAACTACTGGAAAATCATAAACTATTCACATCAGAGAAACTATAAGGAAATTAAAAACTATTCACCAATTATAAACTAATAAGCAATCCGAAACTATTCAGCAATTAGAAACTGGTGAATATATTCACCACTTAGAAAGTAGTGAGTAATTAGAAACTATTCCCCTATTAGACACTATTTGACAATCAGAAACTATTCACCGAATATAAACTATTGACAAATAGAAACTATTCGCCACTTGAAAACTATTGGCCAATTTGAAACTATTGACTAATTAGAAACTATTCACTAATCTAAAACTATTCACTAATTGGAAACTATGTGACAATCATAAACTATCCATCAATTAGAAATTATTCGCCACTTAGAAACTATTCGCCACTTAAAAAATATTCATCAATTAGAAACTATCGGGCAATTAGAAACTATTTACTACTTTAAAAAATATCCACCAATTAGAAACTACTCATCAATTAGAAACTATTCACCAATCGGAAACTATTAAGCAATCCTAAACTATTTATTCGCCAATTAAAAACTATTCGAGACTCAGAAAGTATTCACCAATTAGAAAGTATTCGACACTCAGAAACTATTTGCCAATTAGAAACTATTCAGCACTTATTAACTAGTAACCAATTATAAATATTCGACAATCAGAAACTATTTGCCTAGTAGAAACTATTCAATAATAATAATATATTCACCAATTAGAAATTACTGATTAATTATAAACTATTCACCAATCATAAACTATTAAGCAATCCTGAACTATTCGCCAATTAAAAACTATTCGACACTCAGAAAGTATTCACCAATTAGAAAGTATTCGACACTCAGAAACTATTTGCCAATTAGAAACTATTCAGCAATAATAAACTAGTAATCAATTAGAAACCATTCGAAAATTAAACTATTCGCCTAGTAGAAACTATTTAATAATAAGAATATATTCCGGAATTAGAAAGTAGTGATTAATTATAAACTATTCAACAATTAGAAACTATTTGACAATCAGAAACTATTAATCAAATATAAAATATTAGCCACTTAAAAAATATTCGCCAATCATAAGCTATTCACCAATTAGAAACTATTCACTAATTTAAAAACTATTCACCAAATATAAAGTATTTGAAAATCAGAAACTATTCACCAAATATATACTATTCGACAAATAAAAATATTCACCACTTAAAAACTACTCGCCAATTAGAAACTATTCGCCACTTAAAAACTATTCACCAATTAGAAACTATTCACTAATTTTAAAACTATTATCAATTAGGAACTATTCACTAATTTTAAAACTATTACCAATTAGAAACTATTTACTAATTTTAAAACTATTACCAATTAGAAACTATTCACTAATTTTAAAACTATTACCAATTAGAAACTATTTACTAATTTAAAAACTATTCACCAATTAAGAACTATTCGATAATAAGAAACTAGTAGAAACTATTCACCGATTAGAAGCTATTCGACAATCAGAAACTATTCGCCAAATAGAAACTATTCGCAGCTCAAAACTATTTGCCACTTAAAAACTATTGCCAAATTAGAAACTATTCAAATTTAGAAACTATTCACCAATAAGAAACTATTCATCAATTAAAGATTATTGACTAATTAGAAACTATTCACCAATTAGAAACTATTCAACAATCAGAATCTATTCGCCAAGTAGAAACTATTCACCAATAAGAAACTATTCATCAATTAAAAGTATTGACTAATTAGAAACTATTCGAGAATCAGAAACTATTCACTTATTTAGAAACTTTTCACAATTAGAAACTATCCACCAATTAGAAACTATTCGCCAATTAGAAACGATTCACTGATTAGAAACTAACTATTCTGCAATTAAAAACTCTCCACCAATTAGAAACTATTCACCAATTACAGTTGCGCACATATCTATTAGCAACACATCTCAAATTTTGTAATTTACAAATTTTTATACGCAATAGTTCGAAATATAGATATTTATATTATATTTAATTACATTAGCCTCAAAGCATTATATTATAATATATAAATGATAATAAAACAAATTATTAACATTGAACACGGTGTTTATTAGTAAAATGCAGGAAGCCAAAGTATTGGCAACCTTCATAAATATATATTATTGGCAACTATAAATTAATACTTCGTATAACCTCCTTTAGCAGCAATCAGACGTTTCTTGTAGGTATGAACAAGTTTTTGCAGGTTTTAGTAGGAATTTTACTCCACTCTTCCACTGCAAAAGCTTTCAACTCTGCGATGCTGCTTGGTGACCTCTTATGAACACGTGACTTCAGTTCTTTCCATAAATTTTCCAATCGGATTTAAATTTGGACTTTGAAAAGGCCATTTCATCACTCTTAAGCGTCGATTGGCCCAATAATTCTGCGTTGATTTGATCATTATCCTGTTGGAAGACGAATCCTGTGCCAAGACTAAGCTTCCTCGCCGATTGTCTCACATGTTCAGCAAAAATTCGCTGATATCCGTCGGAATTCATAGTGCCTTCTATCACACAAATTGAGCCAGTACCTGCAGCAGTAAAACACCCCCACAACATGATGGAACCACCTCCATGTAAACAGTAAGTATGATGTTCTTTTCCGGCAGAGCTTCTCCAGATTTTATCCAAACGTAATGGTGGTCGTTTATGCCAAACAGCTCGAGCTTAGTCTCGTCTGACCATAGTATTTTACTAAGTTCTTCTTCAGTGTCATCAAGATGTTCTCTGGCAAACTCTAAACGTCTCTTTTTGTGAACCATCTTCAACAGTGGTTTCCTCCTTGGTACACGTCCATAGAGACCTTCACGGTTCAGGTAACGTCGCACTGTTGACACGTCCACGATTGTTCCACTGCTATCCGCACACGAATAACAGTAGTACCATCAGCCCTAAATTTTACAATAATATTCCTTAGAGATGAAATTGGGATATTCAAACTTGCCATTTTTCTTTCTATATCCATTTCCTTGGTTGTGCACCTCAATTATACGCTTCCTATATGCTTCTGAGTGTTCGGATGTCTTCACCATGTTGCTATTTCAAAATTATTGTAGAGATGATTCTTCAGCCGTGTCTAATACCATACCGTGTCTAATACCATAATGAACACTCCCAAAATTTAGCTGTGCAAGTAACCTCTGGTGTCCTGGATTAGTCTAGAATATTCCATCAGTCATTCTCGAACATTCTGCACCACTAATTTTAATAATTTTATTTGTTAAATAAGTATTATGTAAACGTTGCCAATACTTTTGCTTCTTGGGTTTTTCTAATAAACACCATGTTTAATGTTAATAATTTGTTTTATTATCATTTATACATAATAATATAATGCTTTGAGGCTAATGTAATTAAATATAATATAAACGAGGCTATGGCTTCGCCACTCCTCCCCACTACGGGGGGATCTTGCGCTTCGCTAATAAAATTAAAATTTAAAATCTAAAAAAAAGCAGCCATGGTTAAATTTTTTTAAATTTTCTGAACTTCGCTAATTATAATAATTTTAAAAAGGAACTCTAGACTAAATTTTCCCCCTTTCAAAATATCATGTTGCTAAAATATAGAGTTATAGAAGAGATATAAGAATATATTTTCTGAACTTCACCATTTGTAATTCTTTGGGTTTTAAAAAATTCCCCAAATTTCGATATTTATATTTATTTCTGAACTTCACCATTTTGTTTTTTTTTTATATTATAAAAGAATTATTAGAAATAACTTGGATAAAAAACATAAGTCATAACCAAACTAAGATGAAAATATTATTCAAATACTCAAAAAAATCCCATTCCTAAATTATAGAGTTAGTGATGATGATGATGATGATGAAGAGAGAAAAATGAAAAAAAATAAAGTAATTACACGAATAATCAGGGTTAAATTACCCACGTATTTTAAACATCAACGGAAAGCGAATTACACCTGGTCCACCTGTGCACCAACTCTATCTCATTTTAAACACCATCACAAATTCACCTCACGCTCGTTTACTAAAAGAAATTTATGGCCCCGAAATTTGGTTTGTGGGTTTCCTTTTCAAGTTGCTTACTGTTTCCAGAGATGGAATGGCCACACGAGTTGAGCAAAGGGATGGACTGGCCACACGAGTTGAGCAAAGAGATGGACTGGCCACACAAGGTGAGTAAAGAGATGTAATGGCCACACGAGTTGAGTAAAGAGATGGAATGGCCACACGAGTTGAGTAAAGAGATGGAATGGCCACACGAGTTGAGTAAAGAGATGGAATGGCCACACGAGTTGAGTAAAGAGATGGAATGGCCACACGAGTTGAGTAAAGAGATGGAATGGCCACACGAGTTGAGTAAAGAGATGGAATGGCCACACGAGTTGAGTAAAGAGATGGACTGGCCACACGAGTTGAGCAAAGAGATGGACTGGCCACACGAGGTGAGTAAAGAGATGGACTGGCCACACGAGTTGAGTAAAGAGATGGACTGGCCATATGAGATGAGTAAAGAGATGGAATGGCCACACGAGTTGAGTAAAGAGATGAACTGGCCACATGAAATGAGTAAAGAGATGGAATGGCCACACGAGTTGAGTAAAGAGATGGAATGGCCACACGAGTTGAGTAAAGAGATGGAATGGTCACTCGAGGTGAGTAAAGAGATGGACTGGCCACACGAGTTGAGTAAAGAGATGGAATGGTCACTCGAGGTGAGTAAAGAGATGGAATGGCCACTCGAGGTCAATAAAGAGATGGACTGGCCACACGAGTTGAGTAAAGAGAGGGACTGGCTACATGAAATGAGTAAAGAGATGGAATGGCCACACGAGTTGAGTAAAGAGATGGACTGGCCACATGAGATGAGTAAAGAGATGTAATGGCCACACGAGTTGAGTAAAGAGATGGAATGGCCACACGAGTTGAGTAAAGAGATGGACTGGCCACACGAGGTGAGTAAAGAGATGGACTGGGCACACGAATTTAGTAAAGAGATGGACTGGCCACACGAGGTGAGTAAAGAGATGGACTGGGCACACGAGTTGAGTAAAGAGATGGATTGGCCACACTAACAACAAGGAGTAACAACAAGGAAAGAAGGTACCCTAGGAGACCTTACGGTCCATTCAAGGAGGGTACCTTTGGACTAGCAATCGAGCAGGCACATGGCTGCTCAATTGTTTTGCGTACCTAAACGGCCACTTTTCAAGACTTTGTCTAGTCTTGACTTGAACTGGTCAACAGATTCACTGTTGACAACTTCCACTGGAAGTGCATTCCACATACCGCAGATACTGTAAAGGAAAAAATTTCCACACAGATTGAGGTTGTAACGCTTCAGTTCAAGTCTGAAGCCGTGATTGCGGGTACTGTTCTCACTCAGTGTGAAAATATTCCGCTAGTCAACATTGTCGAGCCCTCGATGTATTTTGAAAACTTCGATGAGCTGACCACGCAGTCTACGGGTTTCCAGCGAGAACAGATCTAATTCCCTTAGTCTATCCTCCTAACTTTTATGTCGGATAGAGGGAATCAGCTTGGTTGCCCTTGCTTGTACGCTTTCCAATCTCGCGATGTCCTTTCGCAATGAAGGACTCCAAAATTGTACGGCATACTCCAGGTGCGGTCGGACAAGTGAGTTGTACAGGCACAGTACAATCTCCTGGATCCGATGACCAAACTGGCGCTGAATATAGCCTAGCATCCTTTGGGCATTTTTCTCCGCCTCAATGCACTGTTTCGAGAACTTGAGGTCACTAGTGATTGTTACACCCAAGTCCTTCTCAGTGTCGGTGGATTCCATAGCAGTGCCCTTAAGGATATACTGAGATTGGGGGTTTCGGTGGCCGATATGCATCACTTTGCATTTCCCCACGTTAAAAGGCATTTGCCACGTGTCCGACCACTCCCCAATCTTCCCAAGATCTTCCTGCAAGCGGGCAGTATTTCAATCCTTTGCAACGTTCATACCAAGCTTGGTATCGTCGGCAAATTTGGAAATCTTGGCAACCATGTCACCGTCCATGTCGTTGACGTAGATGATGAATAGTAGTGATCCCAGGACAGAACCTTGAGGCACCCAGCTAGTAATGGGCACCCACTCAGAAAACTGTCCATTCACCACCACCCGTTGCCGTCTGCCACTTAGCCAGTTCTCGATCCAGCCGGCTACCTTTCCGTCTATGCCAAGCGCTCGCACTTTCCGGAGAAGGCGGCGGTGTGGTACCTTATCAAAGGCTTTCTGAAAGTCTAGGTAGACCACCTCCACCGCATTGTCCCGATCGTGCTCACTGAAAACGAAGTGGAAGAATTCCACAAGGTTCGTCAGGCATGACTGTTGCCTTCGGAAGCCGTGCTGGGAACTCCTCCACCATGATGCTTTCTATGAGTTTACCGACTATCGAAGTCTGACTGATAGGTCGGTAGTTCGACGGTTGGTTACGGTCTCCTTTCTTGAAGATAGGAGTCACCTCCGCCTCACGCCAGTCTCTAGGAATGCATTCGGTCCGGATTGACATGTTGAAGATTGCACTCAGGTGTCGTGACACTTGATCGCACACTTCTAAGATTAGTAAATTTGTTTTCTTCCATAAAGTCTATTTATTGCAGCGGGGAAACAGGAATATGACATGTCTTCCAGGGTAAACGCTTCAGAAATTCCGATTTATGATTTGAGCGCTATCTGCTGTAACTAGAATTCCCTCGTTAGTTTTATCGAATTTCGAATTGATTTTCTATTATTTACTTACGCATAAAACTATTTTTTGAGTTTCTTTACACGTCTCGGAAAGGCCAATTTCATCATTTTACTCTGCTTTTACTTGACGTCGTTAATCAAAGTAATTTTGATGGTTTACAATTTTACTATTTTCTTTTATGAAGTGATAGTAGCGGTTTCTATCTCTAATAGCAAATTTCACAGTATGTTTAACCCATAGTGAGCTTCTATTTGGATCGCACTCTTTAACCTACATAATAAATATTTTCAAAATATTTGTGCACATTGCAACAATATTACCTTTATGGTATTTTATTTGAAAACTCGCTTTTACATTAAAACAAATGGCATTGTGATCGCTGTTTCCTATATGTTCGCCGACACCAAAACCTTCAGTAAAATTGTCGTCATTTGTTAAAAATCAATCAATCGCGCCCCCTCGTTATCAGCTCTCTCATGATTAAAATTTACATTTTGAAAAGTTAAAATCGCCACATTTGACTGCCACTCGCCGCCTGGCAACATTCCCTAAAAGCTCAAATAATTATCCCTTTGTTCGTTTTGCGCAGGAGGTCTGTATACTACAGCATAGCTAAAATTTCTTATTTTCGACAGCTATAGAGACTAATTAAATATCTGTATTACCTATAGTAACGGTATCAGAATCTATTGCCTTTAAAATTCTCCCCCATACAAAAGGTCGCCGACCCCTCTACTTGTCTGCGTATCTTTATTAGAAAGTTTGTATCCAGCAAAAAAAATTCGCCTATTGAGTCTTTTCCGTCTGATTTCACCCACTACTTAGTTATCGCAACGTTAAAATTTAATACTCTGTGCGTTAAAAGCTATATACCTTTTTTTTCGATTTCGTTTGACTGGCGATGAACATTAAATATGCTGCCGCTCTCTGCTGCACTGAATGTCTGAAAAAAGGTCTCTAGAATTTTATGAAACTGGTGATGATGGGTATACAAATGAGGAATATTGGTGAAAGGAACAATTTTTTGGCAGAAAAGTTAAATTCAGATTGATCTAACCTACATCAATTTGAAGTTGAAATATTGTTAGTTCTGGGTCATTTACTATTATTTTAGTTACCCATAAAATATCAAATTTACCGTTTTCTATCATCAATACATTTATGTAGTCTGAAAGATATTTGTCTAAAAAAATGTATTAGAGAGACATGAGAAGTAGGAAACCTGTTAAAAATGACCCTTAATTTAGTTTGGTCTAGCTCCAAAATTGCAAGTAGCCAGTACTCATTACTCAAGTGGAAGGCAATAATCCAGTAGTGTTGCCAGTTCTGGTAACTATTGTAACTAGTAACTTTATAAAGCATTTACATTTTATTTGAATGCTAGTAAAGGCTGTAGATCATTTTAGAATAACATATAATTATTTGGTAGAGATTATTTCTTAATCTAAGTGTCTACTTTTCATTTGCCGATATACCTGCGATTACAAACAAAACAAACAAACAAACAACTTTATTGCGGATTTCGGTGATCCATTAAAAAAAAAATAAAAAAAAAAAAATAAAATAAAAATACATTACAATTTTGAAGTATACCACTATCTTACTGCTAGTACTTATTCACCTATTTACATGAACTGTCAATCTACTAATATTTAATATTGCCGGATTAATGCAATGGGTAATATTTATCATGTGAGTAGTAATTTCAGAAAGATACCTACAGTCTGAGTGAAAAATACCAGACAAATTTTTATTTGAGCTGCTTTCTAACCTATTTAAAAAAACAATTACAAGTTTTCTGATTACTTCTTTAGGCGAAGGTATATTTCTACATACATACATCGGACTAGCTCTACAATACTTAGGTTCACCACACAGAATTCTGAGACAATTGTTATAGGCAACAATAAATCTACTATGGGTAGCGTTTGCATAATTCCACCATAGATGAGCTGCGTAAACTGACTCACAATAAGACCTAAACAGTTTAATTTTTACACTTTCAGTACAATGTCCGAAATGTCTTTTAATCATGTTACTTTGTCTATACAGCTTGTTACGCTGGCGTTCTATATCTAATGTGTCTTTGAGATCATCACTAATTATATGCCCTAAATACTTTATATTGCTCACTATTGGAATTGTATCATTACCTAGCTTAAAACTATCATATTTACAACATTTAAGAAATTTAGACTTAAAAACTAGCACCGCACTTTTAGAACTATTAAATTTGATATCATTTTTTATCCCAAAATCATTACAAACGTTAATTAATTTATTTAGACCACTTGCAGATGGTGCAATTAGTGCAATGTCATCTGCATAAATAAAATGATTTGTTTTTGCATTACCTATTATACAACCTACTTTAATTTTGCCTAATTTTATGGATAAATCATTTATATACATACAGAATAGGTAAGGAGAAAGAATTCCTCCCTGTCGAACACCATTACTTACGGTAAAGAAGTCAGATATGGTATTTGACCATCTTACACACATTTTTTGAGTAGCATACCAGTAACTGATTATTCTTATAATATATGATGGAACCTTAAATTTACTTAACTTATCTATTAGAACTCTGTGATTTACTCTGTCAAAAGCCTTTGACGCATCCAAAAAACAGGAATATATATTGCTATTAAGACTATTAAATTTCAATATCATTTCTTTTAATGAGTAAATACACATATCTGTAAAATGATTTTTCTTAAATCCAAATTGGTTGTCCGTTGTTAAGATAAATGATTCTATTCTACTAAGTATGATTCTTTCTAAAATTTTACTACAGATACTAGCTAACGCAATTGGCCTATAATTGGATTTTATAGTTATACTTTGACTTTTGTTTTTAATAATAGGTATTAACACAGCAGACAACATGCTTTCAGGTAAGACTCCATGTACGAGACATCCAATGAGAAACATAGCTAATAATGGAATAATTTTTGCACTGCTAAATTTAATATGTTCAGCTTGAATTCCATCCAATCCACAACTTTTATTTACATGAAGTTTTCTTATCATGGTTGCCACCTCTTCGCATGATACTAAAACCTTTTTATAGTTATCAGAGACTGCATAATTGTTGTCTAAGGATAGTGAACTATCGTGCAAACAATTAAACAGTTCCCGATAGTGTGTTTTCCACATGTTACAAATATTTTCAGCTCCTGAATTACCTTCAATTTCATCAGGTGGACTTAATTTTTTGTTGTTATGCACTTTAATTTCTTTCCAAAATTCTCTTTTATCTACTTTCATATTAAAGAGCTTGCGGGCTAAGGATTCCTTTTTTAGATTTTCTTTATTTAATTTAATAAATTTAAGTGCCCCTTTAAATCTGGCTTTTGTGGAATTTTTCAGATGGAAAATTGGACCACTCCTAGGTTTGCTTACTTCTAACCACAGAGCATAAGCCTCTCTGGATCTCTCATACAATTCCTGACAGTGTTCATTCCAACCAGGTCGATTGTACTTCTTATTTTTATCTGATGCACTCTCAAATACAATTTTTGATGTCTTAGAGAGTGCAAAAATTATGTTATTATAGAAAGAAGTGACTTTTTCCATATGCTCATTATTTCTACAGTTCAAATTTTTACAACTAAAGCCCTCGCTTGGAATTTCCAAATTCTCGAGGAACACCCCACTCATGTCAGTGTATTCATCTTTTTTATTTTGTGGCACCTCATCCCAAAATATCCTATTATAGTTAGCTAAGTTCTCAAAAGAATTTTTTGTTGAGACTTTAGGTATTAATTTAAGAGTCAATTTTGACACAAATGAAAGATGATCAGACTCAAAATAATCATATAATACATACATATCTGAAATTAATTTATGACCATCCTCAGATGAAATGCAGTGGTCCAACCAAGATTTTGAACCCCATGCGTCACTGACATATGTGAAAGTGTCTCTCGGCAGGCTTAGTCCGCTTGACCATTTAAGTTTATAGGCTTCACAAAAAAAATTTAAGTGTTTAGAAAACTCTGAGTCATTACCTAATATGTTACTATTGAAATCGCCATATACACAATAACATGTACTATCTAACTCTTCTAACAAAGTACCTAACTTATATAGTCTATCTATATATAATTCCTCATTTTCTACTGACTCACATGGTAGGTATACATTAAAGATATACATTACTTGACAGTTAAGCACTATTTTAATACCAACAACCCAATCATAATCAAAAGTTAATCGACTTATATAATGTTCTAATTTTGAATTCCATATTATTGCTACACCTTCTTTTTCATTTTTCCTACCTACTAATAAACAGTTACTATCATCATTTGGAGAGTTTGCAACACCCCTATGATTTAAAAAAGTGTATTAATCTCTTTACATTCCGTTTTTGATATCCATGTCTCCTGTAGTAAAACTATATCAAAATTATTTATTATCTTATTTAAACCAATTTCATTTGTTCGCAGACCCCTGCAGTTGTTACTAACTACATTTAATTTACTCTCCATTGTGAGCTGTAGTATTACTTGTACGTTGTGGTCTGAACCAATTGAAATAGATTCCTTTTGTCCATGTTGATGGGTCTTAAAGATTGAAGGGTCTTCACATTGAGCTTCCACTTTAAAACTACTGTAATTTTCAAGACAAGGTCCAAATCAAGTTCTCATCTAACTAATTTTGTTGGGACTGGGCAAGAGCTGATGGTATCCAGATTACCAACAATAAGAGATATTTTGAGGTACGGCATCTACCTGAGGGAGCAAAGTGAAGATGACCGGAGAAATTATGAAGTGGACCAGCTGTTAAAAGACATGTATCAGGGCTTGATTAATTAGTGGACCAAAGCTAATGCTCTCTTCAAACCACCTGTTGTAAATCAAAAGGTCACAATAATATCAAAGCTTAAGGAGGTGTGGAAGAAGGCAGTAAGAGTTTTCCTTGGTAAAGGAAAAATAGAAGTAAAAGAGAGGTTCATTGCAAAACTAGATAAGTTATTTGATATATGGACATGCAAATGTCAAATTTCCAGTTGTGGGAAAGTAGGTTGTAATGGCTGTGAGACTGAAGCCCACATTAACTGCTGTTGTAATAAAGAGAAACCAAATACCTACTAGGGAACTGGCCTTTATTAAAGGACAAAAGGAGAAGGTTGGAAGTAAAGGTACCTTTCAAATTCGAGGTTCTGATATTCCAGAGCATAATAGACAATAAGAGCTTCAGAAAGGAAAGAAAATGAAAGGATAGCAGAAAAAAGAGAAAAAGTAAGGAGGAAAGCGCTGTTTTAGCAGGAAAAGCAGCAAGAAAAGAAATCGAGCATTTTTTGGCAGAAGGTGAAGATCTGGAGGCAGAAAATTCTGATGGTGACAACAGTTTGGGTGATGAAGTAACTTTTGAAGCTGTCCAAGAGCCGGAATCTTCCACCAGGAATAGAAAGAATTATGATGAAATTCCAAATATTGCTCTTGCCAGTATAAGGTATGGTGCGGATTGAGACCAACTGCAGCTATAGCAACAGCAGCTTTAATAGATGCTGGATTCAACACTGAGGAAGATACAAGTAAAGTAATTGATAGGAATAAAGTTAAGAAAGCACAGGAAAAGCTAATGACATTTATTGAACATGAGTTTGAAGAAAACTTAAGGAAGCATGGGGGAATTTCTTGTGTTCTCTTTGATGTACAAATTGATGTGACAAATTTTATGATGGAGGCAGAGGGAAGTGAAAAATTGTTTCCAGGAAAAACAAAAGAGGAGCATTACACTGTAATCAGTGAGCTTGGTAGCAATTACATTTTCCACTGTGTCCTAGAAAAGGCTACACAAGAAGAAGCACATGCAGAGAAGATCGCTAAGGCTATGGTTGGATGGCTGAGGGTAAGGGGGTTGGATAAAAGATTAATGGCCATTGGAGACTCCACGAATGTAAACACAGGTGTAAATGCTGGAGTAATGTGAAAAATTGAGCTCCATCTGGGGAGAAAGCTTGTTTAGGTGGTCTGTAACCTGCACACTGGGAAACTCCCTCTCCGTCATCTAATTATCAACCTGGATGGCCCAACACTATCTGACAACAGATATTCCGGACCAATAAGAAAGCTCCTTGACTCTGTTACAGACTTGGATATCAATCCAAATTTCACTCAAATATCTTTAGGTCCTCCTCTTACCAAGATACCTCAGGAAGTGGTGCAAGGTCTTTCCACTGATCAACACTACGGCTATAGAATTGTATCGGCAATCAGAGATGGAATGCTTCCTACAGGGCTTTCTCTATCGGAAATAGGACCATTAAACTACAGTCGCTGGCTGACCACAGCTAACAGACTTCTTCGGCTGTGGGTGTCAAAGCATGAGCTCAAAGGAAATGTCTTTAAGAATCTACGACTGATTGTTGAGTTAATCATTTGTGTATATTACCCATGCTGGTTTAACGTTAAGATTAAGCACTCTTAAACCGAGGGACCTAGGCACATTCTTTATTAACTTCACTGCCTTAAGTCTCAGAGAAAGGAGGGGTTGGATATTGTTCTGCCAACTGTTAAGAGATCAGCTTGGTATGCATACAGTGAAGCCATCCTCCAAACCCTCCTATGCTCTGAAGATCAGGTGGAAAGAACTGAAGGGGTGAAAAGAATCTAGACTATCAGGGAAGTAGGGAACCCAGATACTCAACTGCGAGACTCCTTTGCAAGGCTTAGAAGGACACCAGACATCAATTGTGATGCTACCAGAATTAAAGATCTGATCAATTGGTCAGAGGATGTCTCACTTGCTCTTTAAGTACTTCTGAATTGAAAAACTTCATTGACTCTCCTATGAAAGTACCTGACTGGCCTTGTCACACACAGAGCAATGAGAGCGTTGTAAGAATGGTGACTGAGGCTTCTTCCAAGTATTTCTCACATGAAAAGAGGGATGGAGGAATCAGGGCACAAGAGACAAGTAGACGTCTGATGTCCAGGAATGAGCCAAAGCAAGATTTGTGTGCTCTGGTGAAGTTTAACTTTTGAATATGACCCAAAGTGACCCATGCAGCTCTATGTGGAGCTTTGCATACACTTTTCTCACTCAATAAACTCAATGTAAATTTGAGGTTACTTTGTGTTTGTGTGTACTTGGATTAAATAAAAATAGGTTACATAAGCTCGTGACGAAAGGGAAAAATTTACTTTTATTTAAATGGAAATTGATGTAGGTAGGAGCAATTGTATAACAAAATAAGGTTCTTTTTCAAAATCTACACCGAAAAATCTATCATTTAAGCACCCGCCCCACTGGGACTGTGGCCGGCACAGTCATGGCTGAAGAAAGAAAACGTGTAAGGAGTTATCTAGAAGCCTGTCCATCGGGTACAAATAGGTCGTAACGTTGGTGGAACTGATCTCCAAAGTTGACGAAATGTACTTCTTCTTGGCGAATATATTTATATTATACAGAAGGAGGAGGGAGAGATGACAGCGATTCTGAACATAACAAGAAGAATTTTTATAGTACATTTAAGTCATCAAAAACCTGTAGTCTGCTGCTACAATGTTACATCAGATTAGACCTACAGATTCCTACAGGTGGCTGTTAACGCTGCTTATTTCAGACTTGGCGTATGGACGGTCTTTCTTTGTTTTGAAGAGAATACAAAGCCGTCCGTGAAGTACAATTACGCAAGAACATCTCGCCTTGGTCATGTCAATATAGGAAGATGGTATCTAGCTCAACTTGGCTCTAATGATATTATCGATGGTGTAGTTGTCAGAAAAGACCGAACTGGGCACACACCTACTTTCTTACACATGTGCTTGTGTTATTGTGCTGAACAAAATTCAATTCTTAAATGGATTTTATTTGGAGTTCAAGCATTTTCTCAGCTAAACAACTTATTAATAATTGTGGGTCGACCGGGTTTGGTGAAGGATGCCAGTCCGTTCATGATTTTCCCATTAATGTATTTAATCATTAATAAACATGTGCATCTATGTACTGGGCGTTGTATAGGGTCTTTCAATAAGGTCGCTCGATTTTTAAATGTAAATAAAACAAGTTGTGTGTGATAGATGCACTCAATTTATTTTAAATTTGAAAGTACATTTTATAGCATTAAGTGTGGAATATGACGTCGTTCAATTGTCCGCCGCGGCTTCGGTTGGTGGAACGTATTCGGGAGGCCCAATTTTCGATGACTGTCGCATAAATCTGACTGAATTTGCTGGATGTTGACTTTGAGGACATGAACTGTTTGCGGATTATTCACATAAACCTGCGATTTGAGGTAGCCCCAAAGAAAGTAGTCTAATGGCGTTAAATCGCATGATCTCGGTGGTCAGTGGACGTCGCCGACGCGCGAGATGACCCTGCCCTGAAATCGCTGGTGAAAAATGTCTATCGTGGCGTGCGCAGTGTGGCACGTAGCGCCGTCCTGCTGGAACCACATGTCGTCAGTATCCATATCAGGCACATAATCCAGTTGAGGCTACAAGTTGCTTATCATCGATCTGTAGGTCTTGCCGTTGGCGGTTATGGCAATCACATCTTCGTTCTCGAAAAAATACGGACCGATGATTCCGTTAGACGAAAATCCGCAACAAACAGCGACTTTGTTGGGATGCAATTGGTGCTGGTGTATCTCATGTGGATTGTTTTCGTCCCATATCCGCCAATTTTGCTTGTTCACAAATCCATTCATCTAAAAATGGGCCTCGTCGCTGAAGATGATTTTTTGGGGGAAATTTGGGGCAACTTCCAACTGTTCTAGAGGCCAATCAGCGAACACACGGCGTTGTCTATGGTCGTTTACCTTAAGTTCCTGGGTAAGTTGGATTTTGTACAGGTGCAAACCTAATTCCCTACGCATAATTCGCCAAATTGAAGTCACAGAAAGGCCAAGTTCTTGTGAACGACGAGAAATTGACTGCCTCGGATTTTCTCGTACACTCTCATTTACGGCAGCGATGTTTTCGGCAGACCTTGCGTTTCAGCGACGTACGGGTGTTAGCTGATTGTTGATCGACCCTTTTGCCTTGAATTTGGCCACCAAGCGTCGAACAGTGGACTCGGCAGGACGATTGTGGCGAGGATAGAAATCACATAATGCGCGGAACGTTTGTCGAACGGAGCACTGATTTTGATAACAACATTTGATGATTTGCACACTCTGTTCAACGCTATAACCTTCCATCGTGACTTGCCAAGTACTACTGAACAGTTCACAGTGAGGTTGTATCCTGGATCCGCCACTGAGACTGCTCAGTCATTAGATGGCGTCCCCATCCAAGAGCTGCCATATGCTATAGCGACGAACCGTGGTTCAGATGTGAAAGAGAGAAAAACAAATGCAAATCGATACTAAAACCCGTAGCCCCCCCCCTCCCCCATCCACCACAGTCTCTACTTTGCAGAAGCTGGCATATACTGGAACGCCCCGCTTCGAACCCCACACAAACTTCAAATAATGGATTTATGCAATTCAATGGACAAAATCTATAAATCAAATAGAAGTCATGAAATTTAAATAAGGATACTTTGTGATAATCCAATTTAACTTAGTTTACTTATGAACAATAGTGCTTAAATTTCAGTAAATCACCTCTGATATTATTAAAGATTAATCCTGAAATATTTATTATCTGTTGAAATAATCTTAGTATTTAATATAAAAATATATTTAAAATAAAATAGTTACTCCAAACTAACGCTGCTTCAAATCAGGTTCAAGGTTGGTAACAAACTTTCATTCAAACTGAGGACAAAATCAATACACCCCCCCAAAGATCACCTTTTTGCATCTTTTAAAACATTCCTAGCAAGGCCCCACCTCCGCACCCTCTAAAATCGGCATTAAAATTAGCATGAACCAAAATGCAATTTAATACTAAGAAGAGCCGTCATTTGCGAGACTCTCACCAGCTCATCCGCCGGCCCGAATTCGCAACTAGATTTCGCCTAGGATTAATTACTCTTAATGGTAGATTCTGTCGGTATCTCGGGTAGGATTAATCTTACCGATGGCTGCTGCTGCATCTCAAAGTACCAAAGCCTCTGTGAGAAACGCGGGAACTAACCTTAGTATTTCTCATTTTTCCTAATTTAACCATTTTCTTTACGAGATTCTTTTCAGAAACTTTTAGGTGGAGACGCCAGAGTTTTTTGTTTTTTTAATAGATCTTAATCACTTTCTCAGTTTAATTTCCCACTACACAACCTCACTTTAGATACGAAGAAACTGCATGCGAACAGTTTTCTCCCATACTTCATCAAACTAGGCGAAATTTCCTCCGTGGCCTAAAATTACGTGATTTTCCGAAATATTACAAACCTTTTTTCATATTGGTAGTTTGGAGGGGGGGGGGAGACTAAATTACCTAGGGTTCTTCACTCATTTTTATACAAGATCATTTTATCATGAAAGACAATCACTACACACTACAATCCCGAATTATAGCCAGATAATGTAGGCAAATTACCACCGCCCAAGAAATAAACAATTTTGGTTAGCACTTAAATATGCCAATATTTATTATAAAATCGATCATTTTCCTGTAATGGCGAATTCATCACTAAATTTAGCATGATCTTAGAAATCGAGAAGTAATTTTTTAACGTACCTTATTCGAAAAAATGGACGTATAATTAGTTTAATGTATGTAATTATCCCCAATGCCGTTCATGCCAAGGCTCACTTAGCAAAGGCTACGCACGAACGCTTCCGTGATAGATTCTCTGAATCATTTTTCACGCAAGTTATAACCCTTTCCTCTCGTGGCCTACGCAAATTTCGTCAGAATGTGATTAGATAGCCCATATACTAATCATGAAGGTTAATATTGAATATCTCTTTATATTTGTAGCATTTCAATATCCCAAACATCTAATTTTATTCTTCCCTGTGAAATATAACTCAAACATTCCCTGAAATACAACGGAAGTTTTAAGTTTCGCGTTGAATAAATAAATACGACAAACGCAGTGACGCCCTCTGGCGGCGTGAACACCAAGCACGCAACACCACAAGACTCCACGTTTAAATCCAGACTAACTCTGATCGTAGACTCGATTTTAAATAGTATCGGGTTTGTATGTGTATATGTATGTGCGTACGTGTGTTATTCTTCAATCAGACGAACCCCATATAAAAAAAAAATTAACTACGTACAGCGTATTCAGTTAATCGTCAGAATTTCATAACAGGAAAGAGAATTTCATCCGAGCCGGAAATGAACGATTCTTGAGAGCCATTTCACAAGTTAACAAATTGAAGAATCTTTGAGAAGACCAAAATACCTTTATAAAAGACTGCACCGCGTTCGCTTACAGCTGGCAATGGGGTGAAATAATGGGGGTGTAAGGGGACAGATCCTAGATAGGGTGAGTTGATTTGCAATATAGAGAGGGAGAGGGGAGATGAATTGATCGAAAATAAATCAATGACAAGCAAAGAGCCACTTCCATTTTCCGGCCGCGTTATCTAAGCTCAAATGAAACGCACACCTCCAAACGTACACAGATGCATAATAGAATGACCCCTTCCTCTCATCATTCCGACTCTTCAAATGCTTAAATAGAATAACAGGAAAAAGATATTACCACGGTAACGCCATCACACTGGAACACCTCTGAATAAGACATTCTTTTAGACCAGCAAAAATTCGAAACTACGATAGTCATAACATATTTTCAACACCTCTACAATAACCCTCCATCCTCAACTACCAAACCCCAACTTAAACACATCCCCACCACCCTCACCCAAAGATACTTAAACACTATCACCTAACATTCTAAAAACGGGCGCCCTTAATAAACCATTCAGGGAAATCACTACGCAGAACAGAGTAATCCTTTCTCAACTGAGGTCAACCACTCCACTATACTCCAACAATACAAACACCGAATAAACCTCGCCCCGCCATCAACATGAAACCAAAGCCCAGACAACATCCAACACCTACTCTTAGACTGACAAACCTCGCACTAGCTCGCATTACACACAACATCTCTTGTCTTAGGGGCCTGTATACACACCCAATGAGCTTGGTAGCCTTCCTAAAGGCCATCCACCTCACAGTAGAAAGGTAGGCAAGTTAATAAACTATAGAGGATACAATAAAAGGCAAATTTATCACGACCACGAAATAGTTTGGTGTTTGAGATGAATTCTACGGTGACCCTTTTAGTCGCGTGCACGCGACTTTATAAGTTACTATGTCGATCCGTCGGATGGTAACCATTTCACTTTTCAATGAGTTTGTTTCTTTGGCAATAACATTGTAACTATTCAGCCGATTCTAACGAAATTTCAAACCCTAATGTTGTTTTACTCCTCATTCGAATGATATAATTGCCAAGGTCCTCTCAAGGTTAGTCCGGGAATTATTAAAAGAAAACTAACTATGGATCGGATTGCTCCACTTGTTAGAAGTTTGGAAGGTCGTAAGGTCAGAAGATGCTTGTTAATTGACAAAACGTTTCTTTTTTTTTTTCAAACTTATTGAAATAATTGGGAGCACGCGACTTAGTTTTGTTGACCTTGTTTCTAATGTGATGTAGAAGACGAAGAGGTCTCCAACCTGCGGCCGCATGACTCTTCAGGGTCCCTCGCGTGGACACATAAATATACATAGAAAATAACTTGATTTTTATTTAATTTGGTTTCATTGTTCAAGTCTATAATTTAAACCATTCCCCCCCCATTTCATTTAGCCACTTTCGATACACACATTAAATCTTATACAGCTAAATAAATATAATGTTCCCCCTATTATAAATGTATGATCTCCCTTTAAAGTCCCCCTTTTAAAAAAAACCCTATTATACTAAAAAGTGGGGGAGGGGGTGCTACTGATCCTGACATCTGTGGGGGGGATTCAAATCAATTAATGCTTTCAGGTGGTCATCTTCAAACTGTTGATTTGCGGTACTGACTATCATCATCACTAACTTCAATCTTCACCGGATGAGAGCGCGATTCTCCCGCACCCCCCCCCTCCTCCCCAGGTCAGAAGAGCAAGGAGAACGCGTTGAGGGTTGCAATTTGGACGATGTGGAATGCAGACAAAACAGGGGATGGATGTTCCGAAAGGAGTAAACTAAATAAGTCCTTTGGTACCGTCTCAATTAATAATCAATTAATTAAAATAATAACTCCCCACTCTCCCCATTTCGGATTAGACCCATTTCCAATAAAATTGGGATATTTTGGCCCCCGTTTTTATGGTCTGCTTTTAATAGGTAAGAAGATGAGATGTGGCCACGTCTTTTATAATAATACTATGAGTAAATTGGGTCAATAAGGAGCAAATGAGCAAATAACGAGTAAATAAACAAATGACGAATAAATGGGTAAATTAAAGGTAAATGGTCAAACGAGGAGTAAATAATCAAGGGACAAGTAAATAGGAAAAGAACGAATAAATGAGCAAATGATGAGTAAATTGGCAAAGAAGGAGAAAATGGGAAAATAACGAGTAAATGGGCAAAGAACTAGCCGTGTTGCCTAAATTGGAGCTTCGCTAGTTGTTATCATTATTAGCCAATTTGCAACCCCATTTTTTACTGCTTCTTCTCTGCTCATCCCTCAAATCACTTCTTGCTTTACACGAGTCCAAAACTAGAGAATAAAATACCAACGTCTACATTTTTAGAAAATACTTTTAATTTCCCTGAAAATTGTCTTAAGTTTTTTTTTATTAGGAAATTAATACGTATTTGAAGAAAAGGTGCGTCCAAAATTAAAGAACAATAAATATAAATGCAGCCATAACCAAAAAACAACATAATTGTGTAATAAGAAGCATGCGCGCCTTTGTTCTGAATGAATTGGGTACAGCTTCGACGGCAGGATTTCACCCAAATCGTCGCATTCTTCGCTGGTCATCGCTACTGAGCGTGTCCTATATAGTGCTGAAAATGGAAAAGTGTTTTTCGGTGACGAAATAAATTTAATTTATTCGGAGTGGATAGGAAGCAACAAGTCGTATATGTGAAAGATTTAAATCTCGCATTCTTCTTCTATTCTTTGCTGCCAGAGATCTTCAACTTTCGTCGCTTTCCTACCCATAACTTTTCCTCATCCATAAGTTTTCTTTCGGGTTTAAATCAGGGTTCTGCGCAGACCAACCAGTTCGCGTCGATATTTTCAGCACCCAAGAACTGCTTCACCGTCTTTGTTGTGCGCCACGGAGCATTGTCCTACACGTAACGAGGCTCACATACACACGATACTTGGAGAGAGGGAATCATATGTTCCTAAATGAGTTCCTTTTATACGGTAGGGTTTACTTTGTTGTGCAAACGGACGAGCGGACAGACAACAGCACTTGAAAACAGGCCTAGCACCATAACACTACCACATCCAAATTTAACTGGTCGTTTTTGAGCATGCGGGACTCAAATCTTTCTCATATACGACCTGTTGTTTCCTATCCAATCCAAATAAATTAAATTTGCTTTCGTCCCTAAAAAAAAAACCCCTTTTTCATTTACAGCACTATATAGGACACGCTCAGTAGCGGAGACCAACCAAGCTACATAGTCCTGCACGTTGTGTAAACGGACCAGCGGACAAAATACAGCACCGTAAAAGATTTTCCCATTTTTCGCACTCCATAGGACTCGCTCAGTAGCGAAAGCCAACGAAGATGCTCTACTCTTTTTACTTATGAGTGGCTTCTTGGCATGTAAGTACGCTATGAATCTCACCTATCTTAAGCGACGAGAGACCGCCTGGGGACACATTCAAGTTATGTTCTCGGCAATTTGGCGTGAAATACCTACTACTGTCGCAAATCAGTCCTTCATCAACATCTGTTGCATCGTGCCAGATTACCTTGGAGTGTCTTTTTCGAGGGTGACCCTTTTCTTCGTCGATTCGCAGGACTCGGGCCTCCATAGAGCTTTATTATACGTGAAATCGCCCTTTTGGACCGATTGAAAAGCCTCGAAATGTCAGACAATATCATTCTTTCACTGGGCAACCAACCTACTTTCTGAAGGATTCTCTAGCTTAACTTGTTTCGTTATCCTGATAGGTAATACCACCAGTACAAGCCTACAATACCCGTGAGATAGTGTTCTCATACATACCTTAAGAATTTTTACCCGTCTCCTGAAAGTTATACTGTCATCTCTTGTTTTGGACGCATCTTTTTAAAAAAAAACATTACTTTAGTCATACCTTTTTCCACTGCCTGTTCTATTTTTTTATATTAGTTTTTACGCACAGTCCTTATTTAGGCTCAGTGTGCTGAAAGAAAGAAGGAGAAGAAGCTAAGCTGGGGCCGCACGGGGCGCTGAGTCCCGTCAACACGGCGGCCAGGAAAGTAAATCGTCGCGCCCCTTCCAGGGGCGTCTGTTCTATAAAAATTACACCTAGACATTACCTGCGGCAAAGCATAAAGAATATTATGTGTAACTTTCACTCAGATTAAACAAATATTTTCAGGAAAATATCATTTTTTATATTTGTTCTCTAGTTTTAGACGGTATTGTGCACATAGTCGCAAGAGATAATTGTGCTGGGTCAAGAATTGAAATTCGAGGCTTAGATTTTATTAATATTCTTTATCCGGGAATATTTTGATTAACCTGTGTACCAGAAGCCTGTAGTCAAAATTTTGCGGTTCATAATCATGGAATTTGTAGTTCACAATTATTTTTTTCAGGTTCGAAGACTCATGACTAATTCTAATTAAACCTTTTCAGTTTAATCTTTGAAGAGTAATTCAAATACTAATTCTTTTTTATAGCCCCACGATTCATTAACTCAAATTTAACCAGAAAGGTTAATTAATTAGGATCAATTTCCATCCTAATTGCTGAGCGAAAATCTACTACCTCTATTTGGAACCATTTAACTCTTTTGTATTCATTTACTCATTCGACAAGGTCAGCAGACTTAGGTCGCGTGCTCTTAATTGTTCTGACTTATGACCTTACGACTTCAAAACCTTCAATAATTTCCGGACTAACCTTGGGAGGACCTTGGCAATTATATCATTCGAAGGAGAATGTAAAACAACATAAGGGTTTCAAATTTCGTTAGAATCGGCGAATAGTTGCGAGGTTATTGCCAAATAAATCCAGGACTAACCTTGGGAGGACCTTGGCATTTATATTATTCAAAGGAAAATTTAAAACAACATAAGGGTTTCAAATTTCGTTAGAATCGGCCAAATAGTTACGATGTTATTGCCAAAAACTCATTTAAAAGTAAAACGGTTACCATCCGACCGACCTACCTACGGATCGACATAGTAACTTATAAGAGTCACGTCCAAGCGACTCAAAAATATTTAAAAATCGCTTTGACACCACTTTAAATGCATAGAAATATTCTGAAGAGGGGCTAGCCTAGAAATGGACCTCAGGTTCTTTTGCTGGCTCCGTTCCCTCAAACGAGGGGCGGTCACAAAGTTTTGCGAATCCGTAGGGCAAAACAGAGGAAGGGGGATGGCTGTTTGTGGGGGTGTTAGGACAAGTTATGACAAGTCAGGACCTGCAGCCGCACGCTCCTGCATCGTCTATATAGAAGCAGTAGCTGATCGCAGATCGTCAGTCACAATTTTTTCAACAATGGAGAAGGTTGAGCACCGCCCAGTGATCAAACTTTTGACCAAGGAAGGCAAGAATGCAAAAGAGATCCATGAACGCATAGTTGCAGTGTACACCGACACCGCCCCTTCCTATACAACCATTGCTCGCTGGAATAGGAGGTTCCCCCATGGTCGTGAGTCCCTTGAAGATGACCCCCGTCCAGGACGCCCGTCAGACGTTACCAACGAGGACAATGTGGGCCGTGTGGAGAGGATGATCCTCGAAAATCGACGGGTGAAGGTCGAAGAAATAGAGCGAGAACTTGGAATATCACATTGAAGTGTTATGAACATCATCCACGACACTTTGGCCATGACCAAGGTCTCAGCCCGTTGGGTCCCTAGAAACCTCACGCCCCATGATCGACTTCAACGTCGTCAAAGTCCCCAAGGCCAGAGTTGCACAAGCTGCCCTGCGCGAGTGCGGATTCGAGGAGCTCAACCATCCCCCCTACAGTCCAGATCTGGCCCCTAGCGACTACTTTTTATTCCGCCAGCTCAAGGCTGCACTGCGTGGACGCCGGTTTGGGGACGATGAAGATGTCCAGCTCGCCGTCCAGGAGTGGATTGAACAGCAGTCGGGAGATTTCTAGTTGTCGGGAATTCGAAGCCTCAGGGACAAGTGGCGCAAGTGCATTGAAGTCGAGGGTGGTTATATTGAAAAATAATAAAACACTTTTCCTCATATCTCGTTTGCTTATATCCGAATTGCAAAACTTATTGACCGCTCCTCGTAATCTTATATAATCCTTCCCAACCAGATAAATGTATCAAAAGGCGTTCATGGCAACAACCCCTAAAAACAAGATGGCTACATGGAAGTCGGTTGCGAGACTCGAGACAACAGAATTCGACGGATGACAATAGCCGCAAGGGCCTATCAGAGGCCAACCGAGTCAACAGCGCCCCATAAACTGCATCCAAAACATTGCTTAAATAGGCATCTCCCCATCATGGCTCGTCAAATACTAAATCATGCGGCTACGATACACCATCTTATTATAATTATCCGTGTGTGTGTGTGTGTGTGTGTTGAAAAAAATGTGAAATGATTTTTTTTCTTGTACACCAATTTTGAATGTGTTGTGAAATAAAAAAAACTTTTTCTCTCGTACATTTTTTTAATTTTGTGAACGAACCGAACAAGCGCCGCAGACCTAGCAAAAAACGCCCATAGGGACGAATTTTGTTAGTATCAATAATATAATAATAACCAGGGAATAGCCCCGCCACTGCCCCCTAGGGAAAGAGCTTGAACTTCGCTACTAATTTAAAATCTAAAAAAAACAGCCATGGTTAAATTTTTATAAATTTTTTAAACTTCGCCAATTATAATAATTTTAGAAAGGAACTCTAAATTAAATTTCCCCCCGTTCAAAATATCACATTGCTAAAATATAGAGTTATAGAAGATATATTAGAATATATTTTCTGAACTACACCATTTGTAATTCTTTGGGTTTTAAAAAATTCACAAAATTTCGATACTTATATTTATTTCTGAACTTCACCATTTTGTTTTTTGATATTATAAAAGAATTATTAGAAATAACTTCGATAAAAAACATAAGTCATAACCAAACTAAGATGAATTATTATTAAAATACTCAAAAAAATCCCCTCCTTAAATTATAGAGTTAGTGACGATGAAAACAGTCCCTTCAAAATCTGCATCCACAGGAATACCTTCAGAACATCACCTGCAAACAATATCGATATTACAATATGTAATTTGGATAAGTTGGATTTTAGAAAGGTAATAGAACTAGGGGCCACAACTTGAAAATTAAAAAACAGGGGTGTTGGTTGGATGTGAGAAAGTTTTTTTTCACCAAGAGAGTGGTAGATTAACTAGAATGGTTTACCACAGGATACAAGATTTAGTCCAAATTTAAATGTTTTCAAACTGTGCTTAAAATATTTTTGAAAGTATAACACACTACATGGATGTTGAGTCATCGTTTACGAATTTATCAGTCGCTGAAAAAAACTCCTATAGGTCTGCAACTTTGAAGTCCAATTCTATGAATCTAATGGCGATATGTATCTTCGGGTGGATCGAGTCACCATGGGTTCACTTGGAGTTCTCCTTCCAAACTTCTATATGGAACCCATCAAAGGTCTTTCTCAAAATTATCCAAGCCTCATATCTACTGTAGATACATAGACGATATATACCTAAATGTACAATCCGAAAAAGAAATACAGAAAAAAATGTGTTTAAAAAATGTTCCCTGAACTATACGGTTAAACGAAACCAAAAACAACCAACAACCATTATAAGACACCCTAACCACAGATCATAACGACAAGATAATGATAAAATATGCGTCAAAACGACCAATCCAGGATTAATGCCAAAACCGACTACCCAGAACGCTAAAAAAGAGAAGTGAAATTAATTCATATATTAATCGTATCTTCACCCACTGCCCCGCATGGAAAAAAACGCATAATAAACCTTGAGGTTACCACCCAAGTACTTCCCAACAACAGATTCAGTAACCACAAGCAGTGGCGGATCCAGGCTAAAAAATGGAGGGGAGGGGGGCGGCTAACCCGAATCATCGCTCTGAATAGTCTGAGTAAAGGATATTAATAAGGGTTATCATAGACAGTATTAATAATAAATAACACATCTCATAAAGGAACGAGCACGAACTCTCTCAGCTCCGATTTTGTTCCCACACATCACAAAATTATTAATTGTAGTTTTTGGACGTCAGTTAAAGTATAATACTGAATTTAATTATTTCGGAGACTTACCTCTTATTTAGACATGTATCACATATGATACTTTCGATCGCAACAGTTTAAAAAACTGTTTTTATATATATGCTATATTATTGTGTTATGTATACCACTAGTTAAAAGGTTTCATTATGTAAATTTATGTAATTGTGTATCTATTTGTAATGTATTTAAAATGTTTATTTGTAGTGTAATATATATTTATTTGTAATGTATATGCAATATCGAAACAACAATCTCCAACTCCTTTAGTGATTACCCATAATACAACCAACTAACCTCCTCCCACACAACCAACTAACTTGCTACCAATACTATTTAAGTGAAATTTCCCCTTTTTTTTGGCAGTTCACCTCCAATCACTTAACGCACTCCTACTGGAATTGATTAGCTCTAGATTTTGTGTAACTGTTCAATTAATGTGCTCTATTGTTTTGTATGATTATTCAGTGCACTACTACTGCAATGTAAGTTTCTTATAGTTGTCAAATTTGGCGCCTATGTACCTTAGACCTCTCTCTCAACGTGTGGTAAGTATTATTAAGAATTTTTATTTGTATGTATTGTATAAACTGTATATTTGTAAATATGATATTCATGTTTCTCCAAACCTCATATATTTATTTATAACCTTAATATATTAATTTTCTATATTTTCTTTGTTTTGCCTTTACCAATACTAGGCTATGCTATATATAATTTGAACTGTGATTTAAGCAATTAATGTAACTTATCATTGTTACTTGACTCTTTGTACACATTTGGGGTTTCTTAAGACTGGCAGAGAGTCCAGGTTAGCCTCTAATTGGCGTTCTCGAATCTCGTGTTCATAACGAGGTTCTTAGTCTTTTCTTTAGCGTTGTGGGACTTAATCGGGCCCGTAACAATTGCATAACTCTTTCCTCAATAGCAGAATACAAGTAGGGCTTAAAAATGAAATATAAACATAAACGGGACTGAAATTTAGCGGAGGTGGGCCTTGGGTCCCCTAGCCCTTCCTTTGATCCGCTATAAGGACATAGACCGATTGTACTTCATAGATCCTCACAGCACATAAAACTCCTACATGAGTACTACTGAACACTGATTACCGGACAGACAAAAGAGAAGTCAAAGAAATTATTAACACAAATGATATTTACTCATTGGAGGTAGGTTTAGGTATAAGGATTCAATAATGCGTACGTCGGAAAGAGTATTTGCAGAGGAAGGCAATTGAGCTTTGGTTGATGTTTACCTGGAAATTAGATGCGCATCTACAGAATTAAAAACTACGTACTAACAATTACCCCGAACACTAAGCCCCGTGGAACTCCACTCTTTGTTTTCGGTTACTAAGCCACTTTTCTTTTCAATCAGCTACTTTGTCCAACAGTCAGAGTGCCTTTACCTCGTTGATCAATCTTTTAGGGGAACCTTGTCAAAGGCCTTTTCAAAGTCCAAGTAAACAATAGTCGCTCCTTTCTGTTTATCAAATATAATAAATATGTTATAAAACCATGTTGTGATTCATCAGTTTAAGGTCCTCAAGATGGTTGACTATGCCAGCAATTATTGACTCAGCAGTCAGCACCTTCCCTAAAACCATGGCTGTGGAGTCGGTAGGCTAAAACGACGACTCCGACTCCTTAGATTTTCGATAGTTCGACTTCGACTCCAACTCCGGGTTTTATCTAATAATGTATAAAATCCTTTATTGCATGGAAACTAGGATGAGGGCCTTTTCTTTTTCTGACTCATATTTTATACGTTATTAACTTAAGGGGTTGAATAAAATGTGATATGGAAATTTCATTTATAAAAGAAAAACAAATTCAGTTATTTGACATTTCAAAAGAAAAATGAATCCTGATATGCATAATTAAAACGAAAATTTAAAAGAGAAAATATATCCTAATATATATGTGCATCTTTCCCCCCCCCCCAAAAAAAAAAAAATCATACCTATACAAATTTTTAGGAAAAACAAAAAAACAAGGACTAAAAATGTATTTAATTATTATTTTTTAGGAATAATAAAGCTGCGGGTTTTATAACCTCCGGGTAGATTTGGATACGGTCATGTAGTCGTATTTCACAAAAGCGATTATATTTCAGTATCTCTTCAACAGCTGAATAAAATTCTATATCAGTAATTTTAGCATTGAAAGTTGTAATTTAGTTGTTGTTTTCAAGGTAATCTATTGAAAACCATTAATATTGAGTCAGCCATGTTGTTTACAAACAAAAGCCACTTATGTGGTAATTGTGCATTCTTCATAAACATTTTGGGAAGCTCTTCCAAGAATCTTCGTGAGAGATTCTGAGAAGACATTCATAGTGTGTACAAGTAATGTATGTGCGTAAAACGCTACAAAAGTTATTTAGTGATATAATTTAGATTAAAAATGTGAAATATTGTTATAGTACTCTTGACCATAAGAAACTTTCAAAAACCCAACTTTCCAGCATTGTTTATCTTTATAAGATAAAAAACAGGAGTCGGATGTTTTTAACCGACTCCGACTCCACAGCCCTGCCTAAAACAGAGGTCAAACTAATCAACCTATACTTATTCAGATTTCCTTCCTACACTTTTTGAAATCGTAGCGTGATGTTTGCCATTTTTATTCGCGTGGTCGCGATTCTATAAGTTACTATGTCGGTTCGTAGGACGTCGGTCGGATGGTAACCGTTTTACTTTTCAGTGAGTTTTGGAGGCAATAACATCGTAAATATTCGGCCGATTCTAACGAAATTTGAAACCCTTATGTTGTTTTACATTCTTTTTCGAATGATATAATTGCCAAGGTCCTCCCAAGGTTAGTCCTGGAATTATTAAAAGAAAAATAACTATGGGTTGGATTGCCCCGCGTGTTAAAAGTTTTGAAGGTCGTAAGGTCATAAATCAGAATAACTGAGAGCACGCGACTTAGATCTGTTGACCTTATTAATGCTAGAGCCACCTATTGCTAAGTTCCTTCAGAACAATCGGCACAATTTCAATAGGACCTGTTGACTTAGTCCTTTCTCTAGTCCTTTGAAAGCGTCGTACATGTCGTAATATTCAGCCACCAGAAGTTCCTTACTTGGGACCAATCAGATAAACAGCTGTAGTGTCTAAGAACGAGGGAATGGCTTAAGTCACATAATTAAAAAGGTTTCAAATAGGCTTTTATAGTTCCCCTTCTTGGCCCAAAGAGGCTTCACTCTATTGGAGGCCTCGTACTCTTTTAATGAGAAGATTAAGAGACATCGAAGCTCCCCTTTGTAATTAATAGATGATTATAAAATTAATCGATAAAATCCCCCCGTGTAAGGATATTCTACCCTGGCTAGAGTTTAATATTTATTAAAGGAGACGAGTTTCACTTTAGCAAACCCTTCTTCAGTAGTACAATGGAATTATCCATCAACACAAACACACTAAAGACAAAAATTGATCCCAATGCGAGGAGGCGAGTGGTTGGGGGGCACTGAAGATGGTATAGTAAACGCCAAACCAAAAGGAGTCATTTAATAAATATTAGACTCCAAGTCAGAAAGAATTCTAGAGCAAATTTGTACTTTTTTAGGTTCGATCGTTCCATAATAGGAAGCACCACGGTGCCATTGCGTGCCTCAAACGTCCTAAGGGAGTGTAGGGGGGGAGGGGGTCTGCCCAAATAGTGGAAAGCTGCATACTCTTCCAGTCACAAGCCTTCCGAGTAGTTCTCTCCTTTAGACTACTCGGATTCTAAACAATATTTTGTTCCTTAAAATCCCGACTTAGAGGAACTCTAAAACAATCACTAAATCATCATCACTAACTCTATAATTTAAGAAGGGGATTTTGGGGAGTATTTGAATAATAATTTCATCTTAGTTTGGTTATGACTTAGTTTTTTTTTATCAAAGTTATTTCTGATGATTCTTTTATAATATCAAAAAACAAAATGGTGAAGTCCAGAAATAAATATAAGTATCGAAATTTTGTGAATTTTTTAAAACCCAAAGAATTACAAATGGTGAAGTACAGAAAATTTATTTTTATATATCTTCTTCTATAACTATATTTTAGCAACGCGATATTTTGAAAAGGGGGAAGATTTAGTTTGTCTTCCAGATCGTATTGTTTAATCCAAGTTTCATCCCTGTTACAATTATTGCAAAAATTCTTCAGGATCTTCAATCGCACTGGTTCAAAAATTTCCAGTGAAAGAGCAGCTCTCTTCTCCACCTTATCTTATCAACAATTCTGGTACCCATCGAGCAGATGGAATAAACTGAACATACCGATATGTTTACTGTAGCTGCTATCATTTCCACTTAATCCACAGTCCTCTTCAACTAGTGCTGGCACACCAGTTATGTTTCCTTACCTCACTGATGTCAACGGTCTACCACTGCGATTGTCACTTCCAGCCGGAAAACGACTTATCCATTTATAAACAGTAGGCTTTGGGTGGCCACTGTCTCCATTAATGCATCAATAAGCTTGACCAGAAATTTGATGTTTGTCCATGAACGGGGTGCTGGAAAGACGTTAACGTTGGAATTTACGTGTACCCGGTTCTTGCTACCCGGGAAATTTTCGGTACTTAGATGTCAGGAATGGGGCCGAAAACCGAACAGATTTCCCCGCTTCCTAAAAGATCATGAAATCGTTTTTAGCGCGTAAACGTGCTATCCTTAAGAAATATTCATTTCATTTAAACCAGGGCTTCTCAAACTTATTATTACATGGTCCCCTTGCAACAATATCCGAATTTTCATCGGCCCCAACCTCATCGGCAAGAAAGTAAATAGGTCTAGAATTATATGAACACCAAGCAATGGCTTCGCCAGCTTGCGCTTCGCTACTAATATTAAAATTGAAAATCTTCGCCAATTATAATAATTTTAAAGGGGAACTCTAAACTAAATTTCCCCCCTTTCAAAATATCACGTTGCTAAAATATAGTTAATAGAAGAAGAAAAATATATAAAAATAAATTTTCTGAACTTCACCATTTGTGATTCTTGGGGTTGTAAAAAATCACAAAATTTCGATACTTATATTTATTTCTGAACTTCACCATTTTGCTTTTTTGATATTATAAAAGAATTATTAGAAATAACTTTGATAAAAAAAACATAATTCATAACCAAACTAAGATGAAATTATTATTCAAATACTCAAAAAAATCCCCTTCTTAAATTATAGTTAGTGATGATGATGATGATGATAGTTGTTTTATAATGTACAATTATCTAAAAAAGGGTACGGCCTAATGCTTTGAATGTTATATATAATTTATAAAGTAGGACACGCTATTATTTATGTTATATTTAACTATTTAGAATAGTTCAAAATAGTATTGATAATAAGCCCTCATAAGAACCTAGAATTATGGCGATTTTTTAAAAAATCAAGTTTTATTAAAAGTAATTCAATGGATGAAGAAATCGCCATTGCTAACTTCAAATGTATTTGAAAAAAAGTTTGGCAAAATCCGAATAGGACAAGAAAGCTGCGAGTTCCATCAATGGTGTTAAAATATCTATGATGAACATTCTATATGAAGAAAAAGACAGAATTGGTTATTTTTTTCAAGAAAGAAGTCGAAGAAGGCAAACTGTATTTGCTTAGCCTAGTACATCAAAGCAAAATAGAAGGTACATCAATATCAAGGTTCATGGAGGAAAAAAGGATTAGAGTTTCTTTCCAATTATATTAAAGGATCGTTTTTTAGTGAAATTGCAATAAATATGGTAAAATTCGATTACGAGAGTTCAGTCTTGATTTGGATCGTGACATCATAGCATCTACCACATAAGGAGCTTCGGTCCTTTTGAAATTCAAATATTGCACCAATTCATCAACAGTGCCTGGCACACGGAATCAATCTAAGCGTTTGGGATGTTTTATATAATAACATTTCGGCTCACAGAAATCAGCAACCAGAAAATGAATCATCTACTTAAATTGACGGGGACGAAGAACAAAACCAGGTCGACATAGAATCTCTGGATTTTCACCCTAAACTTTGTGAACATTTTGATTCAGTGATTCGCAAGGTTCGAAAATTATGTCGAACGTTCCCTAAATCGCCTCTCAAAAAGATCACTTTCAAGACTGTTTCGGACAAGTTTCACGGGCAGCATTTGAATCTATCGATGTGTAGACGTGCTGGGATATCCTATTACTTATGTTAGATAGATACTTGAAGATACAAGATTGCACACCAAAAGTTTTAAGAGCCATAAGATACGAAGACTCGCTATCATATTCTGAATGGCAAAGAATCGAAGAAATTGATCAAATTTTAAAGCCATTAGAGATTGTAATCAAAGAACTATCTATCGTCCAGGAAGGCTTCACTTTTAAAAGCAGTTTTCATTCATTTTGCGAAAAATTTCTATGTACTGTAAATATAATTATAGTCTCGCCAGGATTAAAGTAGCCCTCGAGTCTCACTGCCGCCCAAGCACCAGCGTGCATAGAAACAGTCGCAGGTGTTTAAAATGTCCTGATACTTCTTTGGGCCAGGGGGTGAGAGGGTCCAGAAAATGACTGCAGTAAAGTACATGGCAGTACTTCCAAAACATATATTGAAAATCCACCCCTTCCCCCTTCTTCGAAGAGGTAACAGGACATTTTAAACACTTGCGACTGTTGCTATGCACGCTGGTGCTTGGGCGGCAGTGAGACTCGAGGGCCACTTTAATCCCGGCGAGACTATAATTATATTTACAGTACATAGTAATTTTTTGGAGACCATGTGTGTGTGTATATATATATATCATTTGATATATTGTTGATCACGTATAATATTTACGCTCACTCAATAGTGAGCACTGATCGATTTTCGTCTCATTTTAGGACGTATTTCATAGTGTTTATTCAAGGAAGTGAAAGCCAAAAAGTTCCTGGAAAATCCGAATCAAGAAAAAAATTAAGCGCCCAGATTCCTACGACCATGTTTTTTCGTATCAATGGTTTGTGTATTAATGGATTTTGAATTAATGGATTGTGAATTAGATGGTAATAGAAAGGCTTTTAAAAAGAACCTTCGTTAGATCAACACTACAACCTCTGTTAAAATGGAAACAAGGACAAACGTTTAATGGCTGGTGAAGTTGAGATGGAAGAAGAGCGGAATCAACGATGCTTTGATGCATTGCTCCCATCAACTTTTCCTAAGCCAACGAATCCACTCATCACCTATTACAGCACCACCGAGGTTTCGATGTTTGCCCTTGCTTCCATTTTAACGGTGTCGTCATGTTGCCATGGTGATTCCTTTTCAACCTGCTTCGTTCTTCCTTCGCAATCAATCAACTCACATCCTCTGTATACACATCGTGAGTGGAGAAGTTTACACGAGAGTATGGGTTTACATGAGTGGAGGGGTTTACATGAGATGGTAGATTTAGTAAGCATTTAAGCAATCTTCGAATTTTATTCATTCAATTCTTAAATTTAATTTTATTTAGATATCTTAAAAAAAGCCATTATCCTCTTTCACGCTTACATTAGAGAGAAGAGCTGTTTCTTAATACGGGTTGTCTCTTAGAACGTCATGTTTTTCGAGAGGTGATACAAATGGGTGCGCTAGAAGTTGTGAAGATGCCACAAGAGCTAAGATTTAATAGGAAAAAATTACGAAAGAGCTAGATTTCTAGATATACATTGGTTGCATTAGAGATAACCATTGGTTGTTCTAGTAAAGGGTAGTGTCGGACCTTTGACAACCTTCGCTCTGTAATGGAGAGACTACGGTCCTCGACGGCGTGAGGAACTTTTAGATCTTTGTTTTGAGGTGGAAAATTTTATTTTCATAAACTCAAACCAGGCCAAAGATAATTTGAGAAATAGGGGCTAAATAATTGCACGGATTAGGTGCCTTCCGTCCCCTAAAGGAAGATGATCCACTCTTGGCTTCGACCTTCTGCAAAGATTGGGTTAAGTGAAGACTAAAAAACGATACTTAATCTGTCTCGCGCGTCTCCGGTCACGTGACACTGGGGAGTGAAGGAGCCGGTATAATAAGGCATTTAGGACCAAATCCCTAAATTCGTATCGATTCCTCTTGGATGGTTTACAGTCGACGCCGTTGCATTGTACCCTTAAGGGCGACCTTCAAGCGAGGGCTTCTGGAAGTCTCCTCGAGGGGTACTCATTGATTTCAAAGGTTAAACTTCAGAGTTTGCGGTCTTGAGAGGATCGAAGAGGTATATAAGGGAAGGGAATTTAGGGGGGCTTATTATGGTTAACGCAACTTCAAAAACCATTCTAACGAAGGTGCTCTGAGCGTTAGTTTCGCGCCGTAATTGAAGTAAAGAGGCAAATAAATTGTGAATTTCCCAACGATATATTTTAAGGACGGGATTTTGGGGATGGGTTGAATAATAATATTTTTTTGTCTTAGTTTGTATGTAAAAATGACCAAGAGAAAAGGGTGAAGTTCGTTAAAAATATATATGATTATCAAATGTTTGGGAATTTCTTTCTAATCTTCCTTGGGATGAGCTGTTTCTAATCTTTCTTGGGATGAGCCGTTGGTAATCTTCCTTGGCATGAGCCGTTTCGGCAATTCTACAAATGAACAACTCCAACGCAATCGAATGCGCTTTGTTATAAATATCTCGATTTTGAAAAAAGACCCCACAAGTGCTATATAGCACGTTCAACAAGCTATCTTGTCTTTGATAGCTTGTTTAGAACCACCAAATTAATGGGTGAGGTAGAGGTTTAGGTAGGTTATTTCTTTTAGATTGTTTTTAGTAAGTTGTTTGTGTGTTTTTTTTTACGGCGGAAATGAACCACAAACAAGAAGCCTATTCTAGTGACAGGTCGTGACATGGCCTTTAGTTCAAAATGACTACTCTTTGTGATGGTTGTGAAATAACTATACATACTTGCATTTTCGCGTGGATATTATGGTCGCTACGAAGCTGTAATTGATTTTTGTCAAAAGCACGGCCATTAACCATTTCATTAATTTACATGTTTACTCATTTTTACACTGATTTTTTGAAGTGTTTGGTCGTACTCTTAACTTAAATATTATATAAAAAACATTTGGGTGAGTGCCTAAACCAAAACCAACCAAACCTAATCCGTAAAGAACATGTTTGTGAACTGAGTGGGATGCAAGAGAAATGTGAAGATTCGATGACAAAAAAAAGGTAACTGGTCGGAATTAGTTTGTACATGTTTACCATCTAAAAAAACAAACGTGCTTAAATAACAGTACTTCTAGCCTTCTATATCGTAGATAAATTAGTATCATTGTAGGTAAGGAGGTTATTCTTAAACTCTATAACTCTTATGTTAGGCCACATCTAGAATACTGTATACAGGCATGGTCCCCACATTTTAGACACGATATTAACCTTCTCGAGTCATTGCAACGGAGGGCAACAAAGATTATTCCTTCCCTGAGGCACCTTGAATATATAGATAGACTGAGGGTATTAAATATGTTCTCGTTCGAAAGGAGGTGTGTGAGAGGGGATATGATTGAGCTGTTTAAAAATTTTTCTGAGATAGATAAATTGGATGTTAGCAAGTTTTTTGAGTTAGATGATGGAAATCAGACTAGAGGTCACCACTTGAAAATTAAAAAGCAAGGGTGTAAGTTGGATTTAAGAAAATATTTTTTCACCAATAGAGTGGTAGACTTCTGGAACAAATTGCCGCGGAGGGTAGTAGGTAGTCCAAATTTAAATGTATTTAAGAGTAGGTTGGATGAGTTTATGGGGAGGGAAGGTTGTGATGGTTCCTAAGTTTTGTATATATTAATATTGTTTGTATATATTTATAGCTGCATGATTTAGTTCTTGACAAGCCTTGATTGGTGATACCCTTGTTTCTGGACGCAATACTCTGGATGTAGTTTTCTTGGGAGTTTGGGTGCCAAAAAAAGAGGCCGTTTGACTTGGATGACCTACGATGGGCCGTTGTGGCTTTTGTCATCTGTTATATTATATTGTGGGGGACTTTGATTTTGTCTTCCCCTATCCCCGTAAGGGGCGCGGCAATTTGCCATCCTGGCCGCCGTGCTGACGGGACTCAGCACCCCGTCCGGCCCTGGCTTAGCCTCTCTTCCTTCCTTCAAAACACTTGTTTCCTCTCTTTTCATACAACCTCTCCCACAACTTTCTTTGGTCAGCCTCTAATTTCACAGGGTAGATGCTGACCTTCTTCTCGGCCAACCGTCCTGGATCGAGCTGAGGGGGGAGGGGACAATGTTCCCTAACCCCTGAGCTCCGGTCTAGGGTGGTTGGTTTTTAACAACCTGCTTTATCCCCACCCATACCTTCTTCATATCCCTTTTCCTCTAGTCTTCAAAATCTATCTTTTTTACGCCGTGTCTAAGGTGGAGCCGCCATGCCGATGGACTGCCAGGCCACCAGGCGGGAGGGGTGGTCCAAAATGGCGGCGCCTGGCTCTACCAGGCCTGTAAGCACCTCTTGCAGTGCGGGCAACTGCAAGAGGTGATGAGCTATTGCGTCCCGTGTAAAAAAGAGGGTCACCATGCCCAATGATGAAGATAAAAAAAAACCCAACCCCCAACTTCCCCTGAAACAGCGACGGAGCCGCCCTCGGGCAGCTCCAGCAAAAAAAAATGGAGGTCCCTCTCCCATGTGCTTGCGCAGGGGACCCTCCATATTTCTCTAACCGGAGAGGAGGCTTACTCCTCTTGTTCGCCTATGGGTGCAGGGGACTTCCTCTCACCCCCTTCTTTAAAGGTGCTTTCGGGCACCTCCATTTTCCAGCGGCAGTCCCCTCTTATCTTTCCAAGGGGACTGCCAAGAAAGCCAGCAGGCAGCCCATGGCCGACCGCCCCTCGTGTAAGCGGCTCGGTAGGGCAAACCCCCTTAGGGGGGAGAGGGAAGCCAGGCCCCTTCGGTCGCTTCCCTTAAAAGACCTGCTGGCAAGAATATTAAACCTTGCCGGGGTCAAGGCCTGTGCCTCCCCACTAAAGACTTATGACGCTGCCAAGTGGACCTGCGATGTCCTGGGAGGGGATGGCCAACTGGAGGCCCCTCCTGTGATAGACATGGTCCTTGAGGAAAACCAGCCTCAGATGGTGGGCCTTCCATGGGGGAAAATCCGGGCTCAGGCACCAAGCACAGAACCCGAATCCGCCCCTATGCAAGGTCCTCCTCAAACGGCTGGGGATTCTGAGGCAGTACAAGGAGGGGAGGGATCTCCTCTGGATGATGTCCCTGCAACCACCAGGACCTTCTCCATTTCGGAGAAGGACCTGGCTGAGGCAGGTACATCTGGCCTAGGGGCTTCTACCAGCAGGGGTGAGAAGCGGGTTTATTCCCCGCCCTCCTCTCCAAAAAAGAAAAAGACCAAGACCAAAAAGACAAAGAAGACTCGGGGCTCCTCTCCATCCGTGGGGGCTGCGGGGACGGATGGGTCTGCTGCCACTCTGGCAAGCGACCAAGCTAAGATCAGCATATCCGGCCCCTCTGCCCTCCCGATTGCAGAGCCCCTGACTAAGACCAAAAGTGCCGACGGCGGAGCCTCGATCACATCATGGCCCCTGATTCAGAGGTTACCTGGCGTTTTCGAGCCCGCTGGCTTCAAACGCTTCCTCGTTATTTGATCCACTGATGACAGCATGTTGTCCAAGGGCAACATGATCCATCAGAGGAGAGGATTAGCTAGTGCAATTGGTAGAGAGCCGAAGGTGACCCGTTTCTCGGACGGGAGCCTTCTGGCAAATGCAGCGAATCCCGCCGAGCCGGCCAAGATAAGTGCTCTTCGGACACTTCATGGCACCCCGGTGAGTGTGCCGCCGCACTCTACCATGAACTTTGTGAAAGCAGTAGTTTATGCGAGGGAACTCGTTGACTATTCCATTGAGGACATCACCCTAGAGCTGGCCGACCATGGGGCGGTCAAGGTCGAACGTGTGATGAGAAAACAGGGAGGGGCCTCGAGACCCACCCCTGCACTCTTCGTCACGTTCGACTGTGACAAGCTCCCTGAGTCAGTGCATGCCGGTTGGTACCGCTACCGCGTGAAGGCATTCGTGCCACTGCCGCGGCGGTGCTATTACTGTCACCGCTTCGGCCATACAAATCGCTCATGTATACGTGCAAAGTCGGGGTCACCCAAAGTATGTGTAAATTGCTCCAAGGTCGCACACGATAAGTCCAAATCGTGTGTGGCCAAGTGTATCAATTGCGGAGAGCCGCACCCCACTTCTTTGAAGCAATGTGGTGCATATCTCCTTAAAAAAGAAATCCTGGCCGTTCAGGCCCAGGATCGACTCTCATTCCGCGAGGCTAAGGACTTGGTCCTGGCGCGCCCGGCTCTGCCTGGGACGTCATATGCCTCAATAGTTAGAAAGGCACCCTCTGCTCCTGGCCCATCCAGGCTAACGAGCACGGTTGTTTCCGCGCCCATTCGGAGCCCTTCTGCGGGCTCTACTCGACCCGAGCGCTTCCCTGGTAAAGCTGGCGGCAAAAAGGGTTCATACCCAGCCCCGGCTAAAACCAGGGCTCCCCCCCTCTTTCCATTGCGTGACCGTTTCCCGTAAGGCGAAACGGCCACACGCCTCCACCGAGTCGTTAGACTCACAGGAGGCAACACCCCTGAAGATGGTCGCTAGGCCATCTTCCGGGGTTCCTCAAGCTGTCGCCCGGAAGGAGGACAGCAACAAAGGAGCTTCGGCTCCTTCGCCCACGCCCTGAGGTGGAGCAAGTGGCTCGGACACGGTGGTTCCTCGAAAAGAGGGCCCCCCGCCTCCGAAGCCACAACGCCCGCCTAAGGTTTCGAGGCGGAGGGAGGAAAAGACTCGCATGGCGAGCCCAACCTCCCCAAATAAGTCCTCGAAGGCGACAGCGCCTTCAGCGCTTTGTCCGGCCAACAGCGCCCGGGATTCTGCCCCCGGGAAGCGTACGGCCATTCCCGTGAGGGTCTTCAGTTCAAGGAGGGCCCCCGCGTCTACTCCGAGCTAGGCCTGGTGGAAATATTCATTCAATGGAATTGCCGTGTACTCCGGGCCAACTGGAAGGAGCTGTAAATTCTCGTCTCGTTCCGTTTCCCGTTAGCTATCTTTTTTGCAGGAGACAATGCATGGCGCGTGCTCCCTGCCCGCCCTCCCGGCGTATAAGGGTCTTGCGACCCCACCACCGCGGGATGGCCGGGCTGGGGGATGCGCGGTTTACACCCGGCATGATGTCTCCGTTCTTCCTTTCTCTTTAGATACCTCCTTTCAGGCAGTGGCTGTGCAGCTGCACCTGGATAGGAGGTATACTCTGATTTCTGCGTACATTCCACCGTCAGCTGACTTCGACGCCGGGAACTTCCGCCGCGTCGTGGCACGGTTGCCGAGGCCCTATCTCTTGCTTGGAGATCTGAAAGGCAAGCATCCTCTCTGGGGGATTACTCCATAAATCCAAGGGGACAAGTCCTTGCCGATCTAATCGAAGAGCTTGAGATGGGTGTCCTAAACGTGGATGAGTTTACGCATCACTGTCCGAGAACATCTTCATTTTCTTGCCTTGACCTATCTTTGTGCTCCTCGCATGCACAGCGTGATTTTGATTGGGGGGGGTGGTTGATGACCTCCATGGTAGTGATCACTTTCCTATTCAAATATCATTTTCAGGGCAACTGCCACCTGAGAGCCCACCTCGGTGGTGCTTGGCGCGGGCGCGGTGGCCTGCATTTCAGGAAATGACTGAATTCTGTATCTTAGTCGAGAAGTTAAGGTCGGTAGGTGAGGCCGGAGTTCTTCTCAGGCAACCTCATCGCCATGGGCCTGAATACTATTCCTAGGACGTCTGGCCGTTTTGCACGCCGACCACTCCCATGGTGGTCGGCCGAGTGTGAGACGGCCCTCAAACGGAAGCGTTATGCCTACACGCGCTTTAAGCGCCGCCCGAACGATTTCAATGTCGCTGAATTTCATCGGGCTAGGGCTAGGTTGCGGTATATTTCGAAGCACGCCCGCCGCTCTTCTTGGCGGACATACGTGTCTTCACTTAACGGGAAGACCCCTTTAGCTGAGGTGTGGAAGCGAGTCAAAAGGATTCCGGGCAAGTTCTCGCAGGACCTCTCTCCCGTTCTACAGGAGAATGGGACCGCAATCTCGGACCCAGCGTCCGTGGCGGAATCCTTAGCGACCGCTTTTTCCGCATTCTCTAGCCGGGATGCTGCTCCGCCAGCATTCAATGCACGTCGTGATGTCGCGGAAGGCCGCCGGCTGGACTTTACCTCCAGAGGCGGATAGCCCTTCAACGACAAGTCTATTGTGAGTGAGTTGCGCTTCGCTCTCGCTTCGTGCGCCTACACCGCCCATGGTCCGGACGATGACCCGTACGCCATGCTTCGACACCTGGGGGAGCGAGGCATGGCCTTTCTGTTAGATTTGTTCAACAGGATCTGGGTAGAGGGTCTTCTCCCAGACTCCTGGCGAATCGCTACTGTGCTCGCCTTTCGCAAACTGGGGAGAGATCACTCTACTCCGACCGGTTTCCGCCCAATCTCTCTAACCTTTTGCGTGTGCAAGTTGATGGAGAAATTGGTAAATGTTAGATTAGCCTTTTTCCTGGACAGTGGAGGCTATCTGTCTTCCGCAAGTTCCACTCCACGTCGGATTCTCTGCTCCAACTGGAAAATGCCGTCTGCGAGGCCTTCCTTCGTAGACAGCACTACGCCACAGTCTTTTTCGATCTGGAGAAAGCGTTTGATACCGATTGGCGATACGGTATCATAAAGACTCTCCACACGATGGGGGCGAGGGGACGCCTTTCAATGTTTATATCTGAATTTTTGCGAGATCGTCGATTACGCGTACGGGTGGGGGGAGCCCTCTCCGGCCCAAAGGAGCAGGAAGAGGGTGTCCCGCAGGGAACTGTCCTCAGTGTCGCACTCTTTGCCCTGAGCATCAACGGCATCACCTCAGTGCTGCCGAAAATGTTCTCGCTACGCTCTACGTGGACGACCTTTCAATCTCTTTTGGCGCAGCCCAGATGCCAACTCTGGAGCGTCGACTCCAACAGGCATTGAACCGCGTCTCTCGCTATGCCGAAGCGCACAGGTTTCGGTTTTCTTTGGCCAAGACTAAGGTAGTGCACTTCTGCCGCCATCCACGGCTTTGCCCCGATCCAGATTTGTTTCTTAATGGGGTGCGCCTGGACGTGGTTGAGTCGCACCGTGTCCTTGGTCTTGTATTCGACCGACGCCTCACCTGGGAGGCTCATATTCGCAGCCTTAGGGTCTCCTATACCCGTGCCATGGACATTCCTCGTTACGTGACGTTCAGCGCTTGGGGCACTGATAGGACTACTGCCCTACTTTTTTATCGATCCTTTGTTCGTTCGAAACTCGACTACGGATGCGAATTTTATGCCTCCACAGCCGAGCGTTTATTGCGGAAGGTGGATTCGATCCACCACACCGGCCTTCACCTTGCGACCGGTGCGTTCCGCACTTTCCCCATTGAGATCCTGTTAGTCGATGCTGGGGAGATTCCACTCGCTCTGCGCTCCGTGCAGTGCATCACCTGCCTGTACGCGCGAGCCCGGCGCCTCCCTCAGTCGCCAACAGCTCTCACTGCTTCCGCAGCTGATCTCGATGGTGCCTCTGCCACCGAGAGATGCCCTTCATACCCTAAGCCCTTTGGGTTTAGGGCCAGGAAACTCCTTGGAGAGCTAGATATAGCTCTCGGGCCGGTGGCGCTCCTGGTTCTGCCCAGAACGCCACCCTGGAGGGTACCACATTTGGATATTTGTCGCCACGCCTCTGCTCCCAAAGCTTGTACGGCACCGGGAGTATTGCGTTCGACCTTTTTGGAGCACACATCGTGTCACGCTGGAACCGTGCCAGTGTATACGGATGGCTCCAAGTCCCAAGAGGGGGTCGGCTTCCACTCCGTATCCCCCCTGTTTGAAGTCAGCGGGGCTCTACTAGGCGCTGCGTCTGTCTTCACGGCCGAGCTGGTGGCACTACACCACTCGGTACGGGAGAGTACGCGTCGTGCCCGGTTTGGAGACCGGATTGTGATCTATAGCGACTCACAAAGCACCCTGAGTGCTCTCGGGGCATTGGAATCTCCGCATCCCCTGGTTCGCGATATCCGTGACGCCACGGTTTTGGCGAGCCGGGCAGATGTCGAGATTATCTTCTGCTGGGTTCCTGGACATGTAGGAATTGCGGGGAATGAGCGCGCCGATGAGGGCGCCAAAGAGTCCGCGAGGACTCTACGACCGGACCATCGTTTCGCTCTTCCTCACACCGACTACATGGCAGGAATACGGGCAGCTCTTCGGACTGCTTGGCAAAGAAGATGGGAGACGGTCGAAGGAACTTAAAGTTGCGTGCCATTGCACCGCGACTGTTCCCATGGAGCTATCTATCCTTCAATGCCGTGACGGCTGCAGGTCGCTTTCTGTCGTCTCCGAATCGGACACACTCGTGTGACGCATCGCTATTTGATGGAGCGCTCGCCTGCGCCCTATTGCGACGACTGCGTTGTCCCCCAGACTGTTCGGCACATTCTTGTCGAATGTCCCAGTATGGGTGATCTTTGCGCACGTTACCTGTCCCGGGATGGGCGGGGTCGCTACCGCCTGTCCTTTGTACTCGGGACGAGTGCGTGCACCTTGACTGGTGGACTTGTTGACTTTTGGGGAGAGGCCGGCCTTCTCCCTTTCATTTAACCAGGTTTAATTGTTGTTTTTGTTATTGTTTTGTTATTGTTATTTCTTTTTATTGTTGTTTCCTGTTCAATTTTTTTAAAGTAGCCTAGAACTGGGCTGTTTGTTTACGGCGACTTATGCCCAAGTCGGCAGTCGCTAGATAGCCCCTTAAAAAAAAAATGTCTTCCCCTAGCGATGGTCCTTTTTGTGGGTGGGTTTTGACGGAGGCGGATGACCTTTGATAGGACCTTGTGGCTTTTTTTCATCTGAGAAATTATGTTATGTTATGTTATGTTATGTTATGTTATGTAATATCTTTTGAATCTGTGCAATGAAACTTCTCTCACCTCCAGAGGCTTACGACCTCATAGCGGCGACAAATAATAGCTCGATCTATTGGAAAGTAGTGCTTTCAAATGCTAATAACTCCAAAAATAGTTGTTTGAACGCAGAATAAATAGCAAAAGACTATTTAGATATGTCTGTAAGATAGATTAAATAGATTAAAAAAAAAGTTGAATTTGTTAATCATATTATTATTCTGAATTCTTAGAAAAAATTTGGATAAAAGCTTCAAATATACGAAAAACCAGCCCTTTCTTAGCTGTTTTTCAAACTATAAAGAAACTTTTAGAAAGAACTTGGATAAAAACTTCAAATATACGTAGGTGACCCACAAACTAAAAATTTAAACCGCTCAGAAAATTGCCTCCCTAAAATAGTGTTATGGCTAAAACCGCAGCTTAGATTAATGAATTGTGCCTGAAACTAGAATAACACCTCCCAAATTATTCCAAGGCATGATTAGGGTCGCTGCGAACTTCTTATACGAGGTCTGCTCAATACATTTCATACCCCTAAATAAGTCATGACGCAAAGCTGCCAAATCCAAAACTGAGAGAAATGCAAAAGGTGAAAAAAACAATCGGTTCAAAATATCTCGTATGACGGCACTATAATAACGTCTGCCTAAAATACATCTATTTTACGTTATCATAATTAAACCAGAGAAAAATATGAAAATTTAAACTGTAATTAAATAACATCTGGGTTCGCAAAAATATACTTGGCATAATAATGGGAATTAAATGTTTTTAAGCGCTTACGATTGAATTAATAACCATAAAATGGAGCTAAAATCTTTCGTTTTTATCCACTATTCTAAATTAATCCTTTACTTACCTGCTTACACTTAGTTACTGAAGATATTAATTGCCATTTTCTCCGATAAATCTAATAGCGTCCACTAATTGGTATATAAAATAAATCGAAAATGCACTCATACTTCTCCAGTCAAGTCACAAAAGCACAACACAACAAACGCACCGACCTTGAGGAGAGGACATGGGGAAATACAAGGTGTAACCGCCTAAGGCTTGATCTTACTTAACATTTCGGGTTGCAGTTTTTTTCGCAATAATCCTTTGCCAAAAAGAAATATTCGAACGATTCGTTTTTAAACTCTCTTCTTAACATTCTCCGTCGATGTGATTCGATATTATTCAATTTAAAATGCATTTCTTTCGCGTTGTAATATTTTAATTAAATAAAAATGAACAGGTAACATAAAGGTATAATAGGGGACAGATAAACTCCACCCGTTGCAAAATAAAATCCCATCAGATTGGTCGGTCATGTGCGCATGCTCCGCGCATCAGCCAATCCGCTGAGGTCTTAACTTGTTCATCTTTTTCCCCATTCTCCAGGTTTTATGCGTGGTTACATGCTTTATTACTTGCGGTTACATGGTTTATTGTTTACATGTTTTAGTATTTGTCAGGGTTTAAATAAAAATAATTTAGTTTATTAATTATAAGAATTGAACCCATTAATTAACTCGCGGAAAGAAACTTTGTTTACTTATCAAACTTACGTAAAAAATAGATGCATTTTTACGCACTTGGGAGAGCACTAAAATCTTTCTGAGATGCATTAAGTTGATTAATTCTTTGTTTAGATGCTTTAGTCTTTGTGTTTAGATGCTTTAGTCTTTGTGTTTAGAAGCTTTAGTCTTTGTGTTTAGAAGTTTTAGTCTTTGTGTTTAGAAGCTTTAGTCTTTGTGTTTAGATGCATTATTCTTTATGTTTAGATGCATTATTCTTTATGTTTACAAGTTGTAGTCTTTGTGTTAAGAAGCTTAAGCTTTTTACAAGGTTTAAATCCAAATAATTAAGTTACCTGCAGAAGACACAACCACAACCTTTTGAGTTAAGGGCGAGGGGTTCATAAGCGACTTCCTCCCCAAGGGAAAAGGTATTTATACATATGATTAATTATTCTTCCGCTTATTATTAATATTATTGTCACTATGATTTTTTCATTATTATTGAAATAAAAAGCGAAAACCAACGAAGGCATCAGCAGAAAGATGTTTTGAGAGGATTACAAAGAAAGTGGTGAAGTTGGGTGACCCCCGCAACAGGGTGCGCAGCTGTTGACCGTTTCCCATGCTACCTAGAGTGGCACGCCCTTCAGGCCCCATTGCCCCCGACAGTCTCAAACTAGACTGAGACTACTTGGGCTTTATTCCATCTAGACATTTCCACTTGCCCTGCTGGACCGCGACACTGAGGGCACTTCCCTGAGGAACACTATCTTCTTGCTCTATTGGACCGGAGAGAACCATCTCCACCCGTACGCAAAAATCGACTATCTCGCACGAACCCAAACAAAAAAATAGGGGGGGGGGTGCGTCTACTTCCCTCGATAGTATGGAGGGTCTCTATCATACCGTATGGCCATGGGGTATCCTAGTCCTTCACACCAAAGAACACCCTGGTGAGGTGAAGTCCACGAAGGAAGTCCTTACACAAGTCATTTTAAGCCCGGACCAGAACATCCGACGTGGAGTGGAACTTTAGAAAGCCACACTGTCCACCAGATATGAATGTTAATTCCATTATCCCCCAAATAGACTAACATTAACCAATTTCTCCATCAACTTTTGGCACACGCAGGAAGTTAATGAAATTGGGCAGAAACCAGTCGTAATAGAATAATCTCTTCCCAGCATTCGGAAAGCATGCACAGCAGCCATTCGCCAGGAGTCTGGAAGGATAGCCTCTGTACATATCCTGTTGGAAATATCTAACAGAAAGACCATGCCTCGCTCATCCCTGCATCCCCCGTAAGGGGCGCGGCGATTTGCCATCCTGGCCGCCGTGCTGACGGGATCCAGCGCTCCGTCCGGCCCCAGCTTAGCCTCTCTTACTTCCTTCAGATAGCCTGTATTTCTCCCACACTTCATCGCTTTTCATACAACCTCTCCCACAACTTTCAATGGTCAGCCTCTAATTTCACAGGGTAGATGCTGACCTTCTTCTCAAGCCAACTGTCCCGGATCGGGGCTGAGAGGGGAGGGGACAACGTTCCCTAACCCCTGAGCTCCGGTTCGGAATGTTTTTTTTTAACAACCTGCTTAATCCCCCACCCATACCTTCGTCACATCCCTTTTCCTTTCTTCTTCACACTCAGTTTTACGCCGCGTCTAAGGTGGAGCCGCCATGCCGATGGACTGCCAGGCCACCAGGCGGGAGGGATGGTCCCAAATGGCGGCGCCTGGCTCTGCCAGGCCTGTAAGCACCTCTTGCAGTGCGGGCAACTGCGAGAGGTGGTGAGCTATTGCGTCCCGTATAAAAAGAGGGTCACCATGCCCATGTATGCAAATAAAAAAAACCCAAATCTCTCCCCATTCCCCCTTATACACCGACGGAGCCGCCCTCGGGCAGCTCCACCAAAAAAATGGAGGTCCCTCGCCCCCCTGTGCTTGCGCAGGGGACCCTCCATATTTCTTTAACCGGAGAGGAGGCTTACTCCTCTCCTACACCTACGGATGAAGGGGACTCAGTGTCACACTCTTTGCCCTGAGCATAAAAATAAAATCCACACAGATTGGTCGGTCATGTGCGCATGCTCCGCGCATCAGCCAATCCGCTGAGGTCTTAACTTGGTCATCTTTTTCCCCATTCTCCAGGTTTTATGCGTGGTTACATGCTTTATTACTTGCGGTTACATGGTTTATTGTTTACATGTTTTCGTATTTGTCAGGGTTTAAATAAAAATAATTTAGTTTATTAATTATAAGAATTGAACCCATTAATTAACTCGCGGAAAGAAACTTTGTTTACTTATCAAACTTACGTAAAAAATAGATGCATTTTTACGCACTTGGGAGAGCACTAAAATCTTTCTGAGATTCATCAAGTTGATTAATTATTTGTTTAGATGCTTTAGTCTTTGTGTTTAGATGCTTTAGTCTTTGTGTTTAGATGCTTTAGTTTCATGTAAAAATGCTTTAGTCTTTGTGTTTAGAAGCTTTAGTCTTTGTGTTTAGATGCATTATTCTTTATGTTTAGATGCATTATTCTTTATGTTTATTATTCTTTATTTTTCGGCATCACCTCGGTGCTGCCAAAAAATGTTCTCGCTACGCTCTACGTGGACGACCTTTCGATCTCTTTTGCCGCGGCCCAGATGCCAACTCTGGAGCGTCGACTCCAACAGGCATTGAACCGCGTCTCTCGCTATGCCGAAGCGCACAGGTTTCGGTTTTATTTAGCCAAGACTAAGGTGGTGCACTTCTGCCGCCATCCTCGGCTTCACCCCGACCCAGATTTGTTTTTTAAAGGGGTGCGCCTGGATGTGGTGGAATCGCACCGTTTCCTCGGTCTTGTATTCGACCGACGCCTCACCTGGGAGGCTCATATTCGCAGCCTTAGGGTCTCTTGTACCCGCGCCATGGACATGTTCCGTGACGTTCAGCGCTTGGGGCGCTGATAGAGCTACTGCCTTTTTTTATCGATCCTTTGTTCGTTCGAAACTCGACTACGGATGAGAGTTTTATGCCTCCGCAGCCGAACGTTTATTGCGGAAAGTGGATTCGATCCACCACAGCGGCCTTCGCCTGGCGGCCGGTGCCTTCCACACTTTCCCCATTGAGAACCTGTTGGTCGATGCTGGGGAGATGCCACTCGCTCTGCGCAGCGTGCAGTGCATCACTCGCCTGTACGTGCGAGCCCGGCTTCCACGCTGTATCCCCTCTGTTTGAAGTCAGCGGGGCTCTGCCAGGCGCTGCGTCTGTCTTCACGGCCGAGCTGGTGGCAATACACCACTCGGTACGGGAGATTACGTGACGTGCCCGGTTCGGAGACCGGATTGTGATCTATAGCGACTCACAAAGCGCCCTGAGTGCTCTCGGGGCATTGGAATCTCCGCATCCCCTGGTTCGCGATATCCGTGACGCTACGGTTTTGGCGAGCCGGGCAGATGTCGAGATTATCTTCTGTTGAGTTCCTGGACATGTTGGAATTGCGGGGAATGAGCGCGCCGATGAGGGTGCCAAAGAGTCCGTGAGGACTCTGCGACCGGACCAGCGTTTCGCTCTTCCTCACACCGACTACATGGCAGGAATACGGGCAGCTCTTCGGACTGCTTGACAAAGAAGATGGGAGACGGTCGAAGGGAACTTAAAGTGGCGTGCCATTGCGCCGCACCTACCCATGGACCTATCTTCCAATGCCGCAACGGCTTCAGGTCGCTTTCTGTCGTCTCTGAATCGGACACACTCGTATGACGCATCGCTATTTGATGGAGCGCTCGCCTGCGCCCTATTGCAACGACTGCGTCGTCCCCCAGACTGTTCGGCATATTCTTGTCGAATGTCCCAGTGTGGGTGATCTTCGCGCACGTTACCTGTCCCGGTACCGGGATGGGTGGGGTCGCTACCGCCTGTCCTTTGTAATCGGGACGAGTGCGTGCACATTGACTGGTGAACTTGTTGACTTTTGGGGGGGAGGCCGGCCTTCTTCCTTCATTTTATTAGGTTTAGTTGTTGTTTTTGTTATTGTTTTGTTATTGTTATTGCCTCCTAATTGTTATTTCTTTTTATTGTTTTCTGTTCAATTTTTTTAAATTAGCCTAGAACTAGGCTGTTTGTTTACGGCGACTTATGCCTAAGTGGGCAGTCGCCAGATAGCCCCTTAAAAAAAAAAATCATCCCTGCATCGAAGCATAGAGTAGGAGATATCCTACGGACCATGGGCAATATCCACTTACTAAGCGAGGGCAGAAATCCTCTCGGTGGCGTTCAGCGAGCCCACGAAGTGTTTTAAGTACTTGCCCAGCAGCATACCGGTTAGAAAACGCGGAGTAAACGGTCGCGAAGGACTCCGGCTCGGAGGCGTGGTCAGAGATTGAGGTACCGTCCTCCTTGAAGACGAAATGGGAGTCTTGAGAGAACTTGCCCATAATCCATATGGTATGCTCCCATACCCCTGTAAGAGGTATCTCTTCTGTTGAGTAAAGACAAGTATAGCTGCCAATAAGAACGGCAAGCGTGCTACGAAACGTCCATGAACCTAGTCCTCGCTGGAAGAAATTTACAAATGGTGATATCCTTCGAGAGGCGCTCGTAACGCCTATAGGGATACCTTTTCTCCTTAAAGGCCGTCTTACACTCCGTAGCTTCCAAGGAAGCGGTTGGCGTGCAAAACGCCAAGAAGTTCGAGGAATGAATGGCAAGCTGGCAGCGATCAGTGTACCGGAGAAGAACTAAACGACCTCATCCACTGACCTAAACTAATCGACTGAGATAGGAAAGTCGATCATATCCTTGAATGCGGACCACCGTGCCCGCTGCAAACACCACTCAGATGAGTTCTAAGATGGCAAAAGATACTTTAATTTGAAAGTGATCAATACCGTGAAGGTCATCGACCACTTCTGACCCCAAATTAGGCTTTGCATCCGGAGAACACAGAGATAGGATTGAGGTAGGAAAATTAGCGGTTCTCTGGCAGTGCTAAGTGAATTCGTTAACATCAGGATACCGATCTCCAACGCGTTTATCAGGCCCGCCAGAACCTTGGCCCTGAGATTAGTCATGCGGTCACTACAGAGTGGGTGCCTACCTTTCAAATTCTATAGGAGGATAAAAATTTATATATATATATATATATATATATATATATATATATATATATATATATATATATATATATATATATATATATATATGGAGCCCATCTGGCGACTATTTTAGACTTAAAAAAAACAAAAAGCTAAAACACATACCCAAGCTTCAAAGATATTTTGAGCGTAGGAGGGAGGCCCCCGCCCCCCCATCCGGTGTCCAAGCATACAAACAACACTCAGTAGCTGTATACAATCGAGGAAGCCTGCCTCAATAAATTGAAACATTCAACTGGTCGGTGTGCACGAATACGTCCCGAGTAGAAGGGACAAATGGTAGAGACCCCGCTACTCCCGGTACCAGGACAGGCAACGTGCACGAAGATCCCCCAAATTGAGACACTCAACAAGAAGTGCCGAACAGCCTGGAAGATAACGCAGTCGTCGCAGTGAGGTTCAGGGAAGCGCTTCATCAAATAGCGGTGCGTCCCGCGATTGTGTCCAATTCGGAGACGACAGAAAACAAACTGAAGCCGTCGAGGCTTTGGGAGCAAAGGCATGGCGACAAATGGTCAAACGTGGTACCTTTTAGGTTGGCGTCCGGGCATAACCAGAAGCGCCACCGGCCCGAGAGCTATATCGAGCTTTCGAATGAGTTTCCTATCCTTAAACCCGAAAATCTTGGGATATGATTGACGTCTGTCGGTAGCATAAGTACCGTCTAGATTGGACTCAGATGCAATGAGAACCGTTGGCGATTGAAGGTAAAGCCCACTCGGTGGCCTTCAGAGAGCTCATGGCGTGTATTAAATGCTGGCAGAGCAGCGACTGAGATAGAAAAATCATTTCATTAAATGCAGGCATTCGTACCTGTTTCAAGCACCACGGAGGTGTTTTCCCAAGGGGCAGCAGTCCACAAAATTAGATTTTTTTTGAGAGGAAAGTGGTCAGTATCATGAAAGTTATCGACTAACTCCTCCAAAATCAAGCTGTGCGTCTGGATAACAGATCACGACAAGAAAAAGAAGCGGTTCTCGGACAGTGATTCGTAAACTCAACCACATTTAGCACACCAATCTCCAACTCTTCGATCAACTTGGCAAGGAACTGATCCCTTAAATTACTTGTGTAGACCACCTAGAGGTGGTTATCTACCGTTCAAATCACCGAGAAGTAGAAAGGGCTGCATTAAAGGGAACAGAGGGGGTATGTATGTTGACATAAAAGTATACCTCCTATCTAAGTGTAGCTGCACAACCACTGCATAAAAGGACCCTCAGGTCATTTCCCTCTGAGTCTAACGACTCAATCTAGGCACGCTGGGGGGCTGCTTTGCCTTACAAGATGGGCCGCAGGAAAGGGGAAAGTGAACCCTTGTTTTAACCAGAAAGGAGCGTGAGACCGTGGATACGCCAGCTCTATCACAAAGGTGATAACAGATAGAGCTGGCAGAAGGGTTCCGATGGGATCAGAGGCTACCGTGCTCGTAGGTCTGACCTCCTAAGTGGCGGCAGGACCATATCCTGTGCGTCTTGAAAAGAGACTCTGTTCGCAGCTTGAACGGTCATGACCCCTTTTCAAGAAGATACGAATCACATTGCTTTGAATAAGCAGTGTGGCTCGCCGCAATTCAGACACAGCTTTACATGCAGCTTGTCATGTGAGAACCTTGCACAGATTGAACAGATTTCCAGTTGCCTCGAATTGGCTCGTTTTCAAAGGCCATTTGTATGGCCGAAGCGGTAACAGTGTTAGCACCTTAAATGCATTGGCACGAATGCATTGGCGCAGTGGCAATACAAACCAGCACGCACCGACTCAGAGAGCCTATCACGATCGAACGTGACCTTGCCTGTTTCCTTATACAACGCTGGACCTTGATTGCTCCTTGGTTAGGCAACCTTTCGTTGATATCTTCCAAGGAGTAGCCAAAGAGTTCCCTGACATAAACTATTCCTTTCACAAGATTCATGTTGCTTCTACCGGCGAGCCATCAAGTGTCCGAAAAGCACTTATAATAGTTGCCTGGGAAGGGTCAGCCGCATTCGCCGGAAGGGCCCCGTCCGAGAAACGGGTGACCTTCGGTTATCTATCATTTATCCTAGCTAGGCCTGCCTCTGATGAAAGATGTCACCTTTGACTAATATAGTGCCACCAGTTGACAGAACGACAATAATATGTTTGAAGCCGGCGGCCTCGAAAACGCCAGTTAGCTTGTTGATGAGGAGAACAGACGTCATCAAGACCTCGCTCACCTTACTCTTCGACATGGTCTGTTTGGAATTCCCTACCCCATCCGAGGGGTCACTCGGGAGAAGTGGGGGTGGGGTTCTTCTGATTATAGGCGGTTCCATCATGCGCCAAAAATGGCGATTTGCATTCTGCCCAAAGAGTTCAATTTTGATCACTGAGCAAACATCCGTCGCAATAACAAGTGATCCTTCTTCAGAAAAAGAGTCTTGTGTGACTATCGAGATCTCAGAGCTTGTCTCTTGAGTTGTTCTTTTTGTAAATGATATATGCCCCAGTCATACGCAGATCGCTTTGCAGTTCTGTTCTAGTTATCATAGGGTTCTTTGATATCAATCTCAGCATTCTTCAATGAGCTTGTTAAGATATTTTCCTCGAGGCTCCACTGCAAGGAAGGTTTGCAGTGGTCCCGAAAGTCTTCTATATTTAGAAATCCAAACGTTTTACCTTGACCAGCCCCCCTCCGGGTAGGTCAGCTCTTCGGTGATATCCTATAGTGAGTAGTTAACGAATTCCATGTGATAGACTACTACCCTTTGGTACCAGTTCATGGTAGAGTGCGAAAGATCCCTCCTCTTACTTTCCTTTGTTGTCGAGGGCGCCACGATGATGGACGTCCTTAGTTTAGTCACTAGCCCTATTACCATGGCACCTGTCCGTCCCTGAGAGCCAACGGATTGAAAGGTTTCCCTATTTTTACTCTTTTTGTTCTTTGAAGAAGATGAAAAGGAGTTTACCATTTTCTCTGTGTCCGGCCTCCCCCCCTCCTCCACAAGGCGGGACGGACCAGCCTTGGCAAGATCTCTGAAAAACCCCATCAAGGGGAAAGGGTCCTCCTCTTCTTTTGGGTACTAGGAGCAGGTGCTACCACGGGAGGATCTTGTCTAGGAGCGGACTTAGGTTCGAAGATGTTTCCCACCGACTCACAGTGCTCACTCCCGATGAAGAAACTGCTACCTGAAGCAGGGGCGCTTTCGCGTCCACGTTTTGAGAGGGAAGGGGCCTCCATTTGAACACCTGCCCTAAGAAGTTGGGGATCATAGACCCATGGTCTATGATCACCTCGAGAGTCAATGGGGCCGGCGAGGTGATAACCATCAAGAAGGTTTTGGGGGCGGGCAGGCCAGCCCTAAATAGAATCACAATAGAGGGATCTATCTAAAGGAAGGGCGTGACCTAGTAGCCAGCGCTACTCTTTACCCCTCTAAGGGGGTCGCTCCATTGAGTCAATTCTACCGGGAGGTGCGAGTCTAGGTCGCCTGCTGCGTATATATTTAGCAGGCCCCTACGAAAGAGAAAGTGGGCTGGGCACTGTTGGCTCAATAAAAGTGTCACATGGGACGAAGCTAAAGAAATATTAAGGGAGAAACCCCCGTATCAAGAGATGTTGGAGAAAGCGAATCCCCCCCACCCTTCTCCACTAGAAGGTTGGAGGGGTCCCTGGGAAAGCACAGGAGAAACCTCCTCCAGTTGAGAAGTGAAGCCGGCCCTGTACGGCTCTGATGATAGCAATTGGGTAGCATCTTTGCCTGTTATGGGTGTTTGGAAGAGAACCCCCTCCACCAGGCGAAGGCGGCTTCAAGTTACCTCGCCCTTTCGGGCACCTAGGGAGAAAGAGCCCGTGGCTCTCTTTTCGTCTTCTGACACTCTTTTATCCACTCAGTTATCGCCAAATTATAGAAGAAAATAAAACAAAAAAACGAGGAAAAAGATACTATAATCCCCCGCTGCCCTTTGGAAGGTAAAGAGACAAGTCCTCCGAGGGTTAGAAACGTCCAGAATGTGATCACTTACACACACTCATCCCTGCGGATGTGAGCTAAGATGAACCTTGGCAACTGGACAAGAGCACTCAGCGACTTTGTCCTTGCACTTTAACCCACACAAGATGGGTCCAACCACCCCATATATTCAAAGAAGGAGGTGGTGAGAGTCGGCAATCAGCATATTCCGCCCCTAATGCCCGCAGGCTCTCGCAGCATCAAGGAAACATGTGTATCCTGACATTTGGCCAGGATCTGGTAAAACGAAAGTGCACCGAGCCACCAGACATTCTCTAGATAGTAATACGAAATGTTGCGACGGGATAGACAGGTCCATTAAAGAGAGGGGTGAGTGATTAGCCAATATTATCATACCCGGTACTGGGAGCTGGAGGGCGTGATTGTTCTTCCGGTGTGTGTACCTTTGGGTACACAATCCATCCCCCTGCGGGTCAGAAGTCAGTAAAAAGAGATCTGAAAGGCAAGTGGTGAATGTCCATAGGATCGAAAATAGTGGAGGATATAAAGCAGCAGGCCCTGAAAATAGTGGGTCAAGGAGGGTACATAACTGCGGAGACTGCGGCCGGCAAACCGTGACTGCCAGACGGTGCTTAACTCCGGGCACTCGGTCCAGGAGAATGTGGCGGTGGTCCAGATACCAGGTGTAATAGTTTGAACAAGGTACTCGCCTGCGGGGCACAAATTTAGCCGAAGGGAGTAGGCAGATAGTACGGCAAGGCTCGTGATAGAGGGCATTTCTTCCAATGTAATATTAGCCCCAGGGGGAGGGGGAGCGCAGAGGCATCGCCTACACCACAACTGCAGCAGACGAGTCATGGATTGAACGCGGGACATCGATGAAGATGTCTGTAGGCTAAAAATGGGGATTTCATGGGTGAGAAACTCTGATATGATAATCCTAGCCGGTAACAGACTTGACTCCTTGCAAGATACTGTGGTAAATTCCTGCTAAGGACACCATCCAGGGAGGAACCCTCATGAAAGAAATCTTATTGGAGGAAAAGGGAATGGAGTCCAAGAGAAGAAAAGCACCACTGGCATTGGTATTTGCCAGTGGTCTTCAGTGACAGGGCTAAATGGACACCGGAGGGAAAACTGTTGCTGTGGTCATCAGGCACAAGCGGAGAAAGGTTTATCCTATTAGGAAGGGACCTACATTATGCGTGGGTTGGCTCTGGTGAAGATGGACAAAGCCCTTGTAGCCAGTCGAATACCCCGGTTTAATTGGATCAAGGCGGGAGAGGGTCTAGGTCGATACGAAACTGTACACCCCGCAGCCAGTCTAGTTTGGACTGAACCAAGCATTGTCTAGTCTAACTGGTGCTACTTTAGCGTGCGGTCTACCCCAGTCTCCGTTGGTCTACTCCGTGAAATCACCTTTATCGTGCGATCCCCCTTTCATGGTATAATTTTATTATACCATGACAGAAACACTATTACCAATCATTGAGCGAGAATGTGAAAAGATTCAATGATTCATTCAGATGAATGGCCTACATATGCTAATCTATGTAAATGCCATCTTTACGGTAAATCATCAAGAACATTATGTGGATCCAGTGACAGGAGCACACACCCTCAGGCTATTGGACGATCCGGGTTAGAGGCCAAGACAACAATTTCAAAGAAAATGAGAGTCGTAGGTAGTGCGCTTTTCCAATCAGACAATCACTTCTGCTGGAAGGACTGAGAAAAGATGCAGCAGATTTGTTTGTGACATTCTTAAATGATATACGAAGTGTGTATCGTTAATTAATGATTTAAGTTAAATTGTCTGTATAAGTTAGATAGCATCAATGAATTTCGCCATAATGATGACCATTAATGCACTATTTAGCTTTTTTTTTTATCATTTTGATTATGAATAATTTTGATTTGAATGATTAAGTCATTAATAATATATCCATATTCAAATTGTTTTTATCATTTTGTAGTATAATGTTTTTATAGTTGAGGTAGGCTGCACACAAAAGTGTAAAACAGGCTGTTAGACCGCTCAAGTGTAAATGACCTGGAAGACTGAACGATAAAGTAGCACCGTCTACCTAACGTGCGGCGATAAGTATATCGAGCATTGTGAGACATAGGACTTAGAAGACTAGAGTGGAATGGTGGCTGAAGACGTATTCCACGAGAGGCTTCCATCGAAGATGATGCCTATAAACTTAAAGGATTTCTTCTTCGGTGTGAGGTTCATTGTATAAATAAGGTGGAGGACGAAATAGGACACAGGGCCCACTCAACGCCCGCAGTGGTGGGTAGTTGGACCTGTCTGACGACAGTGGGAGGAGACCTACCACCGTAGTAGATTACTTGCTCATAAACATAGTGTTCTGCTAATTGGAGGAGGAAGAGAAGTTACATTTTTTATCACAGGAAGTGGAAAATGAAGGTGGGCTGAAAACCACGAAGGCCAAGGAAGAACAAACTATGGTAATAGAGTGGCGAGAGGTGTGGTAAAATATACGGTTGTCAAAGACAACCAGCGTGGCATTACGGAGTGAAAATACTTTCCGGACGTCGTGCCTTCCGGAACCAGCTGGCCTTTCACGGACAGACTGCGATTATGCGTGAAAGGAGATGCGTGAAGCCACCATCCTCCTCAAGATTTTGCATGATCAGCAGGTCATGGGTATGGGGCGGTAGGCTGAAGCGTCCAAGGGGTCGGAGTCTAGCTTGAGTACAGGCACAACAATTGCCCTACGCCAGGCCGAGGGGAAACTGCCCCCCGGCCAAACCAAGTTGTGAAGATCTAGCCGGAAATAGAGTGCTGATACGTGGTGTTGGATCAATTATTAAGGTCCAGGGGTAGTGAACCGACATGAGAGGGTATTATACCCCGTTGTAGTCTCCATTAATAGTGGAAGAGAAGGGATATGGAAGCGAGTTGTCTGATGAGAACTTTGAAATTAAAGCGAAGTGGAGGACCAGCCTCTCTACAACCACTCCTTCGAACAGTAATGAAGTGCTGTCCTTTAGGACAGGGGGGCGTGTGATAGCGGGTGTTCCGCCTCGTCTAAACATCGTTGGGAGACGGGTACGTTGAAATCCCAGAGACGTACGCCTGGAAGAGCTGCGACCTTCCTCAAGACAACGTCGTGGAACTGCTCTTGCCTGGTACCGGCAGGATGCGTTCTTCGTAGGGCAAAACCCCTCACTACACTGGGCAGAACACCTGGGGATGGCCATAGAGTAGACTGTGACCAAAGATTGGAGGATAGAAGAGTGGGCATTAACTTGATGGAAGTTCGGGCTTCATCAAGCTGGTGGAAATTAAACACCCTATGGGATCAGGCTGTGTTGGCAGAGAAACCAGCCCAGCAGTGGCGGATTTTCAGGGTCGGCAGGGACTCCTCTGTAAGATTAGATTTAATTATAATAAATTATAGCAATATAATCTTAACTTCCATTTATAAGCAGCGATTTTGATTTTAACATTCTTTTGTATATATTAATATATATTTTTCAAGAAGTGGATTTAATGTTAATTTAATTAAGAATTTGCATCAAATTAGCCGGAGTAATCAGCCCGTAGAAGCTTCTGGGACTTTGTAAGAAATCCTCTTCTTGCTTCTCCCTATTATCATGTCAACATATTGGACCAATAGTGAACTTTCAGCCAATAAAGCATTGCCATTTCTTATAACAGGAGATCTTTTGGTAATTTTGAATACACAGCCACCGAGTTAAAAAAATCATGACTATTTCCAGCTCCTCCCCAAAGGGGCGGAGCACTGCATAAAAACAATGGACATTGAAGCGCCTAACAACGAATTCGAACCTTAAGGTGCTTAGTTCGAAATGGGGGCTTCGCCCCCATACCTCCTTTAACGGTGGCGGTCCCCCCCCCGCAATTTGTAATCAGCTAGTAGTATCACAATTCGTAAGCCTAACATTGCGATTGCCAGACGTCGTTAGAGGCTCTAATATTCATTGTGTTTATTCCGTGCTTCTTGACTTCAGACATATAAGCCCCGCCCTTGAATGCTAATCAATTCAATCATATTTTCTTTAATATTGAATAATATAAAATCTCCATATCATATTTTAAATCAGAAAAATACCTTCAAAATTGACAATGCGATGTATTCTATATTTAGCGTTCAAAACTATGTACTTTCCTTCACAAAGTTTCACCTAGCAACCGTCACTGACGTCATTCATTGTCAAATGAATTTGTCAGGTGCATTGTAGATTTTAGTCAGTGTTTGCTGGAGTGCCTATAATTATTTATATTGGGTTAATGCACCTATAAAAGAGATTTAATAATGTTTGTCTGGAAGTAACAGTGTTACATACAAACGCAATAGAAGCCACCTGGTGGATGGTTAGAAAATCACTCCCGAAGTCAGGCTGCTCTAAAAATCACATTGCAGGCTATCTCGCCATGGGCTTATGGAAGAAAAAGCACAGGCCCAATTTATTTCGAGACTTCGATCGACGAATTTGCCAAAATATATTAGGTATGTGAGGAATGGTCATTTTTTAATAGGCGTTTTTTTCGCTTAGCTTCATGTTCTTTTCTTTCGTCATTGGTTAGGTTAGCTTGCCCTCGGTTAGTTTGGCTTAGCTTAGGCTAGTTTAGGTTAGATAATTTTAGTTTACGATAGGTTTAGGATTATTATTTATTTTACCGTAATTACTTTGTGCATTTTATTACTTTTTGTAGTATTTTTTGTGCTTTGTTCAAATCTTCTTTTGGTAACACTGTATATTAGTTACGGATGGAAAAAATGTACATTTTTTGTTAATACTTCAGTTTAGGGGTGCACGATAGTGGGCCCTATTTCTGGGCTACAATTTAGGCCTTATTACGCCAGACGGTAGCCTAATCTGTATTTGGCCAATCACAGCGTTTTATTTGTTTTTATTTTGTTTCTGACCTTTATTATTTAGTAAATGCCTGCACTTCTACTCAGTTATATTATTTGTTTCGTTTACCTATTTCCTTTGAATACAATAAACCATTATTTTCGATTTTCGCGCCAAAACCCGTTTGTTGAACGTTTTTAATGCAGTTGTTTCGGGGAAGTATGTACATTTTTAATCTTTAATAACACTTCTCATAATTCCTCTGTAAATTTAATAGACTTTTGTTGAAATTATAGCCTCATTTTGAAAGCGAAGCGTTGCAGCAGGTACGGCTTGATTATAAGGTAATATCCCCAGCTCTAAATAGTAAGTTTGTTTTGTCTTTGGATTCGAACCTAATGCTAGGCTTTCAAATTAATACTACTAAAGGTTTAGATGAGGTTTCGTTGTACATACTTGTTCCTGAGGCACGAGCGAAGCGAGCGGGGGGCGAGAGGGGGTTGTCATTATTGGGGCGGGGGCTCCGCACCCCCATAATGACAAACCGGTGCGTGGATCTATAATGACTTCCAGTAACCAAACGGATATACGAATAATCTATAAATAAATAGTAAGTACGTAAAAACAGTACTAATGGTAGTTATCAATCACGGCTTCGTTTTCGCGCGGAAAGCAGTTATTTTGAAGATAGTATCGCTGCAAATAGTCGTACTCAGAGTGATGGTATCTTAAAAAATAAGTGCTTTCCGCGCCTAATCGAAACCGTAAATGATGACTAGAATACATACAAACACAATTACTACTGTTTTTACTACAAAAAAACACTGCCTAGATTTTCTGAAGTTTCACCAAACACCCATTAATTGTATCCCAGAAATGGCGCCTCTTATAGTGCGCCCCTAAACTGAAGTATTACCTATTTTTTAATGGTTATTATAAAAAAAAACCAATAGAGAGAAATTGATTAAAAAAATAAAACTTTGTCGCATATTAAATAAATCCTTCATGTAGCTTCGAGGGAAAATTACAAGACTATAATTTGCGGCCAATATAGTCATCTTGAAATGAGGGCGATATTTTGGGAGACAAAAATGAGCCCATAAAATTGCGTAGAATTTTACAGGTTAAATGAACATTATAGTTTATGTATCACTGTATGTTGATCATATTATTGCTTACTATGTTTTGTTTTTTTATTACTGCAGTAGGAAACAAAATGCTGTAAATTTCCAGAACATCCTCACCACGATATTTTGACCATAAAATGTATTTTGGTGACGTTTTCTGAGATCAGGAACGCGATTATAATAGTCACCAGGCAATGGCTTCGCCACTTCTCCCATACGGGGGGAGCTTGCGCTTCAATACTAAGATTGAAATTAAAATCTAAAAAAAAGCAGCCACGGTTAAATTTTTATAAATTTTCTGAACTTCGCCAATTATAATAATTTTAAAAAGGAACTCGAAACTAAATTTCCCCCCTTTCAAAATATCACGTTGCTAAAATATAGTTATAAATTTTCTGAACTTCACCATTTGTAATTCTTTGGGTTTTAAAAAATTTCGATACTTATATTTATTTCTAAACTTCACCATTTTTTTATATTATAAAAGAATTATTAGAAATAACTTTGATAAAAAAACATAAGTCATAACCAAACTAAGATGAAATTATTATTCAAATACTAAAAAAAATCCCCTTCTTAAATTATAGTTAGTGATGATGATGATGAAGTGATGATTACCGCTGCAATTCACTTTTTGTATAAAAGGTTTGATTTCCGTTATATTTCATTATATTGGGTGAATTTTAAGAACTTTTCCACCGTGAATTTTTGGACAAAATGTTTTTCTCGCGTATTTAGGAGTCAAACGAGAATATTACGTTCAGTGACGCCGCAAACGGCTTATTTTAGAGTTAGCCTCACATGAGATAACATCAAAAGTAAGCAATTTTCTACGAAAATAAGAGATTTGCGGAGACTACAATGATCATAAATCAGTAACCTAACCTAACCTTTTTACGACGAGCTATGTTAGACTAGGTTATGTCGTTAGGTTAGGCTAAGTTAGTTCAGGCTAGGTTATGTTTTTAGGTTAGGCTAGGTTATGTTAAGTTAGGCTAGATTAGGTTTGAGTCAAAATTGCGTAGAAGTTTAAGGGTTAAATAAACCTTGTTATTTCCTCAACAATTTTACCCACCCGATCTAATTTTTCTGCCTTTTTCTATCAATGGACGGGAATCTCCCGGGCAAAACTACAACCACTCCACAAAATGTTCGATACAATAACTAAACTTGTTTCCGAATTTCCCGTTGGGTGGCGCTGTTAAATACGAACCAAATTATCGCTACTTTAAGCGATAATTTGGTAGCTCAAATTATCGCTTGTATTTCAAGTTAGAGCTAACTATTGGCATTTTCAGCAGTAGATACAGTAAACACACACACACAAAAAAACAAGCCTAGAAGCCTGATTTGTTTTTAGTATGCACTTGTTTTTTACCATAATTTTTTTGTACATTTCTCCATCCAGTCTGAAGGCGAAAGGCGGGAAAAAAGTTTTATACTGATTAGACGGAAATTGGTATAAAACTGTTGCCGGATTTCGTCTTACGACAAGCCAATAATTAAAAGATTTTTAACAAAGCACAAAATAGTTCAAGAAATAAAATAACGAGTTAGCCTTCACTTTTCAAATTACCAGTTTGTGAAACTATGCGAACCTTTTGTAACTGCTTAACCGATTTTTTTATTTAAGTTGCAGTATAACCAACTGGAACGCACAAAAAGCCTCGATTTTGCCGTACAATCTACGTCAAGGTACCAATTTTTGGCAAAAATACTTCTCCACTGTGACCTCATCACAATTAAGGAAGAGAAAAAATATTGAAATTCAAACTTATATTTATAGTAAAATAGACTACTCAATATTCTATATAGATGGATTCGCAAAAATATGCTCGACACAATAGGAGATTAAATTTGGTTTTAAACGATTACAGTGTCTAAATATTAATCGTAAAATAATTGATAGAGATGAGGAATTGGTGCAGGCATTGAATGTTCATTTTAGTTCGGTATTTACCAGAAATGACACTACTTCGGTTGTTGGAAATGTAATAGTTAGCAATGAAGTGCTTGATAGAAGGATCACCTTCGATTTAGTAGAAATTAGAAAGGTTATAGATGAAGTTAAACCTAATAAATCAGCCGGGCCAGACTATATTTAAGCTAAAACTCAAGATGTATTCCTGGCCGCCGTACTGACGGGACTCGGTGCCCTGCCCGGCTCCACATCTACTCTCTGCCTTTCTGTACCAACTCTCCTCATCTTCACTCAGTGGCGTAGCTAGGGATTTTGGGAGTCCCCCGACATACAAATGTTTGATATCATGAATGACATGAAAACGACTCCTGCAATATTTTTGTGCACTCTGGTATGTCTGGCAATGTGTCAAGTAAAACAGGATTTTAGAAAAAAGTCGCCTAGTAAAGCCGACACTATTTACTAGGGAGGTTACCTCCTTGGCTGGGCATCACGGTGGGGACGGGTAGGTGGAGGGAGCTCGTAGCCATGACGACGGGCAAGTCCACCTAAGAGAAGGATAACTCTGATTTCAAAACCTTGGAGCCACAGGCATAATTTGTCTCTTCCAGAAGATCCTCTGTGAGTACATACCAATCCCATTGTGTGTTTTTTTAATGCTTTAGGATACCCATGTTTCATAGAGCTATAAAAATGCCCAAGTAATACAGAAAAAGATAGAAATTGGAAACTCCTTCTTTAGCCTGATTATAAAACAAAGCCTGTACCAACTGCATCACAAAAAATTCTCTTAAGTAACTTCTTAAACTTTGCTTGACTCATTCTTGAGCTCATATTTGTCTATATTTTTATGGGTGTCCTTATTTATCCGTTTTAATTTGTGCCCTCTTAAACCCCCCTTTAGCTACGCCATTGTCTTCACCACAGGATAAAAGTTGTGCTTCCCTCTCATTCCCTATCAGCATTCCTTTTTTATATACGAGTATCCCCTATACTCTGTGTCTAGGCTTAAGGACCTGACTAGCTTCCTCTTGCCCTGTCAGAAAAGGCTTTGGAACTTCTATAAGCAGCGCCTTTTAACGCCTGCAGGTTACAAGGGACCAGGACTTGAGCGACCTGGGTGTTGGGCGCGAATAATGAAAAGATCAGTTATCGCTTCAATAACCACTTCCCTGCGTGTAATGGGCTAAACGCCTTCCTGCGGTCGTTCTCGGGTGCATACGACTGCATTACCTTGTTGGCTGCCAGGTAAACTAAGTCTCCGGTTCGATCTCTGGGTGTACTAGAGCAGATCTTCAGATCTTGGCCGCTTTGTCGAGGATTAGTATGTACGTCCTACTAAAGAAATTCGCTCTCTCGTCCTACGTATCTGGCTGCTCAGTTGTGACCTGCAACTTTGGGAGAAGGACTGGCCACTAGACAGATTTTGATCGGTGTGCGTCGCTGTACCGGCAGCGAATAAAACGGTTTGCGTGAAAAGTCCGAAGCCGCAAGCGGGAGCGGCTGGACGCACGATATAACCAACCAAGCCCGATTTTTCCTTCAGTAGTCACAGGCGTACGAACTCCCGTGTGTTTGAAAGTCTTCATTAGTTTTTTTTTTCCAGCATGTCGAAGTACGCCCCTCTTTCTAAATCCTCGCCCGACTTTGGTATTGGATTGGACGAGAAGCTTAAAGGCAAGACACTACTCTGACCAGTGAAGGGGCTTCCCTTCCAGCCATTTGATTGCGGGGCTCCTTCTCCATCTTAGGAGACGAACGCAGCTCCATCTCTGTGACGGAAGTGATCTTCCACGTGCTTTCGAGTTCAAGTCGGCAACCTCATTGCCGTGGACCTAACTACTATTCCTAGAACGCCTGGTCACTTTTCACGCCGACAGCTTCCTCACTGGTCAGCTGAGTGTGAGACGGCCCGCAGACAGAAGCGATATGATTACATGTACTACTATAGCGGGTCATACTCTAGAATTATATGAAACTGGTAATGAGGGGTATTCAAATGATAAATATTGGTGAAAAGAACATATTTTTGGCAGAAAAGTTAAATTGTGATTGATCTAACCTACATCAATTTGAAGTTGAAATATTGTTAGTTCTGAGTCATTCACTATATTTTACTATTATTTTAGTTACCCATAAAAGATCAAATTTACCGTTTTCTATCATCAATACATTTATGTAGTCTGAAAGATATTTGACTAAAAAAATGTATTAGAGACACGAAAAGTAGGAAACCTGTTAAAAATTACCCTTAATTTAGTTTGGTCTAACTCCAAAATTGCAAGTAGCCAGTACTCATTAGTCAGTGGAAGGCAATATTCCAGTAGTGTTGCCAGTTCTGGTAACTATTGTAACTGTTGGATCATTTTAGAATAACATATAATTATTTGGTAGAGATTATTTCTTAATCTAAGTGCCACTTTTTCATTTGCAGATATACCTGCGATTAGTGTGACAATGGCGAAAATCAAGACAAGGTTCAAATCAAGTTCTCATCTGACTAGTTTTGTTGGGACTGGGCAAGAGCTGATGGTATCCGAGTTACCAACAATAAGAGATATTTTGAGGTACGGCATCTACCTGAGGGAGCAAAGTGAAGAAGACCAGAGAAATTATGAAGTGGACCAGCTGGTAAAAGACGTGTATCAGGGCTTGATTAATCAGTGGACCAAAGAAGAAAGGATAGCAGAAAAAAGAGAAAAAGTAAGGAGGAAAGCGCTGTTTTAGCAGGAAAAGCAGCAAGAAAAGAAATCGAGCATTTTTTGGCAGAAGGTGAAGATCTGGAGGCAGAAAATTCTGATGGTGACAACAGTTTGGGTGATGAAGTAACTTTTGAAGCTGTCCAAGAGCCGGAATCCTCCACCAGGAATAGACAGAATTATGATGAAATTCCAAATATTGCTCTTGCTAGTATAAGGTATGGTGCGGATTGAGACCAAATGCAGCTATAGCAACAGCAGCTTTAATATATGCTGGATTCATTACTGAGGAAGATACAAGTAAGGTAATTGATAAGAATAAAGTTAAGAGAGCACAGGAAAAGCTAATGACATTTATTGAACATGAGTTTGAAGGAAACATTTTTATTAACTTCACTGCCTTAAGTCTCAGAGGAAGGAGGGGTTGGATATTGTTTTGCCAACCATTAAAAGATCAACTTGGTATGCATACAGTGAAGCCATCCTCCATACCCTCCTATGCTCTGAATATCAGGCGGAGAGAACTGAAGGGGTGAAAAGAATCTAGACCATCAGGGGAGTAGGGAACCCAGATACTCAACTGCGAGACTCCTTTGTAAGGCTTAGAAGGACACCAGACATCAATTGTGATGCTACAAGAATTAAAGATCTGATAAATTGGTCAGAGGATGTCTCTGAGCCACCCCGTAAGGGGCGCGGCGATTTGCCATCCTGGCCGCCGTGCTGACGGGATCCAGCGCTCCGTCCGGCCCTAGCTTAGCCACTCATCCTTCCTTCAGATAGCCTGTATTTCTCCCCTACTTCGTCGCTTTTCATACAACCTCTCCCACAACTTTCAATGGTCAGCCTCTAATTTCACAGGGTAGATGCTGACCTTCTCAGCCAACGGTCCCTGATCAGGGCTGAGGGGGAGGGGACAATGTTCCCTAACCCCTGAGCTCCGGTTTGGGATGATGTTATTTTTTAACAATCTCCTTCATCCCCACCCATACCTTCCTCACATCCCTTTTCCTCTCCTCTTCACATTCTATCCATTTTTACGCCGCGTCTAAGGTGGAGCCACCATGCCGATGGACTGCCAGGCCACCAAGCGGGAGGGGTGGTCCAGAATGGCGACCAAGCCAAGATCGGCATATCCAGCCCCTTTGCCCCCCCGGTTGCGGAGCCCCTGACTAAGACGAAAAGTGCACAGGGCGGAGCCTCGATGACATCAGGGCCCCTCATTCAGAGGTTACCTGGCGTTTTCGAGCCCGCTGGCTTCAAACGCTTTCTCGTTATTCGCTCCACTGATGGCACCATGTTAACCAAGGGCAACATGATCCATCAGAGGAGAGGATTAGCTAGTGCAATTGGTAGAGAGCCGAAGGCAAATGCGGCGAATCCCGCCGAGGCGGCCAAGATAAGTGCTCTTCGGACACTTCATGGCACCCCGGTGAGTGTGACGCCGCACTCTACCATGAACTTTGTGAAAGGAGTAGTTTATGCGAGGGAACTCGTTGACTACTCCATTGAGGACATCACCCTAGAGCTGGCCGACCATGGGGCGGTCAAGGTCGAACGTGTGATGAGAAAACAGGGAGGGGCCTCGAGACCCACCCCTACACTCTTCGTCACGTTCGACTGTGACAAGCTCCCTGAGTCGGTGCGTGCTTGTTGGTACCGCTACCGCGTGAAGGCATTCGTCCCACTGCCGCGGCGGTGCTATTACTGTCACCGCTTCGACCATACGAATCGTTCTTGTAGACGTGCAAAGTCGGGGTCACCCGAAGTTTGTGTAAATTGCTCCAAGGCCGCACACGATAAGTCCAAATCGTGTGTGGCCAAGTGTGTCAATTGCGGAGAGCCGCACCCCGCTTCTTCGAAGCAATGTGGTGCATATCTCCTTGAGAAAGAAATCCTGGCTGTTCAGGCCCAGGATCGACTTTCATTCTGCGAGGCTGAGGACTTGGTCCTGGCGCGCCCGGATCTTTCTGGGACGTCATATGCCTCAATAGTTAGAAAGCCACCCTCTGCTCCTGGCCCATCCAGGCCAACGTGCACAGTTGTTTCCGCGCCCATTCGGAGCCCTTCTGCGGCGCTACTCAACCCGGGCGGTCCCCTGGTAAAGCTGGCAGCAAAAAGGGTTCACACCCAGCCCCGGCTAAAACTAGGGCTCCCCCCTCTTCCTCCAGCATGACCGTTTCCCGTAAGGCAAACCGGCCACGCGCCTCCACCGAGACGTTAGACTCACAGGAGGCAACACCCTTAAAGATGGTCACTAGTCCATCTTCCGGGGTTCCTAAGGCTGTCCCCCGAAAGAAGGACAGCAACAAAGGAGCTTCGGCTCCTTCGCGCAAGCCTAGTGGTGGAGCGAGTGGCTCGGAGACTGTGGTTCCTCGAAAAGAAGGCCCCCTGCCTCCGAAGCCGTAACGCCCGCCTAAGGTTTCGAGGCGGAGGGAGCAAAAGACTCGCATGGCGAGGTCAACCTCCCCCAATAAGTCCTCGAAGGCGACAGTGTCCGAGGTTCTGCCCCCGGGAAGCATACGGCCATTCCCGTGAGGGTCTTCAGTTCGAGGAGGGCCCCCGCGTCTCCTCCGAGCTAGGCCTGGAGGGCATATTCCTTCAATGGAATTGCCGTTGACTGCGGGCCAACTGGGAGGAGCTGCGGAGGCTCGTCTCGTCCCGTTAGCTATTTTTTTGCAGGAGACCATGCTAGGCGCGTGCCCCCTGCCCGCCCTCCCGGGGTATAAGGGTCTTGCGACCCCACTACCGCGGGATGGCCGGGCTGGGCGGTGCGCATGATGTCTCCGTTCTTCCTTTCTCTTTAGATACCTCCTTTCAGGCAGTGGCTGTGCAGCTGCACCTGGATAGGAGGTATACTATCATTTCTGCGTACATTCCACCGTCAGCTGACTTCGACGCGGGGGACTTCCGCCGCGTCTTGGCACGGTTGCCGAGGCCCTATCCCTTGCTTGGAGATCTGAACGGCAGGCATCCTCTCTGGGGAGATTACTCCATAAATCCCAGGGGACAAGTCCTTGCCGATCTGATTGAAGAGCTTGAGATGAGTGTCCGAAACGTAGATGAGTTTACGCATCACTGTCCGAGAACCGCTTTATTTTCTTGCCTTGACCTATCTTTGTGCTCTTCGGAGGCACAGCTTGATTTTGATTAGGGGGTTGTCGATGACCTCGGTGGTGCTTGGCGCGGTGGCCTGCATTTCAGGAAATGATTGAATTCTCTATCTCATTCGAGGAGTTTAGGTCGGTAGATGAGGCCATTGAGTTCTTCTCCTGCAACCTCATCGCCGTGGGCCTGACTACTATTCCTAGGACGTCTAGCCGTTTTGCACGCCGACCACTCCCATGGTGGTCGCCTGAGTGTGAGACGGCCCTCAAACAGAAGCGTTATGCCTACATGCGCTATAAGCGCCGCCCGAACGATTTCACTGTCGCTGAATTTCGTCGAGCTAGGGCTAGGTTCCGGTATATTTCGAAGCACGCCCGCCGCTCTTCTTGGCGGGCATACGTGTCTTCACTTAACGTGAAGACCCCTTTAACTGAGGTGTGGAAGAGAGTCAAAAGGATTCGAGGCAAGTTCTCGCAGGACCTCCCTCCCGTTCTCCAGGAGAATGGGATCGCAATCTCGGACCCCGCGTCCGTGGCGGAATCCTTGGCGACCGCTTTTTCCGCATTCTCTAGCCGTGATGCTGCTCCGCCAACATTCAATGCACGTCGTGATGTCGCGGTGGGCCGCCGGCTGGACTTTACCTCCAGAGGCGGAGAACCCTTCAACGACAAGTTTACTGTGAGTGAGTTGCGTTCCGCTTTCGCTTCCTGCGCGGACACCGCCCATGACCCGGACGATGTCCCGTACTCCATGCTTCGACACCTGGGTGAGCGAGGCATGGCCTTTCTGTTAGATTTCTTCAACAGGATCTGGGTGTAAGGTCTTTTCCCAGACTCCTGGCCAATCGCTACTGAGCTCGCCTTTCGCAAACTGGGGAGAGATCACTCTACTCCGACCGGTTACGCGCAATCTCCCTAACCTCTTGCGTGTGCAAGTTGATGGAGAAATTGGTAAATGTTAGATTAGCCTTTTTCCTGGACAGCGGAAACCATCTGTCTTCCGCACAGTGCGGCTTCCGCAAGTTCTACTCCACGTCGGATGCTCTGCTCCGACTGGAAAATGCCGTCTGCGAGGCTCTCCTTCGTAGACAGCACTACGCCACGGTGTTTTTCGATATGGAGAATGCCTATGATACCGCATGGCGATACGGTATCATGGAGACTCTCCACACCATGGGGGCGGGTGGACGCCTCCCAATGTTTATATCTGAATTTTTGCGAGATCCTCGATTCCGCCTACGGGTGGGGAAGCCCTCTCCGGCCCAAAGGAGCAGGAAGAGGGTGTCCCGCAGGGAAGTGTTCTCAGTGTCACACTCTTTGCCCTGAGCATCAACGGCATCACCTAGGTGCTGCCGGAAGAGGTTCTCGCTACGCTCTACGTGGACGACCTTTCGATCTCTTTTGGCGCGGCTCAGATGCCAACTCTGAAACGTCGACTCCAACAGGCATTGAACCGCGTCTCTCGCTATGCCGAAGCGCGCAGGTTTCGGTTTTCTTTGGCCAAGACTAAGGTGGTGCACTTCTGCCGTCGTCGACAGCTTCACCCCGACACAGATTTGTTTCTTAATGGGGTGCGCCTGGATGTGGTTGAGTCGCACCGTTTCCTTGGTCTTGTATTCGACCGACGCCTCACCTGAGAGGCTCATATTTGCAACCTTAGGGTCTCTTGCACCCGCGCCATGGACATTCTCCGTTCCGTGACGTTCATCGCTTGGGGCGCTGATAGGGCTACTGCCCTACTTTTTTATCGATCCTTTGTTCGTTCGAAGCTCGACTACGGATGCGAGTTTTATGCCTCCGCAGCCGAGCGTTTATTGCGGAAGGTGGATTCGATCCACCACACCGGCCTTCGCCTTGCGACCGGTGTCTTCTGCACTTTTCCCATTGATAGCCTGTTGGTTGATGCTGGGGAGATGCCACTCGCTCTGCGCATCGTGCAGTGCATCACTCGCCTGTACGCGCGATCTCGGCGCCTCCCTCATTCGCCAACAGATCTCACGTCATCCGCAGCTGATCTCGATGGTGCCTATGCCGCCGAGAGACGCTAGTTATACCCTAAGCCCTTTGGGTTTAGGGCCAGGAAACTCCTTCGAGAGGTAGATATAGCTCTCGGGCTGGTGGCGCCCCTGGTTCTGCCCAGGACGCCACCCTGGAGGGTACCACATTTGGCTATTTTTAGCCACGCCTCTGCTCCCAAAGCTTGTACTGCGCCGGGAGTATTGCGTTCGACCTTTTTGGAGCACACATCGTGTCACGCTGAAACCGTGCCAGTGTATACGGATGGCTCCAAGTCCCAAGAGGGGGTCGGCTTCCACGCCGTATCCCCTTTGTTTGAAGTCAGCGGGGCTCTACCAGGTTCTGCGTCTGTCCTTACGGCCGAGCTGGCGGCAATATACCACTCGGTACGGGAGATTACGCGACGTGCCCGGTTCGGAGACAGGATTGTGATCTATAGCGACTCATAAAGATCTCTGAGTGCTCTCGGGGCATTGGAATCTCCGCATCCCCTGGTTGGCGATATCCGTGACGCCACGGTTATGGCGAGCCGGGCAAGTGTCGAGATTATCTTCTGCTGGGTTTCTGGACATGTAGGAATTGCGGGGAATGAGCGCGCGATGAGGGCACCAAAGAGTCCGCGAGGACTCTGCGACCGGACCAGCGTTTCGCTCTTCCTCACACCGACTACATGGCAGAAATACGGGCAGCTCTTCGGACTGCTTGGCAAAGAAGATGGGAGACGGTCGAAGGGAACTTAAAGTTGCGCGTCATTGCGCTGCGATTGTTCCCATGGACCTATCCCCCAATACCGTTTCGGCTTCAGGTTGCTTTCTGTCGTCTCCGAATCGGACACACTCGTGCTACGCATCGCTATTTGACGGAGCGCTCGCCTGCGCCCTATTGCAACGACTGCGTCGTCCCCCAGTCTGTTCGGCACATTCTTGTCGAATGTCCCAGTGTGGGTGATCTTCGCGCACGTTACCTGTCCCGGTACCGGGATGGGTGGGGTCGCTACCGCCTGTCCCTTGTGCTCGGGACGAGTGCGTGCACCATGACTGGTGGACTTGTTGACTTTTGGTTGGAGGCCGGCCTTCTCCCTTGTATTTAACTTCTTCTTTTTTTTGTTATTGTTGTTTTTTTTGTAGGTCGGAGGCTCCTGCGCCGGGGGAAGGAGGACCTCCCCCCGACCCTGGAGCTTGCTCCCTGATTGTTATCCCCTTTTTATTGTTTATGTTAAAATTTTTATTTTAAAGTAGCCTAGAACTGGGCTGTTTGTTTGCGGTGACTTATGCCCAAGTGGGCAGCCGCCAGATAGCCCCATGAAAAAAAAAATTTGTCTCTGAGCCACCTCTCACTTGCTCTTTAAGTACTTCTGAATTGAAAAACTTCATTGACTCTCCTATGAAAGTACCTGACTGGCCTTGTCACACACAGAGCAATGAGAGCGTTGTAAGAATGGTGACTGAGGCTTCTTCCAAGTATTTCTCACATGAAAAGAGGGATGGAGGAATCAGGGCACAAGAGACAAGTAGACGTCTGATGTCCAGGAATGAGCCAAAGCAAGATTTGTGTGCTCTCGTGAAGTTTAACTTTTGAATATGACCCACAGTGACCCATGCAGCTATATGTGGAGCTTTGCATACACTTTTCTCACTCAATAAACTCAATGTAAATTTGAGGTTACTTTGTGTTTGTGTGTACTTGGATTAAATAAAAATAGGTTACATAAGCTCGTGACGAAAGGGAAAAATTTACTTTTATTTAAATGGAAATTGATGTAGGTAGGAGCAATTGTATAACAAAATCAAATTCTTTTTCAAAATCTACACCGGAAAATCTATCATTTAAGCACCCCTCATTAAAGGATTTAATGAAAATATATGGTTGCCCCAAAGTATGACCTGCCCCAAAGTATGACCTGCCCTAATGCACCCCCTCACCCCCAAGTTAGAGGCACCTTCGGGCCACTCCATTTCCTTTGTAGGGGCAGTTCTTCTTTTCCTATCATGGGTGACTGCCAAGAGAGAAGGCAGGTGGCCTAAAATTGACCGCTCCCTGTGGGAGTGGCTCTATAAGGAAAACCCCCTTAGGGGGGAAGGAGACCAGGACCCGTCGGTCAGTGCCCCCTAACATCCTGCATTTTAACCCAACAAGACGGTCCTTGATTGAGATCCGTGGTGGCTTGGGGGTTGGGAGCTGCATGGAGCACCCCTTCCCTGAGATGAACATGGTGCCAGACGCGACCAAGTCGCGTATGGCAAGATCTTCCATTGGCGTGAGTCTGGGCTCTGTGCCAAACACCGAACATAGATCCGCCCCGGGCAAGCTTCTCACACGGCTCGGTGCCCCCAAGGGCTTACACGGAGAGGAGGGACCTCCTCACCCTGCTGGTGCCCCTCTGACGCCCAAGACCTTCTCCATCTCAGAGAATGATCTTGCTAAGGCTGGTCCATCCCTCCTAGGAACTCTCCCCTGCGGTGGAGAGAAGTGGGTTCACTCCCCACACTCCTCTCCCCAAAAGAAGAAAAGCAAGAAGAACACTAAGAGGACCATAGGTTTCTCTCCCTCCGCAGGGGCTCCGGGGACGAAGACATGTCGCTGCTTCGGCAAGCAAGCCGGCCAAGATCGGCATATGTGGCGCCGAGGTGCCCTTGGGTGGAAAGGCCACATACCAAGACCAAATTCACAAGTGCGCTGAACGGAGCCTCAATTACGTCGGGGCCCTTATTGAGATACTACCTGGCGTTATCGAGCTCGTTGACTTCAAACGCTTTCTGGGCAATATTATCTATCAGATGAGAGCATAGGCTCGTTTGATCAGTAGACCCGAATGTGACTCGTTTCTCGAATGGGAGCCTTCTGGCGATTGTGTCGGATCCCTTCGAGGCGGCCATGATTAGTGAGTGCCATTCGGACACTCTATGACACGCCGGTAATTGCGACTCCGCACTCTATGAACTTCGTGAAAGGAGTGGTTTATGCGAGGGAACTCATGGACTATTCCATAGATGACATCACCTTAGAGCTGGCAGACCATGGTGCGGTCAATGTCGAACGTATGATGAGAAAACAAGAAGGGGCCTCGAGACTCCCACCTACACTGTTCATAACGTTTGACTGTGGCAAGCTCCCTGAGTCTGTGCGTGCCGGTTGGTATCACTACCGCGTGAAGGCATTCGTGCCACTGACGCGGAAGTGCTACTACTGTCACCTCTTCGGTCATACGAATCGCTCATGTAGAGGTGCAAAGTCAGGTTTACCAGAAGTCTGTAAATTGCTCGCAATGCTGCACACGATAAGTCCCTATGATGTATGTCCAATTGCGGAGAGTCACACCCCACTTCTTCGAAGGAATGGGGTGCGTATCGCCAGAAGGCGGCCCTGGCCGTTCAGGCTACGGATCGCCTTTTATTTTGCGAGGCTAAAAACTTAGTCCTTGTGCGCCCAGCGCTGCCTGAGACCTCTTATGCCTGTTTTTTAAAAAAAAAACAGACCCTCTACTCCTCGCCCTTCCAGGCCTACGCAAAAGGTAGTTTCCATGTGAAATTCAGAACCCTTCTGCGGTTTACTTCCTCACCTCTGCCCCTCCACTAGTAGAGCTGGCCACACAAAGGGTTCTCATACCCAGCCTCGGCTATAAACAGGGCTCATCAAACCATGCCTAGCGTGACAGTTTTCAGTAAGACGAAAGGGACCCCGAAAGGACAGCGCCAAAGGAGCTTCGGCTCCTACGCCCCTAATCAAGGCTGGACTGAGTGGTTCGGAGACGGAGGATTCTCCAAAGGAGGGACCCTCGCCTCCGAAGCCACGCTGCCTGCACAAGGTTTCAACGATAAGTCTTCGAAGGCGACAGCGCCTTCAGCGCCTTGTTTGGCCAACAGCACCTTCAGCCCCGGAGTTCTGCCTCAGGGAGGCGCACCGCCATTCCCGTGAGGGTTTTCTCTTCGAAGAGGGCTCCCGCATATCCTCCGACCTAAGTCTTTAGGGCATATCTCCAATTGGAATTGCCGTGGACACCGGTCCAACTGGGAGAAGCCGCGGAGGATCCTCTCCTCTCGTTTCCCGTTATCTATTATTTTGCAGGAGACCCTGCTGGGCGCGTGCCCCATGCCCACCCTCCCGAGGTATAAAGGTTTTACGACCCCACCACCACGAGTGAGATGGGGCCGGGCAGGTGAATACGGGACTTACACCCGGCATGGTGTCTCAGTTCTCTTTGCTTTAAATACTTTCATTCAGGAAGTAGAAGTGAACCTGCACCTGGATAAGAGGTATAGTGTTATCTCTGCGTACACTCCACCGTCAGCCGAGTTCAACGCGGGGGACTTCCGCCGCGTCGTGGCACGGTTGCCGAGGTCCTTCCTCTTGCTTGGGGATTTCAACGGCAGACACCCACTCTCGGGAGACTACTCAATCAATTCCAGTGGTCGGGTCCTTGCCTACCAAATCGACGAGCTGGAGATAGGTGTCCTAAATGTGGAGGAGTTTACGCATCACTGCCCCAGAACCGCTTCATTCACCCGTCTTAATCTATCTTTGTGCTCTCCGGGTGCACAGCATGATTTTGGTTGGGAAGTAGTCGATGACCCCCATGCTAGTCATCACTTTCCCATTCAAATATCATTTCTTGACCGCTGCCGTATGAAAGACCACCCCGGTGGTGGTTGGCACAGGTGCGGTGTTCCGCATTTCAGGAAATGACTGATTTCTTTGTCACAGTTGAAGAGTTTAGGTCGGTGAGTGTGGGGGGTGTTCTTCTCTGGCAACCTCATCGCTGTTAGCCTAACTATATTCCTAGAACGTCTGACCCTTTTGCACGACGACCACTTCCATGATGGTCAACCGCGTGTGAGACGGCCCTCAAACAGAAGCGTTAGGCCTACATGCGCACCATAGCGCTGCCCGAAAGATTTCATTGTCTGTAAATTTCGTCGAGCTAGAGCTTGGCTCCAGTATGTTTCGAAGCACGCCCGCCGCTCTTCCTGGTGGGCATACCTGTCATCACTTAACGGGAAGACCCCCTCTAGCAGAAGTTCTGGAAGAGAGTCAAAAGGACTCAGCGCAAGTTCTTATAGGACCCCACTTTCCGTTCTCCAGAAGAATGGTACCACAATCTCGGACCCCGCGTTGGAGTAATCCTTCGCGACCGCTTTCTCCCCATTCTCTAGGCGGGACCCCTGTCTTCCGCAAAGTGCGGCTTCCGCAAGTTCCACTCGAGGCCGGATGCTCTGCTCCGACTGGAAAATATAGTCTGCGAGGCCTTCCTTCGTAGACAGCACTACCCCAGTGTTTTTTTCGATCTGGAGAAGATCAATGATACCGACTGGTGATACAGTATCGTGGAGACTCTCCACGCGAGGGGACGCCTCCCAATGTTTATATCTCAATTTTTGCGAGATCGTCGATTCCGCTTACGGGTCGAGGGAGCCATCTCCAGCCCAATGGACCAGGAAGAGGGTGTCCCGCAGGGAAGTGTCCTCAGTGTCATACTCTTTGACCTGAGCATCAGTGACACCCCTTTGGTCAGGGTGAACAGACGTCCCGTATTTTACGGGATTGTTCCATATTTATAGCATTTTTCCCGCGTCCCGTATCGACTCTTCCAGGGACGCTTTTTGTCCCGTATTTTCATTATTTAGGGAAGAAAAATCATAATTTACAAGATTACTTAAAAAAAATACAATATATTGCTGATTTTTTGCAAAATACGGGGTAAAGGCTGCCGCCCCAAACTGGCAACAGTGGCGTGATCGCCGCATGATTCATCACTTAGCAGTGCTGTCAGATACAGGGAAATTTCCTTGTTTTAGGGAAACAGCGAGGAAGATTCAAATGTATGGAAATTTTAACCCGACATTCAACGAGGTTGCAAATTGACAAATATTTACTGGAAACATTTGGCAACTACATTCAGTTGAGCTGCAGAGATGTCAGATTGTGATGATGAGTAAACATATTGGCTAGAATTTGTGTTGGTATTTGTCGTGCTCTTGCTAATCTGTGTGACAAAGAGGAGGAAATTTCCCTAAATTTCCACAGTTGCTTCAAAAGAGCTCATACCTACCTGGAAAACTGAGTTGACCTCTGTGCTAGTAGTCCATTTTGTGTTCTGAAATGCCTGACCTTAAATGGTAAACCAGCTTTCAAATTTCTTCTAGACTGCCCCGTAAGGGGCGCGGCGATTTGCCATCCTGGCCGCCTTGCTGACGGGACTCAGCACCCCGTCCGACCCCAGCTTAGCCTCTTCTTCTTCCTTTAAAACGCTTGTTTCCTCGCTTTTCATACAACCTCTCCCACAACTTTCTCTGGTCAGCCTCTAATTTCACAGGGTAGATGCTGACCTTCCTCTCAGCCAACCATCCCGCATCGGGGCTGAGGGGGTGGGGGACAATGTTCACTAACCCCTGAGCTCCGGTCTGGGGTGGTTGGTTTTTAACAACCTGCTTCATCCCCACCCATACCTTCCTCACATCCCTTTTCCTCTCCTCTTCACAATCTATATATTTTACGCCGTGTCTAAGATGGAGCCGCCATGCGGATGGACTGCCAGGCCACCAGGCGGGAGGGGTGGTCCCAAATGGCGGCGCCTGGCTCTGCCGGGCTTGTAAGCACCTCTCGCAGTGCGGGCAACTGTGAGAGGTGGTGAGCTGTTGCGTCCCGTGTAAATAAGAGGGTCACCATGCCCAATGATGAGTATAAAAAAAACCCCAACCCCCAACTTCCCCTGAAACAGCGACGGAGCCACCCTCGGGCAGCTCCAGCAAAAAAATGGAGCCTTTCCCCCCTGTGCTTGCGCAGGGGACCCTCTATATTTCTCTAATCGGAGAGGAGGCTTACTCCTCTCCTTCGCCTACAGGTGCAGGGGACTCCCCCTCACCCCCTCTCTGGAGGTGCTTTCGGGCACCTGCCCTTTTCCAGCGGCAGTCCCCTCTTATCTTTCCAAGGGGACTGCCAAGAAAGCCAGCAGGCAGCCCATGGCCGACTGCCCCTCGTGTAAGCGGCTCGGTAGGGCAAACCCCCTTAGGGGGGAGAGGGAAGCCAGGCCCCTTCGGTCGCTTCCCTCAAAAGACCTGCTGGCAAGAATTTTAAACCTTGCTGGGGTCAAGGCCTGTGTCTCCCCACACAAGACTGGCGACACTGCCAAGGGGACCTGCGATGTCCTGGGAGGGGATGGCCAACTGGAGGCCCCTCCTGTGATAGACTTGGTCCTTGAGGAATACCAGCCTCAGACGGTAGGGTCTACCATGGGGGGGAATCCGGGCTCGGCGCCAAGCACCGAACCCGAATCCGCCCCTATTCAAGGTCCTCCTCAAACGGCTGGGGATTCTCAGGCAGTACAAGGAGGGGAGGGATCTCCTTCGGATGATGCCACTGCGACCACCCAGGACCTTCTACATTTCGGAGAAGGACCTGGCTGAGGCCGGTCCATATGGCCTGGTGGCTTCTACCGGCGGGGGTGAGAAGCGGGTTCATTCCCCGCCCTCCTCTCCAAAAAAGAAAAGGACGAAAAAGACCAAAAAGACGAAGAAGACTCGGGGCTCCTCTCCATCCGCGGGGGCTACGGGGACGGATGGGTCTGCTGCCACTTTGGCAAGCGACCAAGCCAAGATCGGCACATCCGGCCCCTCTGCCCCCCCCCCGGGTACGGAGCTCCTGACCATGACAAAGACCAAAAGTGCACAGGGCGGAGCCTCGATGACATCATGGCCCCTGATTCAGAGGTTACCTGGCGTTTTCGAGCCCGCTGGCTTCAAACGCTTCCTCGTTATTCGATCCACTGATGACAGCATGTTGTCCAAGGGCAACATGATCCATCAGAGGAGAGGATTAGCTAGTGCAATTGGTAGAGAGCCGAAGGTAACCCGTTTCTCGGACGGGAGCCTTCTGGCGAATGCGGCGAATCCCGCCGAGGCGGCCAAGATAAGTGCTCTTCGGACACTTCATGGCACCCCGGTGAGTGTGACGCCGCACTCTACCATGAACTTTGTGAAAGGAGTAGTTTATGCGAGGGAACTCGTTGACTACTCCATTGAGGACATCACCCTAGAGCTGGCCGACCATGGGGCGGTCAAGGTCGAACGTGTGATGAGAAAACAGGGAGGGGCCTCGAGACCTACCCCTACACTCTCTTCGTCACGTTCGACTGTGACAAGCTGAATCGGTGCGTGCCGGTTGGTACCGCTACCGCGTGAAGGCATTCGTGCCACTGCCACGGCGGTGCTATTACTATCACCGCTTCGGCCATACGAATCGCTCATGTAGACGTGCAAAGTCGGGGTCACCCGAAGTCTGTGTAAATTGCTCCAAGGTCGCACACGATAAGTCCAAATCGTGTGTGGCCAAGTGTGTCAATTGCGGAGAGCCGCACCCTGCTTCTTCGAAGCAATGTGGTACATATCTCCTTGAGAAAGAAATCCTGGCTGTTCAGGCCCAGGATCGACTCTCATTCCGCGAGGCAAAGGACTTGGTCCTGGCGCGCCTGGCTCTGCCTGGGACGTCATATGCCTCAATAGTTAGAAAGGCACCCTCTGCTCCTGGCCCATCCAGGCCAACGAGCACGGTTGTTTCCGCGCCCATTCGGAGCCCTTCTGCGGGTTCTACCCAACCCGGGCGCTCCCCTGGTAAAGCTTGGGGCAAAAAGGGTTCATACCCTGCCCCGGCTAAAACCAGGGCTCCCCCCTCTTCCTCCAGCGTGACCGTTTCCCGTAAGGCAAAACGGCCACGCGCCTCCACCGAGTCGTTAGACTCACAGGAGGCAACACCCCTGAAGATGGTCGCTAGGCCATCTTCCGGGGTTCCTATAGCTGTTCCCCGAAAGGAGGACAGCAACAAAGGAGCTTCGGCTCCTTCGCGCAAACCTAGTGGTGGAGCGAGAGGCTCGGAGACGCTGGTTCCTCGAAAAGAGGGCTCCCCGCCTCCGAAGCCGCAACGCCCGCCTAAGGTTTCGAGGCGGAGGGAGGAAAAGACTCGCATGGCGAGCCCAACCTATTCCAATAAGTCCTCGAAGGCGACAGCGCTTTGTCCGACCAACAGCGCCCGGGGATCTGCCCCCAGGAAGCGTACGGCCATTCCCTCCAGGGGCTTCTGTTCAAGGAGGGCCCCCGCGTCTCCTCCGAACTAGGCCTGGAGGGCATATTCCTTCAATGGAATTGGCGTGGACTCCGGGCCAACAGGGAGGAGCTGCGGAGGCTCGTCTCGTCCCGTTCCCCGTTAGCTATCTTTTTGCAGGAGACCATGCTAGGCGCGTGCCCCCTGCCCGCCCTCCCGGGGTATAAGGGTCTTGCAACCCCACCACCGCGGGATGGCCGGGCTGGGGGATGTGCGGTTTACACTCGGCATGATGTCTCCGTTCTTCCTTTCTCTTTAGATACCTCCTTTCAGGCAGTGGCTGTGCAACTGCACCTGGATAGGGAAGGTATACCATCATTTCTGCGTACATTCCACCGTCAGCTGACTTCGACGCGGGGGACTTCCGCCGCGTCGTGGCACGGTTGCCGAGGCCCTATCTCTTGCTTGGAGATCTGAACGGCAGGCATCCTCTCTGGGGAGATTACTCCAGAAATCCCATGGGACAAGTCCTTGCCGATTTGATCGAAGAGCATGAGATGGGTGTCCTAAACGTGGATGAGTTTACGCATCACTGTCCGAGAACCGCTTCATTTTCTTGCCTTGACCTATCTTTGTGCTCTTCGGATGCACAGCCTGATTTTGATTGCGGGGTGGTCGATGACCTCCATGGTAGTGATCACTTTCCCATTCAAATATCATTTTCAGGGTAACTGCCACCTGAGAGACCACCTCGGTGGTGCTTTGTGCGGACGCGGTGGCCTGTATTTCAGGAAATGACTGAATTCTCAATCTCAGTCGAGGAGTTTAGGTCGGTAGATGAGGCCGTTGAGTTCTCCGGCCACCTCATCGCCGTGGGCCTGACTACTATTCCTAGGACGTCTGGCTGTTTTGCACGCCGACCACTCGCATGGTGGTCAGCCGAGTGTGAGACGGCCCTCAAACAGAAGCGTTATGCCTACATGCGCTATAAGCGCCGCCCGAACGATTTCACTGTCGCTGAATTTCGTCGCGCTAGGGCTAGGTTCCGGTATATTTCGAAGTACGCCCGCCGCTCTTCTTGGCGGGCATACGTGTCTTCACTTAACGGCAAGACCCCTGTAGCTGAGGTGTGGAAGCGAGTCAAAAGGATTCCGGGCAAGTTCTTGCAGGACCCCCCTCCCGTTCTCCAGGAGAATGGGACCGCAATCTCGGACCCCGCGTCCGTGGCGGAATCCTTAGCGACCGCTTTTTCCGCATTCTCTAGCCGATGAGGGCGCCAAAGAGTCCACAAGGACTCTGCGACCGGACCAGCGTTTCGCTCTTCCTCACACCGACTACATGGCAGGAATACAGGCAGCTCTTCGGACTGCTTGGCAAAGAAGATGGGAGACGGTCGAAGGCAACTTAAAGTTGCGTGCCATTGCGCCGCGACTGTTCCCATGGACCTATCCCCCAATGCCGCGGTGGCTTCAGGTTACTTTCTGCCGTCTCCGAATCGGACATACTCGTGTGACGCATCGCTATTTGATGGAGCGCTCGCCTGCGCCCTATTGCAACGACTGCGTCGTCCCCCAGACTGTTCGGCACATTCTTGTCGAATGTCCCAGTATGGGTGATCTTTGCGCACGTTACCTGTCCCGGTACCGGGATGGGCGGGGTCGCTACCGCCTGTCCCTTGTACTCGGGACGAGTGCGTGCACATTGACTGGTGGACTTGCTGACTATTTGGAGGAGGCCGGCCTTCTCCCTTTCATTTAACTAGGTTTAGTTGTTTTTGTTATTGTTGTTTCATGTTTATTTTTTTTAAAGTAATCTAGAACTAGGCTGTTTGTTTACGGCGACTTATGCCTAAGTGGGTAGTCGCCAGATAGCCCCTTAAAAAAAAAATTCAAATGGTTGCAGAGGGAGGCGGACAGGGACGCAAAATTTGGGGCAAAGCGTTGGTAGAATGAAGCGGATCCCATGAAAGACCGGAGCTGCTTCTTATTACCGGGAAGAGGCATATCGACGATCACCTTTATCTTGTGTTCTTGGGGACTAAGTTGGTTTTTCCCAATATTAGACCGTAAATATTTAATGGTTTAAAAGGCGAAGTGGCACTTACCGGAGCCAATCGTAAGACCGTTTTCTCGCAACCGGGTCAGCAAACCTCGAAGGGATAGTAAATGTTGGTCCCAGTCGCGAGTAGCAATATAAATATTGTCAAAATAGAAAGAGGTATTTGGCAAACCATCTAAAATCCTCCGCATTAACCGATTATAATTGCTACAAGCGGTTATGAGCCCAAAGGAAAGCCTCTTGAACTGCATAAGGCCTTTGTCAGTAGCAAACGCAGTAAATTTCCTCACTTCTTTCTTGAGCGCTACTTGATAATAGGCCTTACACAGGTCGAGTTCAGTAATGAACTTCGCTTCATTAAACAGATGGATGTTTTGATCTATCAGAGGGATGGGTTCGGCGTCGAAAACGGTGACTGAATTTAGTTTCCGAAAGTCGACACATATCTTATAAGAGCCGTCGTGTTTCTTAACCATGACTATCGGCGAGCAATAATCACAAGTAGAGGGTTCCATTATGTTTAATTGGAGCAAATTCTTCACCTCTAAATTAAAGGCTCGCCTCAAGTGAATAGGTAATGGATAAGGCTTAGTTCTAACCGGTTCCTGTGTCGTGCTCAAACTGAGTAGCGCATCCAGGGTTTTCAGAAATAACGTCACTAAACTGACTAAGGAGGAGCTGGAGCTGATTTCGTTGTTGTGGTGTCCGCCGCTCGTCGCTTTTTAGACCATCAGTGGATAAGTAGGTCTCTCCTGGCCTGGACGGTAAAGGATAGTCTTCGTCCTACTCAACACATAGTTTGCACAATATTAAGGGATTCGGCGGGGTAATCTGATTCCATGGCGGATATTCCATCCAGGGCCACAATATTATTAACGAGGGCACGACGGTGGTACCTCTTCAACATATTGATGTGGAATAATTTTTCTCCGGAAGGCGTTCGGATTAGATAGTCCATAGGTCCTCGTGCCTCCAAAACCGCAAAGGGGCCCTTCCATTGGCTTAGGAGTTTATTGCTCTCGGTGGGCAGCAATAAGAGAACTTAGTGTCCTGCTTCGAGGCGGCGGTCTTTAGATTTAACGTCGAAGTATGTTTTGTATTTTTTTAAATTTACTTCTGCGTTCTGGGAGGCGATGCTGGCGCATTGTGCTAACCTCTCGCAGAGTTCCAGTACATACGTATAGGAAGATTGAACTTCCTGATCGAATTGAGGTTGTGAGAACAACAACTTTAAAATACTAAGAGGGCCTCTTACGTTACGACCGTAGAGCAATTCGAACGGGGCAAAGCCAAGCGTACGATGCGGGATTTCCCTGTAGGCGAAGAGTGCCACAGGAAGATAGCGGTGCCATTCACGTGGTTGTTCGGCACATATCTTACGGAGAATGGAGTACCGTTTAATTTCTCACACATTCCATTGGTCTCTGGATGAAAAGGAGTGGTAAACAGGGGCTTTATCATCAGTAATTTTCCCAAATGATCCATTAATTCTGAAGTAAACTGTCTTCCTCTGTCGGACAATACCTCCTTCGGAACGCCTACTCTTAAAAAAATGGATACGAGGGCTTCGGCACAGGTGATGCTATCTATCCTCTTTGGTGGGACAGCCACGGAGAAACGCGTTGCAAAATCCACTAGAGGGACTATATAGCTGTGCCCTTCACTAGATGGGGGGGTGAATGTGGCCGACAAGGTCGATGGCCACACGAGAGAAAGGTTCAGAAATGATGGGGCCTCTCTGAAGGGGGGCGGGTTTTACGCGACCTTTAGCAGAGGTCTTCTGACAAATGTCACACGACTGGCAATGCATTAAGATGTCAGCTGCTGCGCCGGGCCAAAAAAAAAATGCTTTAAAATTCTCTGACCGGTTTTGTTATGACTGAAGTGGCCAGAAAAGACACTCATACGCGACCTTGAGCACCATGGGGACATAAGACTGGGTTAACGCCATCCGTAGTCTCTCTGTGAAGGAGGCCATCCTTTTCGAGGTAGGACACGGTCTTGTTCCCACGAACCGAGTCTTGCTCTTTATTTTGCGACTTTTCCCATAAGGGGAGGAAAATTCCACACTCCTTCTGGACCTTGGCGAATTCCTTTAAATTCTGAGTTAGCGGGAACTTCGAGGGGAAAAGGATCCTGGAATTCTTTTCTCGCTCCTGCGCGTGCGGTGACCGCCTGGGTCACTGGGTTAGGGGAGATTTGGGGACTTTGTCCAATCAGTACCGAACAGAATTTAATTGGTGGTCGAAACTGCTTCGGTCCAGCCCTTAAAGTACTGCCAGTCGATGTAGCACCTTACAATTGGCAAGCGGTTGGAACGTCCTAATTTATCGCGGTCAGGGGACACAGGGGGGATGAAGCTTCTCAGACACAATGATGCAAGTTCACCCTGTATCACGGACGATAGTTGACGTACGACATCTGTTTACACTGTCATTCTCAAATTTTAAGGCTCCTGGTGAGCTCTTATTAAAAATAAAATTCACTTGGTGATCCGGCAGGCCTTGGGGAGATGAAGGAACGGGGGACTCAACAGGAAGAAGAGGGGAAGCAGCAGCGGCTCTTACTTGGTGAACCTGTTGAGGGAAGTTGCTCCGAAATTTAGAGTTCTGGGGACAGTTTGAACTTATGTGATTCGCTACTCCGCACGTATAGCATACAATGGGTCTCTTTGGAAAGGATGCTGGAGGGAAAGACTGGAAAGGGGGCTTCACGTCTCGAGGTTCAGTGGAGGGAAAACGTCTTGGTTTGAAGGGGCCTGGAATTTTTACAAACTTCGACTGGTTGCAAAATACCGCTCGGTACGGGAAAACTCGCGACGTGACCGGTTCCGAGTCCGGATTGTGGTCTCTAGCGACTCACTAAGCGCTCTCGGAACATTGGAATCTCCACACCCCGGATGGATGTCGAGATTATCTTCAGCTTGGTTCCTTCTCATGTTACATGCAGGAATCGGAGCAGCCATCCGGGCTGCTATGGAACTTAAAAGTTGCATTCCATGGCATCGCGAGTTCCCATGGACCTACCCCCTAATGCGGCGACGGCTTTAGGTCGTCCTCGCGGGACACACCGCCATTTGATGGAGCGCTCGCCTGGGTTGTCCTCCCCTAGACTGCTCGCACATTCTTATTGAATGTCTCAGTCTGGGTGATCTTCGCGTACGTTACCTTCCCGGCACCAGGACGAGCGGGGTCGCTACCGCTTGTACTCGGGACGGGTTTGTGTTAAGACTTGGTTTCGGAGGCTGGCTTCCTGCATTTTATTTGACACTCTTACTGTAGATCGCATGTTCTTGCCCCAGGTGTGGACTTCCCCCGACAGAAAGCGTGCTTTCTTCTTGTATTTTTTTTTTAATCTAACCTAGTATTAAGCTGTAAGGTGATTACGGAGACTTTTGCCCTAGTAGACAGTGTCAGATGGGCGCCGACCATCGCCCTTTACTCCCCCTTCCGTTCCAGTCTAACATGCCCTTTGACCGCGCAGTGCCTTCGTATCTTCCTCGACCCAATTTTAGACCGGAGTCTTCGTCTGGTGCATTCCGTTCCTCTTCAGTGACTTTTGCCGGATGGTCACGTCGTCAAAGTCCCCCTCTTCTATGCATTCCCCTTTTTGTCAATTTCTTTAGCAGGTATCCATACCTAGCTGATGCTTTCCTCCACTCCCGCAAGAGTGCAACCACCACCTACCAACTGGAAAGTCCCTACAACCGGTTAGGGTCAGAGTTACTTAGCCATGCAACCGCTCATCTTCACAGCTCGTCCGATACCACCGGAGTTGAGACGTTACCTGGTTACTCTCCTTCCTCCCTGCAGAGTTGTACACCTCCCTACACCCTTCCACCGAATTCGTTTTTCTTCCCCTAGTGCCATTCTCTGCTCTATCCTACCCCTCTCACACGAGCTTTCGGTCTCCTTCGATAAAGTGGTAACCTTCTGCTCGGTGGAACCCTCCCATGTGGGGTTCCTGGCAACCAGGCGATTGCCCGGTCAACCCCCACTCCCCCTACCTTTTAACTATCTTCCACACATGAAGAAGCTCCATAATTCAGTCATACCTCCATCCGCTCACCAAACTCACTTGTATTAAGCCCCTCATCGGACCCATCCTTCCACCGTCATGAAGTGTTACTGGCACTCCTAACCCACGGTTATGTCCCGTGCCTTCCCCCCCTCCCTGCAATCCCTCTTCTACCAGTCACTATATCCCACATAGTCAGTGGCCCCTGTACCCACCGTTCCCGCTTCTTTCCTCCCCTTATATCGTAACCCAATCGGTCTATTCCTGACCGAAAGCGCCAGAAGATTGTCGTTAAATCTTTTACCTTCCTCTCATATAGACTACCCTGTGTCCTCTCTTTTCCTTAATTCCAGCCACGGTCAACCGGATAACCTATTAAAAACCCTCCCAACCAAACCGGCCCTACCTATTCCTTTGTCCAAAATGAATTAAAAACCTCACCCTTAATGTGTCAACTACACATAACAAGATAAAAATGACCAAAAGTAATACTTTATTCGGACTTTCATTCACGAAAAGGCGAGGCAATTAGAAGTGAACAATTTAAGCTGCAAATTTACAAGAAAATTACAAATTTTCAGAAAGAAATCGCTAATACAAAGTCTCAATTCAGATTAAGCCGATGTATTTTCACTTTATTACCCTTGGGGGTTCTGAAAATGAACGGTTTTCAGAATTTTTTCCCCTTCCGATCCAGCTCCTTTTTTTTAAATAAAAGTTGCCTCCATTTCAAATACAAAATGTCTTTTTTCCCCAAACTCTTAAAATTCTTTTAATTTCATGTCGCTTATTCTATATTTCCGAATGACCGCATCTCGAGAGGCCGTGTACACAAAATCCAAGTCTACGGCGATGTCGTATATCGGATCGCAATCTTGACCGGTCAGCTGGACAGGTGAAGCGCCGTCTAAGGAGTAGAATTGACAGAGGCCATTTTGACGCCCGACGAGAAACCCACTTAGCAAAGGTTTAAGGCAAAGAACGCCAGAGGAGGTGTCGTGACTTAGCTGTTGTGGTAGCTCGCTGAGTTTCTGCAAATGATAAGGTAACAATATTAAGGCAGTAAAATGGTTGCTGTTAACAGTATCCACAAGTCTTGCCCAATGCTTAGTGAAGGTACTCATTGCTATACCGGATTTTGCAAAAGTTATGTTACACTTGTTTTTTTTTTAATTTTAGAGAGGTTTACTTGTGATAGAAAAGTTCCACCAAACAAAGTTAAAGTTCTACTTTTCCGTCCACAAAATCGCGGGGAGGCTCAAGAGCCGCAGTCACCCGACCTTAATCCCGTCGACTAGAACTTGTGGGCGCATGTCGAGGGGAAGGCCAACAAGGTCCGCCACAGCAACGTCGACGAGCTGAAAGTCCTCCGTCGACCGCGTGTAGGCCAGCCAGCTTGAGGAAAGACTTCCTCCGCAACGTGTGTGCGGCCTTCAGGTGTCTTCTGGAGCGTGTGCACATCTTTATATATTACGTGTCTACATCAAAACTATAATTGTGTCCTTGTTGCGAGCGTCGTAACGACTATGACAGTACTTTTGCAATACCCGGTACTAACTGCATTCTGCAAATAAACATAAGAAAAGTATGAGGCGATAAAGAAAGAGAGAGGACGCCAAAGGAAACATACCTTCGCATCGAGCTCCATGATCCGACCGTCCTCCAATCCGATAACTAAGCGAAGAGACGCCAACCAGCAAATTGATGAAACCGGGCTCGAGACGAAGTGAGCGATAAGGACGTCTCTCGAATGCACATTCAACACGTACACTTTCCCGTCTTCACACCCCAAAGCCAATAGCTTCCCTTTTGTACCGAATTCTAACTCACCTGCGGGAAAAAGGAAAAGAATAACAAACGAAACAACTCTACGGGGATTTTATAAACTCAATGCTTGTACTTGGGAGGGGGAAGATACACATACCGTCTTCCAGCGCGTCTTAAAAGACTATGCCCGGATAAAGGTCCGCTGGTCTGGGGAGAGTTGCGCACCAGAAGACTTGGTTCTTGTGAGTGCAATACATAAAGGCGGTAATGGAGCGGGGGGTCGCCGATCTCGTCCAGCCACACTGGCTAATCCTCGTCGATGGAGATACCGGCGGGGGTAGGGTGGGGGCAATCTGAAGGGTATAGTGTCAATTCGGGGTTGTTTATTTTTAATTTGACGTAAACATCCACAAGACGACAAGTTCTCGAAAGCACAGCCGCCTGCCTTTAGTCCCCCCTCCCCCACCAAATATCTGCAGGGCAGGCTCAGATGCAACAAAAAGGTACACCTCGCACAGGAGAGCTCTCGCTAACCGAATGGATACGGCGTTGGTCTCCAACGTCGCGGTACTGGGTTCGATCCCGGCCAGAGCGGACACAAACTTCAGATAAGGCTACCCATTGGTGGAGGCGCTGTGCTCAGCCCTGTATTCGGGTGGGGGGTAGATCTCACACACAGCCGATTACAACACTGCTTTGTTTCCCTGTTCCAAGGAACCCTGCCGATGGGTATCGATATCCACATACCTCTGATGCGGAACAGATCCTTATGATACGGGGCTGACGAAGGTTCCACCTGAACGCTGTTTTGTGTCAAAACATAATTCCTGGCACCTCTCCCCAAAGAGGACCGGCCTCTAGTGCCAGCGATTGTCATACTGACCTTTATGTCTATTTCATTATCGGGTCGGGATCCGCCTGGATAAAGGCAGGTTGGCGAACCACTACTACCACCTCTTGGTAGAGGTAGCAGCTAACAAAACAATAACCAGATACCAGGTACGATGCCCGCCCCCTCCAAAAACTCAACCGCAGCACATTCCGGTATACAGGACTCGGGACAAGCGGTAGAACCCTACCCGTCACGGTACTAGGACATCATGTGTTGTTCACGAAGCTCTCCCACACTAGGGGAACATTCCCACCGTGGGGGGAGCAGTCATTTAGAATAAAGTGCAGGAGAACGCTCCGTCCGGCGAGTGTCTCCGATTTTGGAGGCGAGAAAAAAAATAGCTTGGTACCGTCTAGGCATTGGGGAGGGGGGGGGCGATATAGGTCGCCCTAGTACGCAGCATCATGTGCCGTGGGGCGTTTCTCCTTCCTTTGACAGACGCTTCGTAGGGCTGCCTTGATCCCTGACAAGAAATTCTTGGGTTTGTACCAACAGCCTGGACCCCTTTATTAGCATGCTCGTTCCCGGTAACCCCCCCCCCCCCATGACCAGGAGCCCAGCAGAAGATAATCACGCCCTCTCTCAGACACGCAGTAGCCCTGGTGTTATGGTTTTGTAAACGAGGGCCTGCGGAGATTCCAATGCCTCAAGGGCATTTAGCGTCTATGAATTATAAAAGGGTCTCAGAACTGGGCACGGGGCGTAAACAACAATACTCTTATCTATAAAAACCATCACTATTTATATCAATTTCACTATCATCAGACTGATCTACGTTTGCATCTGACTCATCACTGTCATATGTAGCGTACCAGTGCCACTCAGATACCAGGTCACAAACAAAACTTACTATATTCACAGATCAATATAATTTCTTGGCGAGAAGACTTAAAAGCAATAACACACAGTGCCCTGAATGACAGGCCAATATAGTAAACATCCTCCACCGTTCAATTTATCAAATAACAAAACAAAAAAAACTATGGAGCCTGATTTAGATTAGAACGACCAAGTCAAACAGTGGATATTTCTCCGTCCATTACTATCTAATCAAGCTTTGGAAGCTGATCAAATTACAAGCCACCAACAGCTCCCGGAAGAACCCCGCCGGCTTCAAACAAGGCCTAAAAGCGGACACCCTCTTTGGATTTGAAGCCGTGTGTAGTAGCACGCCGACAGGGTTTGGTCCAAGAAATTCGAACGCAAAACTGCCGGTGCTGTAGAAGCATTGTGAGCAGAGAATGAATGAATAGTGCCGAAAATAAATGCTGCAAAGCCCAAACGGACTAGCCCACAGCCAAATTCAATAGAATGGAAGTACAGGAATTTAAAACCATTAAGGGGTGTAAAAGGATATAAAAATAAACTATTGAGAACTCGACAAAGGATAAAAACATAGACTATAAATAGATCAACAATAGATACAAGAACAGAGAATATAAAATCATGAAACAATATATTAAATTTTGACTAAAAGATTAGATTCTTCTAAGATTTAAAAATTCTATTCACACTAAAAGAGACACGAGTCTCAGACAAGATGCCCCGCAGAACCTGTTGGGGGGGGGGGCCATCTGCCCAGTAATGAAAGGGAAGACCCTCCTCCCAAGATTTCTCAAAAGGGAACACTCGGCAAAGATGTGAAGGATGGACAGCTGCACCCCGCACAGGATGCACAAGGTGGGGACTGCCCATTCATCAAGTGCCCATGAGTGAGGCGGCCATGGCCTATTCTCAATCGGCACAAAATAACCAGTTTACGTGGTCTCATGGTACGTGTCTATGGGAGGACTGAAGGTTTTATGGAATGGAGCTTGGTGGAAGGAAGCCCATCCCACATCTTCTGCCATAAGCTGACTACATATTCGGTAATGAGGGGATAGACATCACGAAGTGGGACTGGGAGTGTCCCCAATGATGCCGCCTCCTTGGCCGCAGCATTCGCCCTTTCATTACCTGGGATGCACACGTGACTGGGCACCCAGCAAAGAGAAATCTTATGAATAGGAGAAAGATAAAAAAGCCACCGCTGGATCTTGGAAACCAGCGGATGGCTAGAACCAAAAGCACTCAGTGCCTCCAGAGAACTAAGAGTCAGAGAAAATCGTAAGACAACCAGATGGCATAGGAGCAATAACAAAGAGTGCAGCAATAATGGCAACAAGTTCTGCTGTGAAAAGAGAAGCTGCACTTGGTAGGCGAACCAATGCTGTCTGAGATGGGAAGACAGCAGCAGCTCCAACTCCGTCTGATGACTTGGACCCGTCGGTGAACACAAAGGTGCTAGGCCGATGGTGGAGGAGTGTTGATCATACATGATTCTCAAGGCTACAGGCAAGAACTGATTCTTGGGCCTACCAGTAAGCCCCTTGCATACCACTAAAGGTGGTATGAGCCATGGGGGAATCTTTGGTAACGAAAACGGAATAACAGAAAACTCCCTTAGACGTCCTGTGTGCTCGGCCATGCGCAGAGCAAAGGGGCGAGCCAGGGATGGAAATCTATCATATGAGGCCACTGTTCGCAAATTGAACGTGCACTCATATACTGGCGACCATGGTAAGTGCTCAAGTCTAAAAAGATATTTGAGGTTAGACTTGAGCCTGTGAAAAGGAAGAGCCCTGTTCTCTGCATAGAGACTCCACACAGGGAAGGACTTGAAGGCTTCCAGAAGCCAGGCGCACACCCTGGTTACGCACAGTATTTAATTTTTCAAGGATGGACCAATGCTGAATACAGAAGTCAATCACTTCCCCAAGAAGTGTGTGACAGTAATTTCATTATGTCCATTCTCTTCAGACAAGACCTTTTCAAAGCGTCCAAATGAGGCCTCCAAGAAAGCCTCGAATCAAAGATCACCCCTAGAAATCTGAAATGGGGCTCAAAGGTGACAGGGACACCATAGAGTGACAAATGGGGAGGGTCTCATGTCACCAATCTATGAGTGTAAAAGTGGACAGCCTTGGTCTTTACTGCGGCAAAGTGGAAGCCCTTGGAAGAAGCATTATCAGTTACGATATTTATAACCAGCTGTAGCTTACGTATGACGAATGGAAGTCTAGGCGCTGAACAGATAAGCGCTAAGTCATCCACATATAGAGTTGAGGAAATCTCAGCTGGGAGATTTGCGATAATGCTATTGATGCCCACAGAGAAGCAGGTGACACTAAGGACACTTCCCTTTGGCACACCCTCAACTTGCTCTACGGGCTCTGATAGGGCATTTCCAACTTTTACACGTACTGTGCGCCACATGAGGAATTGCTCGACAAACCCGGGGAGAAAGCCCCGCAGGCCGCAATCATGGAGTTGCTTAAGGATACCACGCCTCCAAGTGCTATCATATGCTTTCTCAATATCAAAGAAAACAGCAACAGAATGCTGCCTCTTTGAAAAAGCATTTCTTATAAATTACTCCATTTTAACAAGCAGGTCGATGATACTGTTTTTTTCTGAACCCTGATTGAGAGAGAGATATAAGATGGTTTGTCTCCAAAAACAAGACGTCTTGTATTTATCATCCTCTCAAACAATTTACATGGACAACTAGTTAGGACAATGGGGCGGTAATGGGTGGGTTCCGTCCCATCCTTTCCTGGGTTTCGGAAAGGTAAAACCACAGCCTCCCTCCACATAGAAGGGAAGCAGCCCCTAATCCAAATGAAGTTATAGATATCCAGTAAATGTGAGAGGAGGGATGGATGTATATTCCTAATCATATCATAGGGAATGCCATCCGATCTGAGTGCAGTGGATCCACAGTGCTTCAGTGCATTATGGAGCTCATGGATAGAAAAGAACAGGTTATAAGGATAATTATCCATGTTAGGCTCCATAAAGTTGATAGGATGCTGCTCTTGTTCGAGCCTAAAGCGCTGGAATTGGATGGAATAGTTGTCTGGGCTTGAAATATTAGCAAACGATCCGGCCAAAACGTTGGAAATATTCAACAAGTCTCCCAACAGTTCTCCAACCTGAACAATATTGGGAGCTGTAAAGCCTTTGGATTTCCCCAATAGCTTTTTTCTCTCTTCCAGATTTTGTCTGCAGGCGTCTGCCAACATATCGATGCGATGTAACCATCAACGAGGTCTTTCGATTTTTATTTTTTTTAATGGGCTATATGGCGACTGCCCACTTAGGCATAAGTCGCCGTAAATAAACAGCCTAGTTCTAGGCTACTTTAAAAAAATTTAACATAAAACAATAAAAAGGAATAACAATTAGGAAGCAGTAGTCGGTGTGAGGAAGAGCGAAACGCTGGTCCGGTCGCAGAGTCCTCGCGGACTCTTTGGCGTCCTCATCGGCGCGCTCATTCCCCGCAATTCCTACATGTCCAGGAACCCAGCAGAAGATAATCTCGGCATCTGCCCGGCTCGCCATAACCGTGGCGTCACGGATATCGTGAACCAGGGGATGCGGAGATTCCAATGCCCCGAGAGCACTCAGGGCGCTTTGTGAGTCGCTATAGATCACAATCCGGTCTCCGAACCGGGCACGTCGCGTAATCTCCCGTACCGAGTGGTGTATTGCCACCAGCTCGGCCGTGAAGACAGACGCAGCGTCTGGCAGAGCCCCGCTGACTTCAAACAGAGGGGATACGGCGTGGAAGCCGACCCCTCTTCGGACTTGGAGCCATCCGTATACACTGACACGGTTCCAGCGTGACACGCGGTGTGCTCTAAAAAGGTCGAACGCAATACTCCCGGTGCCGTACAAGCTTTGGGAGCAGAGGCATGGCGACAAATAGCCAAATGTGGTACCGCCAGGGTGGCGTCCTAGGTAGAACCAGGGGTGCCACCGGCCCGAGAGCTATACCTAGCTCTCGAGGGAGTTTCCTGGCCCTAAACCCAAAGGGCTTAGGGTATGACTGGCGTCTCTCGGCGGCATAGGCACCGTCGAAATCAGCTGCAGATAAAGTGAGAGCTGTTGGCGACTGAGGGAGGTGCCAGGCTCGCGTGTACAAGCGAGTGATGGACTGTATGCAGCTTAGAGCGAGTGGCATCTCCCCAGCATCGACCAACAGGCTCTCAATGGGGGAAGTACGGAAGGCACCGGTCGCAAGGCGAAGGCCGGTGTGGTGGATCGAGTCCACTTTCCGCAATAAACGCTTGGCTGCGGATGCATAAAACTCGCATCCGTAGTCGAGCTTCGAACGAACAAAGGATCGATAAAAAAGTAGGGCAGTAGCCCTATCAGCACCCCCAAACACTAAATGTTACGGAATGGAGAATATCCATGGCGCAGGTACAAGAGACCCTAAGGCTGCGAATATGAGCCTCCCAGGTGAGGCGTCGGTAGAATACAAGACCAAGGAAACGGTGCGACTCAACCACATCCAGGCGCACCCCATTAAGAAACAAATCCGGGTCGGGGTGGAGCTGTGGATGGCGCCAGAAGTGCACCACCTTAGTCTTGGCCAAAGAAAACCGAAACCTGTGCGCTTCGGCATAGCGAGAGACGCGGTTCAATGCCTGTTGGAGTCGACGCTCCAGAGTTGGCATCTGGGCCGCGCCAAAAGAGATCGAAAGATCGTCCACGTAGAACGTAGCGAGAACATCTTTTGGCAGCACCGAGGTGATGCCGTTGATGCTCAGGGCAAAGAGTGTGACACTGACACATTCAGTGACAACTCTTGAGCATTCAGCAGACCACCAGGGCAATTGTGGTCCACGAGCAGTTGAGGCGGAGAGCGAGATGGAGGAATTAGCTGCATGATTGACGTGGGCTAGAAGATCATCAATAGCCACTTCAATATCTTCATGAGGGAAGGAACCATCATGGCTGGAGAGGTGCCTGAACTTAGGCCAGTTTGCTTTTTTAGTATTCCATCTTTTGCTAGGTGGCGAAGGAAGACTACCTGTACATGGTGTTATTACAATGGGGAAGTGATCACTGCCTCGCAAATCAGGATCCACTGCCCAGTCAAAATCAGCTCTACAGCTTGGTGAACAGAGAGAAAAGTCCAAACATGTAAAGCTGTTTGTCTGGATGTGAAATGATGTGTGGCTGCCATCGTTAAGAAAGCAGACATCATTAGTGCCCAGAAATCTCTTGTTATCATGGTCTCCCCAAATGGAGTGTCGAGCATTAAAGTCGCCAATCAATAAAAAGGGAGGAGGGAGTTGAAAAATTAAATTAGCTAATTTTGTAGCTAAAACAGCTGTATCTCTTTCCTCGCCAGAACGAAGATACAGCGAACAGACCGAATATTGGCGACTGGAAAACAAGCGGACAGCAATCGCCTGCACGTCTGTGTTTAGAGAGAGAGCTGGTTGTGGGGAACCCTGTTGTTAACAAAAACAACAGAACCATGAATAGGTTCTCATGGGTTCTTATAATATCCCACAAAACCCGAAATGTTGGGTACTCTACGAGTACCCAAGCAAGTCTCCTATAAAGCAATACAATCGGGATTGTAATCCTTAAGCAGGAGCTTGAACTCTTCCCATTTAGGGAAGAGACCTTGGAGGTTCCAATGAATAATTGGAAACATTGTTACCGCTTAAGCATAACGGTAGATTACTTCCTACCTTTAGGGGTAGGAGATTTTGGATTTGAACTACCAGCGGAAGTAGTTCGTGTCATACTAGACTTAGGCTTGGAGTATAACAAAGGAGGCATCGGGAGCTTGAGCTTCGCCTTTGGTTTTTCTTTAAGAGGAGGTGCATCAGGTTTTGATAAGTGGCTGTAGTAAGAGAGAACTGTCTTCACTGTAGAAGCAGAGATGAAAGCAACTCCAGGGGTCAGTTCAGGTGTCGAGGGAACAGACGATGTTGACACAGCTGGTGGTATTGGTTGGGGTGGTCGAGGCGATGGTGGTGGCGAGGACATCGGCAAAAGTTGTGAATTCTATGCTGATGGAGAAGGATGTGGAGTCAGTTTTTGAGAGTACTCCTCAGATGAGAGGGTAACCTCCACAACAGCTGGCTCCTGGGAAGAAGCAAAGGTTGGTTCCTTCTCATTTAGGGATCGAAGGAATTCCAAAGCAGTATCAACAAGGGAGAAGGAATTCCAAAGCAGTATCAACAAGGGAGAAGGAAGTGATAACTTGCTTTGGAGCTGAAGAAGAGCTTGGTCCTTTAGGGGCAGGGTGAATGTCCAGAAGTGGAATGGATACCACCTGAGGACCAACATGATCAACATTCACATGTTCTGGAGCGATAGCAAGGTGTTTAACCACCCTTGGGGAACCAGGAGAGGATGGAAGGTTCCTCTTCTTGTTGGTAACTTCAGAAGCACTGCTAGGTGCTGACCAAGAGTGTTCATCACGAGGAGATGTACGTTTAGGACGGGGAGGACTTTTTACATGGTCAGGCACAGGAGAACCAGTAGGAGGTCTCTGGCTTCTCCCTTTATTTGGCCCGGTAGAACGCAGAGCATCAGAAAAACTCACACCAGGCTGGACATACATCCCCTTTACTCTTCTTCTAGCCTCTTTAAAACTGACCCTGTTCTTGTTTCTAATGGCAATGACTTCCCTCTCATAGAGAAAGAAAGTGCATTGCTGTGATGTTGCAGGGTGTTCTTCACCACAGTTAGGGCAACACGGCTGTTGAGAACAGGGCGTCCCGTGATAATCCGATCCACAATTCGCACACAACCTTGCCTGTTTACAAAACTTGCTTACGTGGCCAAAGCGTTGGCAATGGAAGCAGCGTCGTGGGTTTTCAACGTAAGGCTTGACTGGGGTGTTGAGATAGCCAGCCTTAACATATTTGGGCGGTTCCAATCTGTTGAAAGTCAGGATTATGGTGGCGGTAGGTAACCTAGCACCATTCACAAACCTGGAAATGCGGTGGGCACTTACAACCTTCCGATTGATAAGTTTTGATACCAGCCTGTCAACATCGTGATCTATTAACTTTACTGGTGTTAAATGTCGGGTGCGAAGCAGAGGACATGTCTACAGAAGCTAAAGACTGTAGGGTCTTAATCCGCTGATGCTGCTAGCTTGATTTCGCCTCGACTATCAATGCGCCATCATTACGTGGCCACATTTCTCAACAAAATCCTCTTAGACGTCAAAGATGTCAGCCTTACTAAGAGGACTATCGTTTGCTTTCAAAACTAAAAATCGGTCGTAATCCAACTCAGGGTCGACTTCTGACCCAAAAGGATCAAAGCGTCTACCGTCAGGTTCCAAGGTACGGTGACCAGAGGCCACAGGTCTCTGAGAGTTATGTTTGTTAAATTTACCCATATAAGTATATATTTTATTTTGGGCTGCCCCTGGAGCCGAGGGCATGCACCAAATCGTCATCGTGAGTCCAAAGAGCGCCCATACAGCCCAGACGGGGTAACCCGCCCCCCCGACTCTCACTGTCGTTTTAAAAACAGCGGAGCCGCATAACGGAGATTCTCTGGACTGCAGTGCAAAGACCTCCCAGAAACAAAATGACGACCCAGGCAACCAAACCTCCTCTAAGGCACGGTCCTGCAGACGATGCCCCCAAGTGGGCGCATCCGTCGACTCATACAAAGGCAAAAGTAAGAAAAGAAGGAGAAAAGGTTAAACTGTGGCCGGACGGGGAGGGGGGGGGGCTAAGTCCCGTCAGCACGGGGAAGAGAATTGGTACAGAAGACGAAGTAGGGGTTAGCAGAAGGAGAAAAAGGATGCCAAGCTGGGGCCGGACGGGACGCTGAGTCCCGTCACCACGGCGGCGAAGAGGGCAAATCGCCGTGCCCCTTACGGGGTGGGAGCAGAGAGGTGAGACAAACATTCAGAGATGGTACCCTCCAGGGTAGCATCTGGGCCCAACCAGAGGGGCCACCGGCCCGAGCTACATCAAACTCTCGGAGGAGTTGCCTTGTACTAAACCCAAATGGCTTAGGGCATGATTGTCATGTCACGGAGGCAGAGCCACCGTCGAGATCGGCCGAGGATGAAATAAGAGCCATTAGCGACTCAAGGAGATACTGGGCTCGCGCGTCATGTACTGTATAGGCCGTAAAGCGAGTGGTATTTTGCCTGGAAAGGGGTTGACACTTGGAGGATACGGTGTAGAAACCAACTCCACAGACTCTGAGGAATCTGTGGCACAAGGTATGCTCCAAGAAATGCGGACGCAGTATCCAACTGACTGTAAAACCTTTGGGGAGCAGAGGTGTGGTGACAAACATTCAAAGCCAGTATCCTCCAGTGTTTTCCTCCCCCTGCCTCCATTCCTATCATCCTTTGGAGCGAACCCGATTCTCCAAGGTGAGCCCGTGGTGCCACAAACTCCCCAGCAGGATTTTTTTTTTTAAGAGCCCATCTAACGACTGCCTACGAGGGCAAAAGTCGCCACAATCACGCTACAGCCGAATACTAGGCTAAATCAAAAACAAACAAGAAAATATGCAAAAAAACAGATACCCCACCCCCCACCCCTCAAAAAAATCACGTCGGGGGTAAGCCTACCTCCCTCAAAAGTGGTACCTTTCATAGGCGTCAGATACCTAGAGCTTAGGGTATGACTGACGTCTCTAGGCGGCATAGGCACCGACAAGATCAGCTACCGATGCAGAGAGCCATTGGCAGCGACTGAGGGAGGCGCCGGGCTCGCGCGTACAGGCAAATAATGCACGGCACAGAGCGAGTGGCATCTCCCCAGCATCGACAAGTAGGTTCTCAATGACGGTCGTGCAGAAGGCACCGGTGTGGTGAACTGAGGGCACTTTCCGCAATGCACGTTCGGCTTCGGATGCATACAACTCGCATCCGTAGTCGAGCTTGGAACGTACAAAAGAACCTAAGGCTGTGAATATGAATATCCCATGTGAAGTCTCGGTCGAAAAAAAAAAGACCAAGGAAACGGTGCGGGTCCACCACTTCTAGGCGGACCCCATTTAGAAACAAGTCCAGGTCAGGGTGGAGCCATGGATGGCGGCAGAAGTGCACCACCTTAGTCTTGGCCAAGGAAAACCGCGCCAGGACCAAGTCCTTAGCTTCACGAAATGAGAGACGGTCCGTAGACTGAACGGCCAGAATTTCCCTCTAAGAGATAAGTACCACATTGCTTCGATGAAGCAGGGTGCGGCTTTCCGCAATTGACCACACACGATAAGGACTTATCGTGTGCGGCCTTGGACCAACTTACACAGACTTCGGGTAACCCCGACTTTTCACGTTTACAGGAGCGATTCGTATGGCCGAAGCAGTGACAGTAGTAGCACCTCCGCGGCAGTGGCGCGAATGCCTTCACGCGGTAGCGATACCAACCTGCACGCACCGACTCAGAGAACCTGTCGCGGTTGAACGTGACGAATAGTGTACGGGTGGGCCGCGATGCTCCACTCAGTGCACTTGCGAATTTGGTTTTATTCTGGGGCCCCGCGCCTCGGGGCCGGGCGTGCCGATCTTGGCCTGGTCGCTTGCCGAAACCGCAGTTGATCCTGTCCCTCCCAAGAGCCCCCCTCTGCGGAGTGAGAGGAGGAGGGGGATGGGGAGCTGAACCCGCTCCCCTCCACCGTGGGATGGATCGGCCTCAGCGAGATCCTTCTCCGAGATAGAGAAGGTCTTAGCTGTCAGAGGGGCACCAGCGGGGATAGGAGCTCCCATCCCTCCTTGTGAGTCCTTGGGAAGGGGGGGGGGGTCTGAGAAGCTTGCATAGGGGAGACTCAGGTTCGGTGTTTGGCAACAAAACAGGTCGACCCCATGGAAGATCTAATCTGGGGCTGGACCATGCCAATCTAATGGGGTCATCTGTGTGCCCCCCCCCCCACTCCCAAGGTATCTTCCGTCACAATCAAGTCTGCCCGGCTAACAGGCTCACATGGGGGAAGAGAAGGAGGCAGTCACGCCCAACATGCAGGGGGCACAGCCTTATTCCTCCCGCTTTCCCTTGCCCCCTTAAGGGTTTGGGAGCGGTGGATTTTATGTCGCCTGCCTACTCTCTTGGCAGCCCCCTGGGATAGAATAGGATGGGGGGGGGAGGCAATTTGTCGAAAGATGGAGTCGTCCATGAGCGACTCCACAGAAAGGCGGGAGGGGGGGGCAATTTGTCGAAAGATGGAGTCGTCCATGAGCGACTCCACAGAAAGGCGGGAGGGGGGGGGGACACCTCCGTTCCAGTAGGTTAGGAGAGGAGTAAGCCTTTTCTCCGGTAAAAAATGGTTGGAGGGGCCCCCTAAGAAAGCACAAGGGGTGGACACCTCTTTTTCAGAGGTGGAGCTGACCGAGAGTGGCAGAATGTGACCATTTACACACAATCTCTCTCACTCTGACTTTGATGGGCTTTGCCAACCAGGCAAAATTGTCCTGGAACTTTGACCATAAATGCTAACAACAAATAATATAAAAATCATACTAAATAATAATAAGAATGATGATAATAATAATAAAAAGGTAAAGTAGTGCTAAGTGGGGGTAAAGGAAAAGAGCACCAACTTTCCCAGGCCCCATCAGAGTTTAAGTCAACCCAGTGATGGGGCCTCCCTCATTTGCACTCAGGCTTGGAAAGTGATTTAATAAAAATTACCGGCCATTTCCTCAGTATAGGTTAATTCCAGAGTTCCGCGATCATCAATTATATCACAACAGTTGATTTCTGATCCCACTTTAATGAGAGTCTCCAATTCTTGGGCTTGGGCGCAATTCCAGAGCCGAGCCGTTCCATCCCTGCAGGAAAGAGAGAACCACAATTAGGGAGGAGAACACCTTCCCTGTCTCAAAGGCCTCTTCAGACCCTATATACCAACCCTCACTAATGCATACACATGACTTTGGCTTTCTACTCAACCTGCCTCAATTATCGACACATGTGTATTTAAAAATGACAAAACATCATGGCGATGGCCCATTCATCCTACAATTAAAGAAACCACTTACTTGCTAACTGAAATTATATTTTTCCCTCTCTCAACAATTGACATGGCCGTGATGGAAGCAGTGTGGCCTTTCAAAGTAACTGGGCAAATTCCTGTTGCCACATCCCATATCTTCATTTGCATGTCTGCTCCACCACTAAGAACCACAACTCCAGAGGGGAACAGTCGGCAACTGTACACATCGAATAAATGCCCTTCAAGCAACCTCTGAAAGAGGAGAGCTATATACTATCTATGGGATGATATATAACTTTTTGCTATGGAGTACAAAAACAACAATTAAAAGATCCAAATAAATAGCTGGAATGATATACAACTTTTCACTATGGGTAAAAACAGTGACTGTTAAAAGATCCAAATAAATAGCTTGGATGATAGTAATTGTTTTCATCATTTCAGTTTAATTTTGTAATTATTAAACATACCTAGAAAGTAAAATTCCAAGGAAAGTTTATATTTTCAGGACAGATGGTTGTTGGTCAATCAGAGGGTGGATTGTCCCAAAGACAATCATGGAATACCCCTTTCTTTTGTTAACAGAATTATACTTCAATTTAAATTGAAAGGTAAAACATCACTAGAATCAGAACCTGGTCATCCTGGGCCTACTGAAAAATGTTAGTTAGTTAGTTAGTCAGCACCAATCCTTCCATGATACTGGGAGGATCCCCGACCGGATAATGAAATTTATATGTCAGTATGAAGATCGCTGGTCAGCCCGAGGGCCCCAGGAACCGGTCCTCTTTTGGGGAGAGGTGCCTGAGAGTATTAACTTTCGATACCCAACACCGTTCAGGTGGAAGCCTTCATCACCTCGGGAAAGAGGGGCCTTTTCCGCGTCAGAGGTACGTGGATATAGATACCCATGGGCAGAATTCCTTGGAACAGAGAGTATGTATGTGTTGTGCTGTGAAGGCGGGAGGAGAGAAATCAGTGTTGTGAGTGGCTATGTGTGAGGTAAGAGGTGTAAGATCTACACACTCGAAAACAGAGTGAGCATAGCGCGCCGGCTAGTCAGTAGCCAGATCTCTACATGCGCTGATGTTTGTGTCCGCTCATGCCGGGATTAGGAATCAAACCCAGTACCGCAACGTTGGGAGGCCAACACCGTATCCACTCGGCTAGCGTGAGCTCTTACTGAAAGATGTCTTTATGCTGTTCAAATATCTGCTGCAAACAACCCTTAGTTAAAAGCTTCTGAAGTGAGAGAAAAAACATCAGTACTTTCTTGGATATTATAAAGGTACAGCCAGGAGGAAGCCCCTGTTAACTATGACCAATATTAACCCCTTCCCTACGATGACAAATGTGCATCTGTCATAAGTTTGCCATGGCGCGCTACAATGACAAATGTGCATCTGTCATAAGTTTGCCATGGCACGCTACGATGACAAATGAGTACACCAATCTTGTTAAAATAAGATCCGGTGTGGCTTATATAATTTTATGAAACTCTAAAGTGTTTACTTTCTCAAATTGATGGAGTATTGTAACCCCTAATGGGGTATGCATATCCACATAATCCTGATGCCGAACCAAGAAGTGTGCTATAGCAGCAATTAGCATACTGATCTTTATATACATTTCATTACCCAATTGTAGATCTCATCCATGATGCATAGGGAGAGAGACATTTTAATATTACTTAAAATGCTAAAACTAACGAGAGCATCTCTCCCAAAACATTTTGAAAAGTGAAGTTTAGGCGAGTGAAAATATGTGAAGTACACAACTAGTGAACCTGGCTCTATTGCCCCAACAAAATGAGGAACCAACGTGGGGGTTCCAGGAACAACCTTGTACAAAGAAAACACCCCAAACCTGAATCCAGGGTGTTGGTAAAAAGGTTGTAGTAAGAATAGTGTGGCAAAAAAATTGTAAGAATATTGTGGTAATAGGTATAAAATATGAAAGAAGTCTAACTCACCCTGACAACTCCATCTTCACTTTGCCAAACATGCAATTTATTGTCGGTGGATGCAGACACACCTAAGCCATTATTTCCCACATCCAATGAAATCACCTGAAAATATAAAATTTTAAAATGTAAAAAATGTAAAAATATAAAATAATATAAAATGTATATAAAAAATTAATATATAAAATGTAAAATTTTTTAGAAATGTTAATTTTCATTATCAAAATCTAGGAAGAATTCAAAGAAAAAAGAAAGTCTTGGAATAGACTATATGGCTAGTGAATGCCCACATTGCCTTCCTGCACATGTCATAAAAGTTGATTAAGTCTGGATATGGGGGTGGGAAAAATCCCTGAAAACTATTTTCTTTACTACGACCTCACCCTCACCCAATAGCCTTTCACCTTTAGATTCTATTTGCCCTGATTATTATGATAATTCATCATGGGGATGGGGGGGGGGGGGGCAACTCTATGTTAGTGAGTAATCATCTAATTAAAATACATAAATGGCTTAAGTCGGTCCTTCTTTGTTTGTAAATAGAGATTTATGAATGAGAGTAACTCAACTCTGTTCTAGGCCACACCATAAAGCGACCACAAAAAAGGGCTGATTTATGGTTTACACATGTCAAAACAGCAGTTGTTTAAGGACTCTTCCTATTTTTTTTTTTTCAATACACTTATGTTTATCATTCTTTCAGCCAATTAAAATCAATTAAAGATCAGGGGAGAAAACCTATTCAGCACCAAAATAGGTGACATTATTTTTTGCCCAAATTTTAAAAATTATTTCATATAAAAATGTTATCCATAAATATAAACAACATTTTCTATAAAATGGCATTGCCTAAAAAGCAGTAACTAAAATGTAATAATTAATTTCTTCAGTTAATAAGCAATAACTGAGCAACAAGCAAATATTTCCAATCATAATTCTAAATATGTAGAAGGGTATTAATAATTTTTAGGTTAGAACAATAGAATAATTCTTTGCAATTAAAATGATACATTATTTGATTTATAATTTAAATATTTTATTTTATTATTTTCCATAACGCTGTACCAATACTAATTTTGCCAAGGCGATTTCGAGAAAATAAGATCAGCGCTATAAGGGTTAATTTGCATCATTGAATTACAGGGGTGGACCCTATTCTGGTTGATTAACATCAAGGGGTGAATTGAGTGGGTGTAAGAAATTTAAATTTGAGGGGTTTGAGCAGAGAGGCGGAGGGGGCTTAAAAATGAGGATGTATCACACAGATGGTTGCAAGGAGAGATTTGTAAATAAAGATAACATCTGCAGGTATTAAGGAAAAAAGTTGGGGGCAGTAGGAAAGGATAAAGTGCCAAAAATCCTGACCATGGTATTCAAACCATGTCAGTGGCATGAAGGCCTTCACATGGTAGCAATACCAACTGGCATGCACCGACTCAGGGAGCTTGTCACAGGTGAACGTGATGAAGAGTTTAGGGGTGGGTCTCAAGGCCCATGGTTGGCCAGCTCTAAGGTGATGTCCTCTATGGAGTAGTCCACTAGTTCCCTCACATAAACTACTCCTTTCACGAAGTTCACGGTAGAGTGCGGAGTCACATTCACATGCGTGCCATCAAGTGTCCGAAGAGCATTAATCATGGCCGCCTCTGAGGGATTCACCGCATTCGCCAAAAAGCTCCCATCCGACAGGCTCAAAAATGCTGGGTAGTCTCTGAATAAGGGGCCCGATGTAATTGATGCTCCACTCCGCAAACTAGCACTTTTGGTCTTAGTCAGGGGCTTCGCACTCGGGGGGTTAGAGGGGCCGGATGTGCCCAGCTTGGCTTGGTTGCTTACCCAAGTGACAGCATTCGCCAAAAAGCTCCCATCCGAGAAACAGGTCAACTTCAGTTCTCCACCAATCACACTAGCTAAAGCTCTCCTCTGATGGATTATGTTGCCCTTAGCCAACACGCTGCCATCAGTGGAGCGAATAACAACAAAGCCAACAGGCTCAAAAATGCTGGGTAGTCTCTGAATAAGGGGCCCGATGTAATTGATGCTCCACTCCGCAAACTAGCACTTTTGGTCTTAGTCAGGGGCTTCGCACCCGGGGGGTCAGAGGGGCCGGATGTGCCCAGCTTGGCTTGGTTGCTTACCCAAGTGACAGCAGACCCATCCCCGCAGATGGAGAGGAGCCCAGAGTCTTCTTAGTCTTTTTCTTCTTTTTAGGAGAGGGCAGGGAATGAACCTGCATCTCCCCCGCATTGGCAGAAGCCCCCAGGTCAGACAGACCGGCCACAGCAAGGTCATTCTCCGAGATGGAGAAGGTCCTGGCAGTCGTAGGGGCACCAGCCGGAAGGAGGAGATCCCTCCCCTCCTTGTACTGCCTGGAGACCCGAGCCATTTGAGGAGGACCTTGCATAGGGGCGGACTCAAGTTCGGTGCTTGGCACCAAGCCCAGATTCACCCCCATGGAAGGCCCTACTGTCTGAAGCTGGCTGCCTCCAGTTGGCCATTCCATCCTAGGACATCACATGTCCTATTGGCAGTGGTGTCCTCATGAGTCTGGGGAGGCACAGGCCATGACCCCTGCTAGGTTTAATATTCTAGCCAGCAGGTCTTTTGAGGGAAGTGACCGATGTGGCTTGGCTTCCCTCTCCCCCCTTAAGGGGGTTGTTTCAATGGGGAGCGGTCAGCTATGAGCTGCCTGCTGGCTTTCTTGGCAGTCCCCTTGGAAAGTAAAGGGGGGACTGTCGCTGAAAAGAGAGAGGTGCCTTGGCTATGGGCTGCCTGCTGGCTTTCTTGGCAGTCCCCTTGGAAAGTAAAGGGGGAACTGCCGCTGAAAAGAAGGAGGTGCCTTTGGGCAGCTCCAGACAAGGGGATGGGTGAGGGGGAGTCCCCTACACCCATAGGCAAAGGAGAGGAGTAAGCCTCCTCTTCAGTTAGATAGATTTGGATGGTTCCCTGTGAGAGCACAGAGGAGGGGTGGGAACCTCTATTTTTTCTGTGGAGCTGCCTGAAGGCAGCTCCATTGATTGTGAGGGAAAGAGGGGAAGATGGGAAGATGTTTTTTGGGGGGATTTGCATCATCGGGCATAGGAACCCTATTCTTTCTGCAGGAAGCAAATGCTAATCACCTCTCACAGTGGCCTGCCCTGCAAAGGGTGCGTGTGGAGCTGGCAGAGCCAGGTGCCGCCATTTAAGGCCACCCCTCCCACCTGGTGATCTGGCAGTCCTTCGGCATGGTGGCTCCACCTTAGGCATGGCGTAAAATTGATAGAGTGTGAAGAGAGAAGGAAAAGGGATGTGAGGAAGGTATGGGTGGGGATGAAGCAAGTTGTTAAAAACCCACCATTCCAAACCGCTCATGGGTTAGGGAACATTGTCCCCTTTCCCTTCAGCCCCGATCCGGGATAGTTGGCTGAGAAGAAGGTCAGCATCTACCCTGTAATATTAAAAGCTGGCCAGAGAAAGTTGTGGGAGAGGTTGTCGGGAAGGTGAGGAAGTAGGGGAGAAATACAGCCTGTCTGAGAGAATGAGAAGAGGCTAAGCTGGGGCTGGACTCCACTCCCACAAAGAAACATTAAACCAACACCCGATTAATACATTAGAGATGAACTCTCAACTTCCCCACCTCAACCAACCCAAATCAGCTTTTCAGAAACATATCCACACTCACTTTACACTACACTCTATCCAGGCACTTTTACACAATACCCTGCTGCATGTACCACCCTAACATCCACCCTTTGTGAGGACAGTCCACCTGGCCAGGCTGCAGTATGGACATGCCTCAGTCCTTGTAAGTGACAAGACATCTGGAGTGACAACTGTGGATGCATGTCCAAAATATAACACTGCACCTCACACAAACCCAATTTGAGATTGCACTGCCCACAAACACACACCAGCAGCACAATTTACACTTCCTGAAGGCTCTGTCAGAAAACCCAGTAAAAGATCAACATTTCAAGGCTGCTCACCCAGACAGTCTGCTAGCATACAATATTTTGAACAGCATGAAAGGCAGAAATGGATCATCTTACAGAATTAGTGTCAATAATAATCATCTTTATAGATACGCTTCTAACCTTTTTCAATATATTTTTTGTAGTGGTTTGTTATTAATTATATCTATTATTTCAGAAATTATATAAATGAATATCTTAATCTTTTTAAGCGCCATGCTAAGAAAAATGGAAGACCCCATCAGGACTGAAGTACAAAAAGGTTTAAAAAAATCAAACATCCTCATAATGAAAGACAAGAGTAAATGATTTGAAAAAGGCAATATAAATAAAACTAAATGGGAGGTACATCATGAGAGAAAACATTTGCCTCAAGAAAAATTAGCATTAGGAATTCAATAGAATTTTCCATAGTCCTAAAAGCATAAGAGGACCAATTGGTCCAAACAGTGGTTATATGCTTGGAACCTATTGGATCGTGCAGTGCTTTAAGAGTTAAATGAAACCATAAGCATCTTGCTTTTAGTTAGTTATGTACAATACAGCCCCTGCTCTCCTTGAAGGTAAAATGCCTATATTTGATGTAAATATTGTTCCTGTGATATCTAACCTCTTCTTTGCAGGGTGTATTCTGCATCTTGCCTTATTGTAATTTCTGTTTTGCTTCTTTCCCTTTTCAGTCAATTAAATGTCATAATGGTTGTGACATTTTGTAACTGGTCTACTCAAGGAGTTATCAGAATGCCTTTCATCTTCAACCGAAGCTCATATATATTTGCAAGGAAATGTTTGAAACTAGTCAACTGCATAATTGCTAAATACTTATTCAAGTGTTGAGTTTCAAAACCAAGTGAAATGCTTTTAGATACATATATTTCTCTAATCTATCATTATATAGAAAAGTCACAAACTTCAACAAACGAAAAACTTTTGTATATTAAGGTCATAATTAGTGACTAATTAAGAACTATGTACTTTAAGGAAAAGAGCAAATTAGTAATAAAAAAGAAGATTGATTTCATTTTTGATAAGCTAAAAGAATGCAAAATCATAATTGCAAAATTTTTTTTAACTACAACATGTTAAAAGTGAGAATAATTCCTCAACTCACACTTTTTGCGTGGATTGAAGAAAATGCTATAACTGGAGAGACAAAGAGTGTTTTTGTAGTGCTCAGAACATGATGTATTAAGATGCTATAAGCACTCTGAAATATGATATCAAAAGTTCCATCTCCAATATTCCCATGAAGACTCTTCTCATTCAACTTCTTGTAATAAATCCAAGTATTTTCATTATTCCTGAAAGGATAAGAAAAATTTGTTAAACCCACGAACCACAAGAAGTATAAAAATAAAGCATGCAATAAACCCAAATAAAAATTTTGAGATAGGTAAAGAACTTTTATGAAGAAAATTGCCTCAAGAAACTTCAAACAAATTTCTCAAATCCGGGAAAAGTTTAAGTGTTTTCTTTTATAAACTTTAATAATCATTATTTAAAAGGAAGACAAAATATCTGCATAAGGTTGGTTAAGTCTACAAATGAGTTTTCAAGTTAAATTAGAATTACCACAACCAAATATGTTTTTCTTCTAATGCAGTAATAGGAAACCATTTCATTACCATGGGTGAATTTTAAGTCCATAAAAAGTTGTCGGTGTAAGCAAGTCTCCAAATCTTTTACAAATTTTGATTAATAACATAAATGATAAATAATAGGTACTGCAAAATCTAAAGATAGAATTATGATTTCTAAATATTTTATATATGTGAAATATCAGAAATGCACTTAATTCTGACCTTATCAGGGGCACACACTGAGAAAGTAAAAGTAGAAGTGGCATTGAAAACAATTAAAAAGAAAGTTAAATATGTGGAAGTGGATCGAGGGCCAGCGCAGTTGTGGTAGTTTGAATTTTTTGGTAGTAGTTGGCCTCACCTCATCACTTTAAATGCCTAATCCCTTTGTTCTTTTTCAGGGTACCCAGGATGAGCCACCAGTTGGGGGACCCAATGGACTTCCATTGTGCCCCCCTTCCCATTCATCATCTTCTTCCTCAGGAAGATTTTTAAGTGATTTAGTACATTGAGAGTGAGTACAATAGTGTGAAGTGTGATAAATTTGGGAGTGAGAACTAGTGTGAACAAGAAACAGAGCTGGATAATGACCAGGCGAGTATTAGCCTGTGTGAGTAGGTATGATTATGTTATTGGTGGGGATGTTTGAGTGTGGCAGTGAATCCTTGATTGAAATGCCTTCTCTCTTTCAGCTCCTTGGGACCGGGGAGACATTGGGTTAAGTTGAGAAAAGTGGTAGAGTGAGCGAGGATGATTTGAGCTACCAAATTCTCAGTTGGTTGGGTGCAAAAACCCAGCATTATCCCCAAGCTCCACCGAGTCCCTCTCTGAACAGTACAGAAGAAAGCCCCCCTCCCCCTTTATACCCCCTTCTTTTGAAACTGGTTACTACTTGGACAGTTGTTCTGTACACTCGACCCTTGATTTAATGGATTAAAAGGGGAGAAGGGTGGTCCATTGCTTGAAAATACTTACATACGATAAATACCAGTATACAATTAAATTCCACCACAGAAGGTAGAGAACTTTAAGAGATCGACATTTTATAATTGTCTCTCGTACCTTATAGCTTCTCTACAGATTGATATCAGTCGTGTACATGCAGACCAGGAATTGTAATTATGAAAGCCCTGGGAGCTACAAACAAAGGGCTAATGAACCAAGATCAGGTACAAGAAATACATGTCACTTTTTTAGTATTTGGTATTAAAGTTGCCCTTTCAATATTATTTTAGCGATAATTAAAACTTATACTAGAGCAATTTGTTTTTGTTATATCATCTCTATAACTCGCTATGTTAGGTCCATTTTTGTTTGCCTCAGCTCACCAGTGCCGAATCTAATGCCTGCCTTTTGTTTCAGGTTTTGGTGAAGGAGGGAGGACAAAGCTGCCTGGAAGCAGTGTGGGTCTCTGTCTTTTGCTGAGGTCTGACGTTTCTTCCTCTCCCCACAGGCAAAATATATAAGTACAGGTTTTGATGAGCGATTGAAAACGGCCAATAATGAATGCACAAAAGAAGTGGAGCTGGACGTAAAGCCAGGTACGGTATGAGTGAGTGAGGGATGAAAGGGGAAACACGTAACACCTTGAAAACAGCAACAGGGAAGTAATTATGCTTCCCTTTTTTTTTTAGCTCCTTTCGTCCCACTGCTCTTGTCTGTGAGTGAGGAGAGGGAAGAAGTCACACACTAAGCCATCGGTGTGGGGCACAATTAAGGGCCACAGCCAACTGTCCCTTTGGTCCCCCTTGAGAGAGAGAGAGAGAGAGAGAGACTGACCGCTTGAGTGTACTTTCTTCCCCACCCCACGCTCAGGGAGAGCGAGTGAACTGTCCCATAATGTGTAAAAAAGTGCCCAGGGGCAACATTAGTAACCATTAAACTAACTGAGCCAGCTCAATTGGGGGTTTTGTGGTGGCCATGAGTGTTGGAGAGAGAGAGAGTGGTGCTTTCGCAAACCAGTTGTGTTTGGTAATTGTTTATATTTGTGGTGTTGCGCCTATATTGACCTTGTATACATTTTTTGTTGCGCATATTGAGGGAGGTTGAGGTGGGAGCACCTATTTGTATAGAATTTTTTGTTGTACATTTTTCTTATATATTTATATTGTTGGGTAATTAATTGTATTGGGTGGTGGATAAATTTATGTTATTTTAATAAAAGAAAATAGGTATCTGTGGATTTTGTCTCCTTCCAATCTGACAGGTGTCTCACGAGTGAGTGAGTGGACCTTTGGGTGGGTAGTTTCCGGGACCAGCCACTACATCGCCTTTAATATTTTTAAGCCATGCCCCACTGGCTATATTAACTTCGCCAACTAAGGTTTGGTTTTTATTTTGTGACAATATATTTTACGTTTAAGTAGTCGCTGGAACACGCCACAACGCTTTTCACTTACCAGGTTATCAGGATACCCAACAATTCATCGCTTTGAACGTGTTAACAGAGTTTTTAATTTTTTAATTTGGTTTGTAATACCAATAAGGAATCACTGTATGCTATTTTTATTTTTAGCACTTTTGCGTGTAAAAAACAAAGGTTATTTATATATACTTATTTCATTACTTTAACCTTTGGAATAAAAAAAAGGAGAGTTGAACTTGGGTCTCTTATCACAATTTCTATTCAGAAATAGGTTCCCAGTGTCTGGCAAGGAATCAGCTCTGAGAGGCATTCAAGCTTTTTTCCTAAGCACTTAGCTTCACAGCATACAATTTGTTAATTGACTACTACATCATTGGTTCTAACCCTCAGATCTTCTCGTACTTATTATGGTTACCATTCACTAGTTATTTATTAAACAATGTAGGATTAAACTAACCTGTCTCACAATGGTCTAGACCCAGCTCATGTTCCCTTTCTATGGGTGAACAATCCAACACTTGACGCCAAATCTACCCAGCAACGGACAGAATGTTCGTTGCTGGGTATTTGTCTGCCGAGATTTTGTGGTCCGTTAAATCCAAAATCCATTAAATAGAGGGACGATTGTATAAATTCATTTATCAATACAGTTAATCAAAAATATATATATATTTTTTGTATTTAAGCGATATTCTAGATTGTATATATTGTTGTGTTTGTTTTGGTATTTTGGGGGGTTGTTGTTATAAATAAATTAAGTTAGAATTGGATTACCCTTCATTGTCCCTTCAAACACCCAGGTGGTGCTAGTTGAGCAGCAGACAATGTGAAAGCAAGATTCCTAACCCTACCATCACATGGTTCTCAGAGAACACATTAAATGAGAGAGGATTTTTCAAATTTAAAATGAAATACCAATGAAGGTGAACCTTGCAGCATTTGTAATGAGATGTCAAGAAAATGAAAATGTGTGAAAGATAGCAGCAGATCCTCTTGCAATCATTGAGGCTGGGAAGCCATATAATCCTTCAGATATCAGCTGCAGCACAATTGACCACTTGGGAGATTAAGGGAGAAATCCTTCAATCCTATAGCCTCTTGCTGTAGACCCTCTCAATGTTACCACGATTAAGTGGGGCCATGTCAGACTGTCCAGAGGGACCAGGTTAGTGGTGTGAGGCTGTTGCATGCTGGGGGAATTCTATAGCACAAACACACCCCTGCGCTACTGGCCCATGCAACAGGAAATGGGAGTTTGATTGCAACTTAACCTCACACAGAATCTGAGTGGTGTGGTTGTATTACATCTCCTTGGAAGTGAACCAACCATCCTACAACTCTATTTATCCTTGACCTAAAGGGTGTCTAGTGTTAAAAACACAGCCTTGCATGCTGGGCTCTCTTAAATTAATTTTTTTCATGATTAGCCCCTCTATCAGGTACTTAAAACATCATCCTCAACATTACAGCAAGGTTTTTTTACTCTTAAGAATTGATCACTTTTTCTTGCCTACTTCTCTTTCTATTTTAACCCTTTATGCTTCTATGTAATGAATTCATCACGTAGAAAATAAAGACTTATAACTAGATACATGCAGGAAGTCTAGTGAGTGAGTAAGATGAGTATGACATTCTGTTTAAGTGCACAAAAGGGTTCCATTAGATTTGCATGCCGTTTGACATTATTTACCACTTAATAGAAATAAATGTAATTGGTATGTTTTTATTTTTTTTAATTAATTCAGGGCATAAAAAGGGTTAACTTGATAAACTTAAATGAAATACTTCCTTACCAACTTTTAAGTTAATAAGTACTTTTTAAAAAATTAGTTAACTAAATCTAAAATTTCCTTTCGTCTTAACTACCATTTCCATTTTTTTTAATACCTTTGTCCAACATTTCAAACTTGCATTTGTTGTAATTATTTGTGACCCTTTATTAGTGTTTTATATATTCTAGAACCTGAAGATGGGTGTTACCAGAAACACGCTACTTTGCGCTAAAGTAAAGCAATCCTACATCTTTTTATTCATCCTACATCTTAAATTAAAGTTCTATAGGAATGGCTTGAATGCCTATTTATATACACACAAAATAGGAATTTGAATATGACATAAAAAAAATATGGCTCAAGGGCAAGCTATCATTAAAAATAAAATTTCAATACAAACTACAATTTTAACAATGTTAGTGCTAGTTATTGATCAAATACCTTAACCTCTTTATAACATAATTGCTAAATTTGGCATCCAGGTAGACAAATTATTAAATTTTATGAAATAACTTCTTTTTTTTTACCCATTTATAAAAATATTCTTTTTAAAAATGGCAGGAATTTAAACAAATACTTCTAATAAAAATCAGGCACTTACTTTGCTGCTTTATATCAGTTTTAGTTTCCTAATAATATAATTTAGAAACCAATCTCTACAATTTTGTCATTAAGAGGCTAAAAATAACTTCCTTAATAGTGAAATATTCTGAAAATAAGATCAAAAGACTTAGTTTCTAAGGTGTTTCTCTACAAAGTCATTACATTTAACATTAAACTCAAAGCACATACCTCCTACTTTCTTCCCAATTGTACTGAATAACAAGAACTCTCCCGGACATTGCATCCATGACAAACCTTGCATATAAAATATTTGAATAATTATATAATATGGCTCAGCAACTAGAGCTGGGCAATAACACTTATCAAAATAAAAATTCAGTTAAATTTGAGTCAGTTTTTGCTTCAACATTCTTCAGGATATGGAAAGAAAATGTATATCAAAATTATGAATCAGAGCCCATCTTAAAAAGGATTAATGTATTAAACAATGGATAAAATTAACATGTTCACTATGGCACAACCTATGGCAGCCATTTTTATAATCAGCAATGGTGCAATTTAGCACCCCCTAAAACGTGAGGGCACATCCTACAGACGCATTTTGGTATATAGGATCTAAATATTTATCAGATGTTAAGAATGCCATAATGGCAACATTTTTAATTTATTACTTATAGTTTCTGGGGTGGTAGAATTTAAGAAAAGGGCAGTAAAATTTTCTAAATAAAAGATATAGGTAAATTGTAGATAAAGACAGACAAATATATAGTTCTAAAGGTCACCATTTTAAAAATTGAAGGGAAATTTTTTTCTAGAAAATTTAGGAATTTTACCAAATCAGTGAAATGTACAGAGCACAAAGGAAGAATATTATGAAATAGCCTATTTTACTTTTCAATGTTGAATATATAGTCAATGCCATAGTACTTGGCATGAAAACAGTGGCCAACTACACATTTTTGGACATACCTCCCCTAAAAGGTACCCAAGGAAATGCTATATTACTTGGCATGTAAATCAGGTGAGGGGAGGGGAAAACTTTGGGGAAGGGGGGGGGGGGCATAGAGGGTTTTTTCCCCATATGACCCGCTATCCTGTTTTATGTTGTTTTGGTGAAGTGGGTTGGGGGGTAAGGACTCAAAACCTGATCAGCTTGAAGCCATAGCATCCTTGTTAAAGGCAAAAATGTCTAACAAGGAAAATGCTGCCCTAACCAGAGTGATCCTGTGTAGCATTCAGGGGTGTATGCTGCTGAACTATCACTACATGAAAAGGTCAAGGAGGCCATGTGAGACCTCAAAGAGGACTTTAAAGGATGCCCAGAGGCAGTTGGAGGCTGACCCTAGGATCACAGCCAAGGAAACTAGGAGAAGAACCACCTACTGCTTGAGAGACTGCTCTTAAGACCATGGCTCTGCAATGATTTCTATTTAGACCACCATGCACCCTTCAGGAAACCGGTTGTAACTTTGTTAATAAGCAAACAAGGGGTGCCGATATATTAGATTTGGTTCTTTCAAATGATGATCACTTGGTTCGTTTTAATTTGGCAATACTGAAAGGTAGAACATCAACAAATTCCACAAAAACTCCAAATTTTTATAGGCATAATTACAATAAATTATGGAACTTACTAAATCAGATCAAGTGAGATATAGAATTCAGTGTAAACAATACTTATGAGATGTGGGACACTTTTAAGACTATATTAAACATAGTCCAGGAGCAGTCTATTCCAATGAAGGCTATTAGGAAGAAATGTAGGAAGCCGCTGTGGTGGAATCAGGAGATAGCTAGGAAAATTTCTGAGAATGGCATACCAAAGATTACAGAGAGAAAGTACTTTTGATCATTTAGATCATTATAGGTCAACCAGAAATAAGCTAAATAAGATTATTAGGAAGAGCAAAAGGGCGGCAGAAATTAATTTAGCTCAAAATAATAATAAAGATCCAAGAAAATTCTTTAGCTATTATAGAATTAATAACAAATCTAACACCCATAAAATAGGGCCTATTAGATATGAAGGGGTTTTGAAAGAATCTGATGAGGATGAGGAAATAGTAGAGGTTCTTAATGATCATTATTCTTATGTATTTACACAAGAAAATCAAGATAGATTAATTGATGATAATTCTATCATCAATAATTAAAGGAAATACTAGTTAAATACTAGTAAGGCATATGGCCCAGACAACATTCATTTAGGTTACTGAAAGAAGGTATAGATAGTATTGCAGTCACTCTTGAGAAGATATACATATACTAGACCACTAGAATTTGGAGAAATAATCGTTAAATTTTGGAATAAATCCACCCACTATTTTTGTGGATGCATTATAAATATCTCTAGTTTTTTTTTTAAATATGCAAGTGCTATATAGAAGATATCATAGATATACTCTATATAGCACTTTCACTAATTAATGTTGGCAAATTTCTAATTATGATGTTATGACAAAAAATTGATTGGCCACCATCTTGGGAGAACTTTTGGTAATTGTGTAGAGTATGGCCAGATCCGTGTCTTAGCTTATTTTTCTGAGCTGAAATCTATGTGCGTTTATGGCGATTTTCAATGATATACTGTGCCCCCAAGACCCCTCCCCCTCAAATGATTGAAATCTCAGGATCATTGTAGCCCCCCCCCCCCCTACGAGCAGACCCTCAAAATAAGCTAGAATCACATCCGCCCCTACTCGCAACATTTACCAAACTTTTTTTAATTGAAATCGCATCATTTTGAAGGGAATTTTTTTCTGAATTAAAGAAAATAGGAGAAATTTAAATAGCATTCAGGTGCAAGGCTTATAATGTTTGAAGTCAAACAATGCAGTAGAAACACTAGAGGACTAATAACAGTGCCTTTGAATTTGAATCTAATGAGGCGCTTTGGAATTAGACATACAAATTTATTTTAAAAATGGAGGGGGGCGGTGCAACCACCCACAATTACGTGAGAGGTATGGGGGTGAAGCCTCCCATTTCAAAATTACCTTAAAAATACATAATACAACATGATGCGATTGCAATAGCCTAACATAAAAGCTCTTTTGGGGGAATTTGACCAAGGAACAACAGTCTACATTAAAAAACAATTGTCTTTTAACACATAAAAAAAAATTGAGGGCCGGCATAATCCAAAATATCTAATGATTGGAAATTAGCGAATGTAGGGCCTATTTTTAAAAAGATTTTTATTTTTTTTTAAGAGCTCATCTGGCGACTGTAGTCGCCTTTTTAAAAAGAGAAGTAAAGAGGACCCAAATAACTTTAGGCCGGTAAGCGTAACTTCTATCGTTTGTAAAATTTAAGAAGGGGATCTCTAGAATGTGGTAGGTAAATAAATGATGCTCAGCATGGGTTTAGAAGAAATAGATCGAGTTTAACAAATGTACTGGATTTTATTGATTATGTAACTAAACAACTAGATAAGGGCGAAAAGGTTGATGTATTTTACTTAGATTTTAACAGAGCTTTTAATAAGGTTCCACATAAGAGATTGTTCACAAATTAAAAATGAATGGGATATGTGGTAAAGTTTTGAATTGGATAGTGGATGACTGAAAGACAGGAAACAGAGAGTTGTGCTGAATGGAGTAAGGTCACATTGGAGGGACGTTATAAATGATCTTGGGGAAGCTGTAAATAGCAAAGTGTCAGTTAAATAAAAGGGAGAAGGCCGGCCTCCCCCCAAAAGTCTACAAGTCCACCAGTCAATGTGCATGCACTCGTCCCGAGTACAAGGGACAGGCAGCAGCGTCCCCGCCCATCCTGGTACCGGGAAAGGTAATGTGCGCAAGATCGCCCAGACTGGGACATTCAACAAGAATGTGTTGAACAGTCTGGGAGCCAACTCAGTCTTCGCAGTAGGGCACTGGTGAGCGCTCCATCAAATGGCGGTGCGTCCGGCAAGTGTGCCCAATTTGGAGATGACAAAAAGCAATCTGAAGCCTTCGCTGCATTGTGGGGTAGGTCCATGGGAACAGTCACAGTGCAATGGCATGCAACTTTAATTTCCCTTCAACCGTCTCCCATCTTCTTTGCCAAGCTGCCTGTATTCCTGCCATGTAGTCAGTGCGAGGAAGAGTGCAATGCTGGTCCAGTCACAGAGTCCTTGCAGACTCTTTGGCGCCCTCATACCCCGTAATTCCTACATGTCCAGGAACCCAGCAAAAGATAATCTCGACATCTGCCTGGCTCGCCAAAACCATGGCTCACAGATACCGCAAACCAGGGAATGCAGAGATTCCAATGCCCCAAGAGCACTCAGGGTGCTTTGTGAGTCGCTATAGATCATATTCCAGTCTCTGAACTGGGCAGGTTGCGTAATCTCTGGTACGAGTGGTGTATTGCCACCAGCTCAGCCATGAAGATAGACGCAGTACCTGGCAGAGCCCGGCTGACTTCAAAGAGAGGGGATATGGCGTGGAAGCCGAACCCATCTTGGGACTTGGAGCCATCCGTATACACTGGCACGGTTCCAGTATGACACGAGGTATGCAGCAAAAAGGTTGAACACAATACTCCCGGTGCTGTACAAGCTTTGGAAGCAGAGGCGTGGCAACAAATAGCTAAATGTGGTACCCTCCAGGGTGGCATCCTGGGCAGAACCAGGGACGCCACCGGCCCTAGAGGTATACCTAGCTCTCTAAAAAGTTTCCTGGCCCTAAACCCAAAGGGCTTAGGGTATGACTGGTGTCTCTCGGCAGCATAGGCACCGTTGGAATCAGCTGCAGATGCAGTGAGAGCTATTGGTGACTGAGGGAAGTGCCGGGCTCACGCGTACAGGCGAATGATGCACTGTACACGGCATGGGTACAAGAGACCCTAAGGTTGCGAATATGAGCCTACCAGGTGAGGCATCGGTCAAATACAAGACCAAGGAAACGGTGTGATTCAACCACTTCCAGGCGTACCCCATTAAGAAACGAGTCTGGGTCAGGGTGGAGCCGTGGATTGAGGCAGAAGTGCACCACTTTAGTCTTGGAAAACCAAAATCTGTGCGCTTTGGCATAGCGAGAGATGCAGTTCATTGCCTGTTGGCGACAACGCTCCAGAGTTGGCATCTGGGCTGTGCCAAAAGAGATCAAAAGGTCATCCACGTAGAGCATATTGAGAACATCTTCTGGCAGCACTGAGGTGATGCTGTTAATGACAGGGCAAAGTGTGACACTGAGGACACTTACCTGCACCATTGGGCCGGATAAAGCTACTCCCACCAGTACAATCACACAAAAATTCAGATATAAAGATTGGGAGGCGTCCCCTCGCCCCCATGATATCATATCGCCATGTGGTATCATAGGCCTTCTCCAGATCAAAAAACACTGTGGCATAGTGCTGTCTACGAAGGAAAGCCTCGCAGACGGCATTTTCCAGTCAGAGCAGAGCATTCAACGTGGAGTTTAACTTGCGGAAGCTGCACTGTGCAGAAGACAGATGGCCTCCGCTGTCCAGGAAAAAGGCTAATCTAACATTTACTAATTTCTCCATCAACTTGCACACGCAAGAGGTTAGAGAGATTGGGCGGAAACTGGCAAGAGTAGTGATCTCTCCCTGGTTTGCGAAAGGCGAGCACAGTAGCGATTCGCCAGGAATCCGGGAGGAGACCCTCCACCCAGATCCTAATGAACAAATCTAAGAGAAAGGCCATGCCTCGCTCACCAGGTTAGTAATGAAAGCGAAGAGTATGGTGGATGACATGATTGATAGCGACTAGGAGACCAAGACTGACAAGACAACTGATGAACAACCCCGACCGATTGCTTGGCGTAGCCAGGAACCAGTAGAAGAGTGTGACTGGGTGCAGAAGGGTGCGATTGAGTACAAGTGGTACCATGAAGAGTGTGGGGGAGCGGTGTGTGTGTGTGTCTGTAGGGCCATTCTCCCACCCCCTTTACATATATCTTTCCCTACCCCTGTGTGAGTGTGTGGGTAGACAATTTTGATTAATACAAATAATAACCGATTGTATTCTCTTTTCAGATATATATTTTGTTGAAATAGTTTACAAATATAAGAGTAAATATTTAGGAATTATAAAAGTTATAAACGGAATTTGTTGTGCACACTTGGATATTCACTTAGAGGTAAGAAGTTAACAGAATTTCCTCAGGTTGAGTGCCCACTTATTGGTTGCCATTCCCTCTATAGTAAATAGATTGTAAATGGGGGATATCATCTCTTCTACAGAGTGGAAGCTTTTACGCACTGCAAGAGTTCTTGAGGCGAGTGCTCCGCCCAGCCCTGAGACAGAGGGCTTTCTTACCTCACTTGCCACCTGCATTGGCTGACGAGCCTGCCCCCCATTTATATTGGCCTACTACCAAACCCCCAGCGCACAAGTGATAGTCCTGTGCGCCTTTTCATTCAGTTATTTTTTTCTATTTTGTTGCGTGGACCTTGTTTGGGTTTGTACCGATTGTCCTCTGCACCTGTCATATTTTATTTTGTTTTCGGTTGGGAGAATTACAATTTGTATAGGTTATTTATTTTGAATACACACCTGTATTTGTTTTTCTTGTAAATATAAATTGTAATTATATTTGTAATTATTATTGTATTTTTTCTTGTAAAGTAAAGGACTGTATATCAAATCGTATCAATTCTTCCTCGGTGGTTCTCAAGGTTCATAAATTCTAGGATAAGGTTGGAACACAGGGTTAGTTTTGCTTTCGGCCCGCTACAGGGTCTGACGTCAAAAATGACTGATTTGAATTTTTATTTTGTTTTTCACTTAATATCTTTTTATTATCTTCATTTGGAGTTATTTATCAATATATTTTTCCCCATTTTAATATTTTTATCATCTTTTTATACATTTATATTTTTCCTCATTTTATTATTTTTTTACCTTTTTTTATACATTTAAATCTAATTAGCTAGATCATTTAAAGGAACTTTTTTTTTAGCCGTTTGGGTGTATTACAGACGCCTTTTATGCAGTGTGAAAATGGTATCCATTTGTGAAGTTTACCCGTCATCTGGTGCCAAATTGTTCACTCTATTTTCGGATCAAGATAAATTTTTAACCTTTTTGGACTTTCATAATTTACTAAACATTAAAATCAATTGCGAAGTTTGTGTTTGGGCATTAGATATTACACTTCATTTTTTATTTAGATGTTCTGAAACTAAACGTGACTTAAGTGCACGCCATTTTTTAAAAAATTCAGCATTGAATTGCACGTCCCATTAAGTCAAGGTTACACCAAAAACTTTGATTGATTGGTTTAGTTTCTGCAGAGAGGTCGCTATTCACTCTGTGAATAAAATAGGCTTTCCTCATCGTTATTTCAGAAGTATACCCACTGCAATAAAGTAGTAAACAGTGTTTTTCATTTGGTTATTTTGGGGCATTTTTGTATAAAAAAATGTCCTAAGTAAACAGCATTTTTCGTTTGTTTAGTTTCAAGCATTTTTTTTATAACAAAAATGGCGCCAGCTATATTTCAAAAAGGACTCAAGCGCGCATGAATATTCCGACACAGGTGAACGAAAATATTTACCAATATTTTAATTATTGTTGGCTTGTTTTCAAAAGAAAAGTCAATTTTAATGAATCGTGTTGGAGAGTTGTCTTTCTTGATTCTCTTCTTAATACGAGACATTGATAAGGTAAATATGTAGATTAGCGACTCGAATGATGGTGTGGTGGAGCGAATGTGAGTGTGTATGAAGGGCCATTCTCCCACCCCCTTTTCCCAATAGCCTCTCACTCCTTCTGTAAGAATGTGTGTGTGTGAATACTGGAATTTAAATTTTGTTTTTAATTTTATTGATATTTGTATTCTCTTTTCAGAGATTATATTTTGAAACAGAATAGTTTTAAAGATAAATATTTAAAGAATTATTAATGCTGAAAATTTAGAGGTAAGATAGTTGATAAATTTACTTGGGTAATGCCCACTTATTAGTTTCCCTTCCATGTATAGTAAGTAAATGGATCATAAATGGAGGATATATCTCTTCTACAGAGAGTGGAAGCTTGGACGGACTGCGAGAGGGGTTATCTAGACGAGTGCTCCACCCAGCCCTGAGAGGAGGGCTTTCATACCTCGCTAAACACCTGAACTGCCCACCTGCATTGGCTGACGAGCCTGCCTCCTTTTGTATTAGCCTACTACCACCCACCTCCAGCGCACAAGTGATAGCACATGCCCCTTTTTGTTCGGTTGTTGTTTTTTTTCATTTTGTTGTATAGATATATTTAAGTAAATTTGTTCTATTCGCCCGTTATAAAATTCTTTTGGTATCTTGTTTTGATTGGGGAATTTGGCCTCATTTCAAGTGTGCACACTTCCCTTGTAAATATAAATTATAATTATATTATTGTAATTATCATTGTACATTTTTTTTTGTAAGTAAAGGTGTAGCGGGCCGAAAAATTTAGACTAACCCCAATCGATCCAACCCGCTTCCTACACTAATCCGGATGTGAGAAATCGAAGGAGAATGAAACGGATTGTATGTACAGTCCTTTACTAACACAAAAAAAAATACAATATTTACAAAAATATGGGTAAATATGCACCCAATGAGCCTATATATATATATATATATATATATATATATATATATATATATATATATATACTAAATCAATCCTATCTTGGAACCAAATCAATCAAAAAATATATATTAATACTAAGAGTGCATATACAAAAGGGGACAACCAAAACAAGAGACAACAAAAGAGGAGTATTCTTACGTGGTACCACGGTTTATTATTTGCCGGCTTCCCCGGGGGAAAATCTTGTTGGTAGTCACTCTTGTGACAAAATTGGGTGTGCGGGGCTTATGGTGCCTGCCACCTCGGAGCTCAGATGTCTTTAAGATCTAGTCAAGTACCATTAGAAGACTTCTTATATCTTCTTTGAATATCTTCGAAATATTTTCTTACAGTCGCTCTTGCAAAATGCAGGCAATGTTTTTGTTTTTGTTCTTTTCTTTTTTTTTCTTCTATTCTGGTACTTTAACGCTGTCTCATAAAATCTTTAACATTTAGTAGTTTGTTAAAAAAAACATGAGATGTTAAATAACCTTATACATACAACATGAAATCAAATACATATGTACAAAAGAAAATATAATAAAAAAAACCATTCCCACTCACACACACATTCTTACAGAAGGAGGGAGAGGGTACTTAGAAAAGGGGTGGGAGAATGGCCCTTTTACACACACTCACATTCGCTCCACCACACCCCTCCTTCCTTAAGCCATTCGACCAGCCACTCACTAAACCCTTTCAATCACTCCACGGTACCACTTGTGCTCAATCACACCCTTCTGCACCCATTCACACTCTTCTACTGGTCCCTGGCTACGCGTAGCAATTAGTCGGGGTTGTTCGTCAGTCGTCCTGTCAGTCTCATCATCACTATTTATCATCTCATCAACCATACTCTTAGCCCTCATTACCAGTTCTCCCATCTCACCACAGAATTCTTTCATACTCTTCCGTTCAGAACCCTCACTCTTCATACCCCCATTCATCAGCTCCTCACTCACAGCTCTCATCCAACTCAAGGTACATTCTTGCGAAACAGACAGGTCACTCACATCCCCTGTATTCTCAACAGGCATAGCAGAAACCCCTTCGACTGGTTCCCACCAGAAACCTGAAAAATCAGCCACTTCATCATTCACTACATCAAACTCACCCCTACTATTACCATTCATAAAACCCGAAAAATCAGCCACACTAGGTTCATTCTGCCCAAACACACTATCATTCATACTGTTCCCAAAACCAGAAAAATCAGGCACAGGCAGCTCACTCACTGGTCTACTTATACCAGCCAAATCACTCACCTGTTTACGCAAAAACTCAATCTCCCTTTCAAGATCCTCCATACCAGAAACACTCTGCTCAGACTTACTTTCATTTGTACTTGCATTCTTCCTTTCACCCTTCTTTGTACGCTTTCTACTCCTCGAGACTAAGACTAGCTCTTTCCCAGACAGATCCATACTATCACATTCATTCTCATCATCATGCACTTTACCTCTCTCTCTACACAGTCCATACACTGGATGGCTCACCAGGTAGTCAGGAGGTTCTCTCCATCTCCTTAACTGACTCTGATGAGCCCGCACTCTCTCAGTCATGCCATCATTCAAACTCTCCAAAACATACATTACCCCATTTTCCCAAACTCTCACAACTCTATAAGGTCCATCAAACTTCTCACTCATCTTTGATACATTCAACCTACCCTTCACTTCTTTCACCTTCAATACTTTTGTACCTAATTCAAATGAACGAAACCTTTCATGTGCTTCACGCCATACACTCTGCTCACTTTCACTCAAACGAAATCTATCTTTCACTCGCCTTTCAAAATTCATCACAAACTGACATGGGGACATTCCAGTTGCACTATGCACAGTTGAATTATACGCCCACAACACTCTCCCCAGACACACATCCCAGTCATTCACTGTCGTACTCATCATTCTCAACATCTCACACAAGGTTCTTATAGTCCGTTCTGCCAATCCATTTGAAGACGGTACATACGGAGTTGTTCTCACATACTCCACACCATTCTCTCTCAACATTTGCTCAAACACTTCCCCTACAAATTCAGGCCCATTATCACTCAGACATCTTCTAGGCTTCCATACACACATAGGAAAAAACAACTGCTCAACCACACGCACAACAGTCACACTCCTTTTATCTCTCACAGGCGCTGCATACACAAACTTACTTTTATGATCAACCATAACAACCATACCAACATTCCCAGCACTCGTACGCGGCAAAGACACACAATCAATCACTACCAATTCAAACGGTTCTTTCGCATCAACTTTCAACATCGGTGGTTTCACTTGCACCTTTCGCTTCTGACACCTTTCACACGTAGTTGCAACATCATTCACAACAGTTCTCAGAAACGGATGGAACACACGCTCCTTCATACACTCCCACAGCTTAAACTTACCCATATGCCCATAATTATCATGCACAACCTTCACCAGACCAATCATACCAACTAAGGACATCACAGGTACATACATATCATCACCACCTTTCCCATGCCTCACAAAATATACAACATCCATACAAACAACAAAATCCTTAGCATACCTTTTAAAATCACTTAAACACTCTGGCCATTCATTCAAATCAACACGCATCATTACACACCTCTTCAACTCACTAACAAAAGGACACATCTCTTGCATCTCTAGAATATCATCATCACTTAAAATCTCATTCTCATCATCCATGACCAACTCAATCATACCACAAAACTTGACAACATTCTTTGCACACTCATTCAACCTCATCACCTCACATTCACCTTTCATAAGACAATCCTTATCAGCATCCAAAGACAAATCATTCAATCTCATAAAGTCTACACCAAGCAAGAAACAACAAGGCATTTGCTCACCTTTCAGAATCACAAAGTCATGCTTCACATTCACACCATTACCCAAACTCACTTTCAGACTAACCTGTTCCCATGCCACTATCAAGCCATTCCCTAATCCACTTATCCGTAACTTCACAGGTTTATGCTCGCAACATTTAAACTCATCATACTTACTCAGAATCCTCTCATTCACTAAAGACACCTGCGCTCCAGTATCAATCAAACCACAGAACAACCTTTCACCAACTTTCACTCTCACTTCCATCATATCAGGTCCACCATGTTCGCAATACACTGAAGGAACAAGCACACCAACATCAGCACTTATATCCACACTGTCATTAACTCCCATATCATCACTCACCACACGACGCTCATCTTCATCCAGACAATCATTCTTCTCTCTTATATATGAACACTTTTCAATCACCCAATTGTAGTGCACACCGCTCAAACATTGCAGATGTACCACATTAGGATTCAAACCCTTCATCTTCTCATCCTTGTACACAATCGGCCTCTCACCACCAAAGTGCACATAAACAATCACTCCATACAAACGACTCACCATACCAATGCTTTCAGGCTTCCTACACACTTCATTCATTACCTCCTTCCTTAAATCATCCACACTATCGGGCACTCTCACGTCTACTCCATCACTCTTCAAATCTTGCAAACCATTCCATACACTCTCAAACAAGGAATCACCACCACCCTTACTCTCTTTTCCATTCATAATCCCTTTCGGCAAATACTCAGGATCACTCACTCCACACACATTTTCATCATTCGTACCAGGATACCTTGACATCAAATCAGCCACTCCATTCCGTTCACCAGGCACATACTCAATCACATAGTCAAAGTCACTCAAATCTTCCAAAGTCCTTGCAATCCTACTATCAGCCCACTTCATACGCTGCAGATACACAAGAGGTTGATGATCGGTTTTTATCACAAACCTCACACCATACAAAAATGGTCGCAACACTTTCAAACAATATCTTATCGCAGCCAGCTCTCGTTCCACAGTCGAATACTTTCGTTCTGCAACATTCATAGCCTTGGATACATACCCAATTATTCGCCTGACATTCTCTCCATTCAAACGCTGCTCTTGCATCAGAAAACCTCCCATACAATACCCACTCGCATCTGTATACAGTTCAAGCATTTTTGCATTTACACTATAATCTGGGTAAGCCAATTCAACATCTTCAGCTGCTGCCTCTTTCAGTCTCTCATACGCCTCATTCATCTTATCATTCTACTTGACAACCGTACTACCTTTCTTGCCCATCCACTCAGTCAGAGGCTTACTCACACCAGAACAATCACATATAAACTTTCGCTGGAACTCAATCAAACCCAAAAACGACTTCAGTTGCTTCACAGTCACCGGTTTAGGAAACATTCGCACCTTCTCAACATACTTCGGTGATTTTCGCAACCCATTCTCACTCACCATATGCCCAAGGAATTCCACTTCTTTCGCAAACCATTCACACTTTGCCACTTTCACCTTCACACCAACACTCTCCAACGTTCTCAACACATTATTCACCAATCTCATATGCTCCTCAAAAGTCTCAGTCATAATCAAAATATCATCTATAAATGCAATCACATTCTTACTCGCAAACTTACTCAACACAACATTCATTGCCCGCTGGAAGGCTCCGGGAGCATTAGCCAACCCAAAGCTGAGGTTCCGGAACTGGTAATGCCTCTTTGAGGAAGAGAATGCAGTTACTGGCCGGCTCTCCTCAGCAATGGGCATCTGGTAATACCCCCGTACCAGATCCAGCTTCGTAAACCACTCCATCCCATGCATACTATACACACACTCAGATACCACACACATCGGAAACCTTTCTTTCACAGTCCTTTCATTCACCTTTCGATAATCCACACACAGACGCAATCTTCCATCCGGCTTACGTACAGGTACAATTGGACTATTCCATGCACTCTCGCTCTCTTCAATCACCCCCAATTGCTCCAATTCCAAACACTGCTCCTCAATCTCATCAGCAACCGGACGTGGGAAATGCCTCGGCCGCTGATAGATTGGGGAGTCCTCCTTCAGGACAATCTTGAATTCCGGGGGCTTTGCAACCCCGAAATCCAGATCACCCTTACTGAGGGCTCCCTTTCGCTCAAATATCATTCGATACACATCCTCCCTTTCATACTCAGTCAAACATCCATCCAATTTCACCATGTCCTTCACCTCATTATACATCCATTCACATGTCTTTTCATTCGCAACATTCACCCTGATATCCGTACTATCATCCATACCTACCTCATTGACAGTGGAGAGGTGGCCCAGTACATCTCCGACTTGGATTCCCCTCACCTGCCCTTTCACACTGGGGTCCGCCTGCACACATACAAAAGGATCATTCATTCTCATTAAGCCATCAAACACACAAGCAACACGCCTTACCTTATAACACGCATCCTTTCCATCCAATATCACAGTGTTCTCACTCACATTCAAACTAACATCCTTACTCCAACTCACTCTAACAGACACCCTTTCACCCTTCACAAGCCTTACATTCTCCATAGCAGTCACCTCAATACCAGTAAACACATTCCTCAAAACACTACCATCTTTCCCTACATATAACTTATACACCCCATTTTTACCAATCTTTCTCTCAATCTGATCACTCGCAGGATGCACAACCATACGATTCATTTTCATAAAATCATACCCCAAAATCACACCATACTCACTACTCACCTTATCAATCACAGAAAATTCACATTCATTCATCATCATACCATGCATTCGAACAGCTGACCTTATCATTCCAATCACAGGCACTCTCCTATTACCAATACCTACCAAACTACCCTTGCACTCAGACAGGAGGGCTTTCTCGCTAAACTTGTCATACACATTTTTATACACCAAGCTTGCCTTGCATCCAGAATCTATTAAAGCCAAACACTCAATTCCATTCAACTCCACCTTCACACTCAGATTTCCTACCAGACAGCACTTTCACACTAGACAGACTTACCAACACATTACTCACACTCGTGCACCCAGAGGATACTTCAGCAGGTACCCTCTTACCATTCAGTTTCCCGCTTCAGACTTTCCATTCACACCTTGCGCTCTCAGTCTAATCCAACACTTTTCACTTGAATGTCCTTCCATCGCACAATAGCTACATACAGTCCTCTGGTCACGACACATCCTCGCATAATGACCAGCCTTTCCACAATTACCACAAGCATACTTCCCACTCCCCCCAGCAGTTGCTCCACCATTCAACCTCGGACAATCTTTCTTCAAATGGCCTATTTCTTTACACTCAAAGCACTCTTTCACACTTTCCTGGCAATCCTTTATCATATGCCCTTTCTTACCACAACCAAAACATGCACCAGACGTCCACCTACATTCTGCCAACATATGACCTTTCCTTCCACAATCTTTCTCCCACCATTTGATCTCTCGTTTGCTGGGACATACCTCGGTTTCTCTCTCATATATCCGTTCCCACGCTTGAAATTCATCTGTCCCCTTCCATTCGACCACCCTCCATTTACCCATCCATTCTGCCGGCCCAGGAAGTTCGACATCACTCCAGCTGGTGCAGCCTTCAGGGCATCCCTGTAGCTGACATACTGCTGGGGTGGATGAAAGCTCCTGGGCTTCTTACCCCCAACGTTCACACTGTACCATCCATCCTCTTCTAGATCGCTTTCATCATCAAATTGTCCATCTTCCAACAGCTCCAACACATCCTCCCACACCAACCGTTCACCTGTCAGTCTCATTCTCTCCTTTCTCTTTCCACTCAGCCATTCACTCACCTTTCGCGGGATCGTGTCAAAAAACTTCCTCATCAGTGGTTTACATTCATTTACATCATCATCACCATACCTCGTTCTTGCCATACTCTCAAGCCTATGTGCATACATGTTCACACTTTCACTTTTCCCCATTCGAGCCTTCTCAAATTCATTTACCCTTTTATACTTCACACTCTCTTTCATTCGTTTCACCTGTCCAATCATCCGCTTCTTCACCACATCGTACCTTGGTTCCCCCACACTTGTAATCACGTGGAAAAACTCCAATACTTTTCCCTCCAAACATTCCCCCAAAACATTCATCCAGTATCCCTTATTCTCCGGGTACTTGAGCTTACAATATCGCTCAAATTCCCCGAAGAATTCTTCCACACTTTTCCCACCATGTAACCTAAATCTATCTATCTTTGGCACTTCCCTTATCAAAATACCCTTTCCCACATTCACTTCACTCTCACTTGAGCTGCCTTCACTCTCACTCATATCAATCATACCATCACTCTCTCCTTCATCCGAGTACAATGAGTCCACACTCTTGCCTCTTACCTTCCTATCCTTCCCCTTTGCACCACTCTTCCTTCTTCTCTTGCATTCAACTCTCTTCCATTCTCCGTCCTTCCTATCACTCATAATCACCCTATCCTCTCTAGACTCGCACACACTCCCATTGATCCCATTAGTCTTATCCCCTTCAGTCGGAGCAGGGGTCAAGGTCGAGGGTCCTAGGGCCGGTCCTGACCCCTTCATCATGTCATACAAGTCCTTCATCCGTTGGTCGACCTGCTTCTGTCTCTCGTCCATTTCTTTCCTCATCTTGTCTGTCTTCTCATCCATACTCATCACATCACTCTTCAATCCATCAATCACGTTCCTCAACATCATACATTCCTCCTCTTTCTGCCTCAATTCCAGCCTCAGTCTCACAATCTCATCATGGAGGCCCTGTTCCACAGAAGCCATCCTCCCAGGTTAGTAACAGCGATAGACAAAGGTGAAAAACAACCAAACTACCTGCCACGCTAATTGGGTATGGACTGCAATCCAATCCCGTCATGCTCCCGGTTTCGAAGTCTCACGTCCCTATTCGGGCGCCAAATGTAGCGGGCCGAAAAATTTAGACTAACCCCAATCGATCCAACCCGCTTCCTACACTAATCCGGATGTGAGAAATCGAAGGAGAATGAAACGGATTGTATGTACAGTCCTTTACTAACACAAAAAAAATACAATATTTACAAAAATATGGGTAAATATGCACCCAATGAGCCTATATATATATATATATATATATATATATATATATATATATATACTAAATCAATCCTATCTTGGAACCAAATCAATCAAAAAATATATATTAATACTAAGAGTGCATATACAAAAGGGGACAACCAAAACAAGAGACAACAAAAGAGGAGTATTCTTACGTGGTACCACGGTTTATTATTTGCCGGCTTCCCCGGGGGAAAATCTTGTTGGTAGTCACTCTTGTGACAAAATTGGGTGTGCGGGGCTTATGGTGCCTGCCACCTCGGAGCTCAGATGTCTTTAAGATCTAGTCAAGTACCATTAGAAGACTTCTTATATCTTCTTTGAATATCTTCGAAATATTTTCTTACAGTCGCTCTTGCAAAATGCAGGCAATGTTTTTGTTTTTGTTCTTTTCTTTTTTTTTTCTTCTATTCTGGTACTTTAACGCTGTCTCATAAAATCTTTAACATTTAGTAGTTTGTTAAAAAAAACATGAGATGTTAAATAACCTTATACATACAACATGAAATCAAATACATATGTACAAAAGAAAATATAATAAAAAAACCCATTCCCACTCACACACACATTCTTACAGAAGGAGGGAGAGGGTACTTAGAAAAGGGGTGGGAGAATGGCCCTTTTACACACACTCACATTCGCTCCACCACAAAGGGACTGTATATACAATCCGTTTCATTCTCCTTCGATTTCTTACGTCTGAATTAGTGTAGGAAGCGAGTTGGATCTATTAGGGGTTAGCGACTCGGCCCCAAAAATGTTTTTTTGGTCAATATTTTCATTCACCCCTGCCGGAATATTCCTGGGCATTTGAGTCGTCTGACGTGAGACCCCACCCCCACCCCCATTATAATTAGCAAAACGATTAAAGGCACTGACATGATTTGGTTAAATCATTCACCTCTGTAAACATTAGCACATTAGTCTATAAACAATTAGGGTTATATATTGGGGGCTGTGCCCCCCAGACCCCCCCAATTTAAATAAACTCAGGATCATCGTAGTATGGTCCCCCATTGTGTTTACCCCCCCACGAGCCGTCCCCTTAAATGTACTCCCAAAATGTGAATCATTTTGGAACACAGACGAAATAGTACATTCCATCATTCGAGTCGCTAATCTACATATTTACCGTACTGATAATGCAATTTTTTGTATGGTGGGTAAAAGTTACATAATGATGTTGAATATCATTAAGTAGATTACTATTTCGAAGAGCAATACTAAATTGGAGGAGTTCGTCATTGAATTTATCCTCTTCGTTTACAGATATTAAATATTTGGTAAATATGTAGACGAGTGGCCTGGCCCGAAAAAATTTTGTGTAAATATTATCGTTCACTCGTGTCATTTCTGATGTCATACCCAACCCCTATTATAATTCACAAAACGATTAAAGGCGCCGACATGATGTAGTTAAAGCATTCACCTCTGTAAATGTCAAAACATTATAAAAATTAGGATTATATACTGGGGGTTGTGCCCCCCAGACCCCCCCCAATTTAATGAAACTCAGGATCATCGTAGTGCGCTCCACGCATCGTGTTTAACCCCCCACGAGCCGTCCCCTATAAATGTACTCCAAAAATGTGAAACATTTTGGAACACGGATGAAATAGTACATCTTATCGGCCGGGCCGCTCGTCTACATATTTACCAAATATTTAAATTCCAGGTCTATATTATCAGGTGGGAAGCCACCCGGGTCGTCCTCACACGGGAAAACTTACCAGGTCCGGACCCCATAAGGATTGACAGATTAAATGGGGAGATTATATTTTGCGGTTGCATGAATGAACATAATCCTCTGGATGCATTTTATGTATATTGTAGATTAGATCTGACGAACTCCTGTAAAGGGTGACAATGTTGATGACTTTTCTCTAGTAAGAAATCTTTTGTATGTTGACTGGAACAGGAGCTGCCAAGTGTAGGCCATGAATGGTCTTTTGCAGTCTCCTTCTTTCCTTATGTAATTTAGGAAGGGGGCCTACTGGTAACCAGTAGGTCTGTATGTCCCATTTATAAAGTAAGTGCAGCAAACCTTAATTACTATTAATATATAAAGAGAAATTTTAATTAATTAGTGGAATAATGTTAGTAATCCTGAACTAATTACAAATGAGTCACTAATACAGATCTCTATCCTGATATTAGTCGAATGAAGAATAAAGAGTTAAAACATTGAAGTGAATGTAGTTATACCTATAGTTTTTAGATCGCATTATTCACCCGCAAAATCAGGGCCAGCTAATCTTAACAATTACCGAGATGGTTAAGCCTTTGTCATAAAGTGAACTCTGAACGATGTAAGTGGGTAGGTGTGGGTATGGGGTAAAGAAAAAGGTATGGGGACAGATAGCTGAAAATAGATATGGTGAAAAGAGAAAGAAGTGTGAGACTGGCCTGAGAGGCCCCAGCAAGAAAATATTCAAGGAGAGAAGCCACCTACATAGCAGGAAGAAATGTTTCTCTCAGCAAATTGCGGAACAGATGGAAAAATCTAACAGAGAATGCTATGCATGCACCTTCTATAGAAACCTTCAAGTCTCATTATAATGAATATACTAAAATTGAACCAACGGAGTTCGGCCCAGATTGGTATAACTAATCACTCCCAACTACGGCCAACCTACTAATCTACAGATACGACAGAGAGGGTCTAAACAAGCCAATAGGCTTTCAACATGACCCTACTTCAACGGTAAAGAGATGTTAAGTGCCTGGTGATCAGGTCTATTGCTATTAAATATTTTCTTGTTTGGTGGTTCATTTGTTGTCTTTGGGATAGTTTATATTATTATGGCGTGCAAGCCATTTGTCTTCAAAAAACTAATGTTCTCGGATATGTTATGCGCATTTGCTGTTTTAGTAATAAATTACTTTAATCACTTTATTATTATGTTTAGTGTCTTTGTTTTTGTATATCTTTGTCGTGAAGTGATTATGTATTAGGTAATTTAAAAAGACGATAGCGCCACTGACATTTACCAATTGCCTAAATGTTAGCCTTTCAAATTAGGAATATTAAAAGAGTTTTTTTTAAGTGGGGGGTATGGGGGCGAAGGCTCCCCATTTGGAGAGTAACTAAAAAAAATGTTATTTGGGCAAATTCTGAAGATTCATACCTCGCGAGCTTCCTCACTCACGTTCCCATAAAATTTCGTCCATTTCCCATTATGTTTCACCTAACTCTAATTAACTGTAGTTTTATTACTTGTCCCTGAAGGTGAGCGGGGGTAGAGGGTGGCGTATATAGCAACCGATAGTACGGCTCGAAATCAGCTTCTAGTAACCAAACGCAGTAAAATATTAAGTAAAACTGAAGTAATAAAACTAAAGTTTATGAGACAGTTAGGTGAAACTTATTTGGAAATGTTCGAAATATTATGGGAACGCGAGCGGGGTATGGATCTTCAGGTTTACCCGCATTGTATTCTAAACGTGTAGCCCAGAAATAGCGCCTGCTAACGTGCGCCCACAAACTCAATTATTACCAAAAACAAAACAAAAAACGTCACTGAATAGAGAGCTCCCTGAAAACATGTCAGATCGCTAACGGAATTTTCGGTCCAAGTATTTAAATTCTTTTCCTCCACCATCCTCTCGTCTCGCACATTATAACTGTATGACTTTGGGAAAAAAATCAAAGAAACAATTTCCATATTGTTACATGTACTATTTTATATTTTCCCCTTGATCTACTATATTTTGCTATCAACCGGTGTTGAAATTCATTGTACCCCGAGGGAAAGTCACCCATTCAACGTCAGTGGAATATGGTTTGATTGGCTAGTAGGTTTAGAACTCAACAACAACTGCAAGGTAAGAGTATGGATACTTACTTTGTCTCCCCACAGATTCTTTCCATTCAACCCCGGCAGCACTCAGGAGTGGTGCAGTGATACGTTGTCTTTTCCGATAAAGTGAAAGTTCTGAAATGGTTGAGGCGCACAGATGAGGGGTTTATTTCGACCAAAGAGGTTCGTTTTGTCCGAGGTTGTTTGCCAGACATACATGAATCCAATGTTAGCCATAAAAACAGCTCTGAGAGGTCACCCTAACGGATCACCATTAATCCGTCCACTCTTGCTAGTGACAGTGCCTCTCCCGCATATTGTGCCAATCCCAGCAATCGTAGCCAGCCCACCTGCGTCATTAAAAGGTCTGGTCGCATTGTCAGAAGGACTCGGAGATATCTGGATTAGCGTAATATTTTTTGTAACGGGATGGGTAACTCTCTTGGGGAGGGGAAGTATTGTAGCAGCTGACATCTTTGCAAGCTCCTACAAAGTTTGTAAAGAGGCAGTTGGCAATTTCCAGTCTGAGAAAATTATGCATCTCGCCCATAAATCCATTTTTGTACAACCTTTGATACCAATACGGCTACCTCAAAATCAAAGTACGACTCTTCCCAACCACCAACCAAACAAAACCTTTGTACAACCCAATTCGAAATTAACCGATGAGAATAGACTTTCCCGTTTCTCGAAGATCCGAGCGCATTTTAACGTACACTTTTATTTCCTCGGCGCTCCGGACAAGGTCAGTAAAAATTAGCTACCTAATAATCAGTGTATACAAAGGTCTGAAATGTTCAAAGTGTATTCCTTCGTTTTTTTTCCTTTGAATTCCAGTTCCCCTGATATTATAACTTCAAAAACGTCGTGGCTGTACTATATTTTATATAATTCCCCCAATATATATATATATATATATATATATATATATATATATATATATATATATATATATATATATATCTTAGTTTGCGGCTTAGCTTAGTTCGTGACTATATTTTATTTAAAGCATATTTTATATCTTATTCACTCTATAATATCCACCTTATATAGCTTATTCCTCTTAACATTATAAACATTATAATCATTGGCCATTTCCCTTTATTCAATATATATATATATATATATATATATATATATATATATATATATATATATATATATATATATATATATATATATATATATATCTTATTTTATTAAATAACTATATTATCCAATTCAATTATTAATCCATATTCCATTGTTATTTGTTATTAAGTTCAATAAATCTTGTTATATTTATGCGTCAGTACTTTTGAAACCTTCCCGGCTGAATTAGTTATCCTCTCTTACGTTTTCTCTTTCAACGCATTTTTATCTTTAAATTAATATAGCAAGGTTTAATGGCTGCTATCTAGGTAAGTTTGCCATTAAATCAATCAGATAAGCTATAGTCTGATTCAAGCAAAGCTTTTAAACCACCCGCTTGCACTTCTTGGCACGCTACACAGCTTCCGCCTAAAAGCGGAACATATTTTGAAAAAATATGAAGATGAACGCCGCTCGGAAACGTTATCCAGGACGTATCGATCCACCCCCAGGTTTGGGCACCATTGTAGATAGATCAATATAAGAAAATGGTCGATAATAAAATAAGGAACGAATGTAGCTAGTTGCAAACGGCGTCCTGCGTCGCCGGATCACCGTTAATGAGCGGTGTATCGACTGCGCGCACTGAGTATTTTTAGATTCATTCAAACGAAGCTTTTAAACTTCCCACATGCACTTTTCGGCACGCCACACGTTTAACAATTTTGAGTTAACCTTTTTTTGATTTATTTAGCCTTAGAAAGACAGAAATTAACCTAAATACATTCATTGTTTTCTAGTTTGTTTCTTGAAGGAAAAATATTTTTTTAAATGAATTAACTCACTTGAGCGAGTTTAGTTTTGTAACAGATTGCCGATCTATGAAATAATAATAAATTCTTACTAAAATTAAATATATTAATGTTTCAAAAAAATGTTCTTTTTTGCGTATTCCATATGTTGATACACTTTTATATATTCCGAGTTTAGTCATCATATATCCTGAAATGCTCTCTTACCAAACGTATGGACCCGCAAAGAGCCGCGTTCTACCATTTTACATGAGCGGAGCTATTGAAAGGTTGGTGTAGGTCTTCCACTCACTATCGAACGCTTGAGAGAAAGAGGATTAAAGGCGAGGAAAAATAGGATATACAATTTTAAGTTTAAATTTTTATCAAGCTGTGATTCTGTTGAGTGGGGATTAAAAATGTAAGAAAAAGAGTGTCATCAACTACATCTGAATGAACACAACACATATAAAAACATAAGAGCGGAAAGGATGAGAATGTTTAATATAGGGAGAGAGGGTCATAGGAGCCAAGGGCATAGAACATCCTTTGAAAGGTAACAGAGGCACTGTCCACTGCATTAAGATGTGACTGGACGAAGAGAATGTTCAAGGTTGCAAGTATTAAGACCTTAGGGACATACTATAAACAGGTAGCTAACAAAGCAGCTGGTAGATTACCTCTGATAATATAAAAAAATGGCTGGAATGTTATCACTTAAGATTCTAACCTTAGGAAGTAGGCATAGAGTAATCCTCAACCATAAACTCTTTAATGCAAAAATACTGAGGCAGTTAAGGCCCATTTGGCCTAAATTAATCGCTGATTCGCACCTCTCCCTGTGAAGTAGGTGGCCTTTCCTTTGTTTCAAGGTACACATTCAGTATGTATCAAGGATTTCAAACTTTTAATGCATAAGTCAGTGCACTTATTATAATAAAAGATGTGACAAACTTGTACCTAAAAGGACGAAAGTTTTAGGACCGATACTATAAAATTGAAGAGGCCACCAAATCTAAGCCAGAACATGCCAGATAGACCACAAGTCTGTAAGCACAAATACGTCTCGAATACAAGGGGCACGTGGTAACGATCCCGCTCATCCCGGTACCGGGACATGTAAGTGCGCAAAGATCACCCAGGCTGGGTCATTCAACAAGAATGTACCGGTCTCCGAACTGGGCACGACGCGTTATCTCCCCTACTAAGTGGTGAATGGTCTAGCAATGCCCTCTGCTATTCTTATAAAATATTAGCATACTTTCTTTTTTAAATCCAATGTTAAAAAATCCAATTGTTTTCCCATTTAATTTCAACCATTTCTATTAAATCTTATGTATAAATTATCATTCATTTCAAATAATCCTATATTAATTTATCAATCAAAAATCTCAAGTTTTTATGAAAATGTATTTTCTATATATTTTTGTTATAAATAATTACATCCAAAAATCGTGGCTAAGATACATTTTTTTGGGGGCAACACTTCCTTTAGTCAAACACACAAACTAACACGCTTTCAGCTGTTCCACATTGAACACAAATATTCCTCATTCGTGTTTCGTCTTTCCAATCGTAAAGACTCCCATACACACTAGTTGCTACCTATTTACCTTGTTACCTATCTATCTTACATCAAGCTTAGTCACGACGAAAATTCAGTATTAAACTCATGTTCATTTTTGTATAATTAAATTCAATCAATATATTTCAACTATGTTCCATTCTTGTTAATCTATAATAATATATATTTTGTTCTATCCTCGTTGTATTCCATCTATTCCTTAACGATTTCGTGGTCAGCCATTAAGCCTAACTTCGCCATAAACTCAGCCGCTCGAGCCTTGTTACGATTCAATAACTCTCCTAAAAGACTTATAGATATAGTTTTTTTTTGTGAAGTATCTATCTAGGTTCATACCACGATGGCCCTATATCTATAATGGCAATCAGCTCGGCCGTGAACACAGGCACAACTCCTGGTAGAACCACACTGACTTCAAACAAGGGGATACGGCGTGGAAGCCGACCTCCTCTTGGGACTTGGACCATCCGTGTACACTGACACGGATCCAGCGTGACACGAAGTGTGGAGACATATAGTCAAATGTGGTGACTTGTTTGAATTTGTATGCGACGATGGCGAAGGTGCGACGACAATGAAAAGCTGATGGCGGTGAAAGCCCGACAACGGTGACACATGACAACTCCGAAGACATCGGATGAAAATATGACGGCGAGGACAGCGTCAACGCCCCTCTCTCCAACCTTTGACCCTCATGGTCAACTTGAGCAGGCAAAGTGTCGACAATAAGTGAGAACCGACGACACGAAGTAAACACTGACCTCGATCCATGACACGAACCAATGATGTTATGAAAAATACAATAGAAGATGTAATTTGTTAGAAATCAATATTATTAAGCTATAGCAATGCCTCTGGGCATTCCTATAATAAAAACCTCCTGAGAAACTTAAATATGTATATACATCCATTATTATGTAAAATTCATTATGCATTTACTTTAACTTGTCAATTTAATCATTTAATTATTTTACTTTAACTTTATTAATTTAATCATATAATTTTTTTCCCTTAACTGTTAATTTAATCATTTTACTTAACTTTGTCTATTTAATCTTCCAAATTAAATTACTTCAACTTTTGTAAATCAAATCATTATGTTAAACTTAATAATTAATTCATTCATTTATTTTCTTGCCAATTCACTTAACGTATACTGTTCCAAACAACATCTCTTACATTTCACACACAAACGAACAAACACACGTTCCCAGCTCGACCAAATAAGCACGCGGATTTTCCCACTTAACTCGCCGTTTTCCGTCGTATAAAGGTCTGTAGCCATTCATCTTACAATTATTCATTTACCTCCAAATAAATCATACTGAGTTAATGCCACTCTCACATTCTTTGCAAACGACAATACGAGAATAAGTCCTAATTATTTTTACTTCTCCTTGCAGTCCCAATTCACAGTCCATTATAGATACCTTTAAAATACTCTAAATTACGACACTATATTACTTAAAACTCAATATTATTTACTATATCAAAGATACTCTATTATACTATATATTATTTACTCTATCATTCACTCTATATTGTTTCACCATATTATTACCATATTTACTTAACCTACTTATCTCTGTACATTCGTTGAATTTTATAAATATATTTATTTGTGTAATTGTCTTTCTTAAAGGAAAGTCTTTATTCCAAAATTTACTTCGTTGTCACGTTAGGCCTAAAGCTAACGGCAGACATCTTCGATCTAACGAAATTTATAGTTATGGTTTTCGAAACGCTATCTAGGGTGATTTATTAACCGATGATAAATCACATTGATAACCATACACTATTAAGCTGCCTAATTTAATTTTATTAATATTAGACATATACAAACTATATTTAAATACTGCTTTTATTCAATTTCATTTAGGTGTGATTTATCTATCATTTAATTGTCAAGATTATTTTTAATTGTTTAAGTTGTGAAATTTACCACTGATTCAAGAAGACTAATTCACTTAGCTATTACCCCGTAAGGGGCGCGGCGATTTGCCATCCTGGCCGCCGTGCTGAAGGGATCCAGCGCCCCGTCCGGCCCCAGCTTGGCCTCTTCTCCTTCCTTCAAAACACTAGTTTCCTTGCTTTTCATACAACCTCTCCCACAACTTTCTCTGGTCCGCTTCTAATTTCACAGGGTATATGCTGACCTTCTTCTCAAGCCAAACGTCCCGGATTGGGGCTTAGGGGGGAGGGGACAACGTTCCCTAACCCCTGAGCTCCGGTTCGGAATGTTTTTTTTTCAACAACCTGCTTAATCCCCACCCATACCTTCCTCTCATCCCTTTTCCTTTCTTCACACTCAGTTTTACGCCGCGTCTAAGGAGGAGCCGCCATGCCGATGGACTGCCAGGCCACCAGGCGGAAGGGGTGGTCCAAAATGGCGGAGCCTGGCTCTGCCAGGCCTGTAAGCACCTCTTGCAGTGCGGGCAACTGCGAGAGGTGGGGAGCTATTGCGTTCCGTATAAAAAAGAGGGTCACCATGCCCATGTATGAACAACTAAAAAAACAAAACAACCCTCTACTTCCCCTAAAACAACAACGGAGCCGCCCTTGGGCAGCTCCACCGAAAAAATGGAAGTCCCTCCCCCTTGTGCTTGCGCAGGGGACCCTCCATACTTCTTTAACCTGAGAGGAGGCTTACTCCTCTCCTACGCCTACGGGTGTAGAGGACTCCCCCTCACCCCTTCTCTGGAGGTGCTTTCGGGCACCTCTCTATTTCCAGCGTCAGTCCCTCCTTTTCTTTCTAAGGGGACTGCCAAGAAAGCCAGCAGGCAGCCCATTGCCGACCGCCCCTCGTGTAAGCGGCTCGGTAGGGCAAACCCCCTTAGGGGGGAGACACTGCCAAGGGGACCTGCGATGTCCTTGAAGGGGATGGCAAACTGAAGGCCCCTCCTGTGATAGACATGGTCCTTGAGGAAACCCAGCCTCAGACGGTAGGGCCTTCCATGGGGGGGAATCCAGGCTCGGCACCAAACACCGAACCCATATCCGTCCCTATGCAAGGTCTTCTCAAACGGTTAGGGTTTCTGAGGCAGTACAAGGAGGGGAGGGATCTCCTCCGGATGATGCCCCTGTGACAACCAGGACCTGAAACCATTACGAAAAAGGACCTGGCTGAGGCCGGTCCATCTGGCCTAAGGGCTTCTGCCGGTGGAGGTGAGAAGCGGGTTCATTCTCCGCCCTCCTCTCCAAAAAAGAAAAAGACTAAGACCAAAAAGACAAAGAAGACTCGGGGCTCCTCTCCATCCGCGGGGGCTGCAGGGACGGATGGGTCTGCTGCCACTCTGGCAAGCGACCAAGCCAAGATCAGATCAACACATCCGGCCCCTCTGCCCCCCCCCCGGTTGCGGAGCCCCTGACTAAGACCAAAAGTGACAGGGCGGAGCCTCGATGACATCGGGCCCCTCATTCAGAGGTTACCTGGCGTTTTCGAGCCCGCTGGCTTCAAACGCTTCCTCGTTATTCGCTCCACTGATGGCACCATGTTGGCCAAGGGCAACATGATCCATCAGAGGAGAGGATTAGCTAGTGCAATTGGTAGAGAGCCGAAGGTGACCCGTTTCCGGAAGGGAGCCTTCTGGCGAATGCGGTGAATCCCGCTGAGGCGGCCAAGATAAGTGCTCTTCGGACACTTCATGGCACCCCGGTGAGTGTGACGCCGCAATCTACCATGAACTTTGTGAAAGGAGTAGTTTATGCGAGGGAACTCGCTGACTACTCCATTGAGGACATTACCCTAGAGCTGGCCGACCATAGGGCGGTCAAGGTCGAACGTGTGATGAGAAAACAGGGAGGGGCCTCGAGACCCATCCCTACACTCTTCGTCACGTTCGAATGTGAAAAGCTCCCTGAGTCGGTGCGTGCCGCTTGGTACCGCTACCGCGTGAAGGCATTCGTGCCACTGCTGCGGCGGTGCTATTATTGTCACCGCTTCGGCCATACGAATCGTTCTTGTAGACGTGCAAAGTTAGGGTCACCCGAAGTTTGTGTAAATTGCTCCAACGCCGCACACGATAAGTCCAAATCGTGTGTGGCCAAGTGTGTCAAAGGCGGAGAGCCGCACCCTGCTTCTTCGAAGTAATGTGGTGCATATCTCCTTGAGAAAGAAATCCTGGCCGTTCAGGCCCAGGATCGACTCTCATTCCGCGAGGCAAAGGACTTGATCCTGGCGCGCCCGGCTCTGCCTGGGACGTCATATGCCTCAATAGTTAGAAAGGCACCCTCTGCTCCTGGCCCATCCAGGCCAACGAGCACGGTTGTGTCCGCGCCCATTCGGAGCCCTTCTGCGGGGTCTACCCAATCCGGGAGCTCCCCTGGTAAAGCTGGCGGAAAAAAGGGTTCATACCCTGACTCGGCTAAAACCAGGGCTTCCCCCTCTTCCCCCAGCGTGACCGTTTCCCGTAAGGCGAAACGGCCACGCGCCTCCAGCGAGTCGTCAGACTCACAGGAGGCAACATCCTGAAGATAGTCGCTAGGCCATCTTCCGGGGTTCCTAAAGTTGTCCCCTCAAAGGAGGACAGCAACAAAGGAGCTTCGGCTCCTTCGCCCACGACCCGAGGTGGAGCGAGTGGCTCGGAGACGGTGGTTCTTCGAAAAAAGGGCCCCCCGCCTCCAAAGCCGCAACGCCCGCCTAAGGTTTCAAGGCGGAGGGAGGAAAAGACTCGCATCGCGAGCCCAACCTCCCCCAATAAGTCCTCCAAGGCGACAGCGCCTTCAGCGCTTTGTCCGGCCAACAGCGCCCGGGGTTCTGCCCCCGGGAAGCGTACGGCTATTCCCGTGAGGGTCTTTAGTTCGAGGAGGGCCCCTGCGTCTCCTTCGAGCTAGGCCTGGAGGGCATATTCCTTCAATGGAATTGCCGTGGAATCCGGGCTTAACTGGGAGGAGCTGCGGAGGCTCGTCTCGTCCCGTTCCCCGTTAGCTATCTTTTTACAGAAGACCATGCTAGGCGCGTGCCCCCTCGCGCTCCCGGGGTATAAGGGTCTTGCGACCCCACCACCGCAGGATGGCCGGGCTGGGGAATGCGCGGTTTACATCACGCATATGTCTCCGTTCTTCCTTTCTCTTTAGATACCCTTTTTCAGGCGGTGGCTGTGACGCTGCACCTGGATAGGATGTATACTATCATTTCTGCGTACTTGCACCGTTAGCTGACTTCGACGCGGGGGACTTCTGCCGCGTCGTGGCACGGTTGCCGAGGCCCTATCTCTTGCTTGGAGATCTGAACGGCAGGCATCCTCTCTGGGGAGATTACTCCATAAATCCCAGGGGACAAGTCCTTGCCGATCTGATCGAAGAGTTTGAGATGGGTGTCCTAAACGTGGATGAGTTTACGCATCACTGTCCGAGAACCACTTCATTTTCTTGCCTTGACCTATCTTTGTGCTCTTCAGATGCACAGCCTGATTTTGATTAGGGAGGGGTCGATGACCTCCATGGTAGTGATCACTTTCCCATTCAAATATCATTTTCAGGGCAACTGCCGCCTGAGAACCCACCTCGGTGGCGCTGGGCTCGGGCGCGGTGGCCTGCATTTCAGGAAATGGCTGAATTCTCTATCTCAGTCGAGGAGTTTAGGTCGGTAGATGAGGCCGTTGAGTTCTTCTCTGGCAACCTCATCGCCGCGGGCCTGACTACTATTCCTAGGACGTCTGGCCGTTTTGCACGCCGACCACTCCCATGGTGGTCGGCCGAGTGTGAAACGGCCCTCAAACAGAAGCGTTATGCCTACATGCGCTATAAGCGCCGCCCGAACGATTTCACTGTGGGTGAATTTCGTCGGGCTAGGGCTAGGTTCCGGTATATTTCGAAGCACGCCCGCCGCTCTTCTTGGCGGGCATACGTGTCTTCACTTAACGCGAAGACCCCTATAGCTAAGGTGTGTGGGCGAATCAAAAGGATTCGGTGCAAGTTCTCGCACGACCCCCCTCTCGTTCTCCAGGAGAATGGAACCGCAATCTCGGGCCCCGCGTCCGTGGCGGAATCCTTCGCGACCGCTTTTTCCGCATTCTCTAGCCGGGATGCTGCTCCACCAGCATTCAATGCACGTCGTCATTTCGCGGAAGGACGCCGGCTGGACTTTACCTCCAGAGGCGGAGAACCCTTCAACGACAGGTTTACTTGGAGCGATTTGCGCTCCGCTCTCGCTTCGTGCGCGGACACCCCCCATGGTCCAGACGATGTCCCGTACGCCATGCTTCGACACCTGGGTGAGCGAGGTATGGCCTTACTCTTAGATTTGTTCAACAGGATCTGGGTGGAAGGTCTTCTCCCAGACTCCTGGTGAATTGCTACTGTGCTCGCCTTTCGCAAACCGGGAAGAGATCACTCTACTCCGACCGGTTTCCGCTCAATCTCTCTAACCTCTTGCGTGTGCAAGTTGATGGAGAAATTGGTAAATGTTAGATTAGCCTTTTTCCTGGACAGCGGAGGCCATCTGTGCTCTGAACAGTGCGGCTTCCGCAAGTTCCACTCCACGTCGGATGCTCTGCTCCGACTGGAAAATGCTGTCTGCGAGGCTATCGTTCGTAGCCAGCACTACGCCACGGTCTTTTTCGATCTGGAGAAGGCATATGATACCGCATGGCGATACGGTATCATGGAGACTCTAGACACGATGGGGGCGAGAGGACGCACCCAGTCTTTATATCTGAATTTTTGCGAGATCGTCGATTCCGCGTACGGGTGGGGGGAGCTCCCTCCGGCCCAAAGGAGCAGGGAGAGGGTGTCCCGCAAGGAAATGTCCTCAGTGTCGTACTCATTGCCCTGAGCATCAACGGCATTACATCGGTGCTGCCGGAAGATGTTCTCGCTACGCTCTACGTGGACGACCTTTTGATCTCTTTTGGCGCGGCCTAGATGACAACTCTGGAGCGTCGACTCCAACAGGCATTGAACCGCGTCTCTCGCAATGCCGAAGCCCACAGATTTCCGTTTTCTTTGGCCCAAGACTAAGGTGTTGCATTCCTGCCGCCATCCACGGCTCCACCCCGACCCAGATTTGTTTCTTAATGGGGTGCGCCTGTATGTGGTTGAGTCGCACCGTTTCCTTGGTCTTGTATTCGACCGACGCCCTACCTTGGAGGCTCATATTCGCAGCCTTAGGGTCTCTTGTACCCGCGCCATGAATATTCTCCGTTCCGTGACGTTCAGCGCTTGGGGCGCTGATAGGGCTACTGCACTACTTTTTTATCGATCCTTTGTTCGTTCGATGCTCGAATATGGATGCGAGTTTTATGCATCCGCAGCCGAGCGTTTATTGCGGACGGTGGATTCGATCCACCACAACGGCCTCCGCCTTGCGACCGGTGCCTTCCGCACTTTCCCCATTGAGAGCCTGTTGGTCGATGCTGGGGAGATGCCACTCGCTCTGCGCCGCGTGCAGTGCATCACTCGCCTTTACGCGCGAGCCCGGCGCCTCCCTCAGTCGCCAACAGCTTTCCCTGCATCCGCAGCTGATCTCGACGGTGCCTATGCCGCCGAGAGACGCCAGTCATCCTCTAAGCCCTTTGGGTTTAGGGCCAGGAAACTCCTTCGAGAGGTAGATATAGCCTTCGGCTGGTGGCGCCCCTGGTTCTGCCCAGGACACCACCCTGGTGGGTACCAAATTTGGCTATTTGTCGCCACGCCTCTGCTCCCAAAGCTTGTACGGCGCCGGGAGTATTGCGTTCGACCTTTTTGGAGCACCCTTCGTGTCACGCTGGAACCGTGCCAGTGTATACGGATGGCTCCAAGTCCCAAGAGGGGGTCGGCTTCCACGCCGTATCCCCTCTGTTCGAAGTCAGCGGGGCTCTACCAGGCGCTGCGTCTGTCTTCACGGCCAAGCTGGTTGCAATACACCACTCAGTCCAGGAGATTACGCGACGTGCCCGGTTCGGAGACCGGATTGTGATCTATAGCGACTCACAAAGCGCCCTGAGTGCACTCGGGGCATTGGAATCTCCGCATTCTTTGGTTCGCGATATCCGTGACGCCACGGTTTTGGCGAGCCGGGCAGATGTCGAGATTATCTTCTGCTGGGTTCCTGGACATGTAGGAATTGCGGGGAATTAGCGCGCCGATGAGGGCGCCAAAGAGTCCGCGAGGACTCTGCGACCGGATCAGCGTTTCGCTCTTCCTTACACCCACTATATGGCAGGAATACGGGCAGTCTTCGGACTGCTTGGCAAAGAAGATGGGAGACGGTCGAAGGGAACTTAAAGTTGCGTGCCATTGCACCGCGACTGTTCCCATGGACCTATCCCCCAATGCCGCGACGGCTTCAGGTCGCTTTCTGTCGTCTTCGAATCGGACACACTCGTGTGACGCATCGCTATTTGATGGAGCGCTCGCCTGCGCCCTATTGCGACGACTGCGTCGTCCCCTAGACTGTTCGGCACATTCTTGTCGAATGTCCCAGTGTGGGTGATCTTCGCGCACGTTACCTGTCCTGGTACCGGGATGGGCGGGTTCACTACCGCCTGTCCTTTGTACTCGGGACGAGTACGTGCACATTGACTGGTGGACTTGTTGACTTATTGGGGGAAGCCGGCCTTCTCCCCATTATTTAAGCAGTGTTTGTTTTTTTGTTCTTGTTTTTTTTTTGCATTTGTTTCTTTTTTCCTTTAGATTGCACGCTCCTTCGCCGGGGGGACCTCCCCTGACGCACGAGCCACCTTCCTTTCTCCCTTTTTGGGGTGTTTTTTTTTGTCTCTTTAATTTTATTTTATAAAGTAGCCTAGAACTAGGTCAGTTTTAATACGACGCCTAATGCCCAAGTAGGTAGTCTCCAGATGAGCTCTTAAAAAAAAAAAAAATACACTTAGCTATTAATATCGCAGCAAAAAAAGAAGTTTACTTTGCCTCTTCTAGAAGTGGTAAATTATGCCTGTGGCTACAGGTTTTATTTTAAGTCAGAGTTATCCTTCTCTTAGGTGGACTGCCTCTCATGGCTACGAGCTCCACCTACCCATCCCCACCGTGATGCCCAGTCACGGAAGTAACTTCCCTAGTAAATACTGTCATCTTTAAAAAGAATCCGAACGGAGATTCGAACTGCTTACCCAACGGTTGGCGGGCAAGCGCGTTAACCACTATACTAGCCGGGAGGCTACTATAGTGTAATTATGACCCCTTTTACTTGAACGGTTAAACTTAAATAGATCATTTTCATCGACTAAATCTATTTTAGTACATGGTACATGGATAAGGTGAGATATTTGTATTGCCTCAGCCTTCATGGGAGTATAGGAGTGATACTTTTTACGAGAGATTAACAAAATAATTTGTTTTTGTTTACAAGATTAACTTTTGTCAATTAATATAAAAGCGATCTTGAAAAGTAATCTTCAAAATCACGATGTTGATATGGATCTTCTAGTTCACTTTTTTGGTCATCTGATCATGAACTTCAAAATGAACAAAGATGGTGATTTTGCCTATCTCTGCCTCCAGGGTGAGTCCTGGAAAACCAGAGGCACCACCGACCAGAGAGCTACACCGATCTTTCGAGAAGTTTCATAGCCCTAAACACAAAGGGCTAAGGTATGACTGGCGTCTCTTGGCAACATAGACGCCGTCGAGACCGGCTGCGGATGCATTGATAGCTGTTGTCGCCTGATAGAGACGTTGGGCGTGTGCCTACAAGCGCATAATACACAGCGCCCACTCTGAGCACCACCGTCGTAGTCTTTCAGGCGATAGCGGCCCAGAAAATGATACTTGAATAGAAAAGTGATCACTACCATTGAGTTGATCAACCACCTCCCACCTAAATCAGGCTGTACATCCGGAGAGCATATGGATAGGTCATGGCAGAAAAATAAGGCGGTTCTCGGAGAGTGATGCGTAAACTCATCCGCAATTAGGACACCTATTTCCAGGTTGTCGATCAGGTCGGCAACGATCTGACTCCTGGGATTGATCAGGTAGTCGCTAAACAGGGGTGTCCACCGTTCAAATCTCCAAGTAGGAGAAAGGGCCTCGGAAACCGTGCCACGGCGCGGGGAAAATCACCCCCCGCCGAAGTCGGCTAACGGTGGAATGTACGCAGAAATAACAGTATACTTCTTATCGAGGTGTAGCTGCAATGCCACTGCTTGAAAGGAGATATCTAAAACAAATAGAAGAACGGAAACATTACGTCGGTTGTAAATTGCTCATCTTTCGTCCCACCCTCCATCCCGTGGTGGTGGGGTTGCCCAACCCTTATACCCGGGGAAGGTGGCAGGGGGCACGCGCACAGCATGGTCTGCAGAAAAATAGCAAAATAGGGACTGGAGGAGACGAGTTTCCTCAGCTCCTCCCAGTTAGCAAGGAGTTCGGGGCAACTCCAGAGAAGGAATATGCCCTTCAGGCATCGCTCGGATGAGATGCTGGGGCCCTATTCAAAGAGAAGAGTCTTACGGGAATGGCCGTACGCTTCCAGAGGCAGAACTCCGGGCGCTATTGGCCAAACAAGGCGCTGAATGAGAGTCTTTTCTCTCCTCCCCCCGGACTAGAAACCTTCTCAGGGTGAAGAGGCTTTGGAGGTAGGCGTCCCTCTTTTGGATGATCACACTTCTCCGAATCGCCCCATCTAACCTTGGGCGGGAGCGTAAGAACCAAAGCTCCTTTGGTGCTATCCTCTTTCGGGACACATTTTTAGGAACCCCGGAAGACGACCCCACGACTCTAACGACTCGGTGGAGGCGCGCAACCGGTTCGCCTTACGGGAAACTGTCGCGCTGGGGAAGGGAGGGGAGCCCTGGTTTAAGCCGGGGATGGAAGTGAACCCTTTAAGTCAACTCTAATAGGGGATCGCCCATGAGAACCTGCATAAGGGTTTCGAATAGGCGCGGAAAAGACCGTGCTCGTAGGCATGGGGGGACCAGGAGCAGAGGGTGTCTTTTTCAACATTGAGGCATAAGACGTCCCAGGCAGCGCCGGGCGTGCCGGAAACAAGTCCTTAGCCTCGCAAAATGAGAGACGATCTGCAGCCTGAACGGCTATGATTTTCTGAGGTGAAGCTGCCTGACGGTGGCGCTAAAGATGGTAAAGGAGAAGCCCCTTTGCCGCATGCAAATTGTAAGAGGGGAGCCCCTCTACCGATCGAATGTGTCTTATTTTACCTCGTACCCCACCCGACACCTAGGGAAGACGAGGCCGCGCTTGGACTATCTCCACTCGCCTCCGTTTATCCTCTATTCTTGCCTATCGCAGCCATGGTAAGTGAAAAAGGAACAAAATGCATGGAAGGTAGATACTATGACCTCCTAATGCTTTGAATAGTTAAGAGAAAAGTCTCCATAGGATAATAAAATTACTGGAGGTGATCATTTACACATACTCGGCCCACTGGTTCGAGCTAAGATGGGCCTTGAGTACCCGGCTCACCATTCAGGCGAAATTGACCTCGAGTTTTGACCATAAAGGATGGTGCCGACGTAGCCACCTTATAACGGGTGTTCCAATAACTTGGACCGATTTTAAATGTGAGTTAAGTTTAAGCGTCTAATGATTTTTTTCTTTTTCTTTCAGATTTAACAACTTGTCTTTGGCAATTTCAACCATGAAAAGATTAACAATTGAACAACGTTTTAAAGTTATCGAAGCCTATTTCGAAAATGGACGTTCAAACAGAAACGCATTTCGGGCACTTCGCGATTTTTTGGGTCAACATAATAGACCAACCAAAGTGCAATTGAGAAAATTGTTCGTAAATTCAAACAAACGGGGTCGGCGGCAGATATGAAAACGCCATTGCGTGCTCGTTTACGCCGTTCAGCTGAAAACATTGCTGCAGTGCGTGAGAATGTGGCCGAAGATTCAGACACCTCTATTCGTCATCGCGCGCAGGAATTGAACCTCTTCACAACAACGTTACATCGAATTTTGACAAAAGATTTGTTTCTACACGCTTACAAAATTCAATTGACATAAGAACTGAAGACTGCTAACTATTTGAAGCGCCGTGTATTCGTCATTTGGGTGCACGAGCAAAGACAAGCCGATAATGATTTTTCGCAAAAAATCATCTTTAGTGATGAAGCCCATTTTCATCTTGGTGGATTCGTTAATAAGCAGAATTATCGCATTTGGGCTGATGAAAATCCCAGGAAGATTGTTGAAAAGCCACTGCATCCACAAAAGGTCACTGTTTGGTGGACATTTTTTGCTAGCGGAATCATTGGGCCGTATTTCTTCGAAAATGATGCTGGGAATTCTGTTATGGTGACAGGCGAGCGTTACCGTGCCATGATAACCAACTTTTTATGGCCTGAATTGAATTCTATGGATGCCGAAGATTTGTGGTTTCAACAGGACGGCGCCACATGCCACACAGCCAATGTAACAATGGCTTTATTGAATGAGAAGTTCCCAGGTTGCATTATCTCTCGAAACAGCGAGGTCAATCGGCCACCACGATCGTGTGACTTGACGCCTTTAGATTTCTTCCTTTGGGGTCATCTCAAAAGTAAGGTCTATGCCAACAAGCCAACAACAATTCAACAGCTGAAGGATGAGATAATAAGACATATTGGTGATATCGAGGAGCAAATATGCAGAGACGTCATCAAAAATTTTGACCATCGAGTGGAGAGGTGTGCCACCGAAGCCTTGGCGGATATTTAGGCGATATTATTTTCCACACATAATTGCCCTAACTCAAATAACATGATCCAATAGTGAAATCAATAAATTTTCACCAATAACACTTTTATTTACTGCTAACTTCGATCCGTCTTAATGGAACACCCTTTATATGTACTGGAAGGCAAGCAGAGTCGACGACCCAACACATCCCAGGCCTAATAATTGCCTTAGCTGGTGAGTTTTTTGCCAGCATTTTCTTTTTAAGGAGCCCATCTGGCGACTGCCTACTTAAGGCCAAAGTCGCCGTACTCACCAAAGCATATTACTAAACTATATTAAGGGTTTAAGGTAAGTTACCAGTGGGTTGCTGCCCAATCCAAGTGGATTCTATATGGCAGCTAGGATAAAACGAGGCGAATTATCTATAAAAGGTGGAGGAGACCACTTTGTGATAAAAATTTAAAAAACGACGGGTCAAAAGATTCCTCCGCCAATATGAATCGAAGACGGGTGTGTTGAGGAATAGTTAGAAGGGTCGGGAAACAGGACAACCAGAGAATGGCAAAATGGCTACAATCCAATAAAAGTTGGGCAACCGATTGGTCCCCACCGCAAAAACGACAGCAAGGGCTGATATGAGCATCACACGAAACAAGATGACCGTGAGTAAGTCTCGTGTAGCCAATGCGAACTCGGCAAAGGGCTACCTCCAACGACCGCACTCTATGACGACTAGAGATCCAAGAGTGAATAGAATTTTTAATTTTGTATAGTTTAGATGTTGAACAGTCATCCCATTCATTCTGCCACAGTTGAAAAATATACTCTCTTATTGAAGGAAAGTAGTCCCTAAAAGGCAGAGCCGAGTTCTCAGGGAACACAGAATGTGCTGAGCGGGCCAGCCGATCAGCCTTCTCGTTGCCCAGGACCCCCACATGCCCAGGGACCCAGCAAAAAAAAAAAATTATATTGGGATGCATTTTGGATCAGCCCGTTGCAAATTTCTGTGAATAGGGGATGGGACGCATTAAAAGATCTAATTGACTGTAAGACACTCCTTGAGTCGGAAAAAATGACAAAATCACTAAAAGGTAAAACTTGGATGAGTCTAAAGGCTAAAAGGATTGCTGAAAGTTCAGCGGTAAAAATGGATGCTGCTGGCGGCAAAAATAAAGTTAGGAATTCTCCTCCTGGGTAGATAGCTGCGGCACCCACACCACCGTCCGACTTAGAGCAATCCGTGTATAGTGGGCAGCATTTTTTGTGAGAGGTTGAATGCTCTAAGAACAGGCTCTTAATGATGCGAGGATCCACGGAGGACTTCTCCAGGCTCCACATGTTGGTACATACTTTGGGGAGATGAGCACACCAACTAGGGGGCAGTAAGGACCCTTGGAGCACCCAGGTTAGAGAGATGATCTCCTATGCGAAGGTTCAAAGGGCGGGGTAAAGATGGCAACTTATCATATGCCGCCGTTGATTCGGCAGCATACATGCATCTGTAGACCTCTGATACAGGGGCTTGCTGTACTCGGCAGAGGTATCGCATGCAGATTTGAAGTATATGGTAGGGCAAAGGGAGTACCCTACTCTCGCAGTAAAGGCTGTTGACAGGAGAAGTACGGAAGGCTCCACTAAAAAGGCGAACTCCGAGGTTTCAAATGGGGTTCAGCATTTTAAGGGCTGAAGGGGAAGCCGATGAGTAAATTTAACAGCCATAATCCAATTTGGATTGGACGAGGGCTGTGTATAATGTCCACAATGTTTGTCGGTCACTGCCTCACGAAGTTTCTGAGAGGACTTCCAAAATGTCTAGAGCCCGCAGACAGCCTGTTCGAAGTCGGCGTAGGTGTGGTAACCAGGATAACTTTGGATCGAGAGTTACGCCAAGGAACCTAAACTCTGAGACGAACTCTATATCTTTGCCTTGTAGGGAGATAGATAGATGGCGGAACAAGAACCCGTCTGCCTCGGTGGAAATACATTGCTTTGGTTTTGTTCGTGGAAAATCGGAATCCCTTAAGTTGTGCTCTTTTGGATACAGCATCGACCGCCAGTTGTAGCCGACGCGCTGCTGATGGAAGGCGAGGTGAGGAACAGTATAGTGCTAAATCATCGACAAACAGAGTTGCCGATACACCCTCTGGGAGAGACGAAATAATATCATTGATGACAATTATAAAACATAAGACACTTAACACTGCCCTGATGAATTCCCTCCTCTTGCGGTTGCAGGTCAGAGTATGCGTCTCCAACACGTACCTTGAAGGATCGAGATGCTAAAAAACTTTGAATAAGTTAAGGTAAAAAGCCTCTCATCCCCCAGACGTATAGATGCTTCAAGATGCCGTATCTCCATGTTGTGTCGTAGGCTTTCTCAATATCAAAAAATATAGCCAGGACTCGGTGCTTTAATGAGAAAGCTTTCCGGACCGATCCCTCAAAACGTACTAGTAGGTCAAGGGTACTATGACCTTTGCGGAAGCCACATTGAAGCCACGGAAGGTTAGATTTTGTTGTGAAGTTGAGAGAATGAGATTCTTCCTTTGATTTGTAGGATTGAAAAGCCTTATCGTAACGGCTGACACTGCTGACGGCGAGGAAATGGTCAGCAAAAGCATTGCTGACCGCCAGGCCGTCATTCTCCAAGGAACCGTCTAAGTTGAGTGTGGGGGTATGATGACTAGCATAACGGCCCCTGATTTTATTAATCCTCTTCCAGATCTTAGAAGTAGGTGTCATAGAGAAAATTGATGAAACGTAACGGCGCCATGAATTTCGGCGAGCCTGACGAAGGGTTCTTTGGCGAAGGGCACGAGCTCGGTTTCAGTCGACCTTGTTGCACAAAGTTGGATTCTTTCAGAATCGGGCATGGGCTAACTTGTAATTTTTGATAGCTGTTGCACACGTCGAGGTCCACCAGGGCACGGTTGAGCGGCCCGTGGCAGGTCGCCTCCGTGGGATGGTCTGTGTTGTTGCATTGTAGATAGTCGATGTAAAGTATTCTACTGCCGCGTCCACTCCATTGAAGATCCCCAAGGATGCATTTGTGAAGGACGCCTCTTGGAAACCTTCCCAATCTGCATGACCTAAGTCCCACTTAAGGGGCATGGTTGTATGAGAGCTAACTTGACAATAGGGAAGTGGTCACTTCCATGGAGATTGTCAAAAATTGACCATCGAAATTCCGTGAAGCAATCCGGGGAACAAACAGACAGGTTAACACAGCTAAAAGAGTCCGTCTGGACATGATAAGAGGTAAAATCGCCATTATTTAAGACACAAAGAAAGTCAGGTAATAAAAGAGACTCTAAAACACTGCCTTTGGCATTTCGAGTGATGTCACCCCAGTATAGGTGACGGGCGTTAAAATCTCCTAGCAATAAAAATGGGGAGGGCAACTGGTCTATCAGTTCTAAAAGGTCGGCTCTTGACAATGATAAACAAGGGGGTAGGTAAATAGAGCAAACGGTAAAAAGCTTAGTAAGAAAAACCCTCACGGCAACAGCTTGGAGGGTAGTATGTAGGCAGATGGGAGAAACATGGTAGGATGAAGATACCATGATTGACACCCCCCCATGAGAGGGGCTTCCAGCAGGAGCAATAGAGTTGAAAGTGAGAAAGCCGGGTACCGGCGGAAAGGGCTGTATACCCAGTTTATTCTCCTGAAGACAAATAACAGCGGGGTGGATAGTCGTCAAAAGAATTTTGAGTTCTTCCCACTTTGGAAGAACTCCTTGACAATTCCATTGTAAAATGGAAGATATTATGTGTGACGATTAGATACCACTGGATATCTTTTTCTCTTTTGAGGCCGATATTGTATTTGAGGTTCGTCCCAAGAGCTTGGGAGACGGAGAGCCGATTTTGAGGAGCCTGCTTTTGCAGGGGGAGAGATCCTAAATGGAACAGTAACTGGTTTTTTTTTCGTGGGTTTTGGAGAACCGACCGAGGCCCTTGATTGTAATTCCGGCTCGCAACCTGGCGGAAAAGGAAGATCAAGAAGGGATTTTCGGCCGGTAGATCCGGATTCATGGGTCGAGGGTATTTTCGGTGACTGAGGAGTTGGTCCAACCGCCGCGATTCGTGATGTTGGAGTATCAACTGATTCCATCGGATCTTGGGTTGAAGGGTGAGCGGAACGAACAGGTGATCTGAGCGAGGTGTGTGGAGCTGGGTGTATATCTGCCATCGTTTGGATCAGGATGGGGCCTAAGTCCTGTGAAGGGCGAGACGGACTTAAGGGCATAGAATGTTCAACCATAGGGGACGAGTCCATTGAAGATTCTCGGGATTCGGCCGAGTCAGCTCCAGAGGCTGCCCGCTTATTGGTGGTCGATGACCCAGGTGAGGAATCCTTTCTCTTACCACTGGGCTTTGGGTCTCGTGGCCGGGTGGATGAACCTTCACTGGTCGATGTTGAGGATTCTTTCAAATAGCGTCTGATGTCTTCAAGTGTCTCACCCTGAGCGTCTCTCCCAGCTAGAGCTGCTGGAGAGAGGGGGGCTACATTGGTTATCTCGGTGTGAGAGCGATGCTTCGACTACATATTCTGAATGTTTTAGACGCTGCGAGTAGATCTAGGGTGAAGTGCTTCAGGCTGGTCGGAACTCGCGCGTGATGGTCGGTTTCGTCCAGCGTCACGTAAAACGTTCGAAGAGCCGGCCGAGTGGCGAAGTTTGTGCTCGGGCACACAGGCTGGCCTCTCTTATATCTAAACGTAGGGAGTCGCGCAAAGCGAGAACTTTCTTTTCATATAAAAATATAGAGCAGAATTTTGACGCAGCACTGTGGGTACCTCCACAGTTGGCACAGCGGGGTGTTTTGGTGCATTCGGGGCAATGGTAGTCAGAGCTACACTTCACGCAGGAACGAGGGTGCCGACAGGCACGGCCATGTCCAAATTGATTGCAATTGAAGCAGCGTCTGGGTAGTTCGATGTAGGGACTTACCGGGACACGAAGGTACCCAGCTTTAATATACTGCGGCAGTTCTTGTCGTTCAAATGTTAAAATCAGTGTGGCGGTCGGGACTTTAGTGGAGCCTAATGTTTTAGTTACCCTGTGTACGTGTGTGACACGTTGGGTACTAAGCTTACTCTGAAGGCGGGTGGGGTCGTAGTCCTTTAGTTCGTTTGAACGGACGACACCTTTGACGAAATTCAGACGCGGATGGGGCGAGACAGTTATTGGAATTTCAGCTATCGAAGATAGATTTCGTACAAGGTTGTGTTGAGAGTGGGATGACACCTCGACTACGACATCACCACTTCCTCTTGACACCATTCGGCGGGGTTCACCACAGCGGGACTCAAAAGATTCATTGGCGTCAAACACATCGACTTTTGCAAGTGGGATGTCGGATGATGAATTCATGACAAGAAAGCGAGAATGGGAATTTTTTGGTTTATGGCTAGCCATTGCGAAAAGAAAAAAACTTCGCATTCTCCCTCGGGGCTTTCCACCATGGAGGCCTACAAGGGCCCGACACTACTGCAACTATACAATCAGTTACGTCCGGTATGTCCTCTTGGAGAATGGATACGGATCCACCACACCATCTTTATAACCCTAAGAGGCTGCCCGAGTTCTACGCACGGAGAAAAGGGGCCAACGATGGGTTTCTCCTTGGGCATTCGGTAGACGAAAGCGGTTGAGATGCCCAGCCTCTTTCACCTTCATGAAAGAACAATTCAGAACCAATCCATAAGACGAGTAGAGGTCGGGTATCTATAAGGGCCACTAGATAGGTGAAGGAAGAGGGGGAAATAAAGGGCAGTGGAAGAGCGTAATAGAGGAGGAAAGAAAGAGGGGCATGTTAAAAGTCTTGTTGGCAGCACCATGGGTCCCCTAAAGGGCCCAGGGCTGACCTCCCTCGCCATGAGAAGGCCAGAGCCTCTCTGGGAACAACCCCTGAAGAAAAGATCCCAGAGAGGGAGGGGGGAGACTATATTAAAAATAAATAATATATAAATAACAAAAAATAAATAAAACGAAGCCAAGAGGCTACAAGAAGGAAACTCGTGCCGGCGTCGGGGTAGGCCCGCTTTCCCCAGCGCTGGAACAAGCAGCCTACAAAAAAAGACACTAGTGTCACATAAAGTGGAGGAGACCAGCCTCCTCCCAAAAGTCGTAAAGTCAACAAGGCTGTGTGCACGAACCAGTTCCCGAATACAAGGGACAGGCGGTAGCGACTCCGGTCGTCCCGTTACCGGTAACGTCAGAGATCACCCAGACTGAGACATTCAACAAGAATGTGCCGAACAGTCTGGGGAATAACGCAGTCTTCACAGTAGTGCGCAGGCGAGCGCTCCATCAAATGTGGTGCGTCCAATTCGGAGACGACGGAAAGTAACCTGAAGGCGACGCGGCGTAGGTCCAGGGGAACAGTAGCGGCTCAATGGCGCGCATCTTTAAGTTCCCCAGGCCCTCGCAGCAGGTTGGGACCTCACGGTGTACACTGCCACACGACTAAGGACCCATAATAGGATGCTAGTACGCCGGCCAGCCAGAACCTATGTGGAAGGAGGTAGGCGAGTATGCAATAATGAGAAGTAGAGATGGGCGGGTCCACTAACGAGTAGGGTGGGTGATCATCTATTATCATACCCTTGCGTTAGGTTATCTCGGGATGGTGTGCAATCCACCAAGGTACCATGTTTATCGAACCGAACACGACACCGAGACGGACTGCACCCCCTTCCGGGTTGAGGGGATAGAGAAAAAAAGAATGCTGAGAGGGATCGAGGAGGAAGGACAACTTCACACGACCCCGGTTAGAGTTCAAGCCAACCCACTGACGGGGCTTCCTAATTTGCACCTAGTTACAAAGTATACCGAGCCCCGCAGGGTATATACATGGGGTGGATGAGTGGAGGAGAGTTGGTACGAAAATTAGCGAAAGGAGAGGGTAAGCTGGGGCCGGACAGAGTGCCGAGTCCAGTCAGCACAACAGGCAGAGAAACACAACGCCGTGCCCTTTACCGGTGAGTGGCGCGATAACAGGGTTGGTTGGTCCATTGGGTAGGCATAGTGGTTGGTGAATAGTCCATATTCGTTGCCAGGTCTTTTGCCGTTTTAAATTTTATCCCTGGTATGTTGGCACTTAACAGCAGCATCCGCTCCGTAAGGCAGTTCACCCAGGGTAACTAGGTCTGACCCCAAGAATCAGTCATTTCATATCCTTGGGTATTGAAAAGACCCAAACAGGTTAGGCAACCCTGCCGGGAGTGCACTCATCCATCATAGACTACTCACCAACCAGTCCCCTCTCTACCCAATGGGCCAACAGACCCTGATATCGCGCCTCGCCTGTAAAGGCGAAACTCCCGGTGACAGCCCAAGATGGTCACAAGTCCTCATTGTAAGGAGGAAAGAATTTTTTTTTTAAGGGGCTTATCTGGCGACTGCCAAGTTAGGCATAAGTCGCCGTAAACAAACAGCCTAGTTCTAGGCTACTTTAAAACAAATTGAAAAGAAAACAACAATAAAAAGAAATAACAATTAGGAAGCAATAACAATAGCAAAACAATAACAAAAACAACAACTAAACCTAGTTAAATGAAAGGGAGAAGGCCGGCCTCCCCCCAAAAGTCAACAAGTCCACCAGTCAATGTGCACGCACTCGTCCCGAGTACAAAGGACAGGCGGTAGCGACCCCGCCCATCACGGTACCGGGACAGGTAACGTGCGCGAAGATCACCCACACTGGGACATTCGACAAGAATGTGCCGAACAGTCTGGGGGACGACGCAGTCGTCGCAATAGGGCGCAGGCGAGCGCTCCATCAAATAGCGATGCGTCACACGAGTATGTCCGATTCGGAGACGACAGAAAGCGACCTGAAGCCGTCGCGGCATTGGGAGATAGGTCCATGGGAACAGTCGCGGCGCAATGGCACGCAACTTTAAGTTTCCTTCGACCGTCTCCCATCTTCTTTGCCAAGCAGTCCGAAGAGCTGCCCGTATTCATGCCATGTAGTCGGTGTGAGAAAGAGCGAAACGCTGGTCCGGTCGCAGAGTCCTCACAAACTCTTTGGCGCCCTCATTCCCCGCAATTCCTACATGTCCAGGAACCTAGCAGAAGATAATCTCAACATCCGCCCGGCTCGCCAAAACCGTGGCGTCACGGATATCGCGAACCAGGGGATGCGGAGATTCCAATGCCCCGAGAGCACACAGGGCGCTTTGTTAGTCGCTATAGATCACAATCCGGTCTACAAACCGGGCACGTCGCGTAATCTTCCGTACCGAGTGGTGTATTGCCACCAGCTCGGCTGTGAAGACAGACGCAGTGCCTGGCAGAGCCCCGCTGACTTCAAACAGAGGGCATACGGCGTGGAAGCCGACCCCCTCTTGGGACGGGAGCCATCAGTATACACTGGCACGGTTCCAGCGTGGTGTGCTCCAAAAAGGTCGAACGCAATACTCCCGGCGCCGTACAAGCTTTGGGAGCAGAGGCGTGGCGACAAATAGCCAAATGTGGTACCCTCCAGGGTGGCGTCCTAGGCAGAACCAGGGGTGCCACCAGCCCGAGAGCAATATCTAGCTCTCGAAGGAGTTTCCTGGCCCTAAACCCAAAGGGCTTAGGGTATGACTGGCGTCTCTCGGCGGCATAGGCACCATCGAGATCAGCTGCGGATGCAGTGAGAGCTGTTGGCGACTGAGGGAGGCGCCGGGCTCGCGCGTACAGGCGAGTGATGCACTGCACGCGGCGCAGAGCGAGTGGCATCTCCCCAGCATCGACCAACAGGCTCTCAATGGGGGAGGTGCGGAAGGCACCAGTCGCAAGGCGAAGGCTGGTGTGGTGGATCGAATCCACCTTCCGCAATAAACGCTCGGCCGCGGATACATAAAACTCGCATCCGTACTCGAGCTTCGAACGAACAAAGGATCGATAAAAAAGTAAGGCAGTAGCCCTATCAGTGCCCCAAGCGCTGAACGTCATGGAACGGAGAATATCTATAGCGCGGGTACAAGAGATCCTAAGGCTGCGAATGAGCCTCCCAGGTGAGGCGTCGGTCGAATACAAGACCAAGGAAACGGTGCGACTCCATCATATCCAGGCGCACCCCATTAAGAAACAAATCTGGTTCAGGGTGGAGCTGTAGATGGCGGCAGAAGTGCACCACCTTAGTCTTGGCCAAAGAAAAGCGAAACCTGTGCGCTTCGGCATAGCGAGAGACGCGGTTCAATGACTGTTGGAGTCGACGCTCCACAGTTGGCATCTAGGCCGCGCCAAAAGAGATCGAAAGGTCGTCCACGTAGAGCGTAGCAAGAACATCTTCTGGCAGCACCAGGTGATGCCGTTGATGCTCAGGGCCAAGAGTGCGTCACTGAGGACACTTCCCTGCGGGACACCCTCTTCCTGCTCCCTTGTGCCGGAGAGGGCTCGACGATCTCGCAAAAATTCAGATATAGACATTGGGAGGCGTCCCCTCGCCCCCGTCGTGTGGAGAGTCTTCATGATACCGTATCGCTATGCGGTATCATAGGCCTTCTCCAGATCGAAAAACACCGTGGCGTAGTGCTATCTACGAAGGAAAGCCTCGCAGACGGCATTTTCCAGTCGGAGCAGAGCATCCGACGTGAAGTGGAACTTGCGGAAGCCGCACTGTGCAGAACACAGATGGCCTCCGCTGTCCAGGAAAAAGGCTAGTCTAACATTTACCAATTTCTCCAACTTGTACACGCAAGAGGTTAGAGAGATTGGGCGGAAACCGGTCGGAGTAGAGTGATCTCTCCCCGGTTTGCGAAAGGCGAGCACATTAGCGATTCAAATCTAAGAGAAATGCCATGCCTGGCTCACCCAGGTGTCGAAGCATGGCGTACGGGACATCGTCCGGACCATGGGCGGTGTCCGCGCACGAAGCGAGGTAAGGACGAAAGAAAAGGATATAAAAGGAGGCAAGGTTGCAGGAAGGCGGCTAATCCTCCTCACCTGGAGGTGAGGAGCCCTTTCATAGCCGGCCCCAGAGATACCGCAGAAGAGGGGATAGGGGGTGTCTCATTCAATAGTAGAGTGAAGATGTTGAGTAGGAAACGCATTCTCGTGTGAAATATCCCAGGATTAGATTAAATAAGTTCAGCTCAGGTCAGAGAATCGTCCGCTCTACCTCACAGTCCACTGCTCCATCTATTTTTTCCCTTATTTCCCATCCCATTCCATTCACATGATTGTCATGATGCTACTGCTACATAATTCCTGTATCAATGAAAAAAGGATATTAAAACCAGAAGAGGGATGAATATTTTATTACTGGAAATGTTAAATCACAAAATATTGTATTTGGATTCTGGAAGTAACTAGTTTAATTATTTCAGATCTGGTACTCAAGTGACAAAGACCTTTCAAGAGAAAATATACATTAAAAACTCTGTTATCACATTCTTAGGAAAACCAAGAAGTGAAGGTAAGAAAACACTTGGTTTGAAACTATTGCAAGACATTGTCCTATCGTGTCCTATGCCTATAAGGCGAATGAACACCTTAATTATCCTAAATTAGAGCCGAGAGGTGGAAACCTTCCTCAATCCACGAGCAAAGGTTGGGGAAAGTTCATCGAAGGATCTTACTGGGAGCTTTCTTTGAACTTCTCGGTGCTAATTCCAGACTAAATTAAGGGTATCCTTGCTAACAAGGGTGAAAAGAATAAAATTTTAGCTCCCCCTTTCCAAATTTAAAAGAAACTTTTGCAATAATTCCAAACGTGCGTAATAAATAAAACAAACTAGTAAAAAAGATAAAAACTAAGACTTATGGCCTCTAAATCTTCTTTATTGAATCGAGAGCACGATTCGAGAGTTCTTCTTTTTTATTCTTAACAATCACTATTTACAGAGTAAAAAAATAGAAAGCATTTCTTAAATTAATGTGGAAATCAACTATTTGGAAGACAAGAATAGGATATAATTTAAAAGGGTCTATCTCTTGTACTCTATTCAAAATGGAGGGAAAAATATCTGGACTCAAAACAAAAAAAAAAAAAGAATTTTATGATAAAAACGAAATAAATTCATATGGGTGCTCTCGAAACAATTATGAATATATAATTTAAAATAGCCCCTAGGAAGGTTTAAGTTCGCATATTTCCATTAATGCGCCATAGATGTAGAGAACGCGTTACATCAACGATTTATATAAGCATATCACTTTGTTTTGCTAGAAGTCAGCCTATATTTTTGTAAATACTTACGAACTCTAAGACTCTTTATCTGAGCTAGATTCAGAGTTTGTTTTGGTTGTATACGAACAAATAGAACTACGCTGCTGTCTTTTCAGAACCCCTTAAACTGCAATGGTATACGTCCACAACAAAATACCTTGTAACCTTGTGCTCGAAAATACACTGGAATAACACGAACATTTTTTTTAATGAGGTTTGGAATGTGTAACGTGGTTTGGGATCACATAAAAAAGGAATCGTGGGCAAAGAAAGTCTAAGAAACTCTACCATAATTCAGTGGGTCGACATGAGCCACCCTCTCCCCTTGGGGTAGCTCATAGGTCCCACACATCAAGGCCACAGGAATGTGAACAAGCAAATATTCTTTTATTTACATAACAGTTCTGGTCTTTATTTGTCCACATTACAAAAAATAACTATAATTCCTGAATTAAACTCCATATATTTCAACTCTTAGAATTAGCAATAACTAATGAAAAATCAACACTGTGCTCTTACTACACCTATAAGGGTCATAGGTGCATGACCTAGCAGGGTTACAGGTACAGGTGCAAGAACAAATAGGGGTAGATTTCCTTAGACATTCTCTCAGTAAAACCAACAAGTGCAGTAACTTGGATAATGAATATTAGTCGTTATTTGTAAATAATGACTATTTTACATAATGATCTCACCAGACATAAAAAAAATACAAAAAAAGTCCTTTCTTTTATCCTCCATATTATACACACAAACGGCAACCATGTTCACACACACGTCAAGGAAGGAATGTTTACATCACAGGTAGACTCAAACGCCGTGCGATTTGACGAGGCTAAAAGAAGATGATGTCTTGGTCAGTGTCGGGGTCCTTCAAACGCTGCCCCGGCTGCCCCGCGCGACCGGGGGTGCTAGCGTATGTACCACTCCCGACCTCCGGAGTCATCCGGTCGGCGGATGGGTTCGGCCTGGATGAAAGCTTCGGGTAGGTGTGGGTACGCGTGGCTTTCCCCCCGGCGACTGGGGCCCCGATGCCACCGCTGGGAAGTGTGGAGAGGGATGGAGCACCATTCTGGAGACTGGCGGGGGACGACCCCGTGCGCTGGTGCAGGGGGGCGTTCTCTTGGTGCTGCTCGGAGGGGGTGTAAGAAGGGGACGAGAGTCGATGGTAACTGGTGCTGAAGCGGCCGGTGGCGATCCTCGCGTCAGAGGGGCCCTCACTCAACTTGAGGGGTAGGATCTGCTGCACGGTCGAAGGGGGCGAGGCGTGTGGGGGGGTGCAATGGGCGCGGGGAAATAACTCTTTGAAATCCTGACTACTCGGGGACATGGAACCCCCTAGACTGCTGGACATACTACTGGTACTCGTACTGCTGTTGCTCCCGCTGCTTCCAGCTGCCCCTAGCTTGGCCAACTTCATGGGAAGCTGCTGCTTAACAGGGACGGACCCTTTGGGCTGATTGACGGCCGAGGCTAAATGTGGAGGCCCAGCCGTGGGGTTCGAATCCCGCTTGATGGACACCGCCGAGCTGCGGATTTTGACGTCGGGTCGGGCGGTGCTGCGATTGAGCGAAACCGACGTCGGGGAGGTGCGAGGCGACTGTGCCGAGCCCCCCAGCCCCCCGGGGCTCTCGTTGTAGGGGTCTGCAAAAATTAAGGGGCAGAAAATGAAATGGTACTAGTTTTGTATGGTTTTTACTAGCGTTTCTCATCGTCTGATGGATCTTTCAAACGCGTAGCTATAGTTATAAGAGTGGGGTGGGGGCAGGGGGTCGATCTTGGGAGAGGGGGTACGAACAAAATAGAATAGCTCTATAATACAAGGACATTAAATGCAATCATAGGATTATTATATAGTCACAATCTAGGGTTTGCTCGAAATTAACTTTGGGATGTCGTCTCATTCATTCATCCAGACTTATTTGGGATGATTATGGCACTCATGGGAACCAACCACATTTTTATGTCGTCTATTGTGGATAGTGATGATGACGATATTTACTGAAGAACTACATCATCACTACGGTCAGTAACGACGAGGTGTATATGCGTCATCGCCATGACAGTATCAGCTACCCGTAAATGTTTGTGTGGTTTTGAGGAGAAAACTGAGATGAAGACTTCTAAGACAAGGATTTTGTTCCCATGGAAACCGCGAATACCCTTCCCCTTAACTGCTTTCCTACAGTGGTGTCGGGCCCCCCTCCATGCACACCAATCATACACTTGCTCCTCGGTCACCCCCCTCTCCCCCCTCGCCTCTATTTCAAACACACATTCACATAATCAACCCAGGCAGTTTTCCAACCATTCTCACAAGTCTATTCTCATCTATTCTTCTAAAATATCCATACCACCTCAGAACACTTCCGTCATAACTTCATTCACATCCTTCTCACCATAAACACCTCTTACCAAGGTGCACCTCACTCTCTCCCCCTAGCTCACACCGAGCATCCCTTCCAAATTGTCCATTTCGGCGGCTCTCGCTCGAAATCTTTCATTCTTCCATACCATAATCTCACTCCCATATACCACCAATGGTACCAGCATACTCTCCTGGCACACACCCATACTCTTACTATTCAATAACGCTCTAATCGCTCCAAAGACTCTCCTACCATTTAAAATATTAGGGTCGCACTTTAATTCCTCTGCACCACTACCACTTATGAAAGCATCCTAGATAACCTAAAACTTCGCACTAGTTTAACCATGACACCACGGACTCGGATATCACACGCCACCCCATTCTCACCCACAAATACCATTACTTTACCCGTTTCCACATTCACTTTTAGCCCCCTCCTCTCACACACCCTGTCAAAAGCTTCAATCGACACTTGAAAATCCCTCTCTCTCTCAGCCACCAACATCATGTTATATATATCAACATAGAACCTCTCCCTCATCCATCTAAACCCTTTTCCTTTATTCCCATACGTACCCCTCTCACTACACCACCCATAAAGGTATTAACCATCTATGACGACATCACCCCCCAGATATGTCAAAACCACTCCCTCCGGCTCTAAAATTAACGCACTCCTTACTGCGCACCATCCAGTAGTTTACCGCTCATTCCATACATTCTTAGCACCTGTCATAATGTTTCTTTATATTCTCTAGATCCATGAACCCACCATACACTGCACCTCTTATCCCTATTTTTCTCAGCTAGCTATAAAACATTCTGTTATCCTTATATACTCCTAATCATCATTTTGCCATACAACCCGAAGGGCTATCTTGATTTCTGCAATGTCGTTAAAGTAAGGGAGAGCAAAACGCCAGTCCGGTCGCTCAGTCTGTACAGACAACGTGGCGTTCTTGCCAGCAAGTTAATTTTCCGCAACCTCTACAATCCTATATGTCCTGGTAATCCAACAGAGGACAATTCTCGACACTATTCCGATTCGCAGCAGCTTTGCCGTCCAGGATACTGCGAACTAGTTGATGAACAAATTCCAACGCCGCAAGTGAATTTAGAGAGCTCTGAGTCGCTATGGATTACAAATCGGTCTTCGAACCGGGCACGGCGCGTAATCCCCTGAACCGAGCGGTATATTGCAACCAACTGGGCCTAGAAAACAGAGCCCGAAAAAGCCCGGCAGTCTCAGAGGGGTAAGATAGCATGGAAGCGAAGTCACTCTTCAGACTTGGAGTCATCCGTGTACACCGGCACTGCTCTGATGGGACAGCGCTATGTGCTCCAAAGAAATACGAACGTAATAAATACTCCAGGTGCTGTAGAAGCTTTGGGAGCAGAGGCGTGACGAGAAACGTTTGGTACCGTCCAGGAAGGCGTCATGGGCGGGATCATCGGAACCCACGGTCCAAGTGTTAGACCAAATTGTTGGAGGAGTGTCCTAGGCTTAAACCCGAACGTCTTAGGGCATGATTGTCGTCTCTCATCGGCATACGCACAGTCGAGATTGGCCGTGGACGAAATGGGAGCCGTTGATGAACGTGGAGAAGACGCGGAACCCGGGCGTACAAACGCATAGGGCACTGCGAACAACGTAAAGCGAGTGACACCTCCCCTGCATCAAGGAGGGTATTTATAGGGGACGTACGAAAGGCCGGGTCACCAGTGTGGTAGTCCAACTTCCACAGTAGACTTACGAATGTGGAAGAATGAAACTCGCAACTGTACTCTAGCTTAGAGCGTTCAAAGGAGAGGTGGAATATTAAGAGGGTAGCCGTATAAGCACCCAACGTGCTGAACGCAAAAGAGTGAAAAATTTGGATTGCGAGGGATCCAGTGACCCTAAGGCTGCGAATGTGGTTCTCCCATGTTGAGTCGTCGATAAAAAACGGGCTAAAGGCGATGAAACCATGACCTGAGAACAAGTCAAGGCCCTGGTTACCATGAACAATGAAGTCTTCGAGAGAAAAAAAAGGTCAAGGCCAAACCGGAGGCTTGTCGCAGGCGTATAAAGACGATGGTGGTTTGATCCTATTTCCTGTTAGTGTTCATCCTACGGTACTTGAAGGAATAACTCAAGGATATAAACTTACTTGATAGGTTGTAGGTATTCAGGTGCGTAGCAATGTCTAGGGTTGGGTCAGTTGAGAAAGAGATGGAACAACTCAGTGATGTGTACGAGAAAGCGATGTTTTTGAGGAAGCGGGGAGAATTCATGTATGATATCCATGAATTCATGGCTAGAGGGGATGAAACCATGGCCTGAGAACAGGTCAAGGCCCTGGTTACCACGAAAAATGAAGTCTTCGCGAGAAAAAGGAAAAAGACCGAACCGCGGGCTTGGCACAGGCCTATAAAGGCAATGGTGGTTTCGATCCTATCTCCTGCTAGTGTTCATCGTACGGTACTTAAAAGAATAACGAGAGAATACCTAAAGATATAAACTTACTTGATGGATCGTAGGTATTCAGGTGCGAGGGGTGAGAAGATGTTAATACGGTAAGGCAAGGATTTAGAACGATTCCTTGACTGTTTAGTGCTTCGAGTTTCCTGTACAGATCTTCTCTTTGCTGACTGATGTCTTCCTGTTGTTTGTTGAGTGATTCTTGGAGTCTTTTTAGTTCTTCCTTTTTATCAGAGATCCACTTCTCCTGGTGATCCCTCTCCCTTGTCCATTGTGCTCTCTCGTGACTGATATGTTCTTGGATATTGCGCAACTCCTCTAGTTTTTGTGAATGACTAAATCTGCTGTCAACGGTGGTTCCAGTGACCAGTTTAGTCCGGAGCCTTCGCAAATAAATCAGAATTAGTAAGAAAACCATTTGGGATCACAATGATATAATAAGGATTCCTAGTCGACGAAGGGGGAGAATAAAGGAATATAATCATTTAGGCATTGAAGGATTAGTCTATATTTGAAGATCCCGCCCCCCGCTAAAAGCCCTAAATTATGAGTAGAAGGGAATTTTAGCACTAACTTCTGGAAATAATATTCTTAGTCTAATACTTACATTTCGTACTGGGACAAATGATGCTGACTTAGAACAAGTGCTGTGCTCAGGTTATGGAAAAGATGGGCGGCAAGGGTTTGTTGTTGCTGAGGACTAACAGAACCAGACTCTGTCGTTTGTGTTGACCCAATGCTTAGGTTATCTTGTGAAGAACGAACAGTTAAGGTAGAACCAGATGCTCGCCTATTCTTAAGATTATCCATTGCCTCAGTGCTGCTGGATGGATCCGCTGAGAGTAGAGAGCATTTGCTATCCTTTTTCTTCTTCCCAGCAGGTTCTGCTAAAAGGAGAGGAAAGAAAAGTGACGTATCAAACTAAGAAGCAATCTGGTGAACTATTGAGAAACTATTGTCTCGAGCTAGTTTTCAAGTAGTCATGACTTACGCTTAGAGAGGTGAAGAGAACCATCTTTATTAGGGTTGTCGAAGCCTCCGAAAGTCTCGGCTCTTTTCGGTAGACTCGGAGACACGTAGGCTTCACTCTGGTGTTCTCCGACGGAACTCACCGATCGTGACAGATTTGTGGCCCAACCGCTGGCGCTGCTTAAAAGCCTCAGAGCTTCCTGGAAGGGAAAGTGCCATCCATCAGTATAAATCCTGGTCAAGGGGCTCATCTCAAGGGTAAGACGTGTATGATGAAAGAAAAAATAAAAGATCGCAATATAATCATCGCTGGAAACCTCAAATATAAATGGAAATAATAAAAACAAGAAAAAGTACCCCACGTGTCGATTGTCGCTAACTTAGACACTCGAAAGCTCTTCAGTTAGATTAGGAGATAAAATAAGTGTTAGCCATCACCCCAGAGACAACAGTAAGCACCCATAAAACGTTTTTTAGGATATAGAAGAGGAAAAAGCGATAAACGATGGATGAGAAAGGAAAAAGCCAAATATGACACCGAGCGAAAATTGCAACAGAGCCACAAAGGTGTTGGCGTAGCCGACACCCCACGGGGGCGGAGCTCTTCTAAACATCCATCATTCTCTAGATGTTACTATGTCGGTCCGTAGATCGGATGGTCACCGTTATACTTTTCAATAAGTTTTTTTGGGCAATAACATCGTAACTATTCGGCCGATTCTAACGGAATTTGAAACCCTTATGTTGTTTTACATTCTCTTTCGAATGATACAATTGCCGAGGTCCTCCCAAGGTTAGTCCGTGAATTATTTGGCAATAATTTCGTAATTATTCGGCCGAATTCTAGCGAAATTTGGAACACTAGTGTTGTTTTATATTCTCTTTCGAATGATATAATTGCCAAGGTCCTCCCAAGGTTAGTCCTGGAATTATTAAAAGAAAACTAACTATGGGTCGGATTGCCCCACTTGTTGACAGTTTTGAAGATCGTAAGGTCATATGGTTATAAGTCAGAATAATTGAGAGCACGCGACTTAGGTCTGTTGACCTTGTTAAGTTGAATCATGAAAAGAGTACGGAATTAACTAAGGGCGTGCCTGACTCATGTCCCTGACAATGCCATCACTCATGTCACTGGCAGTAATTACCTCAGTATGAATAACTCAAACATGATAATTATAACCCCTTTACAGGAAGGGTGATGTTAAGGAGGGGATGGGGGGGCTTCAACCCTAAGATACCCAAAGAGAGCCCCTTCCAAACCCCAATTTCAGCCACGGCGAAGGAGGGAAACCGTCTGGTTGAAAGTCAGGACTCACATTCAATGATGAGATTTGGAGTTCCTTGGCAGATTCGTGGTCCAGATTATTTTCCTCTAAAAGTAATCTGTAATCTGGCGACGGGAGGGAGGTCACGTTGCCCCCCAGGGAGGACACCAGCTCCCTCACCATCTTCATCTTGTCTTCGCAAACTTTGGCCAATTCTTTGTCTTGGTGTTGCATTCCAACTGATGAGGAAGATAAATACCAGGATTATCATTATTTCAACTGACGAGGAAAATAAATACCCAGATATCATTATTATTATTACTACAACTGACGAGGAAGATAAATACCAGGATTATCATTTATACAACTGCCAAGAAAGATAAATACCAGGATCATCATCATCATCATTATTATAATTGACGAAGAATATAAATATACAATTTATTTAAAGGATGGAAATGCCCATTTTAGGCTTCTTTTTCTGATCCCAATCAAGTCCATTCTGGGGCTTTGGCTGCTCCACATTTAAGTGGCTTTTGTCAAGTGAATGTAGGAATTGCAGTAACGGGGGAGGGACTTGGTGGTAGCATTGAAGTGCGCTGATCTCCCTTTTTTAAGTTGATAATGACGACGACTTACCTAAAAGTTCGTGAAGTCTTTCGGAGTTAGTTTCCCCGAGTTTCTTCAATCCAGTGAGGAGGTCATCATCAGGACACTTCTCAACAGCTTCCCTGGACGAGAAAGAATCATGGTATTATTATACATCAAAAGGTCCCCTCTTGGCTGAAACGCCCGAAAATTTTTTTTTCGTTTCATAAGTGGTGAAGTTAGAAGAAATGAAATTATACGAAACACCGCTGGCAAAAGTTGACTAATCGAGCTAGAGACGGATATGGCGCGCAGCTATCCTGAACCTAGGTAAGTCCCATTGCAAAGTTTCAGGGAGGGAGAGGAGAAAAACCTCTTAAGATAAATTAAACTAAATGTGTTATTATTTTTAGAACGTTTAGCGTCCTCTATCACCCCTTTGCTGGGTCTAAGTAGGCGTGGAAAAGATAGTGGGAGATTTAAAAGCGGGGCAAAAGACTACCCGAGAGAGCCCCACTCTATTGGGGTATGGAGGGCGTGTCACCGCATCAGCAGGGAGATTCCCCCCATCGCGGGGTTAAACTAAAGGTGTCGCATTTACATCAATCGAGGGCGTTAGGGTGCCATCTGGGTACTGCGTTGGCACTATGCATTTATACGCATTAAGCATCCCAAAGATACCCAGATAAGCACCTCGAATCAAAGCTTGGGGGTCCTCAGGCCTTTGCCGGGTCGCTGATTACCCCCTTTCCCCATTTGAAATTTGTCCAGTCGGTTTAAGCGTGGTATATTTGAAGCTGGTTTAGAATGGTTTTGATTCTCATATATATATATATATATATATATATATATATATATATATATATATATATATATATATATATATATATAAACCTCGGAATCACCAGACCTACAATATAGCCCTTTCCTTTGCCTCCTTTACCGGTTTCCCATTCGTTTGACTCCTTACCCAGTTTATCATCCCTTTGCCCCCTTTACCAGTTACCCGTTCCTTTGCCTCCTTTACCAGTTTCCCGTTCATTTGCCACCTTTGCCTCCTTTACCAGTTTCCTGTTCCTTTACTACCTTTAGCAGTTTCTCATTCCTTGGCCTCCTTTACCAGTTTGTCACTCATTATTTAAGTTGCCCTAGTCGGCAGCTTCAACGACCCCTCCCCCCGACCCGACACGGTTCTACCCTCTGGAGATACAGCACCCCGTTGCGCCTATGCCACAGGTGTTTGTGAATGTGTGTTTAGTACTCACTTTGTCCCTGGTGGTAATGGGAGCAGACGCCTGTGTCGGTGTGTTTAGTACTCGCTTTGTCCCTGGTGGTAATGGGAGCAGACGCCTGTGTCGGTCATGACAGTGCGAGCCGTGTATGAGGTGGAATGGATGTTTCCTTTGGATTGATATGCGGTGGAGTGTGATTGAAATGGCTTTGACCCAGAGAGTGGGTGCTGCAGTGTGTGTTTGGATTGTTTTGCGGGTAATGAATGCTAGCTCAGAGGGTAGGTGGGGTTCCTTGGAGTATCTGTGTTGTATGTTCTTGTTGTTTTGCGCAGGTTTCTCGGGGGAGTGGAGTGCTAAGGGTCACGGAGGTAAAGAGTGTGTTTTATGGGTATCACCTTCACTTCAGAGTGTAAGGGGTGTTTAATGGCGGTGCTGTGGGTGTCACCTGTTGGCGAGGAGCAGGGCTTTGTTGTCTCTCGTAGTGGGCTGAGGTGAGTGGAGGAATGATTGTGCGGCAAGGCTGTTTTATCGACATAAACATTGCCATTTCAAAATATGAAACTGTATCGTGGTCGGCCATTTTAATACAAGTTCTGAATAGTGTATATGAGGGGTGGTTCTATTCCTGTTCGCTCATAATTAGTGTTGATGTACCGGTCAATGTCCACATTCTATTTTGGCATTCAGCAACCATCTCATACTCTAAATTCGTACTGCTCGTCATTTGCTTTTTCTAGATCCGTTAATGGTATTTAGAACTATTTTTAATATACATTAAGACCTCCTCCCACATACACAGGCGCACACAAAGCTTAAGTTGAGTGTATATCCTCGTCGGTAACCTAAGTTGATTTTTGTTTCAATCAGGAGCCAGTTCTTGACAGGTTTAGTAATGGCAAGTTTGTCTGTCTTTTAAGGGAGAACAGGTCTCGGTTACTAATTAGGAACAGAGCCTTCGCGGGAACAGAAAGCAAAGTGAAACCTCAACCAAGTTATTGGTAATGACGATTTGTAAAGAATATCACAAGGAATAAGAGGTAAGAAGACATCTTCCCATCGACTCCAAAGCTACTGAAGTCAAAAAAGACAAGTTAAACTTATTCAAAAGGAAAAGAAACGATAAGGGACTACCTATATAAGGGAAAAGCTTACCTGATGGAATCCAACCATGTCTTCTTATCTTTGGGATGGACACATTCAAATTCAAACATTTCATTCTGATTACCAGATATTAGGTAGATCGAGCGAGTATCTTGCCCCGCTTTCTCCCGTACCAGTAACTTGCCTAGAGGAATCGCGCCAGCCTAGGCAAATAAACGGAGGAATTAGCAAAGAAATGATCAAAGACCCCAAATGAAACAATCTCCAGTTTGGGGGATTATCGATTGAGCGATACGAGTGAAAGACCCAAGGAAAATCTTACCTTGCTATCTGGAGAAACGAAGTAATATTTCTGGTTGTTTTCTTGCACGAAGAAGATCAAATCTGACATCACGATGACCGTGACCATCAGTTGCTTCCCTCGTTGCTGACTGAGGATCGCCTGCCCCTCAAACCTGAAGGGAAAATGAAGAATCACATCCTGAATTTCGATTGGACCTTAAACATCGTCATCGGCAATCAGTAATTTCTCGAAAGGGAAGGTTAAAGAGTAAAAGGGAGTCTCAAAATAACAAACACAATCTTAATTACGATCTGGAATAGGAAAAAAAACGTTGAGCCTTCCACTATAGGTAAAAAATTATAGAACGTGAGGGTTGACCACTTACATTAGCTTCCTGCTATCCGTAAAAAGATCGGATTTCTTAAACTTCTGATCTCTATACATTGTGGAGGACTTGGCATCGATTTTATGATAAATTTCTAGGAGTCGCTGTCCTCTTTCCTTCTCGGCGACTTGGAAGTTGATATTAACAAGGATCTCCTGGGGGTAAGGAGAGGGGGGAATTCTAATAAATACCTAGAACTTCCTAAAGAATGGCATCTACCGATAGTTATTCTCAAGAGAACGGGAGTGCCATAATTTGTCCTACCTTGACGCACTCAAGGGCTCTCTTAAGGGTATCCGTCTCCTCGACCTGGTCTTTGCTGTATTTCATTATGGCCTCAATCATCAGAGGGTATTTGGTGACACGATGGCTGACGGAGAGAATACACTCCGGAATACCTTTCTTCTTCATCAGATGGTGACCGGACTTAGACCGAATGAAGGTCTGGAAACGACGGTCCGTTTTCAGCATTTCCTTGTAGTTAGACACCTGAGAAAAACAACCACATGAGTGGAAACCTTTATAAAAATCACTGCATTTTATAATCAATTACCTATTTTAGTTGCGTGCACGCGACTCTATAAGTTTACTATGTCGGTCCGTAGGTTGGTCGGTCGGATGGTAACCGTTTTACTTTCCAATGAGGTTTTTGGTAATAACATCGTAACTATTCGGTCGATTATAAGGAAATTTGAAACTTTTATGTTGTTTTACATTTCCTTTCGAATGATATAATTGCCAAGGTTCTCCCAAGGTTAGTCGGGAATTCTTTGACAATAAAACCGTAACTATTCGGCCGATTCTAACGAAATTTGAAACCCTTATGTTGTTTTACATTCTCTTTCGAATGATATAATTATCAATGTCATCCCAAGGTTAGGCCGGGAATTACTAAAAGAAAACTAACTATGGGTCGGATTGCCCCACGTGTTGAAAGTTTTTTAGATAGTAAGGTTATAAGTCAGAATAATTGAAAGCACGCGACTTAGATATGTTGACCTTTTTTGTATTAAAAATTCACTAGAAACCTCTTATCTTTGATTTTGTGGATGGATGTATTGGTGTTGGTCTCATGGCGCACGCGGCGATCACGCGGTAATTCAATTTTATAAAAAGAGGCTCTTGTAAAATTCTATTTTCAAATTTAAAAGGTGATAATGGATAGGCGACTGTGAGGATGGATATTGACAATGGGGCGATAATTTCGAGTGGGTAGATGTTAAAGGGACAAAAATTTCTTTGGCATGTTTTAGTTTTGCAATAAGACCACTTTCCTTGAGAAAACTTGTGATTTTTGTCAATGGTTTGGTATCTAAAAATAGGAACTAGTCCTTCTACTTGGTACTCACAGCATCTTGATGTCTGGAACAGAATAGACCGTAGGCATCTTTCAGACCTTGGGCGTTGTCTCCGACGAACTGCTCTAGCAGAAGGTCCCCAATGGTAGCAATGTACTTCTTGATCCGCTGCCGCTCTCGGAGGCGCCACAGAAAGGAGAAGTGGATTGTAATCAGCTCATCCAAACAGGGAAAGATGCTCTTGATCTGAGTCTCTTTTAAACTCAGTTCCTGGCGCATCCCTTCCGCAAAAAGCTGCCAATCGCGAGCATTTGGGTGAAGAGAACATGAAGTCGTAAACAAGTGCTATTTAAACCATTGAAAACCACTACGAGATTTGTATTGGTTAGAAAGAAAAGGGAGCATTAATCGTCAGTTTCAATAATGGTCTTAAAAGTTAGGTTCTTGAACTAGAGCCTTAAAATTTTAGTTGGCCAGATGGTAAATTATAGTCGAGAGTCGAAATAAAATTTCTTTTGCAGTTTGATTTTAGAATTTAAATGGTTAATAATATGAGTGGAACAGGGAGGGAGGGGGGGAATTTGGATAGGGTTTACGACCAATCTGAACATTTAAGCTGGCTTTAATCTCCTCAAATATAAATTATAGATAGGGAATCAACGCTGCCAAACAAACTCTTTAAAAGTCCAAATTTTGACTGCCTTTAAGATTTAGAGGGGCCAATTAAATTAGGGGATGATTTACCAGTAGTAAATCCATGTATGTTAAGGTTAATCCACACAACATTAAGACCACATCAACATAAAAGAAGGGACCTCCACTACCACCCTATGAGTTATTGTGAAAAGGAAATTTGGGTAATCCCGCGAGGAAACACGAAAATCGTGTAGCGCAAACAAAAACAATTAAGGCCAAAAAAATGACTAAAACGGAAGAAAAAAATTCCACGATTTTGTACAAATAGCACAGGTACGAATAATAGCCCCCCCCCTCCCCTTGGACCCCGGAACTCCACCACAATAACATGGTGTTCCCATCAGCCATGATGGCTCCTTCATGGCCTTTCTCAAGGGCGACCGGCAGTTTAATTCACCATCCAAACCATTTTTTTAAAAGCGCCCATCTAGCGACTTCTAACAGGGGCACAAGTTACCGTGGATCCCAAATACTAAGCTTGGATAAAGTATAGAAACCCCAATCATGTCGAAAACATGATTGGGCGATCGAAGCCGCGTTCACACACACACACATGCACATCTATAAACATTTCTTTCTATATTCACGCTTGGACCACCCGAAGCAAGGAGGGGGGGCGGTTTGCCCTCGACCTCGTAGCCTGACGGTGCAAAGGCGACCGTTGGTGGCAGAGAACTCTCGAGGAGTAGACAGCGAGCGTAACACGGATCTTTGTACCTCTTTCAAGATCTTCAACATCCGGCAGTGATGTTTCTCGGTTATGATCAGCTCGTAGATGTGTTCCTGCTTCTTCACCTGCTTCTCTGACAATTGGCTCACGACCTGAGGGGCAGGGGAGAAGGGTTATGAAGGGGGCGGTTCTGGCGTGAGGAAAAGATGCCCGAAAAGTGCTTGGAATCACATCGAGGAACTTGTTTCTCCAAATAAGGGGAAATAAAGCTTCTTCCACCTCCATCTCGACTTGTAGGAACTTGTTTTTCAATATAAGGGAAAATAAGGTCTCCCCCCAACCCCCGCCAGCAGAGAGATTAAAAAAAACTCGAGTTCGCTCCACCTATCCACCACATTTCGATTATCCGAGTATCCCAGGACATCAAAGGGGTGTCAGTGTCCCCCCCCCCACGTGGATCGGCGGTTTTCCTCCACACATCTTCACAATTCTCTCTTCTCAAAATTACCTCGGGAGATGGCCTCGTTGCTATTGCGTTTCTAAGCTCGATAAACCCGATAAGAGAAACAAAATGGTAAGATGCGAGATGAAACTATAATTAAACCTTCGTTGGATTACCTCCTTATCGACGGTGTTCACCCACAACTCGGGTTCGATCTCAAGCAACCTCAATTCGGGGTCGGAGTCGATATTCTCCAGAGTCGATTCCGTAGGAGCTGAAAAGAGAGACGGTGGAGGGAAATTCAGTACCCCACGAAATCGATCTCAATGTGTTGGGCTTTTAGGGGGCGCAGGGCATGAATCGATTTTACAGGGGTCTGAACACCTTGTAGTGATTGAATGAAGCATAAGGTTTGCTCAGGAGGCGGGTATGTATGTGTGTGTGTGTGTGTGTGTGAAACGCGACTTACTTTCAGTCACGTCGTCCAACGATTCCATGGAAGCTGAATTGGTCGTCTCCAAAACACTGTTGAGGGAAGAGAAAAAAGGGGATTTAATTAATTTTATTCCCTCGAGGGAGGGTGATATCATATAGCCTATCTAGCGAATGCCCACAAGGGAATACGTCGTCGTACTCAATCTAAAGCTTATGTAACCTCCCCCCCCAAAAAAAAAGAAAACAAAAAATAAAGCCAAACCAAGAAGAAGAAAACCCGCTCCAGAGTCGGGGGTAGGCCAACCTCCCCCAGTGCAAGAACATGCGACCAACATCAAAGTTAAATATAATGTAGGCCAGCCTCTTCCAAAAAGTTATATAGTCCACAAGTCTGTGTTCACGAACCCATCCCGTGTACGAGGGACAAGCGGTAGCGACACCGCTCATCCCGGTACCGGCAAGGGTAACGTGCGCGAATATCACCCGGACTGGGACATTCAGCGAGAATGTGCCGAACAGTCTGGGGGACAACGAACGCGTCACAATAAGGCACAGGGAAGCGCTCCATCAAATGGCGGTGCGTCCCGCGAGTGTGTCCAATTCGGAGACGACAAAAAGCAACCTGAAGCCGTCGCGGCATTGGGGGGTAGGTCCATGGGAACAGTCGCGGCGCAATGGCACGCAACTCTAGGTTCCCCTCGGCCGTCTCCTATCTAGTCTAGTCGTCCAGTACTCGCATACTCTTTGGCGCTCTCTTTCCCGGCAATTCTCACATGTCTAGGAACTCATCACAATATAATCTTGACATCCGCCCGACTCGAGGCAGTTATGGCGTCAGAGAGATCACGAACAAGGGGATGTGAAAATTCTAATACGCTTTGTGAGTGGTTAAAGATCACAATCTGGTATCTGAACCTGGCACGACACGTTATCTCCCGGACTGAGCGGAGTATTGTAACAAGTTCAGCCGTAAAGACAGACGCAGCGCCTGGTAGAGCCCCACTGACTTCAAACAGAGGGAAGACGGCGTGGGAACCGACCCCCCTCTTGGGACTTGGAGCCATCCGTATACCCTGGCACGGATCCAGCGTGACACGAAGTGTGCTCTAAAAAGGTCGTACAAAATACTTCCGGCGCTGTGGAAGCTTTGTGAGAAGAGATGCCATGGTCCCGAGAGCAACATCGAGCTCTCGAAGGAGATTCCTAGTTCTATACCCAAAGGGCTTAGGGTATGACTGGCGTCTCTCAGCGGCATTGGCACCACCGAGATCGGCCACAGGTGCAGTGAGAGCCGTTGGCGACTGTGGGAGTCGTTGGTACATAATGCATTGTGTACGACGCAGAGCGAGTGGCATCTCCCCAAGATCGACAAGTAGCCTCTCAATGGGGAACGTGCGGAAGGCCCTGGTCGCAAGGCGAAGACCGGTGTGGTGGATCAGGTCCACTTTCAGCAATACACGCTCCCATCCGTAGTCAAGCTTCGAACGAACAAAGGATCTGTAGAAAAGTAAGGCAGTGCTGATAATGATAATATGGAAAGCGATAGCCAGGACTCTGAATTCACGCCATCTGCCTACTCAATGTTAGGATTTCCAGAGGTTCTACAATCTATTCTTCATTTATTATGTACAGCTACGAAGGTTTATTTAATTTCACTCGTCGTTCGGAAACTGGGACATCAGTGTCATCTTGGTGTTCACATAGACCAGTTCTGCTGAAGAAGCATACACGAATGTACAAAACGGACCCTCTTGAAAGGAAGTCCAACTATGTACTCCAGGGAAATCCCCACTACGCTTACATCCGCTGGTCAAGATCGTTGTACTCTCGTCATCTCGCACCGGCGGGAGAACTCGACGACCAGTCTACTGACGTAATGCCAAACACCAAGGTGGTTGGAATTACCACATCGAAAGAGAATCAGCAGGATGATACTCGACTCTCAAACGACCCGCCATGAAGCAATACCGTATAAACGACCTCCCCAATAGCCCCACGCTTATCTCAGACAGCAAACGACACGCAATTGCTCCGACGCTCCGAAGGTTCACATCTTCCTCCTAATCAACTAAATTTGGAATTCTCTTTATTGCGGTCATAATTCTGAAATGTTTACCTTGAATTCTGTAAGCAAGGTAAGAATGTCGTGATTTTTTTTTATAGTTTCATATATATATATATATATATATATATATATATATGGTACGGTTAATGTATCGCAAAATTTGACAACTGACTCTGCTTCAGGTCCAGAGGGACAACCCTCGTCCACGATTTGGTAGCAACACTCAAGGAATCCGTCTAATGTACCTAAAAGATACATTTCTATAGATAGATTTTTGTTTTTATGATTAGTCTAGTTTACCGTCACAGAAAGCTGAATTTAGCAAAAAAAACGCTGAAATGTTTAACAACTTTTCAGTTTTCTGCGACGGTAAACTAGACTTAAACATAAAGTGGTCGGCTTGCAAAACGGCCAGACGTTCTTGGCAGGCCCCTGAGGAAGGACAAGGGAGGCCGCCACTGCTGGTGCAGAAGTCCCCCAAGGGTGACTTCAAGGAAGAGAGGAAAGCTGCCTCATCAGTAGACATAAGAGGGGGGAAATCCCCCCTATCCGTTACAAGATGCTTGGTGGAGGCCCCTGAGAAAGCACATTGGGGGGGAGGGGTCACCATCTTAGGAGGTGGAGCTGCCAGATGTTGGCTCCAAAATTGATAAGGGGGAAAATCCTTTAGCAATGGGGAGTGGGGATAGGGGATGCCCCCCTACCAATAAGGAAGTCTGATTCCTCGCCCTTTATATCACCAAGGTAAGGCGAGGCTTCTTAAAAGGAACGTTAAGCAGAAATTTTGTTCGTTTTGCCAACACACGAAAGATTCTAAAGCTCAGGGTTGGCAAATCGAAAAACCCAGCAGAGAAAAACCTCAGAGTTTTATTAGTTATTTTTGTTAATTTTTCAAAATTACGTTTTTTTTTCAAGAAATGAACGCTACTTATCATTATTTTATTCAAAATTCATATTTATGTTTATAATTTTAACATATGTATCAAATTAAGGTTATTTCTCTGATACTGACTCATAATTCATCTCTCCTTCTCCAGGCTATGGCTATCATGGGTACCCAAAATTCTCTATCAGTGATTACTGTGATCTGTTATTACCTTAGTATAATTATTAAACTAATTAATTATTAATATTATAAAAATAGAGCTAGCTATTCCTTTTCTATGTTATTATAATGCTTGTAGTGTTTGTGTTTTGAAAAAACCCCCCAGTTGTTGGGGGCCTTTTCAAATTTTGTTTTGCCAACCCTGCTAAAGCTCGTGACCTATCTTCACTTCCGCAATTTCCCGTGACCTATCATCACTTCCACAATTTCCCGTGACCTATCATCACTTCCGTAATTTCCCGTGACCTATCATCACTTCCGCAATTTCCCGTGACCTATCATCACTTCCACAATTTCCCGTGACCTATCATCACTTCCGCAATTTCCCGTGACCTATCATCACTTCCGCAATTTCCCGTGACCTATCTTCGCTTCCGCAATTTCCCGTGACCTATCATCACTTCCGCAATTTCCCGTGACCTATCATCGCTTCCGCAATTTCCCATGACCTATCATCGCTTCCGCAATTTCCCGTGACCTATCATCACTTCCGCAATTTCCCGTGACTTATCATCACTTCCGCAAATTCCCGTGACCTATCATCACTTCCGCAATTTCCCGTGACCTATCATCACTTCCGCAATTTCCCGTGACCTATCATCAACTTCCGCAATTTCCCGTAACCTATCATCACTTCCGCAAATTCCCGTGACCTATCATCACTTCCGCAATTTCCCGTGACCTATCTTCGCTTCCGCAATTTCCAACATCACCGAGTGCCTAACTTGTGAATCCTTTCATTCTGCCCCGCCCCCCCTTCTTTTTTTTACATAACCCCCGAGGGTATTTTAAGGCCAATAACACTGCGCTAACTTCTGCCTCGGGGTTTTATACCAGCTCCACTCCCTAGTTCCCGGTATTCTGGGTTGATGCGGGACTTGTCCCTTTCATTGTTTTTGTTAATTATCATTCCTGGCCTTTCATTTTCTTCAGGTTGGTAGATTTTCCCCCTTCTTTTAATTCAATTTGAACCTAACAAATTGATTACCAGATTTCCCTACCCTTGAATTCTATCCGGATCCAATGTTTACTTACTAGTGATAAGCGCGCGCCAGGTCATCAAGGGACGAAATAATCTCAATACTAATATCACCTCCGAGTCTCCTTTTGGCAGAGAACACTGGAGCCATGATTGAAGGTCTGGACCAAGGTCCACGTAGGAGTACACTCGAGTAAACCACTCCCCTCTGTAAGAAGGTTGAGTGAAAATATAACTCGCTTCCTCTTAAGATTCGCACTCAACTTGAGCTAAAGAGCCGCCGTCTCCGTGAAACTCCCCCTCGTCTTTTCTACTCCGAACCTCGGCAGGATTTTAGGACGTGACTTTTGGGTGATCCACGAACAGCACAGGACGATAGTTTTACCAGATAGTGAAAAGGAGGCTAAAGTCAATAGAGTTTCATCCAACATCGTCTCAACAATCAACGCCGATAAGATAAAGATAAGAGCGGGACGCGCGGGCCACTGCCTCCGGTGCGCAGTCACAGAATAAGGCTTCGTGTTGCTGTTTATACCTCCGCAGGGGCAGATGGCAGCTCTGATCCCTCTGCAGAGGGAGATGGCAGCTCTAATCCCTCCGCAAGGGGAGATGGCAGCTCTGATCCCTCCGCAGTGGGAGGTGGCAGCTCTAATCCCTCCGCAAGGGGAGATGGCAGCTCTAATCCCTCCCCAGGGGCAGATGGCAGCTATGATACCTCTCCAGAGGCAAATGGCAGCTCTGATACCTCTCCAGGGGCAGATAACAGCTATTATCCCTCCCCAGAGGCAGATGGCAACTTATACCTGTCCAGGGGCAGATGGCAGATCTGATACCTATCCAGAGACATATGGCAGTTTTGATCCATTCTCAATGACATATGACAGCTCTGATCCCTCCACAAGGGCAGACGGCAACTTGTACATTTCTAGGGGCAGATGGCAACTGATACATCTCCAGGGGCAGATGGCAGCTCTGATACCTCTCCAGAGACAAATGGCAGCTCTGATACCTCTCTAGGGGCAGATAGCAGCTATTATCCCTCCCCAGAGGCAGATGGCAACTTATACCTCTCCAGAGGCAGATGGCAGATCTGATACCTCTCCAGATCCATTCTCAATGACATATGGCAGCTCTGATCCCTCCGCAGGGGCAGATGGCAACTAATACATCTCTAGGGACATATGGCAGGTATGTTCCCTTCTCAGGGGCACATGGCATCTCTGCTCCCTTCTCAGGGGCACATGGCATCTCTGATCCCTCCCCAGGGGAAGATGACAGCTCTGATCCCTTCCCAGGGGCACATGGCATCTCTGATCCCTCCCCAGGGGAAGATGACAGCTCTGATCCCTTCCCAGGGGCAGATGGCAGCTCTGATCCCTTCCCAGGGGCAGATGTCAGCTCTGATCCCTCCTCAGGGGCAGATGACAGTTCTGATCCCTCCCCAGGGGCAGATGACAGTTCTGGTCCCTCAAGGGAAGATGGCAGCTCTGATCCCCACGGTCGCGTTTGTGGGGTGATTAAGGGAGAAAGCCTTGGATCCCAGTCCCCTTCCCTGCTGTAGGTCCCGCAAACGTTGCCCCAATCAAGTGGGGCCGCGCCCCCTGTGAGGCTAAAGTTTCTTTCTACTGAAAATTAAGAGACGAGTACAAGTGTTTCGTAGAGGAGACATAGCGTGCCCTCCTGACCCCAGCGTTCTTATGGGGATCTACCCTGTCCAGGTTGGACGGGTCCTAGAGTTGCGCTACTTTCGGGTACCTCAACTCGACCCCTTCTTTAGACTCCTCGGGTCATATACCATCCGCGAATTTTAACTTCTCCCAACCTCATCACTTTCAGTCGGAGATGGCCTCGTGGCTTACGCCTGGTTAGTTTTAATGAAATAATAATAAGAAAAATAAAAAGTAGTCATATAAGAAGAAGAAGAAAAAAATAAAAAGTAGTAATAATAATAATAGGAGAAAGAAGAAGAAGAAGAAGAAGAAGAAGAAGAAGAAGAAGAAGAAGAAGAAGAAGAAGAAAAAGTAACAAGAAAAATAAAAAGTAGTAATAATAATAATAAGAAGAAAAAGTAATAATAATAAGAATAAGAACAAGAAGAAGGAAGAAGAAAAAGTAATATAAATAAATAAGTTACGCAGAGGCGCTGAACGGGGCCAAGAATGAGAGACGGCGCGAAGTCGGTTTTGATCGCAATCTCCTCGTTCGAGGGGGCGGGGGGTAATAATGGACTCCATAATCCAGCCTGAGCCGCAAGTCACAATTTGGAGACCCGGTGGCATGTATGTAAGCAGCGTGGAAGTAGAGGTGGAACTAATGGTGCTGGAAAGCTTCGCATCTTGAATCGCCCTTTTAGCTCACGACAAATGGACATGGAATTATTCACCTAATTCACATCCAGTAATTCGCGAGTCCTTTCAAATTACGACTCGGAATTAGTGAGGAAATTAAAATTAACGGATTTCCACTTGCCATTATTCACTCGTGTTGTTGCATCTTACGCCTTGAATTCAGCAATGAGTATTAGTATTATGGTATCTCGTATAATGGTTATAATGGTATATCGCATAATGGCATTATGGTATATCGTATAATGGTATATCATATAATGGCATTATGGTATTAAATAGTACTCCCGATTTATTCTTTTAGCGACATCTGGCGACTCCCGTGTGTCCGTTTCTGTGCTCAGGAGCAGCGGACTATACGCGGGGTCCTTAATGACAGAAGGGACGGAACTCAAAGCTTATTTTGAAGCTCCGTTGGAATTATAGAAATAGGGTGACCCCCAAAACAGGCCCAAACTTTGAATAGGCTTCATTTAATTATTTATTCAATTAATGAGGCCTGTCAAAGTTGGGGGCCAGTTTTTTTGGGGGGGGAGGGGGTCACTGTACAAACCAGCAAAGACGATGGAAACGAACGTGACATTGTTTAGCACTGATGGACAACGGAAATGTAAATCAATAAAGGAAAAGGAATAACTAGATAATGCGGAATCAAAAGAAGTGATACAAGAGGCCAATCAAAGCAAGATAGGCTATGTAAGCATGAATAAGGGGAACGGATAAATAGGGTAGCGGATAACCAGATAAAACTGGAAGTAATAATTAATAGGACCGAAAAACATCACCGCGAGCCTTTTCATTTAGACTCCTTTTATCGAACAGAGGAAATTGGTGTCACCAAGACACTTTAAGTGGAAATTGAGGAGAGGGATTTACGGGAGCTGCCTCGTATAGCTTTTTTGCAGACTCCTTTTCTATGTTCATATGAAGCAAAAGGATGAGCACGAATAGTCAATAAAGTTAAAGATGAAAAAGACTTCAATAAAACACCCCGACGACCCTAATACTCCAACAACAGTACAAAGAAGGTAAGATGAGAGAACTTGTACGAGGTCGCTGAAAGCTACCCGTTTTGGACTTGGTTCCGTCATAACAAACATCACTTACTTGGACTCCGGAACATCGTGCGGATTCTCAGCCAATTCTCTCTCTTCACTGGTGATTTTGCTGTTGAAAGAAGAGGAAAATTTTAATAGTCAAATCCTTTTCGTCGGATGAAAAATCGAGGAACGAAAACAATATCCAAAAACATGCAAATAAAGATAAACAGTTTTTAAATGAAAATAAAAAGTGCGCATGAAATATTTGTGACAAGGGCCTGTAGGTTGGGGAGTGGAATGCTGGGGTGAGGATACAGGAACTATAACATTACACCCGTTCCGCCCTGAGATGTTCTTAAGCCGGTGTTTACGCGGTGTAGGCTCATCGGAACACGCATGCCGTTCTATTTGGACTCAAGAACTCTACACAATCATCTCGTGAGTCATTTTGTCCTAATAACACAGGGATTACGGAAGAAGGCCGACATTAGGGCCAATAACCCCCCACCCCATTTTGCTAATCGCAAATGTAATTATAAATCGCCCCTGACACTGCTCAGATAATTAATCGACTGTGAAACCTAATTAAGTCGGAACACGATTCAGTATTTGCTAATTAGGGCGGGTAATTGACCGCTTAACATTTAAACCATTTTTCCCCATTTGTTGACAAAAACCGTTTAACAGACGCTACGAGGGAGACCGCTTAACAGACGCTAAGAGGGAGACCGTTTAACAGACGCTACGAGGGGACCGTTTAACAGACGCTACGAGAGAAGCGAGGGAGGCCAGCCTCCGCTCGACACCGGAGCGTGCTTCCGTCTTCTTGCTTTATTGCTTCTTGTTTCGTTTTTTTTTGCCCTGTTTTTGTTTTGCATATATTTTTATCTAGCCTAGCATTTAGCTATAAGTTGATTACAACGAATTTTGCCCGAGTAGGCAGTCGCCGGAGGGTCCCCTCGCCGCTGTCATTGAGTCTGTTAAACGATCCCCTCGTAGCGTTTGTTAAACGGTCTCCCTCGTAGCGTCTGTTAAACGCTCCCCTTGTAGTGTCTGTTAAACGGTCTCCCTCGTAACACCTGTTAAACGGTCTCCTTCATAGCGTAGACCTGTTAAACGGTCTCCCTCAGAGCGTAGACCTGTTAAACGGTCTCCCTCAGAGCGTAGACCTGTTAAACGGCCCCCTTCCTAGCGTCTGTTAAACATTTTGTCAACAAATGGGGAAAAAAAATATTATTAAATTTTATGCGGTTCGCCGGTTAGAGACTTGACTGCGACTGAATCTAGCACGAATGGGATCCGTGATGCCTTTGGGGAGATGGTCACATGGAGCCTTTCCTGAGCTAGATATGATCCCGGAGGTGACCCAGCCACAGATGGCAGGATCGTCCATGGGGACAAACCTGGGCCGGGTGTCAAACACCGAAAATGAATCGGCCCCTATGCAAGATTCTCTTCACGTTGCTCTGAGCCCCCGAGGAACCACAAGGAGAGGACAGACCTCCTCCCCAGCTGGTACCCCTTTGACAGTCAGTTCGCTCTGCTCAGCGCACTCATGACTTTGGTCTTGGTCTCCCTCCCCACCACCATAGGGTGCCTCAGGGCCGGACGTGCCGATCTTGGCCTTGTCGCTTGCCGAAGCGGGAACGTCCCCGTCCGTTCCCGGAGGGTCCGCGGAGGGAGAGGAACCTCTTAGTCTTCTTCTTGTTTTTTTTCTCTTTTAGAGAAGAGGGTAGGGTGGGGGCGGGGCTGAACCCGTTTCTCTCCACCGCCGGATGGACCGGCCTCAGCAAGGTCCTTCTCCGAGATGGAGAAGGTCTTAGCTGTCAGAGGGGCACCAGTCGGGACAGGTCTCTCCTCTCCTTTTGGGTGATCAGCGGCTCGAGATGTTTGAGAAGCTTGCACATGGACGGACTCAGGTTCGAACCCTGGTTCGAAATTATGGAAGTTCCTGTTAATAACAGTTACTAATAATACTAATAAAAAGGTTAAGTAGTGCTGAATGGGGGCGAGTGTAAAGCGCACCAATAACTTTCCCAGGCGCCATTAGCAGAGAGTTCAAATCGAACCCAGTGACGGGATCTCTCTAATTCCAACTCAGGCTGGGGGGGGGGGGGACGTTCATCTCCCTCCTTCAGGGCTCAAGGGTAACAAGCTACCCAGGGTAATCCCCACTACAGGGAACTCCTCATATTCTAGAAGCCCCGACAACTTTTCAGCGTCTTTTGGAACCCACACAAGTTTTCCAATCGCAGAGATCGTATTTAAAATCGTGTTTAGATCTTTGTTTTTTTTTGGGGGGGGGGGGAAGTAGATAAAACCGTGTTGGATTTCGTCCTTACCCTCACCAGTAATATGAATTAGGATCAAAGGACCGACGAGTATTAAGACCAAGTTTCTATTTCGTCTTAAATTTTAATGAGTTGGAGAATTTATTTAATATTGTAAAATGATCTCGGACGAAATGCAAAAATTCTGGTTTAACTATGCAATTAAATCTGGATTGAATTCTTTTGTCAAATTAAAATTCTTTAGTCTTTTCACAACTTTCTTTCTAATTATTCATCTTTTTTTTCGATAATCTATCCCTCCTCACTCGCTCAAAATATCCGTCCGTCACACCAATTATTTTACCAGTTACTACAAACCCCGACTACTTCTTATCCAATATCCAATAGACTTGCTCCAGAAACAAGTCGTATCCCTACCAAATACCACGATTTTTCGCCATAGTTCACGAACCATTTATTGCAGGTTAACGACATTTGGAGGCATTGAGAGGAATGCATTAATAAAGACACCCACAACATTTCAATAATTTTGATCTACAAATAAGGGAGAAATAATTTTATTTTTACAAAAATTCGCAAAAATATAGTCTTCTTCTTCTCGGCTTTTCCTTATGCGGGGGGGGGGGGGTCGCCGTTCTTGGTGAGTCGTTTCCAACGATTTCTGTTAGTGCACTTCTTCTATTTAGTCCTTTCTCTTTCATGTCACTCAAAATACAGTCTTTCCATCACATTTTCGGTCTTCTTCTTCTTCTTCGGGTCCCATCCACCTCCATATGCACATAAGTCGGCAACCGCGCGACCTTTGCCTGCCATGGTTCCTACATTGAGAGTTCCAATTCGCAAAATCAAGTGTTTGAGCTCTCTCTTCTTTGGCCGGATCCGCTCTTGATGCGGGAGCCATTCTAGTCCACAGTTAGGGCGATATTATTTTACCATCCATAGAAATGTGAGCTCTTTATAAATTGGACTGGTCAAGAATAGTCTAGATCCTAGATTCCCAAACTGGGGGCCATACAGCAAAGTTTAGGGGGCCATAAGCTGAGGCTATGTACACATAAAAATCCCAAGCCCCACCATACTAGAACAGCTATTCAGCAGCTGAGCCAGCCAGAAGAACAGGTGCGTCTGTACTCGGTATAGGTTTTAACAATGCCTTGCTGCCTGACGCATGAGTAATATGCCTCATTCTTTCTTTATTCAGTGTAATTCCATTTTTATATATGATTTTGTATTATCGATAAAATAATTCATTGGGATGCAACTCGATACCAAACAATTTTCACTCAATAACTTATTTAATACTTCCTCTGCTATGGTTTCTGTATGAGAACCTGAATCACTGAGGCCTAGCAAGCTTAAATTACACCTGATAACTACACATTCTCAACATGTTGGCAAGGATCGTTCTTTCTTTGGTAGACAGGCATTAAATATGAAGAGACAACGACTTAGTGCCAGCGGTTCCATTCACCAACAAAATGCTGCATTAGTGGAGGCATCCTTTTTCGTATCCCTTGAAATAGCAAAGAAAAAGAAACCTCACACCATTGGGGAGGAGTTAATTTTGCCATGTGCCAAAACTATGGTCAGGCTTGTTTTGGGTGAGAAAAGTGCTGAAAAGCTGAGTGCTATTTCTCTCTCAAATAACACAGTGCAACGCCGAATATCTCTTATGTCAGATGATATCAAAGAACAGGTGATATAGAAAGTTAAAAAAGATGAATTATACAGTATTCAACTCGACGAGTCCACTGACGTCCAGTCCTGCTCACAACTCATGGTTTTTGTTAGGTATTTTCATGGTGAGGAGATGAAGGATTAATTCTTGTTTTGTGAAACTCTCGAGTACATAATCTACAAAAGGTGAAGATGTAATGCAGAAAATTTCAGAATTCTTTGAAGCAAATTGTCTCGACTGGGGCAATCTCTGTGGGATATGCACAGACGGGGCTCCAGCCATGTTAGGTTCTAAGTCAGGTTTTGTTTCAAGAGTTATACAAAAATCACCAAATGCTATCTATACCTCTCCACTGCATGATCCATAGGCAAGCTCTTGCTTCAAAAAACCCTATCCTCAGAATTACAGAACACCCTGAATACCATTATAAAGACACTTAACTTTGTAAAAGGCAGTGCTCTTAACACACGCCTTTTCAAGTAACTCTGCCGTGATATGAATGCAGCTCATGAAATCCTCTTACTTCATAGAGCAGTTCCCTGGCTATCCAAAGGAAATGTAGTTCAGCGTGTATTTGAGCGCGAAGAAAAGATCAGACTCTTCCTTGAGGTACAGGCCAAGCAAGATTTGTTGTCAGCATGGTCTGTATATGGCTTCGAAATACAGCTAGCCTACCTTGTTGACATATTTAAACAGATGAACACACTCAACCTTGAACTCCAAGGGAAAGGAATTTTGATAATCGATTTTGTGGACAAAACTAAAGCTTTCATTCTTAAGATGGAGAATGAATTGGAGGCGGAAAGTTGGAATGGGAAACTTGGCAATGCTGGAAACAGTGTCAGACATTGCTACAAAGAACTTGATTGTTCAACATCTTGAAGCCTTAGTGGAGGAATTTAAAAGGTACTTCCCGGATATCCAAAGCCAAACCTCTCAGGTAGTAAGGTTTTCCTTCACTGATCCAGTGACATGCATATCTGATGATAATGATGATGGCCAGACTGAACTGCAGACACTTCAGTAAGATACAGGAGCCAAAATGAAGCTTGAAACGGAATCTCTCACTGTATTTTGGTCATCAATGGAAGCTTCATACCCAAACTTATGTAACTTAGCTTTCCGCCAACTACTACCTTCTGCATCAACTTATTCCTGTGAGGGTGCATTCTCTCAACTTTTGTATATTAAATCAAAATATCGCAATAGACTTGATGTGAAGCATGACCTACGATGTGCTTTGAGTGAAACAAAGCCAAGAATTAAGATGCTGGTCGATGGCTTTCAACATCACCCTTCACATTGAGTTTAATTAAGGTTAGAACAAACAAACTTGCACATGAAGGTCTTGCTGGGAGAAGAGAAGGTGATCTTTCCACTAAAGGTCTTGGTTTTGTTATTTACGACTCCCTATGATAGGATTTCGTTCAGAATTATTAAATTTGTCAGAAAAAAACGATAAGATTGCTTTTGATTTCACTTTTTTATGCAGTGAAATTTATTTTTTCTACTTTTGTATATTGAGGAAAGGTTTTTGGAAATTATTAGTTTTAATTAGAGATAGGTCTACTCACAAATTTTATGTGCATTAAATTACTTCTTTAGTACCATTTAAAATGTTTATTTGGGATTTAGCAAAAAGTAAATCGAAAGTTTCCATGATTCAATATTTAAGAAAATAAAAAATATAGGGTTGAATGAATAAAATTAAGTATCGCCGGAGTTTTTTCATAATGGACCTAAATAAATATAGGACTACAGACAGTCACTGTTGTCACGAGATATGGATTTGGGTAAAGATCAGAAAAAGTTTGGGAACCACTGGTCTAGAATATGCGAACAACCCTTACTTCGGCATCGCAAACTAGTCTTATTCTACAAGCAACCGTCATCGAGATATTATAAATCCAAATCTAAGATGAGATACAAGAAAATTTCTGAAGAACTAAATGTCCCTAATGCACAAAGAATTTGAGCAATAAGAAAATTTAAGGAATTGAGAACAACTCCAAACTTCCATCTTTCGAGTCGTCCTCGGAAAGATGTACGGGCAGTTCGGAGGAGCCTTAGTTCTGTTGAAAATAACCCAAGGATGAATAAAAGGAAATTATCGATCAGTTAGGAGAAGAAGGAGTTGATGTTATTTTGAACACAGTGTCCATAAAGCGTCTGAACTATGCCAACAATCCTTTGGAGAAAGATTCCAATTTTTGGAGCTGTGTTATGTTCAGATGAAACGAAGATTGAGTTGAGTGGCACAAATGTCAGGGATGTGTGACGTAAAAGCGGCGAAGCTGGTCTTTTAAAAAAAAAATAATGTTCCGACATTTAAACATGGAGGTGGATCTATTATGCTATCGAGCAGTTTCTGGGCCACAAGACGTCGGTACACTTTGTAAAATCAACGGAACAATTAATACAGAATACCACAGAAATCCTCTTGAAGATTATCTGAAGAGTGGATCCTCGCAAGCTTGGTCGAAGAAAATGCGTCCTTCAACACGATAACGACCACAAACACACATAAGCAGAACCATGGGAGCCACCGGACCGAGTTAGACAGAACTCTCGAAGGAGTTTCTTAGCCATGAACCACAAAGGTTTAGGTTATTTGTCTATTAATGACAGGCACCAAAACAACCGCGGATGATATGAGAAAAGTTGGCGACCGATGGAGACAATAAACTTGCGCGAACAAGCACATCCTATACTGTGCACGAAGTAAAGCGAAAGGTATATTTTCGCTGCACATAGGAGGCGCTCTATAGAGGACGTGCGGAAGGAACCAGTAGCCAACCTGAGATCAATTGTGACGGAGAGAATTCACCATCCATAATATCGTATCGGATGCGGAGTAGATCTCACATCAGAAGTCGAGGTTGGAGCAAACAAAGGAAATATAAAATAGAAGAAGAATAACCTAATCAACACGCCACGCGCTGAACGGCAAAGAACGTAGAAAGTCCATGACGCGGGTTCATTAAATCCAAAGGCTGCGAATAGGAACTTGCCAGGAGGGGCGTCGGTCGAATGCAAGACCAGGAGTAGTTTCAAGTGTACTACGTCCAGCCGAATCCCGTTAAGGAACAGGTCAGTGTCGGGGGAAGGCCTATGAGCGCGACAAAAAAGCATGTCATTGGTGTTAACCAAAGAAAACTGAAACTTGTGCGAAACGCACCAGGGTAGTCATCCGAGTCGTACCACAAGAGATAATAAAGACGTCTACGTCCAGAAACCTGTTGAACAAATCTAACAGAAAGGCCAAGCCTCGCTCACCCAGGTGTCGAAGCATGGCGTACGGGACATCGTTAGGACCAGGGAAGGTGTCCGAGCACGAAGCGAAAGCTGAACGAAACTCACTCAATGTAAACATGTCGTTGAAGGGTTCTCCATCTCTGGAGCTAAAGTCCAGCCGGCGGCCTTCCGCGACATCACGACATGCATTGAATGCTAGCGGAGCAGCATGTCGGCTAGGGAATCCGAAGAACTCCACGCGTAACGCAGGGTCCGAGATTGCGGTCCCATTCGCCTGGAAAACGGGAGGGGGTCCTGAGAGCACTTGCCCTGCTCAGATTCCTTTTGATCTGCGTCAACACCTCTGCCTCCCAGGAAGAGCGGCAGGCGGGCCTCGAAAAATACCGGAACCTGGCCCTGGCACGATGATATTCACGCACAGTGAAATCGCTCGGGCGGCGGCGTTTATAGCGCATGTAGGCATAACGCTTTTGTTTGAGGGCCGCCTCACACTTGGCTGACCACCACGGGAGTGGTCGGTGTGCAAAACGGCCAGACGTTCTAGGAATAGTAGTTAGGCCCACGGCGATGCGGTTGCCGGAGAAGAACTCAACGGTCTCACCCAGTGACATAAACTCATCACTGAGCGAGAAATCAGTCATTTCCTGAAATGCGGACCACCGCGCCCGAACCAAACACCACTGGGCCGGGCTCTCGTGCTGCAGAGACCCAGAAAATGATATTTGAATGGGATAGTGATCACTACCATGGAGGTCATCGGCCACCCCCCACCCAAATTTAGGCTGTGCATCCGGAGAGCACAAAGATAGATCAAGGCAGGAAAAATAAAGCGGTTCTCGGAGAGTGATGCGTAAACTCCTCCACATTTAGGACACCTATCTCCAGCTCGACAAGGACTTGACCCTGGGGATTAATCGAGTAGTCTCTACAGAGGGGTTGTCTAGTGTTCAGATCGCCGAGCAAGAGAAAGGGCCTCGGCAACCGTTCCACGACACGAAGGAAGTCCCCCGTGTCTAAGTAGGATGACGGTGGAATGTAGGGGGAAATAACAGTATACCTCCTATCCAGGTGCAGCTGCAGAGCCACTGCCTGAAAAGGTTTCTAAAGCGAAGAGAAGAACGGAGACATCATGCCGGGCGTAAATGGCGCATACACCTCCCATCTCGTGGAGGTGAGGTCGCAAAACCCTTATACCCCGGGAGGGTGGGCAGGCGGCATGCGCCCAGCATGGTCTCCTGCAAAAAATAGACGAGCCTCCACAGCTCCTCCCAGTTGGCCTGGAGTCCGCGGCAATTCCATTGAAGGAATATGCCCTCCAGTCCTAGCTCGGAGATGTGGGGGCCCTCTTCGAAGAGAAGACCCTCGAGAGAATGGTTGTACGCTTCCCGGAGGTAGAACTTAGGGCGCTGTTGGCTGGACAGTGCGCTGAAGTCGCTGTCGCCTTCGATAACTTATCGAGGGAGGTTGGGCCCGTTATGCAATGCCGTTTTTCCTTTAGGGGGTGCAGCTTTAGGAACCTCGGAGGGTGGACTCACCATCACATTCAGGGGCGTTGCCTATTCTGAGCCTAGCGTCTCGGTGGAGGGTCGCAGCAATTTCGCCTTACGGGAAACGGTCACGCTGGGGGAGATGAGAGGAGCCCTGATTTTAGCTGGAGCTGGGTGTGAACCTTTAGTGCCACCAGTTGTGCCAGGGAAGCGTACAGGGTGGGTATAATCCGCAGAAGGGTTCCTAATAGGCGCGGAAAGGACCGTGCTCGTAGGCCTGGAGGGGCCAGGAGCAGAGGGTGTCTTTTTTAACTTTGAGGCATAAGACGTCCCAGGCAGCGCCGGGCGCGGCAGGACCAAGTCCTTAGCTTCGCGAAATGAGAGACGATCCGAAGGTTGAACGGCCAGGATTTCTTTCCTAAAGAGATACGCGCCACATTGCTTCGAAAAAGCGGGGTGCGGCTCTCCGCAATTGACCATACACGATAAGGACTTATCTATGTACGGCCTTGGACCAACTTACACAGACTTTGGGTAACTCCGACTTTGTATGTCTACATGAGCGATTCGTATGGCCGAAGCGGTGTTAGTAGAAGCACCTCCGCGGCATTGGACCGAATGCATTAATGTGGTAGCGATACCAATCGGCACGCACCGACTCAAGAAGCCTGTCACGGTCAAACGTGACAAAAAGTGTAAGGCTGGGCCTCGAGGCCCCTCCCTGTTTTCTCATTACACGTTCGACCTTGACCGCTCCTTGGTCGGCCAGTTCTAATGTGATGTCATCTATAGAGTAGTCCACGAGTTCCCTCGCATAAACTACTCCTTTTACGAAGTTCATGGTCGAGTGCGGCGTCACACTTACCGGCGTGTCACCAAGTGTCCGAAGGGCACTAATCATGGCCGCCTAGGAGGGATTCGACGCATCGCCAGGATGTTCCCGTCCGAGAAATAGGTCACCTTCGACTCTCTACCAATCATGCTAGCTAATGCTTTTCTCTGATGGATTATGTTGCCCTTGACCAACATGCTGCCATCAGTGGAGCGAAGAACCAGAAAGTTTAAAACCAGCGGGCTCAAAAACGCCAGGTATAATTACTCTGAATAATTACCCCTCGTCACTCTTAGAAGGTGCCTTTACGCATCTTCTGGGGATGGGGAGAAGCGGCGGGGAGGCCGGACGGACCTGCCTCAGCAAAGATCCTTCTCCGAAATGGAGAAGGTCTTAGCTGTCAAAGAGACACCAGTCGATGGAGGAGGTCCCTCCTCTCCTTGTGAGTCCTCGGGGGCCCGACCCAGCTGAGAAGCTTGCACTGTGGCGGATTCGGATTCAGTGTTTGGCACTGAGCCCAGTTTCATCCCATAGAACATCCTGCCATCTGGAGCTAGGTCACCTCCGGGATCATGTGAAGCTCAGGGGAGGCTTCTATGTGTCCCTCTCAAGCTTCATCGATCCAAATCGAGAACTCTCTTGTGATTTGTCTTTTTGGCCGGCGACCCGACCTCCAAAGGGAAAGAGAGGAGGCGGGGGGCAGGCACGCCACCCCCTGTAAACTTGAGAAGCAGGGCTGTAGGGACACGAACAGACGGGCCCAGCCATCCCTTGCCCCTCTAAGGGGTTTAGCCCTATTGAGCCAATCCCGCCTGGAGCGGGCGATTTTGGGCCGCTTGCCTGGTCTCTTGGCAGTCGCCTGTAATATGAAAAGGGGACTGCGGCTGGTTGAGAGATAGAGTCGCTCGAGGGCGACTTCAGGGGGGTTAAGAGGGGAAACCCCTCCCAACTCTTCAAAAAAGGAGAGAGGGGCAGTACCCTCTCCGCTAGAAGTTTGGAGGAGTCCCTGAAAAAGTATAGGGGAAGGGGCACCACATTTTCGAGGTGGAGCTGCCAGAGGGCGGATTCAAAGATAGCGCATGGAAATGGTGAGATGGGAGCCCGATCCAGCGCTCGGAGTGGTCTATCGTGTTAACTTGTCCTCCCCGACACCTAGGGAGGGCAAAGCAGCGCTTGGGGGCTGATTTCCATTCATTACCGATCGCCCACGATTTCTTTCATTAGTAGCCATAGTCAAAGTAAAAAGGAAATAAAATGCATGGAAGGTAGATACAATGACCTCTCGATGCCTTGGGAGGTTGAAAAAAGTCTCCATAGGATCAGAACATTCCAGAATGTGATCATTTACACATAATTGGTCCACGGGTTCTGCTAAGGATGGGCTTTGATAACCCGCCCCGCCATTCACGCGAAAGTGTCTTCTAGTTTTAATAAAAAAGGATGGTATCAGCGTAGCCACCTTATATGTGTACTAGAAGAAGGTGAGCAGAGTCGACGGCCCACCATACCCCATGCCGAATACTTGCCCTAGCCAGGTGGCTATTGGCCCTCGCAACAGGGTTATACACAGCCACTCGACTAAGGCTCGTAAGAGGACGAAAATGCGCCGGACAGGCACAACATAAAAGGATAGGAGAGCAAGTGTGGAAATGGGTAGGTGGGCATGTAATAAAGAGAGGTAGAGATAGGTGGATCCACTAACCAGTAGGGTGGGTGATCTTGGGATGACATGCAGTCCATTAAGGCTCTGAACTCTGTCCATTTGGGAACAGTCCTCCTGGTACAAATTGCGGGTAGATAAAAGTTTGAGGGAATAGTAATAATAAGGATACTACTAGTAATACTACTCCTACTACTACTAATAAAAGGGTAAAGTAGTAGCGCTAAGAGAGAGTGAGGGGGAAAGCGCCCCAACAATTTTCCCAGGCCTCATCAGAGAGTTCAAATCAACCCAGTGAGAGGGCCTCCTTAATTTGCCCTCAGGCCGGAAGGATGTGCAGTTCCTCCAGGTGCCAAGTGCAACAGGATACGCCCCCTGAGGGGACACGGGGACAGGGGCGACTCTCCTGAACCTGTCCAACCTCCCCACTGAAGGCGAATCCTCCTTCCGGGAGAGGTGGGGCTGAAATCTAGGGTAGATGATCATTGTGGGCATGCAGTAGAATTGGGTATTATAGTTGGGCAACAGCGTTTTGGTTAGTGGCCCTTGGGCAGGGATCAAGCAACCACTACACTAGGTTGTACATATATAAATACGTAAAAGCCTGACTTCAGTGGAAAGGGAGCGGGGAGTGGGACGCTCAAGGCCAACGTCAGGCGGCGGAGCGAACGCTCTTCCTCTCAAACGCCAGACTGCGGTGAGACCTGCACAAGCAACGCTGCTACCGAGTCATGGCTTTGCCTTGGGAGTTGTTACGAATACCCTCACACAATACATTCAAAATGAAGAAACCAACAAGGGCATAAAGCTTGTAAAAAAAAGAGAACCCAAAACATGAGTATTTTAACCAAAAATGTTACGGAATTTGTAAAAAGTGGGATCGAAGGGAGAGAACTTGCAGGGTAATGTCCTAGTGCCAAAATGATGCACCCTGGGGGCGGAATGGTAAGCAACTCCCCTGCTGTCCACTTTAAGACATTTCCCCCGGTAAGGAGAGATTGGAGAGGTGAAATACGCCATGCGAGATACGTCTTAAAGGCGACCTGTTGAAACCTAAGTTAAAAATACCCCAGATGGACGAGTAAAGATGGCCGAAATAATCAAAGATGCAGAGCCTTTTACCTACACCTACAATTTTAAAAAGAGTGGGAGATACATGTCCCTAGGCACCCTACCTACAATACCTCTCTTAAGTACAACGCTATCAATCCCTCAATGGAGTCCTCTCCTAAATTCCAAATTCTTTCTTTTCTCCGTCGAGTAATCTTTTAAGGCAGATTATCCCAACACTTAAGCTAATTATTGGGAAAAAGAGACAAAAGCTTCAACAAAAACTAAAAATAAGCTAAATTCCAAAATCAATAGACACAAATTTTAAAGAGACGCTAAATATAAATCGTATTCAAGTTCTGCACAAAGAACTGATCATTAGTGAATAAAGCCGTGCCCCTTAGCACACATACTAGATCGACCTTACCAGACACATACATTCGCTGCAAGAGAAACCGGACAAACATAACAGATTCGCAACGTGCCACACAGTCTTACCCCAAATACGAAATATACAGATGCTTAGAAACATAAGTGCGAACTCTCCTAGCGCCCATCGACGAGGGCAGGCCACCCCCCCTAAAATAATAGGGAACCCAATCAACAGCAATCCCTCTTACGGGGCCCAGGGAAGGCCTGCCTACTTGAGGGACAAAAACAATGACCCCTACAGCAAGGTGGGAGGAAGCCCGGCTCCAACACTAGGGACGGGCGAATGACGCCGCTGGTCCCGGAACCGGGACAGGGACCGCGGGCGACCTAGGCCCCTTTGCACTAGGACAGTAAACTAAAAAAGATCCTCAGACTGTTGTTTGGTCCCCTAGGTAAAATCCCTTTCCCTAGGCGGAGTTCGTCGAGGCCCCTGCCGTATAGGACGCACCAAGAACAGAGGTAACATAAACACCAAGAATGGTACAAAAGTGATCCGAGGGAGAAAGTGCAATCCACGCCTGGGTGGATTGCACTCCAATTCCCACTTCAGATGGCACCCAGAGTGCCTCAAAAAAGTAATTCCCTTCCAGATAGCATCCCGAGTGCTTAAAAAAAAAATTCTCCTCCAGATGGCATCCCACGTTCCTTATATACAACATTTACATCCTAATAGCACTCCAAGTGCCATTATGACATGATTCATTGCTAGAGGAGGCCCGTCACCCCATATCTGACCAGTTTAACATCTAAGATTACATTATTGTGTGTCGAATGCTTCATTAAGTCTAAAAAGATGGCAGCTGCAGCACAAGGCTACTTCCACTTTCTCTCCGGAAAGAAAGCGATTAGTGACCTTCGCTTAAAAGGAGACCTATCAGTCGACCATCGAACATTTTTAGCGGCGTGGGCACGACTCTATAAGTTACTAGGTCGGTCCGTAGCTCGACGGTCGGATGGTAACCGTTTGACTTTTCAATGAGTATTGGGGCCAATAACATCGTAACTATTCGGCCGGCTCTAACGAAATTTGAAACCCTTATGTTGTTTAACATCCCCTTTCGAATGATATAATTGCTAAGGACTTCCCAAGGTTAGTCTGGGAATTATTAAAATAAAACTAACTATGGGTCGGATTGCCCCACTTGTTAAAAGTTTTGAAGGTCATAATTCAGAATAATTGTGATCACGCGACTTAGGTCTGTTGACTTTGTTTCAAGTAATTTTCCCGATGTCGGTAGAAGAGAGATATGGCGATAAATGGATAGAAGACAAAGATCCTCCACCTTCAAAGATGGGGTAAGGCGAGCCATCTTTAGGGAGTTCAGGAACCTCCCTTGTACGGTATGAGTGAAGAGAAAGACAAAATACTACTTGGATTATCTTTAAGGTCCTTTAGAGTAGCTTCAACCATGTTTTTATTTTTTCTAAGAGCTCATCTGGCGACAGCCTACTTGGGCAGTAGTCGCCGTATTTACCACTGCCTAGTACTAGGCTACTTTAAAATAACATGCGGAAAAACAACCCCCCCCCAAACAACAATAAAAATATAAAAAAGAAAAAGGCAACAAGAGGGAAGCAAGCTCCGGCGTCGGGCGGAGGTCCGCCTCCCCGAGGCGCGGAAACGCGCCACCTACAAAATAACAAAAACAACAAAAAAAGCCTAACTACTTAAAAAGAGGGGAGAAGGCCGGACTCCCCCTACCCACCCACCAAAAGTCTACAATTCCACCAGTCAATGTGGACGAACTCGTCCCGGTAGCGACCCCGCCCATCCCGGTACCGGGACAGGTAACGTGCGCGAAGATCGCCCAGACTGGGACATTCAACAAGAATGTGCCGAACAGTCTGGGGGACAACGCAGTCTTCACAGTAGGGCGCTGGCGAGCGCTCCATCAAATGGCGGTGCGTCGCGCGAGTGTGTCCAATTCGTAGACGACAGAAAGCAACCTGAAGCTTTCGCGGCATTGGGGGGGGTAGGTCCATGGGAACAGTTAGGGCGCAATGGTACGCAACTTTGTTACTCTTGACCGTCTCCCATCTTCTTTGCCAAGCAGCCCGGAGAGCTATCCGAATTACTGCCATGTAGTCGGTGTGAGGAAGAGCGAAACGCTGGTCCGGTCGCCCAAGCCTCGCAGACTCTTTGGCACGCTCATCCCCCGCAATTCCTACATGTCCAGGAACCCAGCAGAAGATAATCTCGACGTCCGCTTTGCTTGCCAAAACCATGGCGTCACGGATATAGCAAACCAGGGGATGCTAAGATTCCAATGCCCCGAGAGCACTCAGGGCGCCTTGTGAGTCGTTATAGATCACAATCCGGTCTCCAAACCGGGCATGTCGCGTAACTTCAAACAGAGGGGATACAGCGTGGAAGCCGATCCCCTCTTGGGACTTGGAGCCATCCGTACACGCTGGCACGGTTCCAGCGTGACACGAGGTGTGCTCCAAAAAGGTCGAACGCAATACTCCCGGCGCAGTACAAGCTTTGGGTGCAGAGGCATAGCGACAAATAGCCAAATGTGGTACCCTCCAGGGTGGCGTCCTGAGCAGAACTAGGGGTGCCACCGACCCAATAGCTATACCTAGCTCTCGAAGGAGTTTTATAGCCCTACACCCAAACGGCTTAGGGTATGACTGGAGTCTCTCGGTGGCATAAACACCATCGAAATCAGCTGCGGATGTAGTGAGAGCTGTTGGCGACTGAGGAAGGCGCCGGGTTTACGCATACAGGCGAATAATGCATTGTGCACGGCGTAGAGTGAGTGGCCTCTCCCCAGCATCGACAAGTAGGCTTTCAATGGTGGAAGTGCGGAAGGGTTACGGTCGTCAGGCGAAGGCCGGTATGGTAGATCGTGTCCACCTTCCGCAATCACAGTCGGTTGCGGATGCATAAAACTCGCATCCGTAGTCGAGATTCGAACGAACATAGGATCGATAAAAAAATAAGGCTGTAGCCCTATCAGCACCCCAAGCGCTGAACCTCAGGAACGAAGAATATCCATGGCGCGGGTACAAGAGACCCTAATGCTGAGAATATGAGCCTGCCAGATGAGGCGTCGGTCAAATACAAGACCTAGGAAACGATGCGATTCAAACACTTCCAGGCGTACCCATTAAGAAACAAGTCTGGGTCAGGGTGAAGCCATGGATGGCGGCAGAAGTGCACCACCTTAGTCTTGGCCAAAGAAAACAGAAACCTGTAAGCTTCGGCATAGCGAGATCCGCGGTTCAATGCCTGTTGGAGTCGACGCTCCAGAGTTGGCATCTGGGCCGCGCCAAAAGAGATCGAAAGGTCGTCCACGTAGAGCGTAGCGAGAACATCTTCCGACAGCACCGAACTGATGCCGTTGATGCTCAGGGCAAAGAGTGTGACACTGAGGACACTTCCCTGGGGGACACCCTCTTCCTGATCCTTTGGGCCGGAGAGGGCTCCCCCCACCCGTACGCGGAATTGACGATCTCGCAAAAATTCAGATATAAACATTGGGAGGCGTCCCCTCGCCCCCATCGTGTGGAGAGTCTCCATGATACCGTATCGCCATATGGTATAATAGGCCTTCTCCAGATCGAAAAACACCGCGGCGTAGTGCTATCTACGAAGTAAGACCTCGCAGACGGCATTTTCCTGTCGGAGCAGAGCATCCGACGTGGAGTGGAATTTGCGGAAGCCGCACCGTACAGAAGACAAATGGCCCTCGCTGTTCATGAAATAAGATATCTAAAATTTATCACTTTCTCCTTCAACTTGTACACGCAGGAGGTTTAGAGAGATTAGGCGGAAACCGGCCGGAGTATAGTGATCTCTCCGCGTTTTGCGAAAGGCGAGCACAGTAGCGATTCCCAGGGAATCTGGGAGGAGACCCTCCAACCAGATCTTGTTGAACAAATCTAACAGAAAGGCCATGCCTCGCTCACCAGGTGTCGAAGCATAGCGTACGAGACATCGCCCGGACCATGGGCGGTGTCCGCGCACGAAGCAAGAGCGGAGCGCAACTCACTCACAGTAAACATGTGGTTAAAGGGTTCTCCGCCTCTGGAGGTAAAGTCCAGTCGGCGGCCTTCTGCGACATCATGACGTGCATTGAATGCTGGCGAAGCAGCATCCCGGCTAGAGAATGCGAAGAAAGCGTTCGCGAAGGATTCCGCCACGGACGCGGGTCCGAGATTGCGGTCCCATTCTCCTGGAGAACGGGAGGGGGTTGGGAGGGTCCTGCGAGAACTTGCCCCGAATCCTTTTGACTCCCTTCCACACCTCTGCTAGATGGGTCTTCCCGTTAAGTGAAGACACGTATGCCCGCCAAGAAGAGCGGCGGGCATGCTTCGAAATACACCGGAACCTAGCCTTAGCCCGACGAAATTCACTTACAGTGAAATCGTTCGGGCGGCGCTTAGAGCGCATGTAGGCATAACGGTTCTATTTGAGGGCCTTCTCACACTCGGCTGACCACCACCGGAGTAGTTGGTGTGAGATCCTGGCCGTTGTGAAGGTAACTAGTAGGAGTTTAGTAAGGGGCGTGCTTCGTTGTTGTTCACCTAGTGACAAATCGATGGCCCCTTCGGGGACCGTCAGTACTGCTTGGTTGGGAGCCACGGCAAGCTGAGGTTTGACGACTCGGTCGGACGAACGGCAGCACATGGAGCGTGCCTTCTGAAAGATCCGAAACCTCTCCGATCGATAGGCGGGAGCGACTCACGCGGGGAGAACTCACCAACCCCCTTTTTTATCATTGATTGGTCACGAGTTTTCAGAGAGAGAGAGAGAGAGAGAGAAAGCGCTCAAAATGACAGGCAAAAAAGGACCAGTTCGTCTAAAACACAACTGTGCAACATGCAGGTAGAAAAGTGGTGCGTTGACTTTCCGGAGGGCTGCTACTCAAAATGCAGCCCTGAAAGTATCTGCACTACTTGCATATTGACGCGAGAGGTGGAAAAATTAAAAGACCTCTATAGAGCCTCAGAGGAGAGACCTAAAATCCTTGAAAGAAAGTTGGAGAAACTTGAAGCCCTTAACGCAGCTCAGATTCGATGCCTAGAAGAGGCGCCGCCCACTGACGTGACGGAATCCCCTGATACCCAAGCGGACATTCCAGCATCATCTGAGGCTAAGCTAGCTGAGGCGAGAGAAAAAGAGAAAAAGAAGAAAGGAGAAACGAAGAAAAATAAGAAAAAGAATAAAGTTGAAGCAAGAGTAGAACCAAAAATAGAAGAAAAACAGATAAAGAAGAAGAAAAAGAAAGATAAGAATGTGGAGAGTAAAGAGGAAAAGGGGAGGCCTCTTCCACAAGGGAAGACCCCGTCTTCAGAGACCAAGTGTCCGAAGGTCACCCTCATTGGTGACTCGCAAACACGGGATCTGCAGCCGCTGCTAGCGGCCCGCCTTCGCACTAGCGTGAAGGTAAGCTGTCCGTCATGGTGGGGTAACCACAACATCAGAGTAGAGGCAGAGAAAGCTCAGATTTCTGAGAATTCAGTTGTTGCTCTGATGGTGAGCGGCAACGACCTCTACCTCAGAGGGGGTAAGGTTGGCTTCAGTGGTAAGACCATCCAAAAGGTGATGGGAGCCGTGGATGACATAGGGATAAAAACCCGCAAACGTGTCGTGGTTGGGATGCTTCCGAGAAGAGGTCCATCCCGAACCGCTCACGAAAGAAACGTCGCAGTGAACAGAAGGTTGGCGGATCTCTGCACGGCAGAAGGAGTCTTCTTCATGGACCCCTATCGTACCTTTATCGGTAGAGACGACCTCTACCAAAGGGACGGGGTACATCTCTCCTTTAAAGGGAAGGCCTTTCTCGCCAACCTAATTCAAGATGTCGTGGAACGCACCCAAAGGAGCGTTCGAAATAGAGCGAAAGCGGACGTGCGCCAACATGCCCGTGTCACTCCTGGAACGACCTTCTCGGAGGTCATCAAAAAGGGTGTGACCACGAAAACAGAGAAGCCGGGAAACGGAAGAGTGTAGGGAGTCCTACACTAGGGTACTCCCTCAAAGTTCTTCTGTTCAATGCGAGGTCAATCAGGAATAAGTTTCTTGAGCTCCGTGGTCTCGTAGTAACAGAGGATAAAAACGTCAAGCCGAGATTTTGAAGGTGAATTCACGATTCCCGGTTACCAGCTCTTCCTGAAAGATAGGCCGGACAGAGAGGGTGGCGGTGTGATGTCGTATGTCAAGGATACTCTCAACTCGACGGATTGCAACATCGTATCCGACCATGAACTACTAGGTGTTGACCTAGAGATAGGTCCTGCCAAATACAGGACCCTGGTGCTTTATAGACCTCCTGCCCAACTCGTTGAAAAGGACAGAGATCTGTACCAGCTACTAGGAGAACTTGTCGAAGACAGAGTGTGTATCGTCATGGGTGATTTCAACACACAAGTTGACTGGGAAACCAGAGAACCTTGTGGCGAGAACGCACTACTCCTGGAGTTCGCGAACAACGAGTTCCTCACTCAATGGGTGAGAGAGCCAACGAGAGGAGACAATATCCTCGACTTGGTTTTCACCTCTGAGGATGACATCGTTAAGGACCTCTCTTTTGGCGAAGAGCTCGGTGGCAGTGACCACCGACTAAATTAGATTTGAGGTCAAAGTCCCGAAGGCAGGGCCTGCAACTAGTAAATCGAGGAAACTCGATTTGAAAGGAGCAGACTTTGCAGGTCTTCGTGCTGGACTGACTGACGCGAGGCTAGAAAAGTGCGATGTTGTTGAAGACTCGTGGAACAGTTTCAAAACCATATTCATGAGTCTTCAATCGCGCTTCATCCCTCTGAAATGTCCCCGTCGGTCTTCTGTTCAACCAAAGTGGTTTAATCGAGAAATCGGCCAACTGCTTAGGAAGAAGAGAACTGTGTACCGGCAATCGAAGATCTCGGGTGACTTTGACGAATACCGGAGGCTAGCCAGGAGAGTGAAGTCCAGTATAAGGGTGACTAAGCGGTCTGAGGAACTCCGAGTGGCGAGACTCTCTAAAGAGAATCACAAGGAGTTTTTTGGATATGTGAACAGCCGTAAACCAATCCGTCGAACGATTGGCCCTTTGAGAAATGAGGAGGGGGCATTAAAGCACTTAGATGCAGAAAATGCTAACCTCCTCAACGACTACTTCTCTTCAGGGTTTACTGAAGAGTGTGGTCCCATCCCTTAGCCAATGGATTCCTACTCGGGGGAAAAGCTGGAGGATATGGACTTCACCGAAGGGGAAATAAAAAAAAGATCAGTGACCTAATGACGAATAAGTCATCTGGCCCGGATGAGTTTCTACCTAAAGTGTTAAAAGAAGTGCGCGATCAAGTGTCACGACACCTGAGCGCAATCTTCAACATGTCAATCCAGACCGAATGCGTTCCTAGAGACTGGCGTGAAGCGGAGGTGACTCCTATCTTCAAGAAAGGAGACCGAAGCCAACCGTCAAACTACCGACCTATCAGTCTGACTTCGATAGTCGGTAAACTCATGGAAAGCATCATGGTGGACAAAATGACGTCGTATTTAGAGTCAAACCTGCTACTGAGGAGTTCCCAGCACGGCTTCCGAAGGCAACGGTCATGCCTGACGAACCTTGTGGAATTCTTCCACTTCGTTTTCAGTGAGCACGATCGGGACAAGGCGGTGGATGTGGTGTACTTAGACTTTCAGAAGGCCTTTGATAAGGTACCACACCGCCGCCTTCTCCGGAAAGTGCGAGCGCTGGGCATAGACGGAAAAGTAGCCGGCTGGATCGAGAACTGGCTAAGTGGCAGACGGCAACGGGTGGTGGTGAATGGACAGGCTTCTAAGTGGGTGCCCGTTACTAGCGGGGTGCCTCAAGGTTCTGTCCTGGGACCACTACTATTCATCATCTACGTCAACGACATGGACGGTGACATGGTTGCCAAGATTTCCAAATTTGCCGACGATACCAAGCTTGGTATGAACGTTGCAAAGGATGGAAATACTGCCCGCCTGCAGGAAGATCTTGGGAAGATTGGGGAGTGATCGGACACGTGACAAATGCCTTTTAACGTGGGGAAGTGCAAAGTAATGCATATCGGCCACAGAAACCCCCAATCTCAGTATATCCTTAGGGCACTGATCTTGAATCGAGTGACACTGAGAAGGACTTGGGTGTAACTATTACTAGCGACCTCAAGTTCTCGAAACAGTGCATCGAGGCAGAGAAGAAAGCCCAAAGGATGTTAGGCTACATAAAGCGCCAGTTTGGATACCGTAACAAGGAGATAGTACTTTGTCTGTACAACTCCCTCGTTCGGCCGCACCTGGAGTATGCCGTACAATTTTGGAGTCCTTCGTTTCGAAAGGATATCGCAAGGTTGGAACGCGTACAAGCCAGGGCAACCAAGCTGATTCTCTCTATCCGACATAAAAGTTATGAGGATAGACTAAGGGAATTAAATATGTTCTCGCTGGAAACCCCTAGACTGCGTGGTCAGCTCATCCAAGTTTTCAAAATACTTCGAGGGTTCGACAATGTTGACTACCGGGATATTTAAACACTGAGTGAGAACAGAACGCGCAATCACGGCTTCAAACTTGAACTGAAGCGTTACAACCGCAATCTGTGTAGAAATTTTGTCACGTACAGTATCTGCTGTAAGTGGAACGCACTTCCAGTGGAAGTTGTCAACAGTGAATCTGTTGACCAGTTCAAGTCAAGACTAGACGAAGTCTTGAAAAGTGGCCGTTCAGGGACGCAAAACAATTGAGCAGCCATGTGCCTGTTCGATTGCTAGTCCAAAGGTACCCTCTTTGAATGGACCGTAAGGTCTCCTAGGGTAATTACTTTCCTTGTTAATAGTAGTTAGGCTCACGGCGATGAAGTTGCCGGGGAAGAACTCAACAGCCTTATCTACCGACCTAAACTCCCCAACTGAGATAGAGAATTCAGTAATTTCCTGAAAGGCAGACCACCGCGCCGGCTCTCGGGCGGCAGCGGCCCAGAAAATGATCACTACCATGGAGGTTATCCACTACCCCCAATCAAAATCAGGCTGTGCATCCGGAGAGCACAAAGATATATCGAAGCAGGAAAATGAAGCAGTTCTCGGTCAGTGATGCGTAAACTCATCCACATTTAGGACACCAATCTCAAGCTCGTCGATCAGCTCAGCAATGAATTGAATTGACCTCGGGGATTAATAGAGTAGTCTCCCTAGAGGGGGTGTCTACCCTTTAGATCTCCGAGGAAGAGAAAGGGCCTCGGCAACCGTGCCACAACGCGGCGGAAGTCCCCCGCGTCGAAGTCAGCCGACGGTGGAATGTACGCGGAAATAAGAGTATACCTCCTATCCAGGTGCAGCTGCACAGCCACTGCCTGAAAGGAGGTATCTAAAGTGAAAAGAAGGAGACATCATAGAGGATGTAAATCGCACATCCTCCCGCTCGGCCCCCATCGTGTGGTGATGGGGTCGCAAACCCCTTATACCACGGGAGGGTGGGCAGGGGGTTTGGGGCATGGGCCCAGCATGGTCTCCTGCAAAAAGATAGCTAGCGGGGAACGGGACGAAAAGAGCCTCCACAGCTCCTCCCAGCTGGCCCGGAGTCCACGGCAATTCCATTGAAGGAATATGCCCTCCAGGCCTAGCTTGGTGGAGACGCGGGTGCCCTCTTCGAACAAAAGACCCTCACGGAAATGGCCGTACGCTTCCCAGAGGCAGAACTGCGGGTACTTTTGGCCGTATAATGCGCTGAAGGCGCTGTCGCTTTCGATGACTTATTGGGGGAGGTTGGGCTCGCCATGCGAGTCTTTTCCTCCCTCCGCATCGAAACATTAGGCGGGGGTGGGCGTAGGAGCCGAAGCTCCTTTGGTGCTGTGCTCCTTTCGGGGGGGGGGGGGGGGGAGATGGCCTGGCGACCTACTTCAGGGGTGTTACCTGCTGTGAGTCTAACGATTCGGTGGAGGCGCGAGGCCGTTTCGCCTAACGGGAAACGGTCACGGTGGGGCTGGGTTTGGACCCTTTGTGCCGCCAGCTTTACCAGGGAACGCCCGGGGTGGGTAGAACCCGCAGAAGGGTTCCGAATGGGGGCGGAAACGACCGTACTCGTAGGCCTGGATTGGCCAGGAGAAGATGGTGGCTTTTTCAACATTGAGGAATAGGACGGCCCGGGTAGCGCCGGGCACGCCAGGACCAAGGCCTTAGCCTCGCGAAATGAGAGACGATCCTGAGCCTGAACGGCCAGTATTTCATTGTCAAGGAGATACGCACCACATTGCTTTGAATGAGCGGGCTGCGGCTCTCCGCAATTGACACAGTTGGCCACACACGATTTGGACTTATCGTGTGAGGCTTTGGAGCAACTTACACAGATTTCGGGTAACCCCTAGTTGGCACGTCCAAAGGGGCGATTAGTATGGCCGAATCGGTGACAGTAATAGCACCTCTGCGGCAGTGGCAACCAGCACGCACCGACTCAGGGAGATTGTCACAGTCAAACGTGACGAAGAGTGTAGGGGTGGGTCTCGAGGCCCCTCCCTGTTTTCTCATCACACGTTTGACCTTGATCGCCCCATGGTCGGCCAGCTCTAAGGTGATGTCCTCCATGGAGTAGTAGTCCACGAGTTCCCTCCCATAAACTACTCCTTTCACGAAGTTCATGGTAGAGTGCGGCGTCACACTCACAGGCGTGCCATCAAGTGTCGGAATGGCACTAATCATTGCCGCCTCGGAGGGATTCGACGTATTCGCCAAAAGGCTCCCGTCCGAGAAACGGGTCACCTTCGGCTCTCTACCAATCACACTAGCTAATCCTCTCCTCTGATGGATCATGTTGCACATAGCCAACATGCTGCCATCAGTGGAGCGAATAACCAGGAAACGTTTGAAGCCAGCGGGCTCGAAAACGCCGAGTAGTCTCTGAATGAGGGGCGCCAACGTAATCGAGGCTCCGCTCTGAGCACGTGTCGTTGTACTTGTACTTTTGGTCTTTGTCAGGGACTCTGCACACGGGGAGGCAGCGTGGCCGGACGTGCCGATCTTAGCTTGGTCACTTACCGAAGTAGCAGACACCTCCATCGCTGCACTTCCCGCGGATGGAGATGATTCCCGAGTCTTTTTCGTCTGTTTGTTTTTCTTTTTAGGAGAGGAGGGCGGGGAATGAACCCGCTTCTTCCCTCCGCTGGAAGGAGCCCCAAGGCCAGATGGACCGGCCTCATCAAGGTCCTTCTTCGAGATGGAGAAGGTCCTGGAGGTCGCAGGGGCACCGGCCGGAAGAGGAGACCCCTCCCCTCCTTGTACTGCCTTGAAGACCCAAGCCGTTTGAGGAGGACCCTGCACAGGGGTGGACTCGAGTTCGGTGCTTCGCGCGAGCTCGGATTCGCCCCCATGGAAGGTCCTACCGTCTGAGGCTGGGTTGCCTCAAGGACCATGTCTATATCGGGCTGGGGGGCTCTATCCCCCCCCTCCCCCCAGGACATCACAGGTCCCATTGGCAGCGGTGTCACGAGTCGAGTATGGGGAGGCACAGGCCTTGACCCCCGCTAGGTTTAGTACTCTAGCCAGCAGGTATTTTGAGGCAAGCGACCGATGGGACCTGGCTTCCCTCTCCCCTCTAAAGGGGTTTGTCCTACCGAGCCCCTTCAATGGGGAGCGGTCGGCTATGGGCTGCCTGCTGGCTTTCTTGGCAGTCCCCTTGGAAAGTAAAGGGGGACTGTCGCTGGAAAGAGGGAGGCATCCGTGGGCACCTCCAGACAAGGGGGTGAGGGGGAGTCCCCATACACCCGTAGACAAAGGAGAGGAATAAGCCTCCTCTGCGGTCAATGAATTTTGGAGTTTTCCATGTGAAAGCACAGGTCCCCCATTTTTTTCAGTGGAGCTGCCCGAAGGCGGCTCTGTCGATGGTGAGGGGGAAAGGGGAAGTTTTTTTTTTTAATTTTTTCATCCTCGGCATGAGGATCCTATTCTTTTCACGAGATGCAGACTCTAATCACCCCTCACAGTAGCCCGCTCTGAAAGGGGTGCGTCGGGGCTGGCAGATCCAGGTGCCGCCATTTAAGGCCACCCCTCTCGCCTGGTAAACTTGGGCACGGCGTAAAAAGGATAGAGTGTGAAGTGAGAAGGAAAGGGAAGGTGAGGAAGGTATGGGTAGGGATGGAGCAGGTTGTTAAAAATCCACCATCCCAAACTGGAGCTCAGGGAACATTGTCCCCTCCCCCCTCAGCCCCGATCCGGGATAGTTGGCTGAGAAGGTCAGCATCTACCCTGTGAAAATAGAGGTCGACCAGAGAAAGTTGTGAGAGAGGTTGTAGGGGAAGTGAGGAAGTAGGGGAGAAACACAGGCTGTCTGAAAGAAGGAGAAGAGGCTAAACTGGGGCCGGACGGGGCGCTGAGTCCCGTCAGCACGGCGGCCAAGAAGGAAAATCGCCGCGCCCCTTACGGGAAGCTTCCACCATGGCGAGTTGGTGCCCATCTAAATCTAACACCCCCTTGTGGGGCGATGGGAAAAGTTACCCCCTGGTCAAACCCAAAAGGTTTGAAGTGTCAAAGGTGAGTTTAGAAAGACGATGATTTTCTTCTTTAGCTGTTGTAGAAAGTTAATTTTGGACATAGACGGTTTTCCTGCGTTTGAGTTTAATCTTAAGTCTCTGAACTTCTGAAGAAAGCTTTTTGGAAAAGAAAAAATAGACGCCAGTTAATCCTTGTTCCCTGATCTCGGGTTCATCCTCTGGGCTTTTACCTATGAAGTGTTATGAGGATGGGGGGGGGGGCGGAGATGACGAAATTAAGCCCATCAGAAGAGCCCAATTCATTAGACATGATGTTCTTAAGCTCAGCACAAGAGTCCCATTTACGAGGGGTGGCGAGTTTAAGCCCATTACAAGATCCCCCTTAACGATGGACACCATAAGATCCCCATTGAAAAGGGATGATCTTAAGCACACCATAAGATCCCCATTGCAGATGGATGGAGATTAATCCCATCATAAGATCCTTATTCACGAGGGATGACGATCTTAAGCCCGTCACAAGATTTCCATTCAAGAGGGATGAAGATTAAGCCCATCACAAGATCCTCATTCACGTGGGATGACGATCCTAAGCAAACCATCTCATTATAAGATCCAGAATGCAACTCTGTTTTCCAGCCTTACATGAACATAATCATTAATAATTCACTAACTGTAAAGAAAAAAATAAGTAAACTAGATTGAAGAAATTCGCTACAAAAGCGAGACAAACATGCAAATCTTAAACACCAGATTGAAACGTGCCAAAAGCATTTAACAGAAAACAATTACACAATTTCTCCAACACTACTCTACTATTACAGAGACAAAAACAATAATTACACTTCTATACATCCATCTTCCGCACACGTGAACGAAAAACCAAACAATTTTCCATCAAAATATAAACGATAAAGCTGTACATTAATCGCATTTAGACGTGTTTAGAGCGAAAAGGTAACATCAAAAAAGCGCTACTTTACTCTAATTCCATCTCAAGAGAAGCGTAAGAAAGTAACAGTTAAAAAAATACACCACTAAACAAGTGTATTGAAAGAAAAGGAGGCTGAAAGTTTAGATCACCAAGCAGCGATAATTCACTTACAAGCCTTAGCAAGATGACGCATATTGTAGTAATTCGAACAATGTGAAGAATCTGTATGATATAGAAAATAGCATTTCCAGCGCAGGGGCGAAATAAAAATCAACATTGGAGTAATGTGGGGTAAACAAAATGTAAGGTAGGATCGATGTAGGATGAAGTAGTCTAAATAGGGAGGGAAAAGCAGGGATCAAATTTTAATGACGTAAATAATCTTGAGGCATCTTTTAGAAATAACAATTTGGCTTCGGGAATCACTCGATAATAATGGAGTAAATAATACACAGAGGACATCGGATGGACTGGATTTGTATACACAAACGCTCTGAGAGGTGTACAAGACAATGAAAGAGAAGAAACATCAGATGGAGTGGATGGGTATACACAAATGCTCTGAGAGGTGTACAAAACAATGAACGATAATACACATCAGATGGACTGGATTTATATACACAAATGCCCTGAGGGGTGTACAGAGGACAATGAACGAGAATACACATCGGGTGGACTGGATCTGGATACACAAATGCTCTGAGGGGTGTACAGAGGACAATGAACGAGAATACACATCGGATGGACTGAATTTATATACACAAATGCCCTGAGGTGTGTGCAGAGGACAATGAACGAGAATACACATCGGATGGACTGGATCTGGATACACAAATGCCCTGAGGGGTGTACAGAGGACAATGAACGAGAATACACATCGGATGGACTGGTTCTGGATACACAAATGCCCTGAGGTGTGTGCAGAGGACAATAAACAAGAATACACATCGGGTTGACTGGATCTGGATACACAAATACCCTGAGGTGTGTACAGAGGACAATGAACCAGAATACACATCGGATGGACTGGTTCTACATACACAAATGCCCTAAGGTGTGTACAGAGGATAATGAACAAGAATACACATCGGGTTGACTGGATCTGGATACACAAATGCCCTGAGGTGTGTGCAGAGGACAATGAACGAGAATACACATCGGATGGACTGGATCTGGATACACAAATGCCCTGAGGGGTGTACAGAGGACAATGAACAAGAATACACATCGGGTTGACTGGATCTGGATATACAAATGCCCTGAGGTGTGTGCAGAGGACAATGAACGAGAATACACATCGGATGGACTGGATCTGGATACACAAATGCCCTGAGGGGTGTACAGAGGACAATGAACGAGAATACACATCGGGTGGACTAGATTTGGATATACAAATGCCCTGAGGTGTGTACATAGGACAATGAACGAGAATACACATCGGATGGACTGGTTCTGGATACACAAATGCCCTGAGGTGTGTACATAGGACAAATAACGAGAATACACATCGGATGGACTGAATTTATATACACAAATGCCCTGAGGTGTGTGCAGAGGACAATGAACGAGAATACACATCGGATGGACTGGATCTGGATATACAAATGCCCTGAGGTGTGTACAGAGGACAATGAACGAGAATACACATCGGATGGACTGGTTCTGGATACACAAATGCCCTGAGGTGTGTGCAGAGGATAATGAACAAGAATACACATCGGGTTGACTGGATCTGGATACACAAATGCCCTGAGGGGTGTACAAGGAGATCTATGAGCGATGCAAATATCGTGGTGTCAGCAACGAGGCGCTGGCTCAATGTAGCCAGCTCAAACCAATGCTACCAAAGGTAATTGAGGTCACTTGAGTTTAAATATGATATAAGTTGACCACCAGGTGGCGCCATCTAGTGTTTAGAGGTGCTAAATCGGCCATTTTTAGAGATATGAAGGTCAAACCGATGTCACAAGGGGGTAATTGAGGTTTCTGAGTCCAAATCGGATTAATATTCGCCGCATGTCCACTAGATCATGTCGCTCTAGTTTTCTAAATAAGAAAATCAATTGTAATTTTGAAGTTGTGAATTCGCAAAAAGGGTAACCAGATTGGATCCTGGAATAAACAAAACAAAACAAAATTTTTTTTTAAAAACCCAACTTGAAACTGGAAGGTTGATGAGGGCGAGGTGACTAAGGTTGCCTGGGTTTACTTTGGCTAGGAATGGAGTCAGGAATGGTGGACAAGGGTAGCGTGAAAGAAAACTTACTTCACTCCTAGCTTTGTGGCAACTCGTCTCCACTGGGAGAAACCAGACAGCCGACGGACAGGACTGGAAGCGCTGCCGCTGTGGGGGGTGGGGGCAGCTACGTTAGGCTTCGTAGGTGTTAGTCATCAGCACGTTTTAGATGGGCGAGAGGGGTGAAGCTTCTACCCAATAAGCAAAAACAAGCACTCCCAAAGAAACCAGCTTGATTTACTTTCAAAAAGTTAAAAGCACCCGATAACCCATCAATCAGACGAGAAATAAAAATGTTAACATTATATCCATACCTACAACATGTGTTAATTTACAAGAGGGAACTAATCTTCGGGTAATTTACTTGCATATGAAGTGAACTGCTACTAGAGGGGTTTTAATGTGTGGTCTTTCCTTTAGCACATTCAAAAATATTGAGTCAAAGTCAGTGTTTGAATAATGTTATTAAAAGTGCGAAGTTCTTATCTTGCGCACAACAATCAAGCGTACAAGCATTCTTTTGTTCGACAGGAATTTTCTCTTCCAAGAAAGTTCTGAACTCAGCTACTACCAATAGACGCCTACAAACGTAAGATACAAGAATCAGAAAGATACACTGGTTGTCAAGTATAGTCCACTCTATTTCCAATGATATACTGGTTGTCAGAAAGAGTCCTCTCAATTTCCAATGATACACTGGTTGTCAGCTATAGTCCTCTCTATATCCAATGATATCCTAGTTGTCAGCTATAGTCCTCTCTATTTCCAATGATACACTGGTTGTCAGCTATAGTCCTCTCTATTTCCAACGATACACTGGTTGTCAGGTATAGTCCTCTCTAGTTCCAATGATACACTGGTTGTCAGGTATAGTCCTCTATTTCAAATGAAAAAATGGTTGTCAGGTATAGTCCTCTCTATTTCCAATGATACACTGGTTGTCAGCTATCGTCCTCTCTATTTCCAATGATATACGAGTTGTCAGCTATAGTCCTCTTTATTTTCAATGATATATTGGTTGTCAGCTATAGTCATCTATATTTCCAATGATCCACTGGTTGTCAGGTAAAGTCCTCTCTATTTCCAATGATATCGTGGTTGTCAGCTATAGTCCTCTCTATTTCCAATGATACACTGGTCGTCATCTATAGTCCTCTCTATTTCCAATGATACACTGGTTGTTAGCTAAAGTCCTCGCTATTTCTAATGATACACTGACGCCAGCTATAGTCCTCTCTATTTCCAATGAAACACTGGTTGTCAGCTATAGTCCTCTCTATTTCCAATGATATACTGGGTGTCAGCTATAGTCCTCTCTATTTCCAATGATCCACTGGTTGTCAGCTATAGTCAAATACATTTCCAATGATATCCTGGTTGTCAGCTATAGTCCTCTCTATTTCCAATGATACACTGGTCGTCAGCTATATTCCTCTCTATTTCCAATGATACACTGGTTGTCAGCTATAGTCCTCTATATTTCCAATGATATACTGGTTGTCAGCTATAGTCCTCTTTATTTCCAATGATACACTGGTCGTCAGCTATAGTCCTCTCTATTTCCAATGATAAACTGGTTGTCAGCTATATAATCATCTCTATTTCCAATGATAAACTGGTTGTCAGATATAGTCCTCTCTATTTCCAATGATACACTGGTTGTCAGCTATAATCCTCTCTATTTCTAATGATACACTGGTTGTCAGCTATAGTCCTCTTTATTTCCAATGATACAATGGTTGTCAGCTATAGTCATCTCTATTTCCAATGATCCACTGGTTGTCAGCTATAGTCCTCTCTATTTCCAATGATATCCTGGTTATCAGCTATAGTCCTCTCTATTTCCAATGATACACTGACGCAAGCTATAGTCCTCTATATTTCCAATGATATACTGGTTGTCAGCTATAGTCCTCTTTATTTCCAATAATACACTGGTTGTCAGCTATAGTCCTCTCTATTTCCAATGATAAACTGGTTGTCAGCTATATAATCATCTCTATTTCCAATGATAAACTGGTTGTCAGATATAGTCCTCTCTATTTCCAATGATACACTGGTTGTCAGCTATAGTCCTCTCTATTTCCAATGATACACTGGTTGTCAGCTATCGTCCTCTCTATTTCCAATGATATACGAGTTGTCAGCTATAGTCCTCTTTATTTTCAATGATATATTGGTTGTCAGCTATAGTCATCTATATTTCCAATGATCCACTGGTTGTCAGGTAAAGTCCTCTCTATTTCCAATGATATCGTGGTTGTCAGCTATAGTCCTCTCTATTTCCAATGATACACTGGTCGTCATCTATAGTCCTCTCTATTTCCAATGATACACTGGTTGTTAGCTAAAGTCCTCGCTATTTCTAATGATACACTGACGCCAGCTATAGTCCTCTCTATTTCCAATGAAACACTGGTTGTCAGCTATAGTCCTCTCTATTTCCAATGATATACTGGGTGTCAGCTATAGTCCTCTCTATTTCCAATGATCCACTGGTTGTCAGCTATAGTCAAATACATTTCCAATGATATCCTGGTTGTCAGCTATAGTCCTCTCTATTTCCAATGATACACTGGTCGTCAGCTATATTCCTCTCTATTTCCAATGATACACTGGTTGTCAGCTATAGTCCTCTATATTTCCAATGATATACTGGTTGTCAGCTATAGTCCTCTTTATTTCCAATGATACACTGGTCGTCAGCTATAGTCCTCTCTATTTCCAATGATAAACTGGTTGTCAGCTATATAATCATCTCTATTTCCAATGATAAACTGGTTGTCAGATATAGTCCTCTCTATTTCCAATGATACACTGGTTGTCAGCTATAATCCTCTCTATTTCTAATGATACACTGGTTGTCAGCTATAGTCCTCTTTATTTCCAATGATACAATGGTTGTCAGCTATAGTCATCTCTATTTCCAATGATCCACTGGTTGTCAGCTATAGTCCTCTCTATTTCCAATGATATCCTGGTTATCAGCTATAGTCCTCTCTATTTCCAATGATACACTGACGCAAGCTATAGTCCTCTATATTTCCAATGATATACTGGTTGTCAGCTATAGTCCTCTTTATTTCCAATAATACACTGGTTGTCAGCTATAGTCCTCTCTATTTCCAATGATAAACTGGTTGTCAGCTATATAATCATCTCTATTTCCAATGATAAACTGGTTGTCAGATATAGTCCTCTCTATTTCCAATGATACACTGGTTGTCAGCTATAGTCCTCTCTATTTCCAATGGTATAGTGGTTGTCAGCTATAGTCCTCTTTATTTCCAATGATACAATGGTTGTCAGCTATAGTCCTCTCTATTTCCAATGATACACTGGTTGTCAGATATAGTCGTCTCTATTTCCAATGATATCCTGATTGTCAGCTATAGTCCTCTCTATTTCCAATCATATACTGGTCGTCAGCTATAGTCCTTACTATTTCCAATGATACACTGGTTTTTAGCTTTAGTCCTCTCTATGTCCAATGATACACTTGTCGTCAGCTATAGTCCTCTCTATTTCCAATAATACACTGGTTGTCAGCTATAGTCCTCTCTATTTCCAATGATACACTGGTTGTCAACTATAGTCCTCTCTATTTCCAATGACCCACTGGTTATCAGGTATAGTCCTCTCTGATTCCCATGATATACTGGTCGTCAGCTATAGTCCTCTCTATTTCCAATGATACACTGGTCGTCAGCTATAGTCCTCTCTATTTCCAATACTACACTGGTTGTCAGCTATAGTCCTCTCTATTTCCAATGATACACTGGTTGTCAGCTATAGCCCTCTCTATTTCCAATGATATACTGGTTGTCAGCTATAGTCCTCTCTATTTCCAATGATCCACTGGTTGTCAGGTATAGTCCTCTCTATTTCCAATGATATCCTGGTTGTCAGCTATAGTCCTCTCTATTTCCAATGATACACTGGTCGTCAGCTATAGTCCTCTCTATTTCCAATGATACACTGGTTGTCAGCTATAGTCCTCTCTATTTCCAATGGTATAGTGGTTGTCAGCTATAGTCCTCTTTATTTCCAATGATTCACTGGTTGTCAGCTATAGTCCTCTCTATTTCCAATGATACACTGGTCGTCAGCTATAGTCCTCTCTATTTCCAATGATACACTGGTTGTTAGCTATAGTCATCGCTATTTCCAATGATAAACTGACGCCAGCTATAGTCCTTTCTATTGTCAACGATACACTGGTTGTCAGCTATAGTCCTCTCTATTTCGAATGATATACTGGTTGTAAGCTATATTCCTCTCTATTTTCAATGATAAACTGGTCGTCAGCTATAGTCCTCTCTATTTCCAATGATACACTGGTTGTCAGCTATAGGCCTCTCTATTTTCAATGATATACTGGTTGTCAGCTATAGTCCTCTCTATTTCCAATGATCCACTCGTTGTCAGCTATAGTCCTCTCTATTTTCAATGATATACTGGTTGTCAGCTATAGTCCTCTCTATTTCCAATGATACACTGGTTGTCAGCTATAGTCCTCTCTATTTCCAATGATACACTGGTCGTCAGCTATAGTCCTCTCTATTTCCAATGATACACTGGTTGTCAGCTATAGTCCTCTCTATTTCCAATGATACACTGGTTGTCAGCTATAGTCCTCTCTATTTCCAATGATACACTGGTTGTCAGCTATAGTCCTCTCTATTTTCAATGATATACTGGTTGTCATCTATAGTCCTCTCTATTTCCAATGATACACTGGTTGTCAGCTATAGTCCTCTCTATTTCCAATGATACACTGGTTGTCAGCTATAGTCCTCTCTATTTCCAATGATATACTGGTCTTCAGCTATAGTCCTCTCTATTTCCAATGATACACTGGTCGTCAGCTATAGTCCTCTCTATTTCCAATGATACACTGGTTCTCAGCTATAGTCCTCTCTATTTTCAATGATATACTGGTTGTCAGCTATAGTCCTCTCTATTTCCAATGATACACTGGTTGTCAGCTATAGTCCTCTCTATTCCCAATGATACACTGGTTGTCAGAAATAGTCCTCTCTATTTCCAATTATACACTGGTCGTCAGCTATAGTCCTCTCTATTTCCAATGATACACTGGTTGTCAGCTATAGTCCTCTCTATTTTCAATGATATACTGGTTGTCAGCTATAGTCGTCTCTATTTCCATTGATACACTGGTTGTCAGCTATAGTCCTCTCTATTTCCAATGATACACTGGTTGTCAGCTATAGTCCTCTCTATTTCCAATGATACACTGGTTGTCAGCTATAGTCCTCTCTATTTTCAATGATATACTGGTTGTCAGCTATAGTCCTCTCTATTTCCAATGATACACTGGTTGTCAGCTATAGTCCTCTCTATTTCCAATGATACACTGGTTGTCAGAAATAGTCCTCTCTTTTTCCAATGATACATTGGTTGTCAGCTATAGTCCTCTCTATTTCCAATGATACACTGGTCGTAAGCTATAGTCATCTCTATTTCCAATGATACACTGGTTGTCAGCTATAGTCCTCTCTATTTGAAATGATATACTAGTTGTCAGCTATAGTCCTCTCTATTTTCAATGATATATTGGTTGTCAGCTATAGTCATCTATATTTCCAATGATCCACTGGTTGTCAGGTAAAGTCCTCTCTATTTCCAATGATATCCTGGTTGTCAGCTATAGTCCTCTCTATTTCCAATGATACACTGGTCGTCATCTATAGTTATCTCTATTTCCAATGATACACTGGTTGTTAGCTAAAGTCCTCGCTATTTCTAATGATACACTGACGCCAGCTATAGTCCTCTCTATTTCCAATGAAACACTGGTTGTCAGCTATAGTCCTCTCTATTTCCAATGATATACTGGGTGTCAGCTATAGTCCTCTCTATTTCCAATGATCCACTGGTTGTCAGCTATAGTCCTCTACATTTCCAATGATATCCTGGTTGTCAGCTATAGTCCTCTCTATTTCCAATGATACACTGGTCGTCAGCTATATTCCTCTATATTTCCAATGATATACTGGTTGTCAGCTATAGTCCTCTCTATTTCCAATGATACACTGGTCGTCAGCTATAGTCCTCTCTATTTCCAATGATAAACTGGTTGTCAGCTATATAATCATCTCTATTTCCAATGATAAACTGGTTGTCATATATAGTCCTCTCTATTTCCAATGATACACTGGTTGTCAGCTATAGTCCTCTCTATTTCTAATGATACACTGGTTGTCAGCTATAGTCCTCTTTATTTCCAATGATACAATGGTTGTCAGCTATAGTCCTCTCTATTTCCAATGATACACTGGTTGTCAGCTATAGTCATCTCTATTTCCAATGATCCACTGGTTGTCAGCTATAGTCCTCTCTATTTCCAATGATATCCTGGTTGTCAGCTATAGTCCTCTCTATTTCCAATGATACACTGACGCAAGCTATAGTCCTCTATATTTCCAATGATATACTGGTTGTCAGCTATAGTCCTCTTTATTTCCAATGATACACTGGTTGTCAGCTATAGTCCTCTCTATTTCCAATGATAAACTGGTTGTCAGCTATATAATCATCTCTATTTCCAATGATAAACTGGTTGTCAGATATAGTCCTCTCTATTTCCAATGATACACTGGTTGTCAGCTATAGTCCTCTCTATTTCCAATGGTATAGTGGTTGTCAGCTATAGTCCTCTTTATTTCCAATGATACAATGGTTGTCAGCTATAGTCCTCTCTATTTCCAATGATACACTGGTTGTCAGATATAGTCGTCTCTATTTCCAATGATATCCTGATTGTCAGCTATAGTCCTCTCTATTTCCAATCATATACTGGTCGTCAGCTATAGTCCTTTCTATTTCCAATGATACACTGGTTTTTAGCTTTAGTCCTCTCTATGTCCAATGATACACTTGTCGTCAGCTATAGTCCTCTCTATTTCCAATAATACACTGGTTGTCAGCTATAGTCCTCTCTATTTCCAATGATACACTGGTTGTCAACTATAGTCCTCTCTATTTCAAATGACCCACTGGTTATCAGGTATAGTCCTCTCTGATTCCCATGATATACTGGTCGTCAGCTATAGTCCTCTCTATTTCCAATGATACACTGGTCGTCAGCTATAGTCCTCTCTATTTCCAATACTACACTGGTTGTCAGCTATAGTCCTCTCTATTTCCAATGATACACTGGTTGTCAGCTATAGCCCTCTCTATTTCCAATGATATACTGGTTGTCAGCTATAGTCCTCTCTATTTCCAATGATCCACTGGTTGTCAGGTATAGTCCTCTCTATTTCCAATGATATCCTAGGTGGCAGCTATAGTCCTCTCTATTTCCAATGATACACTGGTCGTCAGCTATAGTCCTCTCTATTTCCAATGATACACTGGTTGTCAGCTATAGTCCTCTCTATTTCCAATGGTATAGTGGTTGTCAGCTATAGTCCTCTTTATTTCCAATGATTCACTGGTTGTCAGCTATAGTCCTCTCTATTTCCAATGATACACTGGTTGTCAGCTATAGTCCTCTCTATTTCCAATGATACACTGGTCGTCAGCTATAGTCCTCTCTATTTCCAATGATACACTGGTTGTTAGCTATAGTCATCGCTATTTCCAATGATAAACTGACGCCAGCTATAGTCCTTTCTATTGTCAACGATACACTGGTTGTCAGCTATAGTCCTCTCTATTTCGAATGATATACTGGTTGTAAGCTATATTCCTCTCTATTTTCAATGATAAACTGGTCGTCAGCTATAGTCCTCTCTATTTCCAATGATACACTGGTTGTCAGCTATAGACCTCTCTATTTTCAATGATATACTGGTTGTCAGCTATAGTCCTCTCTATTTCCAATGATACACTGGTTGTCAGCTATAGTCCTCTCTATTTTTCAATGATATACTGGTTGTCAGCTATAGTCCTCTCTATTTCCAATGATACACTGGTTGTCAGCTATAGTCCTCTCTATTTTCAATGATATATTGGTTGTCAGCTATAGTCATCTATATTTCCAATGATCCACTGGTTGTCAGGTAAAGTCCTCTCTATTTCCAATGATATCCTGGTTGTCAGCTATAGTCCTCTCTATTTCCAAGGATACACTGGTTGCCAGCTATAGTCGTCTCTATTTCCAATGATACACTGGTTGTCAGCTATAGTCCTCTCTATTTCCAATGATACACTGGTCGTCAGCTATAGTCCTCTCTATTTCCAATGATACACTGTTTGTCAGCTATAGTCCTCTCTATTTCCAATGATACACTGGTTGTCAGCTATAGTCCTCTCTATTTTCAATGATATACTGGTTGTCAGCTATAGTCCTCTCTATTTCCAATGATACACTGGTTGTCAGCTATAGTCCTCTCTATTTCCAATGATACACTGGTTGTCAGCTATAGCCCTCTCTATTTCCAATGATACACTGGTTGTCAGCTATAGTCCTCTCTATTTCCAATGATACACTGGTTGTCAGCTATAGTCCTCTCTATTTCCAATGATATACTAGTTGTCAGAAATAGTCCTCTCTATTTCCAATGATACACTGGTCTTCAGCTATAGTCGTCTCTATTTCCAAAGATACACTGGTTGTCAGCTATAGTCCTCTCTATTTCCAATGATACACTGGTCGTCAGCTATAGTCGTCTTTATTTCCAATGATACACTGGTTGTCAGCTATAGTCCTCTCTATTTCCAATGATACACTAGTTGTCAGCTATAGTCCTCTCTATTTCCAATGATACACTGGTTGTCAGCTATAGTCGTCTCTATTTCCAATGATACACTGGTTGTCAGCTATAGTCGTCTCTATTTCCAATGATACACTGGTTGTCAGGTATACTTCCCTCTATTTTCAATGATACACTGGTTGTCAGCTATAGTCCTCTCTATTTCCAATGATACACTGGTTGTCAGGTATAATCCTCTCTATTTCCAATGATACACTGGTTGTCAGCTATAGTCGTCTCTATTTCCAATGATACTCTATTGTCAGCTATAGTCCTCTCTATTTCCAATGATACACTGGTCGTTAGCTATAGTCCTCTTTATTTCCAATGATACACTGGTTGTTAGCTATAGTCATCGCTATTTACAATGATAGACTGACGCCAGCTATAGTCCTCTCTATTTCCAATGATACACTGGTTGTCAGCTATAGTCCTCTCTATTTCCAATGATCCACTGGTTGTCAGCTATAGTCCTCTCTATTTCCAATGATATACTGGTTATCAGAAATAGTCCTCTCTATTTCCAATGATACACTGGTCGTCAGCTATAGTCGTCTCTATTTCCAAAGATACACTGGTTGTCAGCTATAGTCCTCTCGATTTCCAATGATACACTGGTTGTCAGCTATAGTCCTCTCTATTTTCAATGATATACTGGTTGTCAGCTATAGTCCTCTCTATTTCCAATGATACACTGGTTGTCAGCTATAGTGCTCTCTATTTTCAATGATATACTGGTCGTCAGCTATAGTCCTCTCTATTTCCAATGATACACTGGTTGTCAGCTATAGTCTTCTCTATTTCCAATGATACTCTGGTTGTCAGCTATAGTCCTCTCTATTTCCAATGATACACTGGTTGTCAGCTATAGTCCTCTCTATTTTGAATGATATACTGGTTGTCAGCTATAGTCCTCTCTATTTCCAATGATACACTGGTTGTCAGCTATAGTCCTGTCTATTTCCAATGATACACTGGTTGTCAGCTATAGTCCTCTCTATTTCCAATGATCCACTGGTTGTCAGCTATAGTCCTCTCTATTTTTAATGATATACTGGTTGTCAGCTATAGTCGTCTAAATTTCCAATGATACACTGGTCTTCAGCTATAGTCGTCTCTATTTACAATGATACACTGGTCGTCAGCTATAGTCCTCTCTATTTCCAATGATACACTGGTTGTCAGCTATAGTCCTCTCGATTTCCAATGATACACTGGTTGTCAGCTATAGTCCTCTCTATTTTCAATGATATACTGGTTGTCAGCTATAGTCCTCTCTATTTCCAATGATACACTGGTTGTCAGCTATAGTGCTCTCTATTTTCAATGATATACTGGTCGTCAGCTATAGTCCTCTCTATTTCCAATGATACACTGGTTGTCAGCTATAGTCTTCTCTATTTCCAATGATACTCTGGTTGTCAGCTATAGTCCTCTCTATTTCCAATGATACACTGGTTGTCAGCTATAGTCCTCTCTATTTTGAATGATATACTGGTTGTCAGCTATAGTCCTCTCTATTTCCAATGATACACTGGTTGTCAGCTATAGTCCTCTCTATTTCCAATGATACACTGGTTGTCAGCTATAGTCCTCTCTATTTCCAATGATCCACTGGTTGTCAGCTATAGTCCTCTCTATTTTTAATGATATACTGGTTGTCAGCTATAGTCGTCTAAATTTCCAATGATACACTGGTCTTCAGCTATAGTCGTCTCTATTTCCAATGATACACTGGTCGTCAGCTATAGTCCTCTCTATTTCCAATGATACACTGGTCGTAAGCTATAGTCATCTCTATTTCCAATGATACACTGGTTGTCAGCTATAGTCCTCTCTATTTTCAATGATATACTGGTTGTCAGCTATAGTCCTCTCTATTTTCAATGATATACTGGTTGTCAGCTATAGTCCTCTCTATTTCCAATGATACACTGGTTGTCAGCTATAGTCCTCTCTATTTCCAATGATACATTGGTTGTCAGAAATAGTCCTCTCTATTTCCAATGATACACTGGTTGCCAGCTATAGCGTCTCTATTTCCAATGATACACTGGTTGTCAGCTATAGTCGTCTCTATTTCCAATTATACACTGGTTGTCAGCTATAGTCCTCTCTATTTCCAATGATACACTGGTTGTCAGCTATAGTCCTCTCTATTTCCAATGATACACTGGTTGTCAGCTATAGTCCTCTCTATTTCCAATGATACACTGGTTGTCAGCTATAGTCCTCTCTATTTCCAATGATATACTAGTTGTCAGAAATAGTCCTCTCTATTTCCAATGATACACTGGTCGTCAGCTATAGTCGTCTCTATTTCCAAAGATACACTGGATGTCAGCTATAGTCCTCTCTATTTCCAATGATACACTGGTCGTCAGCTATAGTCGTCTCTATTTCCAATGATACACTGGTTGTCAGCTATAGTCCTCTCTATTTCCAATGATACACTGGTTGTCAGCTATAGTCCTCTCTATTTTCAATGATACACTGGTTGTCAGCTATAGTCGTCTCTATTTCCAATGATACACTGGTTGTCAGCTATAGTCGTCTCTATTTCCAATGATACACTGGTTGTCAGCTATACTCCCTCTATTTTCAATGATACACTGGTTGTCAGCTATAGTCCTCTCTATTTCCAGTATACACTGGTTGTCAGGTATAATCCTCTCTATTTTCAATGATACACTGGTTGTCAGCTATAGTCGTCTCTATTTCCAATGATACTCTATTGTCAGCTATAGTCCTCTCTATTTCCAATGATACACTGGTCGTCAGCTATAGTCCTCTTTATTTTCAATGATACACTGGTTGTTAGCTATAGTCATCGCTATTTACAATGATACACTGACGCCAGCTATAGTCCTCTCTATTTCCAATGATACACTGGTTGTCAGCTATAGTCCTCTCTATTTCCAATGATCCACTGGTTGTCAGCTATAGTCCTCTCTATTTCCAATGATATATTGGTTATCAGAAATAGTCCTCTCTATTTCCAATGATACACTGGTCGTCAGCTATAGTCGTCTCTATTTCCAAACATACACTGGTTGTCAGCTATAGTCGTCTCTATTTCCAATGATACACTGGTCGTCAGCTATAGTCGTCTCTATTTCCAATGATACACTGGTTGTCAGCTATAGTCCTCTCTATTTCTAATGATATACTGGTTGTCAGCTATAGTCGTCTCTATTTCCAATGATACACTGGTTGTCAGCTATAGTCGTCTCTATTTCCAATGATACACTGGTTGTCAGCTATAGTCCTCTCTATTTCCAATGATACACTGGTCGTCAGCTATAGTCCTCTCTATTGCCAATGATACACTGGTTGTCAGCTATAGTCCTCTCTATTTCCAATGATACACTGGTTGTCAGAAATAGTCCTCTCTATTTCCAATGATACACTGGTTGTCAGCTATAGTCCTCTCTATTTTCAATGATATACTGGTTGTCAGCTATAGTCGTCTCTATTTCCAATGATACACTGGTTGTCAGCTATAGTCCTCTCTATTTCCAATAAAACACTGGTTGTCAGAAATAGTCCTCTCTATTTCCAATTATACACTGCTCGTCAGCTATAGTCCTCTCTATTTCCAATGATACACTGGTTGTCAGCTATAGTCCTCTCTATTTTCAATGATATACTGGTTGTCAGCTATAGTCCTCTCTATTTCCAATGATACACTGGTTGTCAGCTATAATCCTCTCTATTTCCAATGATACACTGGTTGTCAGAAATAGTCCTCTCTATTTCCAATTATACACTGGTTGTCAGCTATAGTCCTCTCTATTTCCAATGATACACTGGTCGTAAGCTATAGTCATCTCTATTGCCAATGATACACTGGTTGTCAGCTATAGTCCTCTCTATTTTCAATGATATACTGGTTGTCAGCTATAGTCCTCTCTATTTTCAATGATATACTGGTTGTCAGCTATAGTCCTCTCTATTTCCAATGATACACTGGTTGTCAGCTATGGTCCTCTCTATTTCCAATGATACACTGGTTGTCAGAAATAGTCCTCTCTATTTCCAATGATACACTGGTTGCCAGCTATAGTCGTCTCTATTTCCAATGATACACTGGTTGTCAGCTATAGTCGTCTCTTTTTCCAATTATACACTGGTTGTCAGCTATAGTCCTCTCTATTTCCAATGATACACTGGTTGTCAGCTATAGTCCTCTCTATTTGCAATGATACACTGGTTGTCAGCTATAGTCCTCTCTATTTGCAATGATACACTGGTTGTCAGCTATAGTCCTCTCTATTTCCAATGATATACTGGTTGTCAGAAATAGTCCTCTCTATTTCCAATGATACACTGGTCGTCAGCTATAGTCGTCTCTATTTCCAAAGATACACTGGTTGTCAGCTATAGTCCTCTCTATTTCCAATGATACACTGGTTGTCAGCTATAGTCGTCTCTATTTCCAATGATACACTGGTTGTCAGCTATAGTCCTCTCTATTTCCAATGATACACTGGTTGTCAGCTATAGTCGTCTCTATTTCCAATGATGCACTGGTTGTCAGCTATAGTCGTCTCTATTTCCAATGATACACTGGTTGTCAGCTATAGTCGTCTCTATTTCCAATGATACACTGGTTGTCAGGTATAGTCCCCTCTATTTTCAATGATACACTGGTTGTCAGCTATAGTCCTCTCTATTTCCAATGATACACTGGTTGTCAGGTATAATCCTCTCTATTTTCAATGATACACTGGTTGTCAGCTATAGTCGTCTCTATTTCCAATGATACTCTATTGTCAGCTATAGTCCTCTCTATTTCCAATGATACACTGGTCGTCAGCTATAGTCCTCTTTATTTCCAATGATACACTGGTTGTTAGCTATAGTCATCGCTATTTACAATGATACACTGACGCCAGCTATAGTCCTCTCTATTTCCAATGATTCACTGGTTGTCAGCTATAGTCGTCTCTATTTCCAAAGATACACTGGTTGTCAGCTATAGTCGTCTCTATTTCCAATGATACACTGGTCGTCAGCTATAGTCGTCTCTATTTCCAATGATACACTGGTTGTCAGCTATAGTCGTCTCTATTTCCAATGATACACTGGTTGTCAGCTATAGTCGTCTCTATTTCCAATGATACACTGGTTGTCAGGTATAGTTCCCTCTATTTTCAATGATACACTGGTTGTCAGCTATAGTCGTCTCTATTTCCAATGATACACTGGTTGTCAGGTATAATCCTCTCTATTTTCAATGATACACTGGTTGTCAGCTATAGTCGTCTCTATTTCCAATGATACTCTATTGTCAGCTATAGTCCTCTCTATTTCCAATGATACACTGGTCGTCAGCTATAGTCCTCTCTATTTCCAATGATACACTGGTTTTTAGCTATAGTCATCGCTATTTACAATGATACACTGACGCCAGCTATAGTCCTCTCTATTTCCAATGATACACTGGTTGTCAGCTATAGTCCTCTCTATTTCCAATGATCCACTGGTTGTCAGCTATAGTCCTCTCTATTTTCAATGATATACTGGTTGTCAGCTATAGTCGTCTAAATTTCCAATGATCCACTGGTTGTCAGCTATAGTCCTCTCTATTTCCAATGATACACTGGTTGTCAGCTATAGTCCTCTCTATTTCCAATGATCCACTGGTTGTCAGCTATAGTCCTCTCTATTTTCAATGATATACTGGTTGTCAGGTATAGTCGTCTAAATTTCCAATGATCCACTGGTTGTCAGCTATAGTCCTCTCTATTTCCAATGATACACTGACGCCAGCTATAGTCCTCTCTATTTCCAATGATACACTGGTTGTCAGCTATAGTCCTCTCTATTTCCAATGATCCACTGGTTGTCAGCTATAGTCCTCTCTATTTTCAATGATATACTGGTTGTCAGCTATAGTCCTCTCTATTTCCAATGATACACTGGTTGTCAGCTATAGTCCTCTCTATTTCCAATGATACACTGGTTGTCAGCTATAGCCCTCTCTATTTCCAATGATACACTGGTTGTCAGCTATAGTCCTCTCTATTTCCAATGATACACTGGTTGTCAGCTATAGTCCTCTCTATTTCCAATGATATACTAGTTGTCAGAAATAGTCCTCTCTATTTCCAATGATACACTGGTCTTCAGCTATAGTCGTCTCTATTTCCAAAGATACACTGGTTGTCAGCTATAGTCCTCTCTATTTCCAATGATACACTGGTCGTCAGCTATAGTCGTCTTTATTTCCAATGATACACTGGTTGTCAGCTATAGTCCTCTCTATTTCCAATGATACACTAGTTGTCAGCTATAGTCCTCTCTATTTCCAATGATACACTGGTTGTCAGCTATAGTCGTCTCTATTTCCAATGATACACTGGTTGTCAGCTATAGTCGTCTCTATTTCCAATGATACACTGGTTGTCAGGTATACTCCCCTCTATTTTCAATGATACACTGGTTGTCAGCTATAGTCCTCTCTATTTCCAATGATACACTGGTTGTCAGGTATAATCCTCTCTATTTCCAATGATACACTGGTTGTCAGCTATAGTCGTCTCTATTTCCAATGATACTCTATTGTCAGCTATAGTCCTCTCTATTTCCAATGATACACTGGTCGTCAGCTATAGTCCTCTTTATTTCCAATGATACACTGGTTGTTAGCTATAGTCATCGCTATTTACAATGATAGACTGACGCCAGCTATAGTCCTCTCTATTTCCAATGATACACTGGTTGTCAGCTATAGTCCTCTCTATTTCCAATGATCCACTGGTTGTCAGCTATAGTCCTCTCTATTTCCAATGATATACTGGTTATCAGAAATAGTCCTCTCTATTTCCAATGATACACTGGTCGTCAGCTATAGTCGTCTCTATTTCCAAAGATACACTGGTTGTCAGCTATAGTCCTCTCGATTTCCAATGATACACTGGTTGTCAGCTATAGTCCTCTCTATTTTCAATGATATACTGGTTGTCAGCTATAGTCCTCTCTATTTCCAATGATACACTGGTTGTCAGCTATAGTGCTCTCTATTTTCAATGATATACTGGTCGTCAGCTATAGTCCTCTCTATTTCCAATGATACACTGGTTGTCAGCTATAGTCTTCTCTATTTCCAATGGTACTCTGGTTGTCAGCTATAGTCCTCTCTATTTCCAATGATACACTGGTTGTCAGCTATAGTCCTCTCTATTTTGAATGATATACTGGTTGTCAGCTATAGTCCTCTCTATTTCCAATGATACACTGGTTGTCAGCTATAGTCCTCTCTATTTTGAATGATATACTGGTTGTCAGCTATAGTGCTCTCTATTTCCAATGATACACTGGTTGTCAGCTATAGTCCTGTCTATTTCCAATGATACACTGGTTGTCAGCTATAGTCCTCTCTATTTCCAATGATCCACTGGTTGTCAGCTATAGTCCTCTCTATTTTTAATGATATACTGGTTGTCAGCTATAGTCGTCTAAATTTCCAATGATACACTGGTCTTCAGCTATAGTCGTCTCTATTTACAATGATACACTGGTCGTCAGCTATAGTCCTCTCTATTTCCAATGATACACTGGTTGTCAGCTATAGTCCTCTCGATTTCCAATGATACACTGGTTGTCAGCTATAGTCCTCTCTATTTTCAATGATATACTGGTTGTCAGCTATAGTCCTCTCTATTTCCAATGATACACTGGTTGTCAGCTATAGTGCTCTCTATTTTCAATGATATACTGGTCGTCAGCTATAGTCCTCTCTATTTCCAATGATACACTGGTTGTCAGCTATAGTCTTCTCTATTTCCAATGATACTCTGGTTGTCAGCTATAGTCCTCTCTATTTCCAATGATACACTGGTTGTCAGCTATAGTCCTCTCTATTTTGAATGATATACTGGTTGTCAGCTATAGTCCTCTCTATTTCCAATGATACACTGGTTGTCAGCTATAGTCCTCTCTATTTCCAATGATACACTGGTTGTCAGCTATAGTCCTCTCTATTTCCAATGATCCACTGGTTGTCAGCTATAGTCCTCTCTATTTTTAATGATATACTGGTTGTCAGCTATAGTCGTCTAAATTTCCAATGATACACTGGTCTTCAGCTATAGTCGTCTCTATTTCCAATGATACACTGGTCGTCAGCTATAGTCCTCTCTATTTCCAATGATACACTGGTTGTCAGCTATAGTCATCTCTATTTCCAATGATACACTGGTTGTCAGCTATAGTCCTCTCTATTTTCAATGATATACTGGTTGTCAGCTATAGTCCTCTCTATTTTCAATGATATACTGGTTGTCAGCTATAGTCCTCTCTATTTCCAATGATACACTGGTTGTCAGCTATAGTCCTCTCTATTTCCAATGATACATTGGTTGTCAGAAATAGTCCTCTCTATTTCCAATGATACACTGGTTGCCAGCTATAGCGTCTCTATTTCCAATGATACACTGGTTGTCAGCTATAGTCGTCTCTATTTCCAATTATACACTGGTTGTCAGCTATAGTCCTCTCTATTTCCAATGATACACTGGTTGTCAGCTATAGTCCTCTCTATTTCCAATGATACACTGGTTGTCAGCTATAGTCCTCTCTATTTCCAATGATACACTGGTTGTCAGCTATAGTCCTCTCTATTTCCAATGATATACTAGTTGTCAGAAATAGTCCTCTCTATTTCCAATGATACACTGGTCGTCAGCTATAGTCGTCTCTATTTCCAAAGATACACTGGTTGTCAGCTATAGTCCTCTCTATTTCCAATGATACACTGGTCGTCAGCTATAGTCGTCTCTATTTCCAATGATACACTGGTTGTCAGCTATAGTCCTCTCTATTTCCAATGATACACTGGTTGTCAGCTATAGTCCTCTCTATTTTCAATGATACACTGGTTGTCAGCTATAGTCGTCTCTATTTCCAATGATACACTGGTTGTCAGCTATAGTCGTCTCTATTTCCAATGATACACTGGTTGTCAGGTATACTCCCTCTATTTTCAATGATACACTGGTTGTCAGCTATAGTCCTCTCTATTTCCAGTATACACTGGTTGTCAGGTATAATCCTCTCTATTTTCAATGATACACTGGTTGTCAGCTATAGTCGTCTCTATTTCCAATGATACTCTATTGTCAGCTATAGTCCTCTCTATTTCCAATGATACACTGGTCGTCAGCTATAGTCCTCTTTATTTTCAATGATACACTGGTTGTTAGCTATAGTCATCGCTATTTACAATGATACACTGACGCCAGCTATAGTCCTCTCTATTTCCAATGATACACTGGTTGTCAGCTATAGTCCTCTCTATTTCCAATGATCCACTGGTTGTCAGCTATAGTCCTCTCTATTTCCAATGATATACTGGTTATCAGAAATAGTCCTCTCTATTTCCAATGATACACTGGTCGTCAGCTATAGTCGTCTCTATTTCCAAAGATACACTGTTTGTCAGCTATAGTCGTCTCTATTTCCAATGATACACTGGTCGTCAGCTATAGTCGTCTCTATTTCCAATGATACACTGGTTGTCAGCTATAGTCCTCTCTATTTCTAATGATATACTGGTTGTCAGCTATAGTCATCTCTATTTCCAATGATACACTGGTTGTCAGCTATAGTCGTCTCTATTTCCAATGATACACTGGTTGTCAGCTATAGTCCTCTCTATTTCCAATGATACACTGGTCGTCAGCTATAGTCCTCTCTATTGCCAATGATACACTGGTTGTCAGCTATAGTCCTCTCTATTTCCAATCATACACTGGTTGTCAGAAATAGTCCTCTCTATTTCCAATGATACACTGGTTGTCAGCTATAGTCCTCTCTATTTTCAATGATATACTGGTTGTCAGCTATAGTCGTCTCTATTTCCAATGATACACTGGTTGTCAGCTATAGTCCTCTCTATTTCCAATAAAACACTGGTTGTCAGAAATAGTCCTCTCTATTTCCAATTATACACTGCTCGTCAGGTATAGTCCTCTCTATTTCCAATGATACACTGGTTGTCAGCTATAGTCCTCTCTATTTTCAATGATATACTGGTTGTCAGCTATAGTCGTCTCTATTTCCAATGATACACTGGTTGTCAGCTATAGTCCTCTCTATTTCCAATGATACACTGGTCGTCAGCTATAGTCCTCTCTATTTCCAATGATACACTGGTTGTCAGCTATAGTCCTCTCTATTTCCAATGATACACTGGTTGTCAGCTATAGTCCTCTCTATTTCCAATGATACACTGGTTATCAGCTATAGTCCTCTCTATTTTCAATGATATACTGGTTGTCAGCTATAGTCCTCTCTATTTCCAATGATACACTGGTTGTCAGCTATAATCCTCTCTATTTCCAATGATACACTGGTTGTCAGAAATAGTCCTCTCTATTTCCAATTATACACTGGTTGTCAGCTATAGTCCTCTCTATTTCCAATGATACACTGGTCGTAAGCTATAGTCATCTCTATTTCCAATGATACACTGGTTGTCAGCTATAGTCCTCTCTATTTTCAATGATATACTGGTTGTCAGCTATAGTCCTCTCTATTTTCAATGATATACTGGTTGTCAGCTATAGTCCTCTCTATTTCCAATGATACACTGGTTGTCAGCTATGGTCCTCTCTATTTCCAATGATACACTGGTTGTCAGAAATAGTCCTCTCTATTTCCAATGATACACTGGTTGCCAGCTATAGTCGTCTCTATTTCCAATGATACACTGGTTGTCAGCTATAGTCGTCTCTTTTTCCAATTATACACTGGTTGTCAGCTATAGTCCTCTCTATTTCCAATGATACACTGGTTGTCAGCTATAGTCCTCTCTATTTGCAACGATACACTGGTTGTCAGCTATAGTCCTCTCTATTTGCAATGATACACTGGTTGTCAGCTATAGTCCTCTCTATTTCCAATGATATACTGGTTGTCAGAAATAGTCCTCTCTATTTCCAATGATACACTGGTCGTCAGCTATAGTCGTCTCTATTTCCAAAGATACACTGGTTGTCAGCTATAGTCCTCTCTATTTCCAATGATACACTGGTTGTCAGCTATAGTCGTCTCTATTTCCAATGATACACTGGTTGTCAGCTATAGTCGTCTCTATTTCCAATGATACACTGGTTGTCAGGTATAGTCCCCTCTATTTTCAATGATACACTGGTTGTCAGCTATAGTCCTCTCTATTTCCAATGATACACTGGTTGTCAGGTATAATCCTCTCTATTTTCAATGATACACTGGTTGTCAGCTATAGTCGTCTCTATTTCCAATGATACTCTATTGTCAGCTATAGTCCTCTCTATTTCCAATGATACACTGGTCGTCAGCTATAGTCCTCTTTATTTCCAATGATACACTGGTTGTTAGCTATAGTCATCGCTATTTACAATGATACACTGACGCCAGCTATAGTCCTCTCTATTTCCAATGATTCACTGGTTGTCAGCTATAGTCGTCTCTATTTCCAAAGATACACTGGTTGTCAGCTATAGTCGTCTCTATTTCCAATGATACACTGGTTGTCAGCTATAGTCGTCTCTATTTCCAATGATACACTGGTTGTCAGCTATAGTCGTCTCTATTTCCAATGATACACTGGTTGTCAGGTATAGTCGTCTCTATTTCCAATGATACACTGGTTGTCAGGTATAGTTCCCTCTATTTTCAATGATACACTGGTTGTCAGCTATAGTCGTCTCTATTTCCAATGATACACTGGTTGTCAGGTATAATCCTCTCTATTTTCAATGATACACTGGTTGTCAGCTATAGTCGTCTCTATTTCCAATGATACTCTACAGTGGCGGCAACAAAAAAAGTGACATGTGACAATTCGGGGAAAATGAAACAGAAAAATGTAACTTACATATTTTATTATGAATATTTCATGAAAGTTAATACTTGGTCATGTTGCCCTTGCACTTGATGACCATTCTGAGTCGATTGGGCATTGATTCAGCGAGGTTTGCGAAGTAGGTGGGGTCGATCGTAACACAGATCTTCTTCAGTGATTCTATCAGGTCCTTGATGCTGCCGGATGCTGTCTCTTGAACTTTGGATTTCATCAGATTCCAAGCATTCTCAATAGGATTTAGGTCCGGGGAATTACCAGGCCACTCCAAAACACTAATATTATTATCATTGAAGAACCTTTTTACTAACTGGGACCTGTGAGCAGGGGCACCATCATGCATGAAAAATTCACACCGATGAATTTCCCAAAATGGCAGCATGTGCTGCTTCAAAACTTCGAGATAGTTAGTCCCCCTCATGGTTACATTCTTGGGAAGGAAGTACAGACCTCCTCTGCCCTTGTTTCCACTAAAGGCACCCCACACCATCACACTATCAGGGTGCTTCACAGTTTTCACGGTATATTTTGGGTCATACCGAGACACATTGCTGGGACGACGCACGATCTTTGACTCTCCTCTGACCAGCCTAAAGGTGCTCTCATCACTGAACATCACCTTCTTCCAATGGGCAGCTGTCCAATGTTTATAGGTCTTGCAAAAATTGAGCCTTTTCATCTTCATAGCCTTGGTAAGAAGTGGCTTCTTGGCAGCGCGGCGAGCCGGTAGGCCTAAGTCCTTCTGTAAGCGATGACGGATGGTCCTGAGGGCGACGTTCTGGAGAAGGTCTGGGTGTTTTTTCTTGATTGAAGCGGAGGTTACAGAAGGGTCTGACATCACTTCACGCCTTAGGATATTATCAGTCCTTGGAGATGTCTTCCTAGCTGCACCAGTGCCCTCCTTCCTCTTTGGTATGGTACCTGGTGGCAATAACTCAGCTGCCCGTTTTAGGCGATAAATCGTATTTCTTGAGGTTCCTAAATCTGCTGCTACATCAATAAAAGACTTTCCCTGCTCTAATAGGGTCAGGGCACGGCTTTTCTCTGTCATAGAAAGCTTTTTCCGCCCCATTGTATCCACTTGCACAGAAGTTATAGCACGTCAAATGTAGGCACGAATGCAAGAAATCAGCACGCTGGAGCGTTGTACACCAAAACCTCACTGTACGAGCTCAAACGAGACAGTGAGTTCCAATAAAGCGCAGTTCTGTTGTCTTAGCTCAGGAGAGTCATCCACTCGTGGCATAAGCCCCGCCCCTTTTCATTGGCTTGTTGGCAAGTAAAATCGTGAAAGCGATTTTATGTATCGATTTCTATTGCCAATATTCAATGTCACTTTTTTTGTTGCCGCCACTGTATTGTCAGCTATAGTCCTCTCTATTTCCAATGATACACTGGTTGTCAGCTATAGTCCTCTCTATTTCCAATGATACACTGGTTTTTAGCTATAGTCATCGCTATTTACAATGATACACTGACGCCAGCTATAGTCCTCTCTATTTCCAATGATACACTGGTTGTCAGCTATAGTCCTCTCTATTTTCAATGATACACTGGTTGTCAGCTATAGTCGTCTCTATTTCCAATGATACACTGGTTGTCAGCTATAGTCGTCTCTATTTCCAATGATACACTGGTTGTCAGGTATACTCCCTCTATTTTCAATGATACACTGGTTGTCAGCTATAGTCCTCTCTATTTCCAGTATACACTGGTTGTCAGGTATAATCCTCTCTATTTTCAATGATACACTGGTTGTCAGCTATAGTCGTCTCTATTTCCAATGATACTCTATTGTCAGCTATAGTCGTCTCTATTTCCAATGATACACTGGTCGTCAGCTATAGTCCTCTTTATTTTCAATGATACACTGGTTGTTAGCTATAGTCATCGCTATTTACAATGATACACTGACGCCAGCTATAGTCCTCTCTATTTCCAATGATACACTGGTTGTCAGCTATAGTCCTCTCTATTTCCAATGATCCACTGGTTGTCAGCTATAGTCCTCTCTATTTCCAATGATATACTGGTTATCAGAAATAGTCCTCTCTATTTCCAATGATACACTGGTCGTCAGCTATAGTCGTCTCTATTTCCAAAGATACACTGGTTGTCAGCTATAGTCGTCTCTATTTCCAATGATACACTGGTCGTCAGCTATAGTCGTCTCTATTTCCAATGATACACTGGTTGTCAGCTATAGTCCTCTCTATTTCTAATGATATACTGGTTGTCAGCTATAGTCGTCTCTATTTCCAATGATACACTGGTTGTCAGCTATAGTCGTCTCTATTTCCAATGATACACTGGTTGTCAGCTATAGTCCTCTCTATTTCCAATGATACACTGGTCGTCAGCTATAGTCCTCTCTATTGCCAATGATACACTGGTTGTCAGCTATAGTCCTCTCTATTTCCAATGATACACTGGTTGTCAGAAATAGTCCTCTCTATTTCCAATGATACACTGGTTGTCAGCTATAGTCCTCTCTATTTTCAATGATATACTGGTTGTCAGCTATAGTCGTCTCTATTTCCAATGATACACTGGTTGTCAGCTATAGTCCTCTCTATTTCCAATAAAACACTGGTTGTCAGAAATAGTCCTCTCTATTTCCAATTATACACTGCTCGTCAGCTATAGTCCTCTCTATTTCCAATGATACACTGGTTGTCAGCTATAGTCCTCTCTATTTTCAATGATATACTGGTTGTCAGCTATAGTCGTCTCTATTTCCAATGATACACTGGTTGTCAGCTATAGTCCTCTCTATTTCCAATGATACACTGGTCGTCAGCTATAGTCCTCTCTATTTCCAATGATACACTGGTTGTCAGCTATAGTCCTCTCTATTTCCAATGATACACTGGTTGTCAGCTATAGTCCTCTCTATTTCCAATGATACACTGGTTGTCAGCTATAGTCCTCTCTATTTTCAATGATATACTGGTTGTCAGCTATAGTCCTCTCTATTTCCAATGATACACTGGTTGTCAGCTATAATCCTCTCTATTTCCAATGATACACTGGTTGTCAGAAATAGTCCTCTCTATTTCCAATTATACACTGGTTGTCAGCTATAGTCCTCTCTATTTCCAATGATACACTGGTCGTAAGCTATAGTCATCTCTATTTCCAATGATACACTGGTTGTCAGCTATAGTCCTCTCTATTTTCAATGATATACTGGTTGTCAGCTATAATCCTCTCTATTTTCAATGATATACTGGTTGTCAGCTATAGTCCTCTCTATTTCCAATGATACACTGGTTGTCAGCTATAGTCCTCTCTATTTCCAATGATACACTGGTTGTCAGAAATAGTCCTCTCTATTTCCAATGATACACTGGTTGCCAGCTATAGTCGTCTCTATTTCCAATTATACACTGGTTGTCAGCTATAGTCGTCTCTTTTTCCAATTATACACTGGTTGTCAGCTATAGTCCTCTCTATTTCCAATGATACACTGGTTGTCAGCTATAGTCCTCTCTATTTGCAATGATACACTGGTTGTCAGCTATAGTCCTCTCTATTTGCAATGATACACTGGTTGTCAGCTATAGTCCTCTCTATTTCCAATGATATACTGGTTGTCAGAAATAGTCCTCTCTATTTCCAATGATACACTGGTCGTCAGCTATAGTCGTCTCTATTTCCAAAGATACACTGGTTGTCAGCTATAGTCCTCTCTATTTCCAATGATACACTGGTTGTCAGCTATAGTCGTCTCTATTTCCAATGATACACTGGTTGTCAGCTATAGTCCTCTCTATTTCCAATGATACACTGGTTGTCAGCTATAGTCGTCTCTATTTCCAATGATGCACTGGTTGTCAGCTATAGTCGTCTCTATTTCCAATGATACACTGATTGTCAGCTATAGTCGTCTCTATTTCCAATGATACACTGGTTGTCAGGTATAGTCCCCTCTATTTTAAATGATACACTGGTTGTCAGCTATAGTCCTCTCTATTTCCAATGATACACTGGTTGTCAGGTATAATCCTCTCTATTTTCAATGATACACTGGTTGTCAGCTATAGTCGTCTCTATTTCCAATGATACTCTATTGTCAGCTATAGTCCTCCCTATTTCCAATGATACACTGGTCGTCAGCTATAGTCCTCTTTATTTCCAATGATACACTGGTTGTTAGCTATAGTCATCGCTATTTACAATGATACACTGACGCCAGCTATAGTCCTCTCTATTTCCAATGATTCACTGGTTGTCAGCTATAGTCGTCTCTATTTCCAAAGATACACTGGTTGTCAGATAGAGTCGTCTCTATTTCCAATGATACACTGGTTGTCAGCTATAGTCGTCTCTATTTCCAATGATACACTGGTTGTCAGCTATAGTCGTCTCTATTTCCAATGATACACTGGTTGTCAGGTATAGTCGTCTCTATTTCCAATGATACACTGGTTGTCAGGTATAGTTCCCTCTATTTTCAATGATACACTGGTTGTCAGCTATAGTCGTCTCTATTTCCAATGATACACTGATTGTCAGGTATAATCCTCTCTATTTTCAATGATACACTGGTTGTCAGCTATAGTCGTCTCTATTTCCAATGATACTCTATTGTCAGCTATAGTCCTCTCTATTTCCAATGATACACTGGTTGTCAGCTATAGTCCTCTCTATTTCCAATGATACACTGGTTTTTAGCTATAGTCATCGCTATTTACAATGATACACTGACGCCAGCTATAGTCCTCTCTATTTCCAATGATACACTGGTTGTCAGCTATAGTCCTCTCTATTTCCAATGATCCACTGGTTGTCAGCTATAGTCCTCTCTATTTTCAATGATATACTGGTTGTCAGCTATAGTCGTCTAAATTTCCAATGATCCACTGGTTGTCAGGTATAGTCCTCTCTATTTCCAATGATACACTGGTCGTCAGCTATAGTCGTCTCTATTTTCAATGATACACTGGTTGTCAGCTATAGTCCTCTCTATTTCCAATGATACACTGGTTGTCAGCTATAGTCCTCTCTATTTTCAATGATACACTGGTTGTCAGCTATAGTCGTCTCTATTTCCAATGATACACTGGTTGTCAGCTATAGTCGTCTCTATTTCCAATGATACACTGGTTGTCAGGTATACTCCCTCTATTTTCAATGATACACTGGTTGTCAGCTATAGTCCTCTCTATTTCCAGTATACACTGGTTGTCAGGTATAATCCTCTCTATTTTCAATGATACACTGGTTGTCAGCTATAGTCGTCTCTATTTCCAATGATACTCTATTGTCAGCTATAGTCGTCTCTATTTCCAATGATACACTGGTCGTCAGCTATAGTCATCTTTATTTTCAATGATACACTGGTTGTTAGCTATAGTCATCGCTATTTACAATGATACACTGACGCCAGCTATAGTCCTCTCTATTTCCAATGATACACTGGTTGTCAGCTATAGTCCTCTCTATTTCCAATGATCCACTGGTTGTCAGCTATAGTCCTCTCTATTTCCAATGATATACTGGTTATCAGAAATAGTCCTCTCTATTTCCAATGATACACTGGTCGTCAGCTATAGTCGTCTCTATTTCCAAAGATACACTGGTTGTCAGCTATAGTCGTCTCTATTTCCAATGATACACTGGTCGTCAGCTATAGTCGTCTCTATTTCCAATGATACACTGGTTGTCAGCTATAGTCCTCTCTATTTCTAATGATATACTGGTTGTCAGCTATAGTCGTCTCTATTTCCAATGATACACTGGTTGTCAGCTATAGTCGTCTCTATTTCCAATGATACACTGGTTGTCAGCTATAGTCCTCTCTATTTCCAATGATACACTGGTCGTCAGCTATAGTCCTCTCTATTGCCAATGATACACTGGTTGTCAGCTATAGTCCTCTCTATTTCCAATGATACACTGGTTGTCAGAAATAGTCCTCTCTATTTCCAATGATACACTGGTTGTCAGCTATAGTCCTCTCTATTTTCAATGATATACTGGTTGTCAGCTATAGTCGTCTCTATTTCCAATGATACACTGGTTGTCAGCTATAGTCCTCTCTATTTCCAATAAAACACTGGTTGTCAGAAATAGTCCTCTCTATTTCCAATTATACACTGCTCGTCAGCTATAGTCCTCTCTATTTCCAATGATACACTGGTTGTCAGCTATAGTCCTCTCTATTTTCAATGATATACTGGTTGTCAGCTATAGTCGTCTCTATTTCCAATGATACACTGGTTGTCAGCTATAGTCCTCTCTATTTCCAATGATACACTGGTCGTCAGCTATAGTCCTCTCTATTTCCAATGATACACTGGTTGTCAGCTATAGTCCTCTCTATTTCCAATGATACACTGGTTGTCAGCTATAGTCCTCTCTATTTCCAATGATACACTGGTTGTCAGCTATAGTCCTCTCTATTTTCAATGATATACTGGTTGTCAGCTATAGTCCTCTCTATTTCCAATGATACACTGGTTGTCAGCTATAATCCTCTCTATTTCCAATGATACACTGGTTGTCAGAAATAGTCCTCTCTATTTCCAATTATACACTGGTTGTCAGCTATAGTCCTCTCTATTTCCAATGATACACTGGTCGTAAGCTATAGTCATCTCTATTTCCAATGATACACTGGTTGTCAGCTATAGTCCTCTCTATTTTCAATGATATACTGGTTGTCAGCTATTATCCTCTCTATTTTCAATGATATACTGGTTGTCAGCTATAGTCCTCTCTATTTCCAATGATACACTGGTTGTCAGCTATAATCCTCTCTATTTCCAATGATACACTGGTTGTCAGAAATAGTCCTCTCTATTTCCAATGATACACTGGTTGCCAGCTATAGTCGTCTCTATTTCCAATTATACACTGGTTGTCAGCTATAGTCGTCTCTTTTTCCAATTATACACTGGTTGTCAGCTATAGTCCTCTCTATTTCCAATGATACACTGGTTGTCAGCTATAGTCCTCTCTATTTGCAATGATACACTGGTTGTCAGCTATAGTCCTCTCTATTTGCAATGATACACTGGTTGTCAGCTATAGTCCTCTCTATTTCCAATGATATACTGGTTGTCAGAAATAGTCCTCTCTATTTCCAATGATACACTGGTCGTCAGCTATAGTCGTCTCTATTTCCAAAGATACACTGGTTGTCAGCTATAGTCCTCTCTATTTCCAATGATACACTGGTTGTCAGCTATAGTCGTCTCTATTTCCAATGATACACTGGTTGTCAGCTATAGTCCTCTCTATTTCCAATGATACACTGGTTGTCAGCTATAGTCGTCTCTATTTCCAATGATGCACTGGTTGTCAGCTATAGTCGTCTCTATTTCCAATGATACACTGGTTGTCAGCTATAGTCGTCTCTATTTCCAATGATACACTGGTTGTCAGGTATAGTCCCCTCTATTTTCAATGATACACTGGTTGTCAGCTATAGTCCTCTCTATTTCCAATGATACACTGGTTGTCAGGTATAATCCTCTCTATTTTCAATGATACACTGGTTGTCAGCTATAGTCGTCTCTATTTCCAATGATACTCTATTGTCAGCTATAGTCCTCTCTATTTCCAATGATACACTGGTCGACAGCTATAGTCCTCTTTATTTCCAATGATACACTGGTTGTTAGCTATAGTCATCGCTATTTACAATGATACACTGACGCCAGCTATAGTCCTCTCTATTTCCAATGATTCACTGGTTGTCAGCTATAGTCGTCTCTATTTCCAAAGATACACTGGTTGTCAGCTATAGTCGTCTCTATTTCCAATGATACACTGGTCGTCAGCTATAGTCGTCTCTATTTCCAATGATACACTGGTTGTCAGCTATAGTCCTCTCTATTTCCAATGATACACTGGTTGTCAGCTATAGTCGTCTCTATTTCCAATGATACACTGGTTGTCAGCTATAGTCGTCTCTATTTCCAATGATACACTGGTTGTCAGGTATAGTCGTCTCTATTTCCAATGATACACTGGTTGTCAGGTATAGTCCCCTCTATTTTCAATGATACACTGGTTGTCAGCTATAGTCGTCTCTATTTCCAATGATACACTGGTTGTCAGGTATAATCCTCTCTATTTTCAATGATACACTGGTTGTCAGCTATAGTCTCTATTTCCAATGATACTCTATTGTCAGCTATAGTCCTCTCTATTTCCAATGATACACTGGTCGTCAGCTATAGTCCTCTCTATTTCCAATGATACACTGGTTGTTAGCTATAGTCATCGCTATTTACAATGATACACTGACGCCAGCTATAGTCCTCTCTATTTCCAATGATACACTGGTTGTCAGCTATAGTCCTCTCTATTTCCAATGATCCACTGGTTGTCAGCTATAGTCCTCTCTATTTTCAATGATATACTGGTTGTCAGCTATAGTCGTCTAAATTTCCAATGATCCACTGGTTGTCAGCTATAGTCCTCTCTATTTCCAATGATACACTGGTTGTCAGCTATAGTCCTCTCTATTTCCAATGATCCACTGGTTGTCAGCTATAGTCCTCTCTATTTTCAATGATATACTGGTTGTCAGGTATAGTCGTCTAAATTTCCAATGATCCACTGGTTGTCAGCTATAGTCCTCTCTATTTCCAATGATACACTGACGCCAGCTATAGTCGTCTCTATTTCCAATGATACACTGGTTGTCAGCTATAGTCCTCTCTATTTCCAATGATCCACTGGTTGTCAGCTATAGTCCTCTCTATTTTCAATGATATACTGGTTGTCAGCTATAGTCGTCTAAATTTCCAATGATCCACTGGTTGTCAGCTATAGTCCTCTCTATTTCCAATGATACACTGGTTGTCAGCTATAGTCCTCTCTATTTCCAATGATATACTAGTTGTCAGAAATAGTCCTCTCTATTTCCAATGATACACTGGTCTTCAGCTATAGTCGTCTCTATTTCCAAAGATACACTGGTTGTCAGCTATAGTCCTCTCTATTTCCAATGATACACTGGTCGTCAGCTATAGTCGTCTTTATTTCCAATGATACACTGGTTGTCAGCTATAGTCCTCTCTATTTCCAATGATACACTAGTTGTCAGCTATAGTCCTCTCTATTTCCAATGATACACTGGTTGTCAGCTATAGTCGTCTCTATTTCCAATGATACAATGGTTGTCAGCTATAGTCGTCTCTATTTCCAATGATACACTGGTTGTCAGGTATACTCCCCTCTATTTTCAATGATACACTGGTTGTCAGCTATAGTCCTCTCTATTTCCAATGATACACTGGTTGTCAGGTATAATCCTCTCTATTTCCAATGATACACTGGTTGTCAGCTATAGTCGTCTCTATTTCCAATAATACTCTATTGTCAGCTATAGTCCTCTCTATTTCCAATGATACACTGGTCGTCAGCTATAGTCCTCTTTATTTCCAATGATACACTGGTTGTTAGCTATAGTCATCGCTATTTACAATGATAGACTGACGCCAGCTATAGTCCTCTCTATTTCCAATGATACACTGGTTGTCAGCTATAGTCCTCTCTATTTCCAATGATCCACTGGTTGTCAGCTATAGTCCTCTCTATTTCCAATGATATACTGGTTATCAGAAATAGTCCTCTCTATTTCCAATGATACACTGGTCGTCAGCTATAGTCGTCTCTATTTCCAAAGATACACTGGTTGTCAGCTATAGTCCTCTCGATTTCCAATGATACACTGGTTGTCAGCTATAGTCCTCTCTATTTTCAATGATATACTGGTTGTCAGCTATAGTCCTCTCTATTTCCAATGATACACTGGTTGTCAGCTATAGTGCTCTCTATTTTCAATGATATACTGGTCGTCAGCTATAGTCCTCTCTATTTCCAATGATACACTGGTTGTCAGCTATAGTCTTCTCTATTTCCAATGATACTCTGGTTGTCAGCTATAGTCCTCTCTATTTCCAATGATACACTGGTTGTCAGCTATAGTCCTCTCTATTTTGAATGATATACTGGTTGTCAGCTATAGTCCTCTCTATTTCCAATGATACACTGGTTGTCAGCTATAGTCCTCTCTATTTCCAATGATACACTGGTTGTCAGCTATAGTCCTCTCTATTTCCAATGATCCACTGGTTGTCAGCTATAGTCCTCTCTATTTTTAATGATATACTGGTTGTCAGCTATAGTCGTCTAAATTTCCAATGATACACTGGTCTTCAGCTATAGTCGTCTCTATTTCCAATGATACACTGGTCGTCAGCTATAGTCCTCTCTATTTCCAATGATACACTGGTCGTAAGCTATAGTCATCTCTATTTCCAATGATACACTGGTTGTCAGCTATAGTCCTCTCTATTTTCAATGATATACTGGTTGTCAGCTATAGTCCTCTCTATTTTCAATGATATACTGGTTGTCAGCTATAGTCCTCTCTATTTCCAATGATACACTGGTTGTCAGCTATAGTCCTCTCTATTTCCAATGATACATTGGTTGTCAGAAATAGTCCTCTCTTTTTCCAATGATACACTGGTTGCCAGCTATAGCGTCTCTATTTCCAATGATACACTGGTTGCCAGCTATAGCGTCTCTATTTCCAATGATACACTGGTTGTCAGCTATAGTCGTCTCTATTTCCAATTATACACTGGTTGTCAGCTATAGTCCTCTCTATTTCCAATGATACACTGGTTGTCAGCTATAGTCCTCTCTATTTCCAATGATACACTGGTTGTCAGCTATAGTCCTCTCTATTTCCAATGATACACTGGTTGTCAGCTATAGTCCTCTCAATTTCCAATGATATACTAGTTGTCAGAAATAGTCCTCTCTATTTCCAATGATACACTGGTCGTCAGCTATAGTCGTCTCTATTTCCAAAGATACACTGGTTGTCAGCTATAGTCCTCTCTATTTCCAATGATACACTGGTCGTCAGCTATAGTCGTCTCTATTTCCAATGATACACTGGTTGTCAGCTATAGTCCTCTCTATTTCCAATGATACACTGGTTGTCAGCTATAGTCCTCTCTATTTTCAATGATACACTGGTTGTCAGCTATAGTCGTCTCTATTTCCAATGATACACTGGTTGTCAGCTATAGTCGTCTCTATTTCCAATGATACACTGGGTGTCAGGTATACTCCCTCTATTTTCAATGATACACTGGTTGTCAGCTATAGTCCTCTCTATTTCCAGTATACACTGGTTGTCAGGTATAATCCTCTCTATTTTCAATGATACACTGGTTGTCAGCTATAGTCGTCTCTATTTCCAATGATACTCTATTGTCAGCTATAGTCCTCTCTATTTCCAATGATACACTGGTCGTCAGCTATAGTCCTCTTTATTTTCAATGATACACTGGTTGTTAGCTATAGTCATCGCTATTTACAATGATACACTGACGCCAGCTATAGTCCTCTCTATTTCCAATGATACACTGGTTGTCAGCTATAGTCCTCTCTATTTCCAATGATCCACTGGTTGTCAGCTATAGTCCTCTCTATTTCCAATGATATACTGGTTATCAGAAATAGTCCTCTCTATTTCCAATGATACACTGGTCGTCAGCTATAGTCGTCTCTATTTCCAAAGATACACTGGTTGTCAGCTATAGTCGTCTCTATTTCCAATGATACACTGGTCGTCAGCTATAGTCGTCTCTATTTCCAATGATACACTGGTTGTCAGCTATAGTCCTCTCTATTTCTAATGATATACTGGTTGTCAGCTATAGTCGTCTCTATTTCCAATGATACACTGGTTGTCAGCTATAGTCGTCTCTATTTCCAATGATACACTGGTTGTCAGCTATAGTCCTCTCTATTTCCAATGATACACTGGTCGTCAGCTATAGTCCTCTCTATTGCCAATGATACACTGGTTGTCAGCTATAGTCCTCTCTATTTCCAATGATACACTAGTTGTCAGAAATAGTCCTCTCTATTTCCAATGATACACTGGTTTTCAGCTATAGTCCTCTCTATTTTCAATGATATACTGGTTGTCAGCTATAGTCGTCTCTATTTCCAATGATACACTGGTTGTCAGCTATAGTCCTCTCTATTTCCAATAAAACACTGGTTGTCAGAAATAGTCCTCTCTATTTCCAATTATACACTGCTCGTCAGCTATAGTCCTCTCTATTTCCAATGATACACTGGTTGTCAGCTATAGTCCTCTCTATTTTCAATGATATACTGGTTGTCAGCTATAGTCGTCTCTATTTCCAATGATACACTGGTTGTCAGCTATAGTCCTCTCTATTTCCAATGATACACTGGTCGTCAGCTATAGTCCTCTCTATTTCCAATGATACACTGGTTGTCAGCTATAGTCCTCTCTATTTCCAATGATACACTGGTTGTCAGCTATAGTCCTCTCTATTTCCAATGATACACTGGTTGTCAGCTATAGTCCTCTCTATTTTCAATGATATACTGGTTGTCAGCTATAGTCCTCTCTATTTCCAATGATACACTGGTTGTCAGCTATAATCCTCTCTATTTCCAATGATACACTGGTTGTCAGAAATAGTCCTCTCTATTTCCAATTATACACTGGTTGTCAGCTATAGTCCTCTCTATTTCCAATGATACACTGGTCGTAAGCTATAGTCATCTCTATTTCCAATGATACACTGGTTGTCAGCTATAGTCCTCTCTATTTTCAATGATATACTGGTTGTCAGCTATAGTCCTCTCTATTTTCAATGATATACTGGTTGTCAGCTATAGTCCTCTCTATTTCCAATGATACACTGGTTGTCAGCTATAGTCCTCTCTATTTCCAATGATACACTGGTTGTCAGAAATAGTCCTCTCTATTTCCAATGATACACTGGTTGCCAGCTATAGTCGTCTCTATTTCCAATTATACACTGGTTGTCAGCTATAGTCGTCTCTTTTTCCAATTATACACTGGTTGTCAGCTATAGTCCTCTCTATTTCCAATGATACACTGGTTGTCAGCTATAGTCCTCTCTATTTGCAATGATACACTGGTTGTCAGCTATAGTCCTCTCTATTTGCAATGATACACTGGTTGTCAGCTATAGTCCTCTCTATTTCCAATGATATACTGGTTGTCAGAAATAGTCCTCTCTATTTCCAATGATACACTGGTCGTCAGCTATAGTCGTCTCTATTTCCAAAGATACACTGGTTGTCAGCTATAGTCCTCTCTATTTCCAATGATACACTGGTTGTCAGCTATAGTCGTCTCTATTTCCAATGATACACTGGTTGTCAGCTATAGTCCTCTCTATTTCCAATGATACACTGGTTGTCAGCTATAGTCGTCTCTATTTCCAATGATGCACTGGTTGTCAGCTATAGTCGTCTCTATTTCCAATGATACACTGGTTGTCAGCTATAGTCGTCTCTATTTCCAATGATACACTGGTTGTCAGGTATAGTCCCCTCTATTTTCAATGATACACTGGTTGTCAGCTATAGTCCTCTCTATTTCCAATGATACACTGGTTGTCAGGTATAATCCTCTCTATTTTCAATGATACACTGGTTGTCAGCTATAGTCGTCTCTATTTCCAATGATACTCTATTGTCAGCTATAGTCCTCTCTATTTCCAATGATACACTGGTCGTCAGCTATAGTCCTCTTTATTTCCAATGATACACTGGTTGTTAGCTATAGTCATCGCTATTTACAATGATACACTGACGCCAGCTATAGTCCTCTCTATTTCCAATGATTCACTGGTTGTCAGCTATAGTCGTCTCTATTTCCAAAGATACACTGGTTGTCAGCTATAGTCGTCTCTATTTCCAATGATACACTGGTCGTCAGCTATAGTCGTCTCTATTTCCAATGATACACTGGTTGTCAGCTATAGTCCTCTCTATTTCCAATGATACACTGGTTGTCAGCTATAGTCGTCTCTATTTCCAATGATACACTGGTTGTCAGCTATAGTCGTCTCTATTTCCAATGATACACTGGTTGTCAGGTATAGTCGTCTCTATTTCCAATGATACACTGGTTGTCAGGTATAGTCCCCTCTATTTTCAATGATACACTGGTTGTCAGCTATAGTCGTCTCTATTTCCAATGATACACTGGTTGTCAGGTATAATCCTCTCTATTTTCAATGATACACTGGTTGTCAGCTATAGTCGTCTCTATTTCCAATGATACTCTATTGTCAGCTATAGTCCTCTCTATTTCCAATGATACACTGGTCGTCAGCTATAGTCCTCTCTATTTCCAATGATACACTGGTTGTTAGCTATAGTCATCGCTATTTACAATGATACACTGACGCCAGCTATAGTCCTCTCTATTTCCAATGATACACTGGTTGTCAGCTATAGTCCTCTCTATTTCCAATGATCCACTGGTTGTCAGCTATAGTCCTCTCTATTTTCAATGATATACTGGTTGTCAGCTATAGTCGTCTAAATTTCCAATGATCCACTGGTTGTCAGCTATAGTCCTCTCTATTTCCAATGATACACTGGTTGTCAGCTATAGTCCTCTCTATTTCCAATGATCCACTGGTTGTCAGCTATAGTCCTCTCTATTTTCAATGATATACTGGTTGTCAGGTATAGTCGTCTAAATTTCCAATGATCCACTGGTTGTCAGCTATAGTCCTCTCTATTTCCAATGATACACTGACGCCAGCTATAGTCCTCTCTATTTCCAATGATACACTGGTTGTCAGCTATAGTCCTCTCTATTTCCAATGATCCACTGGTTGTCAGCTATAGTCCTCTCTATTTTCAATGATATACTGGTTGTCAGCTATAGTCGTCTAAATTTCCAATGATCCACTGGTTGTCAGCTATAGTCCTCTCTATTTCCAATGATACACTGACGCCAGCTATAGTCCTCTCTATTTCCAATGATACACTGGTTGTCAGCTATAGTCCTCTCTATTTCCAATGATCCACTGGTTGTCAGCTATAGTCCTCTCTATTTCCAATGATATCCTCATCTATTTCCTTTTCATAAGGCAATTACACAACATTCCAACTTCGTTCCAAAGGAATTCGGTCACGCAATCAAAGCCAGGTTAGCTTCTTTCCAGTACCATAAACCAGTGGTATTCTTCATAGGCGCATTAAAATTAACTTGGGTCATGATGATGAGACTTGTTGAAATCGTTCAACATCCCATGTCGACTCCGAGCTCACCGTCAGATGGTACTTGATGTAAAAAATACCATCCCCCAAAATACTATGTAACTTTCACATACATGTGTGAATTTCTTGTACACCTTCCGTAAAATCCATTAATTGAATGGATGCCGTTCCGGTACGTGAGCAATTTCGTGACTGTTACTTCTTTCTTAAAACTATAACCAACTACATAACCATGCCCAAGCTAGCCTCATCAATACAGACACGTATATAATCCCTGGGTCTTATCATCTCCCCATCGACATTGCACCGGATATCGACCGAAAAGAAACTTCCACTCCTCGTTCCGGCAAAGCTCCTGTGCGGTCACCATGCAAAACTAAACGCAGACCGCAGCGGATTAACCCTTACAGACGTCTGCTCTTTTGGCAACCAAAAACAAGACACAGTCCAACACATGTGCACAAGATGCCCGACACAAGCACAACATACAAAACCTGGATATACAGTAGCGGCCATAATATAAGGGTCAGTAAGAACAAATGTATTTAAATATTTATTTTAGAAGTTTAACAAAACGTTTAAACTATATATTATACACATATTTAGATATATTCAATATCTATCTTTCGTGAAAATTTCAAGTGAATGGATTAAATATTTCGTAAGTTATGAAGAAATAAACAAACTATCTTCCAAATTGCAGCGGCCAAAAGTTAATGGTCACTTAGAAAAACAATGTAAAATGGAACAAGAAAAAAAAAGAAACCTTTACTATTAATATTTTGTGAACATCCCTTTACTAGCAATGACTTCTCGACATCTGTTACCACAGGACTGAATTAATTTCTTGCAAAATGATAGGGTAATATTGTTCCATTCGTTTTTCAATCATTCCCAGAGTTCATCTTGGTTCTTTGGATTTCTCCTTCGCGCCCCATCTCCAATAATCTTCCAAACGTTTTCTATAGGGTTGAGATCAGGACTTTGAGGTGGCCAGTCCATGAGATCAACCCCTTCATCACTCAAAAAATCTTTGACTCTCTTCGCAGTGTGGCAGGGAGCGTTGTCCTGCACGTAGATAGGAGGTTGAACTAATGAGGATCGGAGATGTGCTAGGGCATGCTGTCAAAGAGTCTGCTTGTAGATTTCAGCGTCCGCAGTCCCCTGTAGGCGAATAAGTGGACCAGGACCAGCTGCAAAGATCACTCCCCATACTTGCACTATCTCCTCAATATTTCACTACCTTCTTCACACATGCACGAGATAACCTTTCGCCACATCTTCGTCGGATGTACATCCCGCCATCGGAACAAATCACATTAAACGCTAAAATGAACCTACGCACACTGTTCGGTCCAAACGACATGTTCGTGAGCGTAACGAAGACAGGCTCTTGATTCTTCTTGGAGATCAGAGGTTTCTTTGCCGGTGCCCGAGCAAGCAACCCAGAACCTCGTAACCTTCGGGAAACTGTTTTGCGCGATACGTGGACATTGGAGGTAGAGCTGAACTCGCGGGATATCTCAGCAGCACTCTTAAACCTATCATTGGTGACGTTTTACGAGGTCTTCGGGTTTGGGGTTTTTAGCATCTGTCGATCCTGATGACTTAAAATGAACTACAATTCGTTGCACAACACTTTTAGACCTTCCTACAGTAGTTGTTATCATATAATTCGACTTGTCCTCTTGTTGAGGGCACACAATCCTTTGTTTTTACTCACAGGACAGCAGTCGTCTCTCACAAGTCGCCATGTTGACAGTTGAATGTTCCAATTTATGTATGATCATAAGAAGTAACTGTTAACCTATCAACAGTCTCCTAAACTCAAATACTTCGGTTGGTAGTTCATTTTACCTAAGTGACCACTTAACTTTTGGCCGCTGCAATTTGGAAGATAGTTTGTTTATTTCTTCATAACTTACGAAATATTTATTCCATTCACTTGAAATTTTCACGAAAGATAGATATTGAATATATCTAAATATGAGTATAATATATAGTTTCAACGTTTTGTTAAACTTCTATAATAAATATTTAAATACATTTGTTCTTACTGACCTTTATATTATGGCCGCTACTGTACACGGTGTGCCGGATTTCTGGGATAACCCTGACCAGTTGGCGGAGTTCGTTAAGGGAGCCTTAGCATCAGTTAGATATCGGTGTGTGCCCAAAGCACCACTTGTATATTGGTAAATGCCCTTAGCACCACTTACATATCAATACGTGCCCAAATCACCACTTGCAAAACGTTAAGTGCCCAAATCACCACTTACAAAACGTTAAGTGTCCAAAGCACCACTTACATATCGCTAAGTGCACATAACACCACTTGCATATCGTTAAGTGCACATAGCACCACTTGCATATCGTTAAGTGCACATAACACCACTTTCATATCGATCAGTGCCTATAGCACCACTTGCATATCGATAAGTGCCCATAGCACCACTTGCATATCGATAAGTGCCCTTAGCACCACCACTTGCATATCAATAAGTGCCCACAACACCACTTTACATATCGTTCAGTGCTCTTAGCACCACTTGCATATCGTCACCACTTTACATATCACTCAGTGCCCTCAGCACCACTTGCATATCGATAAGTGCCCATAGCACCACTTGCATATCGATAAATACCCATAGCACCACTTGCATATCGTTAAGTGCCCTTAGCACCACTTGCATATCAATAAATGCTCATAATACCACTTACATATCGTTAAGTGCCCATAGCACCAATTTATATATCGTTCAGTGCCCTTAGCACCACTTGCATATCGATATGTGCCAATAGCACCACTTTCAGTATCGTTCAGTGCCCTTAGCACCACTTGCATATCGATAAGTGCCCAAATCACCACTTGCATATCGTTAAGTGCCCATATAAGTGCTAACGGCACTTAACGATATGCAAGCGGTACCAAGAGGTTAATGTCTGGCTAAAGTGGCTTGAGTCTAAATCATTTGTTACAAATCCTTTTCCCTCTTGTGTCGTTTCCCTGGGCATCGAGGGCTAAGGACGACAATGGCGAACGTCCCATGTATTTTCAAGTGGATCTTGACCTAGTCCGCCTTTCCGACTCGATTGTCGTTTGATATTTCTTCCTCTTTCATTTATAGACATTTGGGAAATATCCGTAGTTGCACACTTGGTCTTTTCAATGATACTGCTGCATCTATTGAACTTCATCCAAACCCTAATCTGCAAGTTCACACATTGCATTCTGTCCAAACCGGTGGAGTCATTCATACTGAAACCGACATCACTACTTTTAAACTGATTCAACTTGAGAATTTTACTATTTTAAACAATATAGATCGGTTTAAGTGTTAAATAATTAACGGCGGGGGAATAACCGAATCTATTTAAGGAGGTTATTGTAGTGAATCAAAGTTGTAAATAAATTGCCCTTTCAAATAATAGTTTGGAGGTTTTTTTATCTTTTTTTTTGTGGGGGGGGAATGAAATGCTAAAACGAAACCAGTATCCAGTGAACAATGTAAACCCATAACATAGCGTGCAGTTTCACAAGCAACGTTCTTCAAGCAATGCGTCTTCAATCTTAACTGTTCCGCTCAGTTCATGCAATGAACCGCATTTAAGTTGCCAATTAGAGATTTCGACAAATATCTTGAATATAAGGATCAAGTGTTTAATTTTTCTTACCTTCCCTTTAGAGTGATATAATCAGCTATAATATTTAAAAAGGTTAGCTGAAGTAATTTAAAAAAAGAAGCTGAAATAATTTAAATAAGTCAACAAATGAGGTACTAGTTATTTATCTAGCCTGTGCCGATGAAGTCATCAACATAGATTATTTTTAATAATAATGTAAATGGAAATTTGGTCGAAAATATCTCTCTAAGAACAAATTAACACCGGATTCGTCATTTAAATTGGCTTTCAGCAGGTCTCTGACTCAGAATTTCTAGTCGTTTTAGCATTAAACTCAGCGACTGCGTCGATAGAATATCTCTCCGAGGGCAGAAAAACCAAACACTTTTCCTCGTCGGGTCGAAACTAATATTAACAAACTGCAAACTTTACAAACTTAATAGTGCAGATCTCCAGCCCAAAATAATTTTCATTCAAATGAACAATTTACACAATGGATCGCAACTTGCGGCTGTATAAGCTAATTAAAAGGCTTTGTTGATCGCAAAATTACCTCTAAAATTCTTTAAAGCAAAGGACAGCAGGCCTCAATTTTTCCAAGAAAGCACGATTTATGTAAACCAAGTGGGCCAAGGCAATAATCTCTGGCAAACCTCATCTTGCTTTTAACAACCAAGCCACATCTTTTGCACCAAGCGATAACATAAGCGTATTTTATGCTTACAAACAGTAGAAAAGTGCAAAAAAACAACAGCAATTTTTTCGATTGGTATTAAAGTCTTGACCAAAAACTCATATCAATTGGCATTTTCTTGCAAACAAAATTTTCATTCCCAAGCAAAACAAACTAAAAAAAGTACCAAGAAGTCGATACAATAACTATCTTTAGCAAAATAATTGAATGGGAATTAATTATTGAGATTAGGTTATAGGACCGGCGCTGGCTAAATTATTAAGACATCAAAACAATTTCATATTCCTTAAGATTTACTTGAAACTGACCATTGTAGCTGGAGAGGAAATTGACAAGTAAACAAAAATATTCATTTAAATGTGACAAACTAATAAGTTGAGCCCATTATTAAATAAATAATGATAAAAAATATCACGACTTTTCCTCCGTGAATTGAGGTAATTCAAATTTAGTAGCTCACCATTGAAAGCTCCAATCGTATTTCGTTAGTTCGTTAGGGAAGCAAATCAACATGACTACAATTTCAGTAAAATTGCTTTGATGTTATTTAAAGAACCCCCCCCCCCCCGTGCTATTCCCCTCTGCCATAGTAAATTGTTCACCCTTGCCATTGTAAATTGAGTGAAAGAAGCGGTCAACGGTGGATTAAGATCCGCCCGCACATACCTAGGAGCAGAGCTGCAATGCGGTCTTGCAGGCGAAGACAATGGGCCATAGATTGACGGGGGGCGATTGCGGGAGTGGGTGTTGGATTGACCCCTTGATCCCGAGGGGGCAAAAGTAGAAGCTGAAGGAGTACTCCCCAAGCTCGCACTTTTTGCAGCATTGGACAACCCGGTAGAGTAACAGAACGCGGGTGATTTTTGCATTGCCTGAAAGCGAAAAATGTCGATATAGCATGAAATTTCAGGAAAGTGAGAACACAGACGAATGGGTGGAGTTGTATGGGTGAACTGCATTTTTAAGAACTTGTTTTACTTTTGTAGGTGTGTACGAACAAATGCCCTCGTAAGTTAGAATAAAAGTTTTTTTTTTTTTAATCAAAGCGAAGGCCAACGAGTCAGTAGCGTAGCTAGGGATTTGGGGGCCCGGGAGCAGTATCTCCTCATGATATGTTTGATATCATGAATGACATGAAAACAACTACTGAAATATTTTGGTGTAGTCTGCTATGTCTGATAGTGTGTCAAATAAAGCAATAAAAATAAGTAAGACACTTTAATAGGGAATACTTATGTAGGATTAAAAAAAAAAAACCTACAAATGTGAAACCGAGATATTACATATTAAAAAATACATTAGTCAAAATTCATATTGATACATTCCATCAGTCTGATTCAGCAACAATAAAAGTAATTATTAAGACGCTTTAATGCAGAATATTTATATATGATGACAAGCAATAAACTACAAATGTGAAACCGAGATATTACATTTAAAACTTATATCGGTCCACGTCGTGCTTTCTGTGCAGCAAAATCATGTATAATGTCATCTAGATCAATACTGTGCAGTACTTTTGATTCCACTGACATTAAAGCCAAGCTGCTGCTGAGTCTTTCCTGTGCCATTGTGTTTCGTAGATAGGTTTTGATCAATTTCAGTTTTGAGAATGATCTTTTACAGGATGCATTCAGTTAGTAATATTTGCATGGAAGTTGCAAGAATTGCGCACACATCATTACTATACGAGGGGCGGTCAATAGGTTTTGCAATTCGGATATAAGGAAACGAGATATGAGGAAAAGTGTTTTATTATTTTTTAATATAACTACCCTCGACTTCAATGCACTTGCGCCACTTGTCCCTGAGACTTCGAATTCCCGACAACCAGAAATCTCCCGACTGCTGTTCAATCCACTCCTGGATGGCGAGCTGGACATCTTCATCGTCCCCAAACAGGCGTCCACGCAGTGCAGCCTTGAGTGTCGGAATAAAAAGTAGTCGCTAGGAGCCAGATCTGGACTGTAGGGGGGATGGTTGAGCTCCTCGAATCCGCACTCGCGCAGGGCAGCTTGTGCAACTCTGGCTTTGTGGACTTTGACGACGTTGAAGTCAATCATAGGGCGTGAAGTTTCTAGGGACCCAACGGGCAGAGACCTTGGTCAAATTGTTGTGGATGATGTTGATAACACTTCCATGTGATATTCCAAGTTCTCGCTCAATTTCTTCGACCTTCACCCGTCGATTTTTCGGGATCATCCTCTCCACACGGGCTACATTGTCCTCGTTGGTCACGTCTGACGGGTGTCCTGGACGGAAGTCATCTTCAAGGAACTCACGACCATGGCGGAACTCCCTATTCCAGCGAGCAATGGTTGCATAGGAAAGGGTCGTGTTGGTGTACACTGCAACCATGCGTTCATGGATCTCTTTTGCATTCTTGCCTTCCTTGGTCAAAAGTTTGATCACTGCGCGGTGCTCAACCTTCTCCATTGTTGAAAAATTTGTGACTGGCGATCTGCGGTCAGCTACTGCTTCTTAAATAGATGAAGCAAGAGCGTGCGGCTGCAGGTCCTGACTTGTCATCATAACTTGTCCTAACACCACCACAAACAACCATCCTCCTTCCTCTGTTTTGCCCTACCGATTCGCCAAACTTATTGACCGCCCCACGTATGAAGTCAATTTCCTCAAGATAACGAATGGTGAATTACGTAATGGTTTATTGATGAAAAGTGTTCATGCATCAGCGATATAATTGAACAAGAGGTTTGGCTGTACTTCATCATACAAACTGGAAAAATGACCACAGTTTTTCATCAATGTTTCATCATCAACAGACTTCAACAACTCATTGGATTCAAGAAGAAATCCAAAGTACCCACGTGATTGTACAGCCTGATGGGGTCTGAAGGGCCCGCAATTGACAGCTGTGGCATGAGTGCTCATGCGACACCTGTCGGGCGTAAGAAAAGGTAAACAATTGGAATACGCTCTTGTCGTACGTTTCAGCGAAATAGGCCAGAAGGTGGTTGAGGCCAGTGGGCCATTTAGAAGGTAATAAGAGGCCAGTAGGCCACTCAGAAGATAATAGAGGCCAATAGGCCAGAATTTGGTAAAGGCCTAAATCATACTCAGCGGTAGCGATCGGACGTGTTCTCAGCGAGCTTTCTATTCAGTGTTTTTTTGTTTGTATTTTTCGGTGTAATATATTTAAGTTCGGGAAGATAGTTAACATTGAGTGTTAGATAAAATACTCAGGGAATTTTTAATTATATTTTTAATTAAATTGTGAAATAACTCCCGTTTGTTTATGTTTCAGAGCGGCCTAATTTTCTCCGCCTTTTTGTTTACACTTTTCTTGATTGCTTAATTAAAAGGCTTTGAAATGTTTTCTCAGTATGGCTGTGGCTTTGGATGAAGTGAGTATGCCCATTCATGTAAGTAGCGTCTATGTAGTTTGTGATTTCTGTGGTGTTGAAAGAGCAAATGTATTTGAATGCCCTGTGTGCTATGTGACTCGTGCAAATGTGGCTTTGGTGTAGGTGAGTCGGTTGCGTGATGAATGCAAGATATTAAGTAAGTTGGTGCATGAAGTGAGAAGGGATGCGAGTGTGCGCATTAAGAATATGGCTAGGACCAGGAGGGTGGAAGATAGGCCTAGACTAGGGACTGGACAGAAATAAGTGACTGAAGATGAATGGTGGGTGAATATGGATAGAATATATAGGTTAGGACAGGTTAAATGTGCGAGTAAGAGGGACATGGAACCTGTTAGGTTGACTAACAGATTCGATGCCGTGAGAGAGGAAGAGGTTGAGAGGGATTTGTCTGATGCGGTTGTGGCAGAAAGTGGAGTAAGTGGGAGTTTGAATGAGAATAGGAGGGAGGGTGAAGCTAGGCTTAGGGAGGCTAGGAGGATGACCGAGGTGTTTGTGATTAGATATTTAGATAGGAAGTTGAGTGCGAGCAAATGGAAGGGAGTGAGAGTTTGTTTGCCGGGTGCTGGTGTAAATGATGTGTCTGAGAGGTATGATAGTCTAGTGTCTGGGTGTGAGAGGGATGCAGTTGTGATTACGCATGTGGGAGTAAATGATGTAAAGAAGGTGGGTTCATGTGAGTTACGAGAGAGGTACAAAAGATTAATTGAAAGGATGAGTAAAAGTAGAGTGAAAGGCGTTGTTTCAGGTGTGCTTCCGAGATTGGATGCGGGGGTGGAATGGTTTTCTTGTGTAATGGGACTGAATGAGTATGTGAAAGGCCTGTGTGAGGAGTCGGATCAGTGTTTGCAGATGTTTGGAATGGGTTTTATGGGGATAAGGGATTGTATGCATTGGATGGACTCCATCTAAGCCTGGCTAGGGTTGACGTGTTGTGGCAGGAGTTAAATAGGGTCGTTGGGGCTTTGCAGGTGGGAAACTAGTTACTGATAGTGGTTAGGAAAATATAAGAGTCCGGGGTGGGGCAGGGAAAGTAAAGCGATGCAGAGGAGACAGAGCAGAAGGTATACATTCTAAAAGAGGTGCTTCAGGGATAGGAGGGCTGAGTTGTCTTAGAAATAAGAAAGATGAGTTATTTAGTTATATTATTGATGAAGAAATAGATATAATATGCGTAATAGAATCATGGGTTAATAAAAATAAATTTAATGTCAATGTGAGTGAATTTGAACTACAGGGTTATGACATGTACATTAGTCAAAGGAGAGATAGGACTGGTGGTGGGTTGATTATTTATATCAGAAATAGTATTTCTTCAAATCTAAATAATTCCATAAAGCAAGAAGAAGTTGAGTCACTGTGGATAGATATTAGGGTCAGTAAAAATAGGATAATACACTTGGAAGCCTTTTACAGACCACCAGGACAGACCAGTTATTCTTGGTGACTTCATTTAAATTCTGTGAACTGGGATAGGAAGGGATAAAGCAAGTTGTAAGTTTATAGAATGCTTTGAGGATAATTTTTTTTACTCAATTTGTTAATAAGCCAACCAGGCAATGGCTTCGTTACTAAGATTAAAATTTTAAATCTAAAAAAAGGTTAAATTTTTAGAAATTTTCTGAACTTCGCCAATTATAATAACGTTAAAAAAGAACTCTAAACTAAATTTCCCCCCTTTCAAAATATCACGTTGCTAAAATATAGTTATAGAAGAAGATATATAAAAATACATTTTCGGAACTTCACCATTTGTAATTCTTTGCGTTTTAAAAAATTCACAAAATTTCGATACTTATATTTATTTCTGAACTTCACCATTTTCTTTTTTGATATTATAAAAGAATTATTAAAAATAACTTTGATAAAAAACATAAGTCATAACCAAACTAAGATGAAATTATTATTCAAATACTCAAAAAAATCCCCATCTTAAATTATAGTTAGTGAAGTGATGAATTGATTTGATGACAAGGGGTGCCAATATATTAGGTCTGGTTCTTTCAAATGATGATCACTTAGTTCAGGAATGGATTGTTGGGGAAGCATTGGGAAATAGTGATCATCGGATGGTTCGTTTTAACTTGGGAATAGTGAAAGGTAGAACATCAACAAACTCCACGAAAACTCCGAATTCTTACAGGGACGATTACGATAAATTACGCAATATGCTAAATCAGTGGAAATGATGCTTGTGGGATGTAGAACACTTTTAAGACTATATTAAACATAGTCCAGTAGCAGTGTATCCTAATGAAGGCTATTAGGAAGAAATGTAGAAAGCCGTTGTGGTGGAATCAGGAGAGAGCTAGGAAAATTTCTGAGAAGAAAAGGGCAGACCAGAGATTAGAGAGAGAAAGTACTTTTGACAACTTAAATCATTATAGGTCGACCAGAAATGAGCTAAATGAAATTATTAAGAAGAGCAAAAGGGCGGCAGAAATGAATTTAGTTCAAAATAATAATAAAGCTCCAAGCATTCCGCCATTTTTTTTTAATTAAAACATAATAATTTTTATGGAAGTTTTAAGTGTTAGAATTATATTCTCACCGATGGATTTTTCCCAGCATTCCTATTTCTGTCAGTCTACTAGATCGCTCGATCGAGTGCAGGCCTATTTTGTTCCCTCTTTGAATCCGGGCATTTTTCGTACGAGTTGTTTTCCGCCAAGGGTGAAAACACCGGCGTTTTGTAATGAGGTCTTTCATGCCCTAGCTCGGGTCTCCTCCCACTTTGGGAGGGGTGGATTTTCTTTTTTTTAAGAGCTCAGCTGGCGACTGCCTACTTGGGCATTAGTCGCCGTATAATGGGGGGAGTGGAGCCTCTGTTCTCTCACCCGGGACGATTGGGGGATCTACATGGGTGGTGCACTGGAGGTGGGGCAGGAAGGGAATCTAATTGCCAAGAACTAAGAATAAGATATTTCCTCGTCTCACTCTTCAACTTTGACACGTTTTATTCAAGTATGTTTAAGTGTGTTCACAGTGTTTACCTTTGTGTTTCAACCCCCCAAAAGTAAGCGATCCCTTTTTTATGGCCAAACTCCAAACAAAAACATTTCTCATTTTACCTCTGCTTCAATTAACGATCAAAACCGGGAACTAAGACAGTTTTCGACAACATGTTAGCTAGGTAATATATATATATATATATATATATTTTTTATAATTCTTTATTTCGGATCGTTCCACACTTTCCCCTTGTCAATCAATACCTTTTTGGCTACGGGAAAATGCGCCTCTTTCAAGGGTCGTTCTTTTGCTCTTCAACTATTGAGGTTTCTTAAAATACTTGTTCCATAAAGCTCTTTTATTTCTTTTCTGTCAATTTTCAATCAAAATAACATATGAGAATTCCCCACCCTCACTCCACAACCGGATCATTCCGTTACACCTCCATATTGTTAAAAGTCGTGGGATAATTAAAAGATTACCCTAATCTTCAAAGCCAGTGAAGAGCTCGAATCTAATTCCCACTCTTAATGATTTGAAAGCCAATTAAGGGAAAATCCTTCCTTGCTTCCGTGGACAAAGCTACCGAACAAATTATTTAAACTTATCTTCCATTCCGTATAGAGCAGGGGTGGAGAACCTTTGGCACGCGTGCCGAACGTGGCACGCCAACGACTTCTACCGGCACGCGAAGCCAAATGCTTAACTTAAGAAAACCAAATAAATGTATCTCCAATTTATTTTATATATCAACCGCATTGTGTACAACCTGTTATAAATTATGTTATCAGTGAGGCAGCAGCAGAAGTCTCATTGATGGTAAATAAATGAAAAGGTCCACAATTTTTCTTTCTCTAGTTTGGATTTGTTGTTTTCTTCTTGAAATGATAAAGATTCAATTCTGTTTAATATAATATGATAATATATATATATTTTTAGGTAAAATGACTATTTTTTCCTTTTAACTTTTATGAATCATAAAGGGTTGGGAATGAATAAAAAGAACATCTTTAATTTTATATCTTTTCATTGTGTTTTAGTCAAGTATTGGCACGTGAGAAAATTTTGTAGCAAAGATTTGGCCAATTTTGGCACACCCACTTAAAAAGGTTGCCCACCCCTGGTAAAGAGGATGCAAATGATTCCTTATTACAAATATGTCCTCTCAAATTTCTACAGATTCAAAGTTAAATCTAAAATAAACGCTCTTTATAGGGTTATTCATTCAATATCGAGCTTGTAATTGAGATAATGAGCCATTGTTTTTTGACTTAGGATAGAAGTTAAGAACCTCCGGAACTAGTCTCAAGAATAAAGATTTCCAGAAGTGCGTTTCATATTAACCTCTTTATAGGAACGGAAAAATTACGTCCCCTAACTCTACCAATATTAAAGGCGCCTTGCCATCGATTTTAAACAGCTTTTAAGGAGTCTTGATTGGATTACTTCATCGGAAGCTTCTCCACCTGTTTTCGCTTTTCGTTAACCCGGACAAACTGAATTTTCGCATCTTCCTTTCACAATTTGAGAATCTTCTCAGATCCAAAGAAAATATTTTGAACTCGGCCAAACTCGCTTATTTAAAGTATTATTTCAGAGGAATATCCTCTTTACCATTGTCAAACGTCTGAGTAATTTGGAAAATTGTGAGGTCGGTCTCTGAAAAGACAAATTTTGGGATCGAAAGGCAATGCAATCATGATGGTTGGATATGTCTCTAAAATCTTAATGGCCATATAGATTCATGAGTCTGACGTGCAAAAATGGCCACTAAAGTTAAACGAAGTCTATACGAACTTAGAAGTTTTAATATAAACTTTTTTGAGATCTGAGTCTCGGAAATAAATTACTTTTGCATACAATTTACGGTAAATTGCCTACTATATTCCAAAGGGAATTATAGATCACGAGCAAGACGAATTATTCGACACTTTCTGATATGTTCAATAATTACGTGGTTATCATTCGTAGTTTAGAAAACAAGGGCATAACATGTCACAGCTCCGCCTAAACAGCTTTGAACTCATTCTTTAACCTCATTCTAAACTTTGCCGCGTCCTTTCAAACTTTCCAAACGAAAAATTCAATTACAATTACAATTTGATGTAAGAGTGTAGGTGTGGGTAGGGGATAAAGAAAGGGTGTGAGGTTGTCTTTGAGTAAGTTTATATAATATAGAGTTCAAGCCATTTGTCTTAAAAAAAATGAATGTTCTTGGGTATGGAATGCGCATTTGCTGTTGTGGTAATAAATGACTTTAATCCCTTTGGTGTTGTTTTTTTTGTATATTATGTAGTGAGTGTAAATCGTGTCTTTTGTTTTTTCTTGGATGTCTTCTTCGGTATTTTGGGGTCTTCATCGGTGAATTCTTGTAGAAATCGGTGGTTTCATAATTAGGTATTCTTTTTCTTGGTCGTTTTTTTGGGTCTGGGTAAAAACATTCTTATTTTCATGTGTAGAACGGCACTTCTGCTCCGCCAGCTAAAAGCCCAGCGGAGCTCGGAAATCTGGAGCGACTTATACGTCTTCTGTTCTGGTTAATCTTTTGGACGATATCATCGTCCAATTTTCGATTAACTAGTTCCTGCATATTTCTTGTCCGTTCTTCTATGACAACGTTAATGGGACTTATCCACGCCTCCCCATGCAGCTCTCCCTGGCATCTTCACTCTCTCACATGTATGTACCTGTAATTAGGTACATACATTTATTCAGCACTACTTGTAGTTTCCTCTTTTGTGTCTTCGAGAAATATAAGAGGGCGGAAGCGGGGTATAGCAGCGTCGATCATACAAGTACATTGTAGATCTTTTTCTTATTGCTTTGACTGCAGCAGTGGCCTTAGTGGTTCTCTCTTGGACGTGCTTCCTGTACCCGGTTGAGGTAATCTTCATTCCGAGTACATTGCACTCCGTGCTGTAGGGATAACGTCTATCCGCCCCCCTGACGTCGTAAAATAGTCTCTCGCCTATGTGGACTACTTTGAACTTTTCCTGGTTGGTGCGGATCTTCCACCGGGCCTCGTAGGTGTTAAGGTTTTCAATTTCTGCGGCTGCCATACGAGCTTGCCAAGGCGCATTCCTCCATGGACAAGTGATTATCTGGGTGAAATCATCGGCGAATTGAATGTTGAGGCAAGTGGGGCTTACAGGTGCTGGGACATCAGCAGTGTGAATCAAGTAGAGTTGGGGACAGGCACCCCCTCCACCCTGCGGGAGGCCCGCAGTGAGCGCAAACTTTGGTCCGTCCGTGCACCCTAAAGTGATGTACGCCGCTCTCTCTATCCATGACATAATCCCAGAGTTCTTTCTAAGTTTTCATTTAGGCCCAGTCGTAAGATCTTGTACTGCGTTTCCCGTTGCCACACCTGATCAGACGCCTTTGATACATCCCGACAAAAAATATCCACGTAACTCCATTTCCGTTTTGCTTGGGCTAGCTTTTCCGTGATTAGATTAATGGCCATCACCGTACTTCGCTTCCTCCTAAACTCGAATTAATGTGGGTTGAAGGAGTTCTCCATTAAAAAAAAAAAAAAATGAGAAGCCTATCTGGCGACTACCCACTTGGGCAGAAGTCGCCGCACTCACAACAGCCTAGCACTAGGCTACTTTAAAATAAGAATATACAAAAAATAATAAAAAGGGAAAATGCCAACAAGTAAGAAGAAAGCTCTGGCGTCGGGGAGAGGTCCGCAACCCCCCCCCCCCCAGAACAGGAACGTGCGACGTACAAAGAAAACAACAAAAAAACTTAGTTAAATAAAGGGGAGAAGGCCGGCCATCCCCCGAAAGTCTTTAAGTCCACAAGTCAATGTGCAGGAAATCGTGCCGAGTACAAGAGACAGGCGGTAACGACCCTGCCCATCAAGGTACCAGGACAGGTAACGTGCGTGGAGATCGCCCAGACTGGGACATTCAACAAAAATGTGCCGAGCAGTCTGGGGGACAACGCAGTCTTTACAGTATGGGGCTGGCGAGCACGCCATCAAATAGCGGAACGTCCCACGAGTATGTCCAATTCGGAGACGACAGAAAGCAACCTGAAGATTTCGCGGCATTGGGGAGTAGGTCCATGGGAACAGTCTCCCATCTTATTTGCCAAGCAGCCCGAAGAGCTGCGCGTATTCCTGCCATGTAGTCAGTGTGAGGAAGAGCGTAATGCTGGTCCGGTCGCCGAGTCCTCGGGGACTCTTTGGCGCGCTCATTCCCCGCAATTCCTAACTGTCCAGGAAGCCAGCAGAAGATAATCTCGACGTACGCCCGGCTCACCTAAACCGTGGCGTCACGGATATCGCGCAAAGGCGATGCAGAGATTCCAATGCCCCGAGAGCATTCGAGGCGCTTTGTGAGTCGCTATAGATCACAATCCGGTCTCCGAACCGGGCATGTCGCGTAATCTCCCGTCCCGAGCGGTGTATTGCCACCAGCTCGGCCGTGAAGACAGACGCAGCACCTAGCAGAGCCCCGCTGACTTCAAACAGAGGAAATGCGGCGTGGAAGCTGATCCCTCTTGGGAATTGGAGCCATCCGTATACATTGGCACGGTTCCAAAAAGGCGAACGCAATACTCCCGGCGCTGTACAAGCTTTGCGAGCAGAAGCGCGGCGAAAAATATCCAAAGGTGGTACCCGCCAGGATGGCGTCCTGGGCAGAACCAGGGGCGCCACCGGCCCGAGAGCTATACTTAGCTCTCGAAAGAGTTTCCTAGCTCTAAACCCAAAGGGCTTAGGGTATGACTGGCGCCTCTCGGCGTCATGGGCACCGTCGAAATCAGCTGCCGATGCAGTGAAAGCTGTTGGCGACTGAGGGAGGCGCCGGGCTTACGCATACAGGCGAATAATGTACTGTACACGGCGTAAATCGAGTCCCATCTCACCAGCATCGACTATTAGGCTCTCAATGGGTAAAGTGCGGAAGGCACCGGTCGTCAGGCGAAACCGGTGTGGTGGATCGAGTCCACCTTCCGCAATACACGCTCAGCTGCTGATGCATAAAACTGGAATCTGTAGTCGAACTTCGAACGAACAAAGGATCGATAAAAAAGTAAGGTAGTAGCCCTATCAGCGCCCCAAGCATTGAACGTCACGGAACGGAGAATATCTATGGCGCGGGTACAAGAGACCCTAAGGTTGCGAATATGAGCCTTCCAGGTGAGGCGTCGGTCAAATACAAGACCAAGGAAACAGTGCGATTCAACCACTTCCAGGCGTACCCCATTAAGAAATAAGTCTGGGTCAGGGTGGTTCCATTGATGGCGGCAGAAGTGCACCACCTTAGTCTTGGCCAATAAAAACTGAAACCTGTGTGCTGCGGCATAGCGAAAGACGCGGTTCAATGCCTATTGGAGTCGACGCTCTAGTCCACGTAGAGCCTAGCGAAAACATCTTCTGGCAGCACCGAGGTGATGCCGTTGATGCTCAGGGCAAAGAGTGTGACACTGAGGACACTTTTCTGCAGGACACCCTCTTCCCGCCCCATTGGGCTTACAGGGCTCCCACCACCCGTACGCGAAATCGACGATCTCGCCAAAATTCAGATATAAAGATTGGGCGGCGTCCCCTCGCTCCCATCTTGCAGAGTCTCCATGATACCGTATCGCTATGCGGTATCATAGGCCTTCTCCAGATCGAAAAACACCGTGGCGTAATGCTGTCTACGAAAGAGGCCTCGCAGACGGCATTTTCCAGTCGGAGCAGAGCATCCGACGTGAAGTGGAACTTGCGGAAGAAAGATCCTATTGAACAAATCTAACAGAAAGGCCATTCCTCACTCAGAAGGTGTCGCAGTATGGCTTACGGAACTTCGTCTGGACCATGGGCGGTGTCCGCGCACAAAGCAAGAGCGGAACGCAACATACTCATACTAAACCTGTCTTTGAAAGGTTCTCCGCCTCTGGAGGTAAGGTCCAGCCTGCGGCCTTCGGCGACATCATGACGTGTATTGAATCTTGGCAGAGCAGCATCCTGGCTAGAGAATGCGGAAAAAGCGGTCGCGAAGGATTCCGCCCTAGACGAGGGGTCCGTCCGAAATTGTGGTCCCACTCTCCTGGAAAACGGGATGGGGGTCCTGCGAGAAATTGCCCCGAATGCTTTTGATTCGCTTCCACACCTCTGCTAGAGGGGGATTGGGGTCTTCCCGTTAAGTGAAGACACATATGCCCCCGGCACGGAGAGATGGCAGGCGTGCTTCGAAATATACCGGAACCTAGCCCTAGCCCGACAAAATTCACCGACAGTGAAATCGTTCGGGCAGCGCTTATAGCGCATGTAGGCATAACGCTTCTGCTTGATAGTCGTCCTACACTCGGCTGACCACCACGGGACTGGTCTGCGTCAAAAACAGCAAGACCTATAAGGAATAGTGGCTAGGCCCGAGGGGATAAGGTTGCCGGAGAAGAACTCAACGGCCTCATCTACCGATTTAAACTCCTCGACTGAAATAGAGAATTCAGTCATTTCCTGAAATGCAGGCGCCCACGCCCGCACCAAGCACCACTGGGGCGGGCTCTCGGGCGGCAGCGGCCCAGAAAATGATATTTGAATTGGAAAGTGATCACTACCATGGAGGTCAACGACCACCCCCCAATCAAAATCAGGCTGTGCATCCGGAGAGCACAAAGATAGATCGAAGGAGGAAAATGAAGCAGTTCTCGGGCAGTGATGCGTAAACTCATCTACATATAGGACACCCATCTTAAGCTCGTCGATCAGGTCGGCAAGAACTTGACCCCGGGGACTGATAGAGTAGTCTCCCCAGAGGGGGTATCTGATGGAATATTCCCCCCAGGCCTAGCTCAGAGGAGACGCGGGGACCCTCTTCGAACAGAAGACCCTCACGGGAATGGCCGTACACTTTCCAGAGGCAGAACTCCGGGCGCTGTTGGCCGCCCAATGCGCTGTCGCCTTCGAGGACTAATTGGGGGAGGTTGGGCGCGCCATGCGAGTCTTTTCCTCCCTCCGCCTCGAAACCTTAGGCGGTCGGGGCGGCTTCGGAGCCGAAACTCCTTTGTTGATGTCCTCCTTTCGGGGGGCAGCTTTAGGAACCCCGGAAGATGGTCTGGCGACCAACTTCATGGGTGTTTCCTCTTGTGAGTCTAACCACTCGGTGGAGGCGCGTGGCTGTTTCGCCTTACCGGAAACGGTCACGCTGGAGGAAGGGGAGGAGCCCTGGTTTTAGCTGGGGCTGGGTGTGGACGCTTTGTGGCGCCAGTTTACCAGGGGAGCGCCTAGGGTGGGTAGAATGCGCAGAAGGGTATCGAATGGGGGTGGAAACGATCGGAGGAGGAGCCAGGAGCAGAGGATGTCTTTTTCAACCTTTGAGGCATAGGACGTCCAGGGGGTAGCGCAGGGCGCGCCAGTACCAAGTCCTTTTCTTCGCGAAATGAGAGACGATTCTGAACCTGAACGGCCATGATTTCCTTCTCAAGGAGATACACACCACATTTCTTCGAAGAAACGGGGTTCGGCTCTCCGTAATTGACACCCTTAGCTACACACGATTTGGACTTATCGTGTGTGACCTTGGAGCAACTTACACAAGTTTCGGGTAACCCCGACTTTGCACGTCGACAGGAGCGATTAGTATGGCCAAAGCGGTGGCAGTAATAGCACATCCGCGGCAGTGGCACGATTTCCTTCACGTGCTAGCGATACCAAACGGCACGCACCGACTCAGGGAGCTTGCCACAGTCGAACGCGACAAAGTGTAGGGGTGGATCTCGAGGCCCCTCCCTGTTTTCTAATCACACTTTCTACCATAACTGCCCCATGGTCGGCCAGCTCTAAGGTGATGTCCTCTATGGAGTAGTCCACGAGTTCCCTCGCATAAACTACTCCTTTACGAAGTTCATGGTAGCGTGTGGCGTCACACTCACATGCGTGCAATCAAGTGTCCGAAGGCCGCCTCAGAGGGATTCGATGCATTCGCTAAAACGCTCCCGTCCGAGAAAGGGGTAAGCTTCGGCTCTCCACGAATCACACTAGCTAAACCTTTCCTCTGATGGATCATGTTGCCCTTAGCCAACATGCTGCCATCAGTGGAGCGAATAACGAGGAAGCGTTTGAAGCCAGCGGGCTCGAAAATGCCGGGTAGTCTCTGAATAAGGGGCCCCGAGGTAATCGAGGCTCCGCTCACTAGCACTTTCGGTCTTTGTCAGGGGCTCGGCACTCAGGAGGAAAGAGGGGCGGGATGTGCCGATCTTGGCTTGGTCGCTTACCGAAGTGGCACCAGACCCAAGTCTTCTTAGTGTTTTTACTGTTTTTCTTCTTTTTAGGAGAAGAGGGCAGAGTATGAACCCGTTTCTCCCCTCTGCCGGCAGGAGCCCCCAGGACGGATGAACCGGCCTCAGCAAGATCCTTCTCCGAGATGGAGAAGGTCTTGGCGGTCGCAGGGGCACCAGCCAGAGGAGGAGATCCCTCCCCCTCATTGTACTGCCTTGGAGACCCGAGTCGTTTGAGAAGGATCTTGCATAGGGGCGGACTCGAGTTCGGTGCTTGGCACCGAGCCAGGATTCGCCCCCATGGAAGGCCCTACCGTCTGAGGCTGGGTTGCCTCAAAGACCATGTCCATCTCGGGGTTGGTTTCAGTTGGCCATCCCCCCCAACCAGGACATCACAGGTCCCATTGGCAGCGGTGTCTCGAGTCGAGTCTGGGGAGGCACAGGCCTTGACCCCCGCTAGGTTTAATATTCTAGCCAGCAGGTCCTTTGAGGGAAGCAACCGAAGGGGCCTGGCTTCCCTCTCCCCCCTAAGGGGGTTTGCCCTCCCGAGCCATTTCAATGGGGAGCGGTCGGGTATGGGCTGCCTGCTGACTTTCTTGGCAGTCCCCTTGGTAAGTAAAGGGGGGACTGCTGCTGGAAAGGAGGTACCCGAAAGCACCTCCAGACAAGGTGGTGAGGGGAAGCCCCCTACACTCGTAGGCGAAGGAGAGGAGTAAGCCTCCTATCTGGTTAAAGAGATTTGGAGGGTCCCCTGCGAGAGCACAGGCGGGGAGGAACCTCCATTTTTTTTCTGCGGAGCTGCTCGAAGACGGCTCCGTTGATCGTGAGGGTGAAAGGGAAAAGATGTTTTTTTGTTGGGTTTTCATCTGTTGGCATGAGGACCCTATTCTTTCTGCGGGAAGCAAACGCCAATGACCCCTCACAGTGGCCCGCTCTGCGATGGAGGCGTTTTTTGGCTGGCAGAGCCGGGTGCCGCCATTTATGGCCACCCCTCCAGGCTAGTGACCTGGCGGCTCCACCGTACGCACGGCGTAAAAAAAATAGATAGTGGAGTCAGAAGGAAAATAGATGTCAGGAAGGTATGGACGGGCATGAAGCAGGTTGTTAAAAACTCACCATCCCAAACCGGAGCTCAGGGGTTAGGGAACATTGTCCCCTCCCACCTCAGACCCAATCCGGGATAGTTGGCTGAGAAGAAGGTCAGCATCGACCCTGTGAAAATAAAGGCCGACCAGAGAAAGTTGTGGGAGCGGTTGTAGGGGAGAAACACAGGCTGTCTGAAAGAAGGAAAAGAGGCTAAGCTGGGGCCGGACGGAACGCTGAGTCCCGTTAGCACGGCGGCCAGGAACGCAAATCACCTCGCCGCGCCCCTTACGGTGGAGTTTTCCTCCAGGTGAGACACCAGTCTTCGGTTGAGGATCCTCTCGAAGAGCATCCCGCCAAATTCTAGAAGTGAAATTGGCCTGTAGCTCTCCTTCAACGTTGGGTCCTTTCCGTGCTTAGGCAAGAAAATCATCTTAGCCGTTATATATTCTCATTCCTTCGATGACATTGGCTGGTGACTTTTCAAAGTTTAACTTTGTAAGCCCCAATCGTCCTGGGGCTTTTTGATGGAATGAGCGGAGTGCACGAGTAGTTCTTCTTCAGTAATCTTGGCGTCTCCGTCGTGCTGTCTATCCACCTGGTACTGAGGGTGCGTCTTGTGTATTTGTTCGTTGAGCTCGTCTATGATGTTGCTTTCAAACTCTAGGTCATAGTCTTCGTTTTCCTCCTCAGTTATACTGAAGATTTTTTCCCAATAACTTCGGAATAGCTCTTCGATTTTTCCTTCTTCCATTTAGATGCTTCAATCTTCTTTTTGTAACTCGATCTTCTTCTTCCCAGTCGATCCTTTGAGATTTCTGATCCTTTTTCCAAAAATCTTCGGGAGTTGCTTCGTGATCGAGGCTATCGATCGCATCATCATTGATGTTCGAGGATCAACTGGTTGAGTTTTCTTTGATTTCTTTACTTCGTTGCATTGAGTGAACTGATGCAGTCCTGATGTTGATTTCATAAAATAATTTCAGCTCACGGTATAAATCATTCATGTATTCGGTCCATCTGTAGGTAGAGATGGTCCTATACACGGATTTAGGGATACAAGCCCTATCTGCGTTGATGAGAGGGTTATTGAGGCCATCGAGTGCCTCGTCAATCTCCTCGAGAATTGAATCGTCCAAGTTGGGCGGATCGTAAGCCTCGAGAAGGCGCGCGTACCGTGTCCAGTCTGCTCTTTTGTAGTTCTTCCTGACTACAGCTGGAACTTGTATAGGGTTCCTGTTGATAGTGAGTAGGATCCCTATATGGTCACTACATGGTACCTCGACCAGTTCCATGTAGTAATTGAACGGCAGCTGACGATTCGCCAGACAGATGTCTGGTTTTGTGGCATTTCCTGCTCTGACAAAGGTGGGGAAGTCGGGGCTTATTCGTTGGGCAATATTCTTGTCCAGCAATAGGTCGACTTCTTCCTATACCGTTGAAAGTCCTGTAATCGGATTCTCGGCATCTGACGTTCACATCCCAAATTAATATAGTGGGGGCTCTTCTGCCAAATAGGCCAATGATAGTGTGTATTGGTAACACGTCTCTCCTTGGTGGTTGATATCCGAGAGCAATGACCAACTTTCCTATGTCGAGTTCGACCTCAATCGCGAGGTAGGATTCTTCTAGATTTCTTATTTGTTTGTATTTAATCCCTTTCTTCATTGCAATAGCGGCCCCGTCGAACCGCTCCTGCGAATAATTCGTGATCAACACATCGTAGTTCCAGATTTTCATTTCTGCACTACGCGTGTCGATCCCGTGTTCCGAAATCAGTATAATGTCTGCATCAATTTCTCTTAATACATTTCCGTAGAGTTCTTTTCGTCATCCAGCCGTTGGTGTTGATTTCCAGTATCTTCAGTGCGTTCCGTAACATGGTGAATTGTTTTTACCTATGCTTCTTTTTCTTCTTGGAGGCTGGCTGGGCGGTTTTACTGTGCCCGGGGTTTTCCTTCTTCGGAGGTGGACTTGGGGTTTTGGACCTGCTCTTCGTAGCTCGTGTACGAGTGCAGAAAAGGAGGATCCCTCCTCATTTTCAGCCTTTTCATCTTCTTCTTCGTCGTCCTCTTCGGATTCCTCCGATCTCCTCCAGGCCAGATTTGACGTTATTCCTTGAGCATTCAGGGCCTGCAGGCATGATTACTGACGGGAGATTGTTGGCTTTTAAGAGTGTATTGAGTACCTGGTTGTAACAGCCAGGCTTCACTGCATTAGCCACATTGGCGTGGGTAATGCAGATCAGTATATTTCCCCATTCTTCTTGGCGGCGTTCGTCTAGGTCACCTCCTTGGCTTTTTTATCTTCTTAGGAATCCTTCATTTTGATGTCTCGGCGCTTTGGGCAGTTCAGGGCCATGGTCCTGTGTTCCCCTTTACAATTGAGATTTTTCTTCTTAGTGCTCTCGCACTTATCAAATCGATGTCCCTCTGTGGCGCATTCACTGCACCACAGTTTGTTCTTATCCGGGCATGTCGTCGTTGTGTGATCCTCGAGTTTATAGCATGCAAAGCACATTTGCATATTATTAAATTTCTCTTGTTGGATGTTCTCTCCTGGGATTCTCATATTGAAAACCAAGAGCCCGTCCGTCGTCGCTTTTCTGGCCGTGTCGGTGGTGGAGAACGTTATTTTGAACACGTGGGTGTGTTCACGGAATTTGATTACATCCCGGACTTTCGCCCACGGGTTGCTCATCTAAATCTCCTCTTTCAGGTCTTGGGTAGAGTTTTCACCGACCCAACTCTCCACTTTGCGGCAAATGACTGCGGTTCGCTGCCACTTGTGGGGGAGGGGCTTTGCCTCGAGTCCGATGTGTTTTAGTGTGGTAGCTCCTTCTTCAGACAGAAGCCGGTCCACATCTTTTGTCTCTGCACAGATGGCAATTAAACCTGACGAAACTTCAATCATTTTCACCAGTGCCACCTTGTGTTAAAGGTAGAGGGTTTCACAAAGTTCTCTCTTTTCCAGGGCCTTTTTACTTGTATGGTCCTGAGAGGGACCCTCTTAGTGAGGGTCTCCATAGTCTTCCAAGTCCTTTTGGGATGTCTTCTTTTCTAAAACCAAAGTGTAATTATGGTGTTTGGAGTGAAAAGGGAAGTTATGAGGTGGTAAAGGAGGTAGCGGTTAGTGCAGGTAAGTTGGTGAATTATGGTAGACTTGATGCAATAGCGGTCGAATCAATGGCCGCTAAACTTTTGCCATCGCATCTCGGGTACTTGCGCCATAACTGCATCCAACTACATAGAGACGGGTGTTACTTCCCTCTATGATGATTCTGGCCAGGTCTCCTCATCGCCCGAAAACTTCAAACCCCGAGAGGAGAGGCTTTTAATGCAGTCGAAATCTTCGAAAATGTGTCTAAAGTCCAACTCAAATACTCCTAAGTACAAAAATTTCAAATTCTAATACCCCTATAAGCGGAGAATTCCCCACCACCCCTTTCAAACTGTAAATTGTGCGATGGACGCTATTCCATGTGAAATTCTCCAACCTATAACAGTACTTTTTTGCCGCCAGGCGATCATTTGTCCCATAAATCACTTTTCCTTGTCTCCCCAATGTAAGTTTTGTAAAGCTAGGGCGTATATTTAAGCCCTCTGCCCAACTACAGCCAAATATAATGTAATCTCGTGGCTATGCTAAGGGGCAAATGGTGACGTTTGGGGTGATGTCCAAATCTGTTCAAATTTAGATCTCCATCAAAACGATACTGATTTAATGCCCACTACTTTGACTGTAAACCTTAGTTCAGGCGGCAACTTTAGACCTATGAGAAGTTTTATTAATTTTGCAGCTCACAGATATTACATATTTAAATGCGTTTCATTAAAGCCCAACTGGAGGCCATTTTTTGGAGGGGGTCTTAGCAAATACTGGCTAAGTTTTTAGTCGAATCAAACTTAAGCCAAGATTATAGTGTAGACGGGGTAGAAAACGCAATTCGTGTCTTGAGGGTAGAGAGGCTTCCTCTCACTCATATGACATTGAGATCCATTCGATTTTAAAGACCGAATGGTGGGATAAATTGTTTGCTCGGGGTAGATACCATTCAATACTTGAAGTTATATAACACGGCGTGTTGGGTATGGTCCGTTCTGGCGCCCGAGTCAGGTTCGATTCCTTATGCAAGCATCTGGCAAGTTAGTGAATACCCCAAAAGGGAATTAGAGGATCCTGGTTCACTCGTTGGGCGCTTCACTACGGCTCGCCGCAGTACACAAACTTGGCCTAATACGATACACTGGTGACCTCCTTAATGGGCAGCGGACCCATCCGTCCCCCACTTGAAGAGAAACCCCTACTCTTTTTTCTTTTTTTACGTTTTCTATTTTCCTTTGGGGGAAGGGCAGGATGCCCTGCGAGTCCTCGCAAAGGCAGCTCGACTCCCTTGCAAAAAAAACATTTCAAACAACAGAAGACTCCGTTCCAACGACTTTTAAAGTTTTTACACAAGTTTAAATGCATTTCAAAGCTTCCTCGACTCTCTTCAACTTTAGACTTGTTTCATTCAATTAATTATTTTTAGTATTGTGTGTTTTAATGGTAAGTCTACCTTTGTGCCTTAACAAAAAGGTAGGCAATCCTTTTATCACTTCTACCGTCTCAGGAATACTGTTACTAGCCCGGCGTAAAGAGCTCTCCACGACCAGCGGGGGGCTGACCAAAAAACTTGTCGAAGTCCTATTTGTTCAAATGCATTCTTGAACATTTGAGTTGACTTGCAGTGAGGCATTTGGAGCGGTCTTTTCATATACAACCGAGCTCAGACATTCTCCCACTTCGGGGTAATGAAGTTTCTTGTCTCCCACCTCGGGGGTCGAGGGATTTGTGTGGAAAGCGCGCTACAGTTCTTTGGTGGGAGTCAGGGACATCAAACAAACACTTTCAGATTTTGTTTTGATTTACGTTTAATTTCCCCTTTTCCAAAGAATATTTAAATAGACCCCCTTTTTTTCTAACTTAGACTCTAGATTGTATATAAGGGATGAAAAGACGAGATGTTTCACTTCCCTTGGTATAGAACAAGTACAGAATCCTGCTTCCTATATCTTATCTCCCAAAAGCTTAAATACTAACGAATTTTTTTTTAGAAAAAATAAAAGGACAATAAAAATAGCGTGAATTCCGTATATATATATATATATATATATATATATATATATATATATATATATATATATATATATATATATATATATATATATATATAGTTTTTTAGCGAAAATATCAACGTAGATCGTTTTCTCAACTTGTATATCATACATTTAAGTAGCATCGTCATCAAACCCTATAGTTGTTCAAAATTTAGCAATTATAATTTCCGAATTCCTTTCGCTTCATATAAACCATTATTTTTACTATTAACAATGCGGCTTAATCCTATCCCATTCATTTTTACATATTTTTAGTTCTCTAAGGAGTAAGTTCGGGTATTAATTTTCTTCGCGGGATTTCTTTTTTTTTCAACATATTCAGACTAGGCTGGCAGAAAGCCCCCTATGCTTCGTCGCCGAACCTCCTGAGGAAGACAAACTATGGCACGGTTTATCAGTTAAAAAAATATCTCTCCCTCTCCGTCTTAAGGTGTACCTCAAGACGTGTCGCAGAGAAGGATTATATCTTTTCCAAAAAGCTTCGCTCCGCGGACGCCGCCTTCTGCCAAAAGAACAAAGGCGCTTAATCTCCTACGAATTCGTTAGGATTTTTTTTTTATTTCTACCTTAATGGACCAAGCCTTTTTTTTAGTCACGTGTTCGCGACTCTATAAGTTACTATGTGGGTCCGTTGGATGGTAACCACTTTACTTTTCAATGAGGTTTTGGCAATAACATCGAACTATTCTGCCAATTCTAACGAGATTTGAAACCCTTACGTTGTTTTACATTCTCTTTCGAATGATATAATTGACGAGGCCCTCCCAAGGTTGGTCCGGGAATTATTAAAATAAAACTAACTATGGGTCGGATTGCCCCCCTTCTTGAAAGTTTTGAAGGTCGTAAGTCAGAATAATTGAGAGCACGCGACTTAAGTCTGTTAACCTTGTTAATAGTAAGAGAGGGACACTTAGTTATCCGCTAAAGACACCCCCGCCACTCTCCCAACAAATTGGAGAGGGGTGGCCGGTCGGCGCGGACCGACTCCTTCTCTTGTCGTCTTCCTCCTCTTCTAAGGGGCCAAGTGGCTTTGTAGGTCGGGTACAGCCGGAAGAAGGAGAGGAAGTAAGAGAAAAAGAGATATATGAAAATATTAGTTGAAGTGATAAAGCGTGCAATCGTTCATCTGTCTCAGGGGGTTAAGCGAAGAATAAGGTACTTTGACTGGCTGGGAGGAACTACTGATTACCGTAGAATCGGAACCTCCGGCTTATTCAGAGTCTTGTATCCTTTATCTATTCTTCCTTGTTTATTCTTACGTCTAAATCCGACCAAAAAGAGGACGGGAAATCCGTCTAATCTCTATTTACTTTCTTTAGGATCCTTCTATTTCTATTAGGTGGGAAACCGTTTAGTCTCTATCTAGTGCTTGGAGAACAAGCTAATCACTACCATTAATTATTATTATTATTATTCAGTCACGGTCAACAAATTTGTTTACTATTGTTTGGCTCGCAATTATACCTCGGTAATATGTTATTTATCAGCCTGGTCATTCCTCCTACAATCATTGGATAATTTACGTTCCAAAGTAAATTAGTGAGCGTCAGATTGCCTCTTTTTAATAAACGCCAGGCACGAATTAGATTTATCTTTATATTCCTATTAATAGTGACATTCCTAATCAGTTAATGTTAATCAACTCAATTAAATCGGTGACAAGCATAAGATCAAGTTAGCTTGGCGAGGGAATTTATTTGGTTTGTCTTTATCAAATGCATCTACGAGTAGCTGAAATAACTTCGCAATTATAACTCCTAATACCAGAATTTAGAGACTGTTATTAAAGGAGGGAATAACAAAACCCTTCGAAATTTAAGCTTAGGGGGCCTCGCTCGCCCCCTATGATTCGTGGAGATTCGGGATAATTCCCATGTACTTAAAGTCAAGGGAAGATGAAGCGAAGATGATGTCACCCTCAAGTATCGTTTCTCAAGGAATAAAAGGAGGACCGATGTGACAAATTGAAGGCCTTAACTATTCCTCCCAATTAACCCCGCTATTTTTATAGCCCCCAGGAAAAAGATGGCAGCTCTTCTCCCTCCATTTGGGAGATTAAGGGAGAATACCTTCGCTCCCCCAGCCTGTGCTGGGGATCCCCGACAACGTAACCGCAATTGGGGCCTTGTTTCTGCCAAACTTGCCCCTGAGGGAAACCGAGAGTTGTCTTTAAATTCATACTTCATCACTAACTCTAAAATTTAAGGGTTTTTTTTTAGTATTTGAATAATAATTTCATCTTAGTTTGGTTATGACTTATATTTTTTTATCAAAGTTATTTCTAATAAATCTTTTATAATATCAAAAAACAAAATGGTGAAGTTCAGAAATAAATAAGTATCGAAATTTTGTGAATTTTTTTAAACCCAAAGAATTCCAAATGGTGAAGTTCAGAAAATTTATAAAAATTTAACCATGGCTGTTTTTTTTTTATTTTAATCTTAGTAGCGAAGCGCAAGCTCCCTCCCGTAGGGGAGTGGCGAAACCATTGCCTGGTTTACCTATAATTTAAATATATCATTTTCAATTCACTCATGGTCTTGGGAATGGGACGACCGCATAACCATGGGGGAAACGACCATAGAGACCAGTTGGGTTGACAAGGCAACCGAATAGATGCCTGCGCCGAAGAAAAGCAGAATGGTCAAAGATATCGAGGATTAACGAAGCATAGTACACCCCACCTCCCACTCTCCCCTCATTACATCACTCGTTCGTTTCTATCAGTTTCATTTGAGCCGAATAATGAAACCAGCATAAAGATCAAAATGACAATTATGTGGCTCAAGGGCGAGCCACCCTTTAATGCGCTGTTGTGTAAATGAAAGCAGCGAACGAATGTAGCACGAGACTCAGCGCCCCCGGCAATGGGATGACATGCGTAGCATGGGCAACCGTGCTGCAGGCAACATCTGAAGGGTTGCGTGCTCTCCGACCCCACCCCCTGCAGGTGGATATGCGGTTATATATGAGTCACACAATTTCACTTTCTCTGCCAAATTAATGATGTCAAGAAGAGAGATCTCCAAATTAATGATGTCAAGAAGAGAGATCCCCAAATTAATGATGTCAAGAAGAGAGATCCCTAAATTAATGATGTCAAGGAGAGCGATCCCCAAATTAATGATATCAATAAGAGAGAGATCCCCAAATTAATGATGTCAAGAAGAGAGAGATCCCCAAATTAATGAGAGGAGAAAGATACCCTAATTAATGATGTGAAGAAGAGAGATCCCCAAATTAATGATGTCAGGAATAGATCCCCTAAATTAATTATGTCGGGAATAGAGATACCGTAAATTAATGAAGTCAAAAAGAATAAAGATCCAAAATTAATGATGAGGAATAGAGAACACAAAATTAAAGATGTCAAGAATAGACAACTCCAAATTAACGATGTCAAGAACAGAGAAAACCCTAAATTAATGAGGTAAAAAAAAATATATAACTAGGTATTGTCTCACCTCTTCCGGGTCGTTGTTTGCACTTTTTTTTCACTCTTTTAAATCTCACTACCTTTTCCAAGTGTGTACTTAGACACGATAAAGGGTGAAGGAAGGCTCTAAACCTTCTCTATAAAAAGAACAACCTTATGATGCCCACTTGAAAAGCCCAAGTTTCCTCACCTTTGGATTTTTGAGTTTGGAGCAGTCTAAGATTTGGTCACTGCAGGTGTTTTCGTGGACACAAACAAGGCAGGCTGAAAGTAAAATAAGGCTTTATCAGGTTTTCTTAAGGAATTCGAAGACAAGACAATCCTTAAGGTGTTTATTTTAACGTCCTCTTTCACCCTGGCCTGGGTCTAAGCAGGCCCGGAAAAGATAGAGGAGAGATTTAAAAAAGGGTTCAAAAGCCAGCTCGGTTCAGAGGAGGGCAGGAGCAATCAACACTTCCATTACACCATCCCCCCCCCCCCCTGCAGATATTTTTCTGGTCTCTCTCTGCCTTACGGCGACCGACTATAAGGCTCTATGTCGTCGTGATCTTCCCGTAGATTAAAAACCGAACAAAGTAATAAAAAAAAAACAACATCCCATTAAAGCGAGGCAAGTCTTTCCCCCCTCATCTATTAAAGTTAAAAAATAGCCATTTTTGTAGAGGAAGGAAACACTGTTGAGAAAAAAAAGTTTTTTTCCTACAAAGAAGAATAATTAAATAAAAACGAATAAAACAAAATAATAACCGCTATTTATCAATCGTCCGCCTCGGCCGGTGTCTCAAAATATCAGTTGGTTTTGGGTGAAATTTAAACATTAATATCACTTTACGTTGAAATGTAGTGTTCGAAATAAGTAATTATGCTGATGAAGAAGGGTTCTAATATTTTAAATCTTAAAATTCTATATAAAAGGTGTTCAGGGGTAACGGAACCCCAAAGAAAACCCCAAAACTCCCCCAAGTATTTTTTTTTTTATAAAATCTTAAGAAATCGGAAGGGAGTTTCAGCTTTATAGAAGTCTAGACTACATACTTCAAAATAAAAGTCTTAAGGAAATTTATAGGCTAGGCCTTCGATATGGCTACATGGAACAGCCAGTCACCCACTTCAAGGAAATTTAATAACTCCATTTTTAGCTAAAAATAGTCATAACCCCAAAGGGAAGTGAATGCCTCCACTAGACTTACTTCAAGAAAATAGTCTTTATAAAATAGTCACCTGCCTAAAGACGGCCCACAAAAATGAGAATTGGAGTGCCTAACGACGTCTGGCAACTACTTTGAATTCGAACTCTATGGTTATGGTTCTCGAAATGGTTGCCCCCATACCCCCATTTAATGGTGAGGGTTTGCATCTCCTACTATTTGTAATAAATTCGTAGTATACACAATTCGAAAGCCTTGCATTAGGTTCGAATTCAAAGACCGTTACTCCCAATACTCGACTCCAGATATTATACGAGCCCCGCCCCCGAATGCTAATTTAATCAATCATATTTAATATTGAGTTATATAAAATTCCCATATTATATTTTAATTCCTAAAAAAAATCCGTTCAAAATGATATATAATACAATTAACAATGTGACTGTGTATCCCATATTTAATACTTTGGTTTATAACAGTAATATTAAAAAGATGGAAGTCATTAAATATATATATATATATATATATATATATATATATATATATATATATATATATATATATATATATATATATATATATGATAATAAACTTGTAACTCTACTTTTTCGAATGATATCTATAATTTTTATGAATGCAATAAAATATTGAGAATTATATGGCTTTTTCTTATGGGTCGCATTTTACGAGATCACCCGATACGAAGAGCTTCAGTGAAATAATAGTTTACAGTATTCTGGAACATTCTTTTATACATCATATTCTAAACCTTTTATTTTTTTACAATTAATAATTTTAGACATTGACCAGTGCCATATATATATATATATATATATATATATATATATATATATATATATATATATATATATATATATATATATATATATATATATATATATATATATATATATATATATATATATATATATATATATATATATATATTGGGGGGAAATAATAAGAACATTACACGAATGGATCGTATAACGTAACCGGTCAAGAAAGAATTCGACTTCACGACGTTTCGAGTGTTTCGCTCAGAATTTATCGCTCGGCTTTTTCGCATCGTGGATCTTAAATGGTTGGTTGAAACTAACTAAGGGAAATTTCTTCTTGTGTGCGCCTTCAAGTCGGCTTCGCAGCATAATTCAGTTCAGTAGCATAAAGATTAGAACGGCCATTCTAATGTTAAGGGCTTTTTTCCTTGTAAGGTGCCCCATTTGGAGACTGCTGCCAAGGGGAGAGACGGGAAATTTAAAAATCGGCCTGATATTTAGAAAATATAAAGGCTATATTATAATTAGCAAGAGGTAAAGGCCCTCCAAAGACATGCGGCGTTTTGTGATCAGATGATAAATAGTTTTGCATCGATGGTTTTCCATGGTTCAAAGCCTCTTTGAATGGCTAAATGAGGCTTCTGTTACTAGATGGCGCAGCCAAGCGCCATTTCCGATGGCATATTTGAAATCTCCAAGGTATTCGAATAAAGACATGTCATATGGGTCATTTCATGGCTCTACACGACGCCTAGACCTGGCGCTTCGCCGCAGTTAAAAAATAATAATAAAAGAATCAACCAACATAAAATGAAGAAAAAGGAAAAGACTCCCTCCGGCACCCGACACCAAACAAATATATATAGTGTATGAGACCTGACTCCCCCCCCCAAAAAAAAATAAATAAATTCCACAATCAGTGTGACGAACCCGCCCCGAGTACAAGGGACAGGCGGTAGCGACCCCGCCCATCCCCGTACCGGGACAGGTAACGTGGGCGAAGATCACCCAGACTGGGACATTCGACAAGAATGTGCCGAACAGTCTGGGGGACAAGGCAGTGGTCGCATAAGGCGCAGGTAAGCACTCCGTAAAATGGCGGTGCGTCCCGCGAGTGTGTCCAATTCGGAGAGGACAGAAAGCAACTTGAAGCCGTCGCGGCAGTGGGGGTAGGTCCATGTGAACAGTCGCGACACTTTAGGTTCCCGTCGGCCGTCTCCCATCTTCTTTGCCATGAAGCTAGAAGGGCTGAGGTGATTCATGCCATGTAGTCAGTATGAGGAAGAGCGAAACGCTGGTGTGGTTGCCCAGTCTTCACTGGTGTCCTCTTTACCGAAAGGAGGGATAAGCCAACCTCGCAAAGACTGTGTTTCTAGACAAAATGCCCCTACATTTTCCTAAATCACTTTGAATTGCGAAATTTTCCTGTATTTCCCGCACACTGGCTCTTAACTTCTTATCATCCGCAAACATTGATATTTTGCTTTTAACACCCATGTACCTCAGGTCGTTAATGTAAACCAAGAATAATAATGGCTCCAAAACAGATCCCTGAAGTAGCCCACTAATAGCATCCATCCATTACGATTTCTCACCATTTAGTACCACTACCTTCTGGTTTCTATTTTTCAACCACTCTGCCACCTATTTTTAAACACCAGAAACACATATACATTCTCAATTTCTACACATCTTCTATGAGGGACCTTATCAAAAGCCTTACTAAAATCTAGGTAAACTTCCTTCATCCAATTGCCCCGATATAATCTAAAAATTTCAGCAGATTTGTCAGGCAAGATTTACTTGATCAGAATTCATGCTATCACTCAACAAGCTACTACTTTCTAAAAGGTCGGCTATCCCTTTTCTAGCTAACTTCTCAACTAATTTACTATTGAAGTTAGATTTACTGGCCAATAGTTATTAAGATCATCCTTACTTCCCTTTTTGAAGATTGGAGCAACAGTTCTTTTCCAGTCGTCTGGGATCTCCCCAAATCTAAGAGAATCTTAGAATTAATATTATCAGATACCATAGCTTTGCTCCCTCCCATCTAATTCATTTATAGGTGCCTTAATAGCTTCCTATTAACATTAATACTCTCTAAAAACATTTTCTTGTGTAATATTATTAGAATTAAAACTGACCTAATCTTCTTGAGTAAAGCCATAAAATGCTCAGAGTAGCTCAACTATTTCATCTTTTAATGTTTCCCTCCGCTTTAACAGGCCCTATCTTGATTGACCGTATTATTTATTTTATAATTAAAAGAAACTTTTTTGCTCCTTATTACTATTCTGTGCTAATTTCAGGCAGCTTTTTACTCTTTTTGATCATCTTATTCAACTCATTCCTAACTTTTCTAGAGCTGTTTAAGTAATTTTTTTGAAAACCCCTATTTTCTGATTAAGATAGCTGGCTCCTTATCTCTCCATAAGATTTACCAGTTTTTTTAATCAACTTTCTGGGATGGATTCCTCCTTTACCATATTTAAAACTTGCTTGAAATTACCCCACATCTCATAAGCAATACTATCTCCGAACTTCTCCTCCCAGTCATTTGATCTAATAAACTACGTAATTTGTCATAATTCCCCTTGTGGTAATTCCGATTTTTTACATTATTCCTAATAATGCTTATTACCCAGAGTATATCGAACTATCTGATGGCCACTATTTCCTAATACTTCCCTAACTAAAAAATCCTGATTGGTTAGGATTAGCTGCAGTATAGTGTGTCCACGAGTTGGCTGATTTACCATCTGCTTAAAGAAGTTATCCAGAAAACATTCAATAAATATTTGACTTAACTGTTATCAAATGTTCTCAATCAGTAGATGATAAATTGAAAGTTCCAAAGATAACAGATACACAATTGTATCCCGAGTTAACATCCTCTATCTCAATGAACAGTTTCGGTGGTCTATAAAATAATTCTATCCTTACTTCCTGAGCTTTGGTAACCATAATATCTATCCATAGCGACTCGATCATTTACCATCCATTATTGTATAATTTAGATTGGATTGAATGCTACTTTTAACATAATTATCCCTCCTTCAATCCTATCAATTTCAGTTAATGTACAGGAAGGGTTAAAAAAGTATCGGAACGCTTCTATTTCTATCCAACATCTTCAATAACTTTTGCCAGAAAAAATACAAAGTTTCCTAAATTGCTATACGATAACCTCAAGGGATAAACTAAATACTGGTAATGGTTATCCTAATTTGGATGAAATAAACTAAAGTTATCAGCGGATAAGCAAGTGACTAGAAATGCTACGAACGGCAGCGCAAACCAATTTCTATTGGAATAGAACGATTAAACTATCAGTGGAAAACATTTGTACAAGTTACAATTAGTATTTAGTGTAGTAGTAGCAGTGGTTCGCCAACTTCCCTTTATCGATGAGGTTTTGGCATCTCCTGCCAAAGGAACGAACAGTTGACACACTTGGACAGTATTCTTGTTCCATTCATCTTGAACGGTTTTCGGAGTTCTCCTTGAAACCTCGGTCCGAGTGTCTTCCACACATTTTCAAAGGGATTCAGGACCAGACTCTGTGCAGGCCAGTTCATAACACTGCTCGTCATCCAGGAAATATCTTTACCGCCCATGTGGCAAGTGGAGTTAGCCTGCATGGAAATTGCAGGATGGGCTTGGGAGGCTCGCAGATCAGGCAACGCACGCTGTCGCAGCAATTTCTTGTACACCTGTGCATTTACGGTGCACTGTAACCACACAAGTGGTCAAGTGCCTTCTACTAAAATCAGTGCCACAGACTATGACACTTCACAGTTTTTGGTGACTTGACACAAAATATTTCGCTGCTCTGCGACGAACGAACCTCGTGCCATCTGATCAAAACAAAATGACCTTAGAATCGTAAATTAAGTGGAGTCGGCTACATTCGTCATCCATGTAACGTACTCAGTGGGAATACAAAACGAGCCTTCTTTTTCTTCTTACTGATAAATGGCATGACTTCGGCCGTAAAGATTTCCTTAGTCCCGCTGACGTAACACAATCTGCCTGGATATATTGATAGCCAAAATATCAATAATCTCTCCAGAAACTGCTGCACCCATCGTGAAACGGTCCTTCATAATTTGAGTAGTCTCGGTCGTCCCTTTTTGAGGTCTTTCTTGGCCTACCAGTTGATTTACAAGCCTTAAAACAAGGTTTGCTGACCAAAGTCGCGTGCTCCCACTTATTCTGATTTATGACCTTACGCCCTTCAAAAACTTTCAATATTCTCGGGCTCACCATGGGATGACCTTGACAATTCTATAATTCGAAAGAGAATGTAAAGCAACATAAGGGTTTCAAATTTCGTTCGAATGGGCCGAATAGTTACAATGATATTACAAAAAAAAAAATTCAAAATGGGAACCGAACGACTGACTTGACATAAGATGACAGAATATTATGGATTACATATTTGGAGCGCTTGGCAGTCTCAGCAATGGCTCCATTGAAAAATAATCTTGGTGGCGTAGCTTTACGATCAGCTAGCGGACAGGTTTCGTAGGCATTTTAGATGGACGACACCTGGCATGAGAATGAAGTTAGTTGCTATGCAAACAATGCCGGTTGTCTCTACAAGAAATCTAGACGTTTGTAACATGTTGGACACTTCAAGTTTTCTAGTAAATTGCTTATCTACTGCAAACTTTCGTTTTAGCCATTTAATGTTGCATAACCTTTACTCATGCCACGTGTAGGTTATCGTAAACCAATTTTTGAAAACCTTGGACTTTCTGTGGGAAAAATTATGGAGGATATTGTGATAAAAAGAGAGTTGATTTCTTTTGGACGGTAGTATACAAAATCTTTTATTTTATATTCATTTTTAATTTCATTTAAATTGGCTTCATTTGGCATAACTTTATTATGCACATTATATCTATATCTTCCTCTATATCATAATCTAAATAACACACCCCTCTTATTTCAAAGACTGCTTGCATTGCAATTAACGCTTCAGCTCTTTAATCCCTAAGACACCTTTTGGTATACTTAGTTCAGGTTCCATAAGAGTATCTATATTTTCTATCTCACACAGTAGTATTATTGTGGCATTTCTAATTTCTTTTCTAATATCACCCATACCTCCAACATTACTTAGTTTCCCGCCTGAAAAGACCTAATAACACGATCATATTCCTTCCACAACGCATCTACCTCATCCCAACTCAAATACAATCCCTCCATCGCAAAAGTTATTTTTACATCATAAAACATACCCCCACACATCAACAAACATTACACCTTCCTCTCACATTCATTCGATTCAATTGCAAGAGACATCCATTCCATCCGAACATCCTTTCTCGCAAGCACACCTGACACAACACCTTTTCAATCAAACTCTTATACCTCTCACGGAACTCACATGAAGCCGCTCTCTTAACACTATACACTCCTACGTGGGTAATCATGACTGCATCTCATTCACAACCAAATACCAGCCCTTCATACCTTTCAGACGGACCCGATACTCCACCACCAGGAATACACACAGTCAAACCATTCCATCTGCTTCCAGGCTTCCACTCTATTATCTAAATATAACTACGAAAATCTCCCACCATAAACACTTCAGTGAAGCTCATATTTCTAGCTCTCTGTCCTAACTCTATCCCTTCTCCTACACTCATTCAAACTTCCAGCCACATCTTCATTCCGAATCCATCCAAATCAGTCGAACATTTCCTCAGGGCACTGATCTATTAGTCAAGCTAACAGGTTCTGTGACACTCCCATACACCTAACCTGACCTATCTATCATATCAACATTCACCCGCATTTGCATCTTTCACTTCCTCTTCCAAAGCAACCCTAGGCCAAGCCCCACTTACACAAATAGTCCCTACCTACTCCACTACCCTTGAATCCCTAACTAATTTAAGATTCATGCCATCATTTCACTGCCATCTTCTATCATCTACCACTCTGTCCCTCATCATCCTCACTTCTCTCTAACCTATAATTAATATTCCGACCAGCCTCTCTCAGATTCATTCTTTCAATGCGCTCTTAACCTCACTAACTTCTAGCCTAAGACGCATTTTCACTCATTAACGAGCATACAACACATTCATACAATCTTGCATTCCTCAACACTCCACGCTCCCGCTTCAAACGCTCCACACAATTAATGAGTCAAGAGAGAACTATAAATAACGAGCATAGGTGCCAGGCGTTGGCCGGGTAAAAAAAAAATCAAATCCTAAGCAAGATACGGGTTGAAATTCTTATACTTATCACATATTATTTTTTAATCAATGTTACCATCACAACACTTTTTGGTAGACAATATTCTTCGTCTTTCCTCCGTGTGGTGCGTGGCCAAACAAGTTGCTTTTGCTTCCCACACGTGAACAACAATGTAGGCGAAAACTAACCTGTCTAACGATGGTCTAAACCCAGCTCACGTTCCCCTGATAGAACAGATTAGAGATATATAGATATATGTAGATAGATAGACATCTTACAATCGAGACACTACGCTATCAAAGACCGTATCGGACGTTTCGTCACACCTCTCTACTCATCATTAGATTTTGTATAAGGATAGCGTGTACAATGGCTGCCGGAACTCGCTACCTCGAAGTTTGCTCTTAGTTCCTCCCAGAAAAGAGTTGGGTATAGAAGCTCTCATTAGTTACTTCTAGTGCACGAATTAGATATCTTGCTATCTGAGTGGACACGGCGTTGGTCCGCTAAGGTCCTGACACTGGGTTCGATCCCGGCATGAGCGGGCACAAACGTCAGCGCACCGCAGAGATCTGGCTACCAATCGGTGGAGGCGCTGTACTCAGCCCTGTATTCGGGTGGGTAGATCTTACACTTCTCATCACACACACAACACTGCTTTCTTTCCTCTCTCGTATTCGCAGCACAACACACACTCTGTTCCAAGGACTCCTGACGATGGGTATTTATATCCACATACCTCTGACGCGGAACCAGTCCCCTCTGCCCCGAGACGAGGAAGGTTCCCCCTGAAAGGTGTTTGGTATCAAAAAATAATAATACTTCCTTGCTTCTCTACCCGAAGAGGACCTGTCCCTGGTGCCCTCAGGCTCACCAGCGATTGTCATACTGACCTTTATGTCTATTTTATTATCCAATCGGGATCCGCCTGGTCAAAAGCAGGTTGGCGAACCACCACTACTACAATTTCTACACGCGTTGAAAACTCATAACACTCCGGTATAGATCCAAGTGTGTATCCACGCTTCAAATCTTCAATTTTCCAACGGAGTACTTGCTGGTTCGCAACAAGTACTCCGTTGGATTCCTTTTTCGAGCTTTCGTATTAAGAATCGATATTCGAGTGGATATTACCTACGAACACACTTTGAATTTCTTGCGAGTCAATCCGTGGCCGCAAAACCACTTGAATAACCAGCTCATTTCCCCACAATTTGCCTCCTTTATACGGCTCTTCGGAAGACTCTTGAATAACCATCTCATTTCCCCACACCGTGCCTCCTTTATACGGCTCTTCTGGAGACCCTTGAATAACCAGCTCATTTCCCAACACCTTGCCTCCTTTATACGGCTCTTCGGAAGACACTTGAATCACCAGTGCATTTCCCCACACCTCGTCTCCTTTATAAGGCTCCTCTGAAGACCCTTGAATAACCAGCTCATTTCCACACACCTCGCCTCCTTTGAAGACCCTTGAATAACCAGCTCATTTCCACACAGCTCGCCTCCTTTATAAGGCTCTTCTGAAGACCCTCGAACAACTAGCTCATTTCCCCACACCTTGCCTCCTTTATACGGCTCTTCTGAAGACCTTTTATCGAAGGGAAATTCGTGATTGCAACCTTTATCCAAATCTCAACACAATAATTTGGTGATCCTTTGAGTCCAAGGTAGGGTAATCAATTCGGAGTACCACTTCCGAGGAGGAGAAGGATGTCTTTCAAGGATGGATGATAGTGGCTCTTGATTCTCGCCTGATTCCTACATCTCCCGCTCTGCCTCCTTCAGCGCGGAAGGGAAGAGTCAATTACATTCAAAATTATTTTTTTTATGTTGTGAAATATACCAAACATGTTTAAATATTATGGTATGACGTGGGTCACTTGAAAATTTGATGAGTTGTATGTTTGTATAGTCTATTATTCCTTGTGTTTTGGCATTCAAACATTTTGTATATACTCGTACGAGGCATCTTTTGTTCTTACGTCATGTTATTTATTTGCAGTGGGAGGATTCTGAGTATTGTTCTCGTTCATTTTTAATTTGTCTTTCCCCAGTGAGACACATTGCCTCGGACCCTCTCCCCCCCATCTTCCATTTAAGTAAATCTTGCCCGGTTATCGGCATTAATCAAATATATTTAGGAATGAATGTCCCTTTCTGATTGGACGCTCCTACTCTGATCGGTATGTCTGTCTGCCCAACGTCTTTTCCCTCTCAATATACTCCTCCCCCCATCTCTGTAGTATCGAGAATTATTTGGCAATAACATCGTAACTATTCGGTCGATTCTAACGAAATTTGAAACCCTTATGTTGTTTTACATTCTCTTTTGAATGGTATAACTACCAAAGTCATCCCAAGGTTAGTGAGGGAATTATTAAAAGAAAACAAACTGGGTCGGATTGCCCCTACTTATTGAAAGTTTTAATGGTCGTAAGGTCATAAGTGAGAATAATTGAGAGTACGCGAACTAGATCTGTTGACCCTGTTGTGGAGACGGACCTCTAAACTCGAGGAATTCTTAATTCTTCGAGCGAGCCTTAACTTTGTTCGTTTCTAAACGTTGTTACACTTTTCCTTAATAAATCTTGAAACGTCTCATTGATTGGCACGAAACGTCGCTACCTCCACGTGCGTCACCCTTATCTTTCATTACACAGAAGTGGGAAAACTTGTCTGTGACTGGAACTGATCATTATAAATCTGAAGTCCGGCCCGATCGGATCGGCTCCAGTCTTCGGCTGTTCTTGTTTACCTTCATTACTGGCTAGATACTGGATGGAGCAGAAATAAAGGTGTTGAGATGGATGCGTGGAGGGACACAGTTGAATAAGATAAGGAATGAAAAGAGCAACGAAAGTTGGATAAATATCGAAGAAAGCACAGAAGACAAAACTGCAATGGTATGGACATGTGAGAAGAGATGGAGAATACGTGGGCGGGAGGGCCATGGGAGTGGACGTGAGGGAGAAAGGGAAGAGAGGAAGGCCGAAGAGAAGGGGGTTGGGCAAAATCACTCGCGACCTCAGAGAAAAGGGACCTTAGGAGTAGGAGGAGCAGACCCAAGACTTATGGCGGAAACGCATCACAGACATCGACCCTTCGCGATGAGCGGGACAAGATGCAGAGAAAGAAGCTGCTAAAGTTTGCTAGTCACCTCCAACCACTTCTTCGCACGTACTTTCATCCTTTTAATTAATACAAAGAAAATCAGAGCATTGAATTCCAAAGCTCTGATTGTGGTGGGCAACCGGAGCAATTTTGCTGATTGGGCAAGAGGAGGGAAGAGGACGCTGAAGGAAAAATGAAATAGGAAAATGAGTTAAAAAAGGGTTGAGAAGAATGACGAAGAATGAACTTGTAAAGAATCATCGACAGAAAATAATGGACTTAGGGACTATTTTAATTCTCTCTAACAAAGATTATACAAAGAGTACAGGCACTAGAAGGGTCAAGTTGAGCCCTTTGGCAGGTATGATTTGAAAGAGACAAAAACAGATGGGGTTGGTCGCTGATATGTTATAAAAGAGCGCAAAATGCCAATACATGTTCCTGCCATATCACCCTAATCTTCAAAATACTCTAGTTTTTTTAAGGTTTTGTAAAGCAAACTTTGAGAGAACAAGTGTCGGTATAGTGAGCAAAAAAAACCCCTCTTTCGGGCATTTTACAATAAACCCACCACTCATCCTCCCAATGAAACTTTGCTGTAC